>JAHFWJ010000634.1:0-658817 GCA_028555115.1 Himalopsyche japonica
ATTTCTTCTGTATATTTTCTTAACTTGAAACTCTGGCGTAGCGTCAGCACACGAGACCATCATATTGCATTTTTTCATCATGAGAAATCTATTGCTTTGCTTTGAGCAACATGCAAAGTCATACATATACAAAGTTCGGTAAGGAAAATATCTCAGAAATAATATTATTTCTCGAGCATATGTAAAAAATTCAATCATAAATACCATAGGGCATAAAAAATCTACTGGGCTTAAATATATATATATATTGAAATAAGATCAAAAGGGATTTAAGAATATCATGTGTTAGCCTCTGTGATCTAGAACTTTTCCTTATCAATCAGGCGACACTGGAGTCTATTTCCTGTCCTATATTGATGATAAAGCTTTATGAAATAAATTGTCAAATTAAGATTTTTCATAATTTATGATATCGACTGAAGGTGCTTGATGGAATTTAAATATCAAATTTGAATCGTTCCAACTATGTACGATTCCACATGTTTTGTCGCTAACGACTCAAGTTTCGCCTTTCTGCATCTTCAGGCATTCTATCACACGGATGCAACACAACTGACAACTGAACTGTCATATCTATTGCATCCATATGATAGAATTGAAATTTAGGAATTTTTAGTTCGATTTAGTAATCCTGGTCGTAGATGCTTATAAAATTCATCCCATTCGAGATTATATCAAATTACTTTCAAATATTCTTATCGTATTTATCTGGTATGATTTTCAGCTATTATAATATTCTGCTTATTGGCTTTTTTTTATTTACTTTACAAACATTAATGGATACACAGAATATATATTTGAATGTTTTGCGAGATATGAGTATAAATATAGTCGATTATTCATATTTTCAGAGAGAATAAGACTAGACTTAGGACATAATTCCTGGTTTGCTAATCGCTGTCACTTTAAATTATTTAAAAAAGGCAGGTGTATAAAAATCATAAGCAATAATACTTTTGAAGACAAAATTTCGAAAACGATAATTCCGGTGAGGACTGTGATGATTCCATATGTTTATTAAAAACATGATAATAGATCATGTTTGCAATGTCAACATTTAAAAAGCTAATAAAGAATCGTCTATCGATTGACCTGCTATGGATTATTTATTATATTTGACTTGTCACATTTTTTAATTATTAATGACATATTTAATTATAACGTAATCGAAAGCAAATGATAATTATTTGTATTGTTTTATTTAAAACAACAACTAAGGTATTCGTCGTACACAAATGAACGTATTTAAATAAGATTGTTAGTGAATGAGTCGAGTCGCTAACGAATCCAAAATTGGAAGTATTTAAATTTGACTAATCATTTGATTTGACCAAACATATAAAAACTAAAACCGCATATGAAAAATAGGTTTGCGTTAGTTTAAGATGTCTACACAGCTGTATATAGATAAGCAAATTTACGATTGAACATAGTTCTGACGATGGCGTGAGCTGAAATAGCTATCAACTATATCTAATAAAAACAGTTGTAGAACTAAAATACATTGCTGTTTTTTCACCTTACTATATACGTAGTATCTGTATCCTATTGAATTTAAGTGAAAAATTCAAAGTTGAATTAGGCGAATCGAATGAACGAACTGTGTGACAGATTCACCAGAAACGATTAATCTAATCATCGTTTCTTATGCTTACTAAAAATAATACAAAGCCATATTAAAAAAATATTGTTTGGGTGTGCTAAAATAAGTTATTTTATGCATCTTTTATATTAAGTAAATCTAACATTCTCACACTGTGAAAAAATAGCAATGTATTTTAGTTCTTCAAAATTTATAACATATTTAGCTGATAGTTACTTCGGCTTACGCCTTCATCAAAACTATGTTTAAGCGTACATTTAACTTTCTATATATAGCTGCGTAGAAAAGATACACAATACATCGTCTCTTCTGTTTTAACACCCTAACTTCATATTGTGCTAATAAGTTCTATAATGCGAAACTTTTTATTTATTTACAATAATTTCTCAATGTGCGAAGTTTATCTGGGGTAAATATACATTTACGTTGTCGAAAGAGCTATCAACTATACATCTTATAAATGTTGTACAACTAAAATAAATTCCCATTTTCACCGTGTTATAATGAAGTTCTACCAAGTAAATGCATATTCAATCATGTAACATACTTATATTTTAAGGGTATTGAAAAAATTTTATATGTTGTTTTCTATTATGAGCAATTTTCCGCTCTTTCTTTTCGGTCGAAGAGCATAAATTTTAAAATTGATGTATAAATGCTAACGAAATTTATGACATAGTATTCTACCGTTCGTGACATTTACGTTATCATAATATTTCTTTTAGTTGCTAAGCGACTTAAGCATAGTTTGAGTTGCTATGACATAACATCATAAATATCATATTATTTATCCATAAATTACTTACGAGCAAGTACATTGGAATACGGTGAAATAAAAAAACCTGACAGTTCTTTTACATGAATCCATCAAATAGTAAAATAGATAGTGTAATAATATGATGTACAATGTATACATATAATGTAATAATACAAATTCAGTTAAAAAGATGAAAATTATCAAATTTACTACCGAAAAAATATTTGTTAATAGTTTTGTAAGACGATTTTCGTTATTGCTCTAAAGAGTATCACTGTAGAAGTAGTATGTTTATTGAAGAAATCAGCAAAACGTGAAAAGTTTCAAATGTACTCCGAGCGCCTGATTGAAAAGTTTAATGCAATCGGTGATACAGAGCGGCTGTATGTTCTCTACATAAAGTTTGAACGACGGCAAAATTTTATATCGTCGGCGATAAATTGCAGATTTAATTTTAAATGACAAACATTAAGCTCACTGATATTATTTCTATAAAATGCTTTACATTAAATCATAATGAACGTTTCATAAGTACAAGATTTTGTTTATATTTTTTTATAATTATGTTTTATAAAAAGCATTAAAAAAAACAGTACTCATCTGAGCTTATTCTCGCCTATGTGGAATTCGTTGATACCTGAAGCAATATTTTTGACCATTCCAACCTTAAAATTTTATTTGTAAACTATTTTACCTGTAAATTATTGTCTCAGAACTTACACAGTTATAGTTATCAACTCTACATTTGCATAAAAAACCTTGTTTTAATTTGAAGTGTAACAGTTGATAATTCTCACGACGAACGCGACCAGTTATTATGTATTATGAATTTATGGAAATAATACATTTTTTTAAATCTTGAAAAAAAAATAGTTATGTTTGTATTATGCCATATTGAATTATAGTATGAACATGTAATAGCGTAAAATTTTTGGTCAAGAAACAAACATTCACTCTTATGCGAAAATCAAGTTTAATAAAATTAGTGTTTTTAAAGTGTAATGATGGTGTGATCACAACTGAAAGATATAAAGTATTTTTTTTAATTTTTCATTTTGTAATGGTTTTAAGCTATGCTTTTAAATTTTAAACTTTTTCAAGGCTTTCGTAAATAATCATTGCTTAGTTTTAATTTTTTTGAGTTAATTTTCTTTTTATTTTTGTCTTTTTGTCCACCACGTAGAGAAAAGAAAATACTAACAAAACTGCATTCATAACGACTAACTATTAAAATGTCATAACTGCTATTTTGCTGTTGTAATAACGAAACCTCTTCCTCGTGTGCATGAACTTGTATACAACAGGTGAAAAAAAATAGCAATGTATTTTAGTTCTACAAAATTAATATTTTTATAGTTGATATAGTTGATAGCTTTTTCGGCTCACGCCATCGTCAGGACTATATATAGCTGTGTAGAAAAGGTACACAATACATCTTCTCTCCTGTTTTAACGACCTAGCTTGTTTCTTGCTCGCAATAAAACTAAACATTGTAAATGAAACTAAAAAGGCGGCTATACCAATAAGTTTACATATGGCACGGAAATGGTCCATTATGGAAACAAAACGTCCTCCCGCAGCTGGTTAAGCAATGGTGATCGACATATATTAATTATAAATACATTGCTATTTTTTTTTCACCGTGTTATAATGGAGTTCTACCAAGTGAATGCCAATTCAACCAATAAACATGTTTCCACTTCTTTTTTACCCTTACTTTTTACTTCTTCACTCTCTTTATAATGAAAGTATTTTATTGGATGAAAACATAAACGTTCTGTTCAACAATAAAATGATATTGCTTTTTGGTGATACACTATTTCTCATTTTTGATAATAATAATTAAATGATAATAAATGATATTTTGAATGTATCCTGTATTTCTGTACAACAAACACAATTTTGTATAAATAAATTCCTGCTCGTTTTGAGTTGGTCGCGGACCTGTATCATCGGTGCATGTCTGGTGGATGCAACAAGATCCGATGCAATAACACGACAGGGTGGGGGTGTCTGCTGACGTCACGTCTGTGTGGAACTCCCCCCACTCCGCACTCTCCCCCGGGACCCGTGACGTAGCCAGACGAAGCCGTTTATTATTATGACTGTCATTGCATGAATTTGTTTATATTCAAGTGGGTATTTCGATGTGAAAGGGGCAGGCCAAAGAAAGAATCGATTCTAAAAGTCTTTGATGGTATTACTTACTTTTTTAAAAACAAATATGTTTGGGTGTCCACCGTTTTCTTTAATATGATTATACACTGCAAAAGAATGAATATAAAAGCGAAAGAAATTTCAACAATCCCTGTCGTTTTTATTTTTCAAATATTTTCAAACAAACCAACAATAAAGCCTGAATGTTTTGCTTATCCATTCAAACCAAATGCGAAAGATTTGTTCGAGTACAAGAATGGGGATTTCATAAACTGAGTTTTCAATAGACTAAAAAATTGTCTTACATGGTCATATAAGGATAAAATTTATTCCATCCACCTTCTAGATCAGCGGTCATCGTGTGCGGCCACCAACAGTTTTATAGTAAATATAGATATTTAAAAAAATTGTGTTTTTACAAATGAATCTGTAAAATTATTATAATTTAAAATTGATTGAATATACCCGACTTATCCAGAATTTAGTAGAGTTTAAATAAAGGATCGTTTTAATATTATTATAAAACTGTTCAAAAATGTTGGTCGATACGTTGACTATGAATCAAGTCAATATAAAGAATTAACAACAATTGCTTTATTAATTTTGTCGCTTTTATCTACAACTGTATATTGTGAAAGATAATTCAAATAATGCACTACATCAAAAATAGATATCGTAACTATTTTTATCACATTTGGTGCGGCCACAGGATATTTCGATATGACAGCTGATGTTTACAATGCGGCCAAAGTGAAATTTCACGTGAAAACCACTGTTCTAGGAGGCGAATAACTATCTACTAGTCTCTTTCTAGCTTCATTTTTTATCAACATAAGAAATATAGTTGTGTAGAAACGTTAATTAAACGTTTCTAAATAGATGTCAAAGTAAACATGGATGATATCGAAAAATAAAATTGATTATAATACCTCTGTAATGCTCTTAGGCTGGAAACTTTCTGACCTTTCTGATTATCATGCGGTGAAATTAAAGCCTGCTTTTATTAATATGTGTAATTTTTAGATCTGAATTTCTGCTCGATCAACTGGAAAACATCAGTATGTATAAAATCGAAGCTTTTATATGTAATATCTGGTAAGTGTCTATTTAAAGTTTGCGCCCTTTAATTTTGGGACCACTTTACTATTCGAAATGTTTCATCAAAATAAACATTGAGTTGTCCATGTGAGTGCACACGGGATAAGTGAATTTATGCGAAAATTGATGTAGCATCTAAACTTAGGGTAAAACTGACGGTCCTCAGTGAAAATGTTTTCTTTTTAGAAAAATATATATCTATATTTTGTGTACTAACTTCACAGCTTGATCAAATTATCTAGGACGGTTTTGATTGTCGCGAGAACAAACAATGAAAGATATTACAAAATATAGTTTCATATTAACATAGTGTGACTGTACACCCAATTCTACTGAATGTGCATTTTGTGTGATGTATTGTACATAGGTAGTCGATTATAACAGATAACCAAATTCAGCTACAATTTAATTATTCATAAATTTATTTGGTAAATACACGTCACAAAAATTACAAGTTTATTGCTTTTGTAAAGGCAAAATATTTTAACATTTAAAATTTGAAATTAAATAAATAAACAAAAAAACAAGGATTTCAAGAAAGTCAACCTAGCAAGCTCATGAAAAATCTGCTTTAATACATTAAAAATAATATTTACCTGAACTCACTTTCGTCCATATGGAATATGTTGAGATCCGAAGTAATATTTTTGGTTGAACATTGTTAATACTAACTAGTCTGGTTCTACAATTTAGAAGAACAAACAATTCATGTCCGCGATTTCTCAAAAAAAAAAAAAACATACGGAACATATAATTTGATTGATTGAATTGGCATTCACTTGGTAGAACTCCATTATAACTCGGTGAAAAAATAGCAATGTATTTTATAGAATTTTGTAGAACTAAAATACATTGCTATTTTTTCACCGTGTCATATAATTTGATATTATTAAGGACCTAATATGGCATAAAATCCATGATCCCAAAAACGACTGAGTGAAATACCAACAACATTGACCACTCTGTTATAGTTTCAAAATCATTTATACTATGTTTCTTTCATAAAAAGATAAAATATTGTTCCTTACATATTATTGATAATCAAATAAAATATAATATAATAGTTCTTTCTATGTAATGGTTTTACGTTTCCACGACCACAATAAAGATTCGCATATAATATTTGAGCGGGAATTACCTTAATTTGTATTTTATTCCAACGGCCTTGGACACGTAAAAAGGGTCCTTCCAAAACACATTGTGTGTTAATTCAACAAATACGACAGAGGCGACTGAATATATCGCTTATATTTACGCGTTATAATAAGCACGGCACCCTGTGATTTACAAGCAGTCGCTACAATGCTAATTCCGCAAGAAGAAGGGTGCAAAATGAGGTCAACTGGTGTCAGATTTTTTCAACACTCCCATTATGACCGGAAGGTGAACGACCTCAGCCAATGGTGTACGTGTGAGCATTTTCAAATGGATTAAATATCGATTATAACAGAAGTTTTTAATAAATTCGGCGGTCAAAGAAGTTCATTAATAATACAAAACAAAGTAATAACTTTGTTATTCCACGGTAAAAAAAATAGCAATGTATTTTATACGATAGGATAGCAGGATAGTTCTGACGATGGCGTGAGTCGAAATAGCTATCAAATATATTTTAAATAGTAAAAGCACATTTTTAAGTACTTATTCGCACAATATATTTTTGATCAGGACCGTTTTCGCTCATCACGAGCATTATCAACTGATTGATAATGCAGATTGGTAAACAGTTGATAATGCTCGCGATGTGCGAATCCGGTCGTGATAAAAAAATATATTGTGGAAATAAGTACTAAAAAATGTGTTTTTGCTATTTAAAATATCATGCCTTTCCATCAAGAAGTGACAGTTAACACCTTAAAAGTTATCAACTATATCTTATACAATATTGAAGAACTAAAATACATTGCTATTTTTTCACCGTGTTTTAATGGAGTTCTACCAATTGAATGCCAATTCAATTAATAATTTGTTATTAATCCGCTTGGTGTAACCCGCTTTACAGCAATCACTTACTTTGACATACTAAAAATTTGAGATAGAAAAGTTGTCTCTTATTTTTTTCCAAGAAGTATTGATTTTGTTATTAATAGTGTTTTGATTTAAATGAAAAGTTGAAAAAAGGAGTAATCTTTTTTTACGCGAATTCGATTATACGCGATTTTTTTGGACGGTACCGTTACATTTTTTTACGCGCTTCACTCGTTCTTAAGCGATTTTTCCCCAAATTTGTTTTAAAGAAGAAATTTATATATGATGCTAGGCATGTACGTTTCATTATTTTTTTAAATAAAAGAATATGTGTATTTTTGTTGACAAGTGTATCGGATATTATGCGAATTTATGTTTTAGGGTGTGTAATGCAAGTGCGTAAAATCATGGGATGTGTGTCCGCTCGTAAACTTGTTTAAGCACAATGCATTTATTAAATTCGTTGGATAGCACTTTTCTCGGCCATAAATTTAACCACTTTGAATTATTATGTCAAATAAATGCCCTCCAATGACGTCAAAATATTTGAAATGTTAAATAATAAATGTGAACCGAAGATAAAAATATTACTCTTGAAGTAAAAAGCATTTAAAATTTAAAAAATTATTAACACTTGCATGAGTATTTAAAAAAGACAGTTTTAACTTGGCTTTCATACATATTCCGATATGTAAGAGTCCGAGCAAAATTCAGATTCATACAAAATTCAATACTTTCGTTCAAAAAATCGCAAACGATTACATTTCGCAACCGAGAGTGACAGCAGCGAATAATTTATACAAGTGAAAAAAAAAATATTTTTATAGTCTCATTATATTTTTATTAGCAATAAAGACATGAAAATATATTATATATTTTTTTTTCACGAATTTCAAAGAGAAAATTTTGATTTTTCATACGTTTCTGGTACTTATTCACGCGATATTTTAATTCTTGGAACCAAATTGTCAAATTATGTGAAATTTGTGACTTTTTTGCGCGATTTTTTTTACGCGCCGTTTTCTGGAACCAATGTATCTCGTAAAAAAAGGACTGGTTGTACACACCAAGTGACATAAAAGAGTAAGCACTTTTAATTATAATATTATGTCACAGAGATACTCTTTGACAAGTATAATTGTGAACTTAATTAATTTAACTAACTGTATGAACGCCATTGAATTCCAAGCCCACGTTAGGCCTCAAGATGACTGGAATAGGGCTTTGTAGCAAAAAATGGGTCATGTATATCTCGAGAACAGAAGCTCTTCACTTCATTGTAGGAAGGCATTATAATCTCAGTATATTGTTTGAGACGCTTTCTATTCAAACAGCTTTCAGCCCGTCAGATCATATCCATACAATATTTCATGGCAAACCAGTGCATTATATTTTTAAAAATGTCTGGCATTTCTTTAAAGCCGGTTTTATAATTTAATTTAGCTGACTGGCCTATATTCTTATAAATTAAAAGCAAATATTGTAATCTTGCCTCCGATATTTCTCGATTTTACGACTTTTAAGCTGCGGTGTTTAGTTATGAATAATTATATTTTATTAGTGTGATAGAATGACTGATAATGCTGGAAGGTGAAACCCGGGCCGTGAGTGACAAACCTAATGGAATCGCACACAATTTCAACAACAAATAATTGATATTTAAATCCTGTTAAGCGGCACTCAGTGTATATCGACAATTAAAGTTTGCATTATACGTCAACCTTTTCTATTTAAAAAATAAAGTCTTTATTATGTCATAGAATTTAGAGCTTTAAGATTTAAATTATATTTGATAATTATATTTTATAAATCTAAAAAAACCGTAAAGATTTAAGAACTGGGTTAATACAAAAGTCTGGGCACACGGTGCGAAAAATGATTATTTTTAAAATTATGATATTTGTAGATTTGAACATTTAATTGATAAAATTTTACCAACTGTCTATGGTGATAAGCTGTATGGTTTGATTAGGCTTAAAATATTATTTCAATACGAATATAAGTTTGAAGATTTGCGTGTTTTGTTTTCTTGTAACTATTATAAAATTGCGGAACGATGTGCATAGATAACCTCTCACTAAATAAAAAAACTATAATTAAGAATTAATAACCATTAATAGAAATATAAGTTAAAAATAATGAAACTAATATCTTACTTGACTATTTCACGGTTTGTTAAACGAACAGCCATTCTGAATATTTTCAGCTGTAAATCAAATTGGTTTAAACGGCAATGCAAAATTGGTTGTGTTTTAAATATAGTTTGTGGAATATGCACGTCATATATCTTTTTTGTTAAAATAATATTTTCTGTTTGCTTCCTTCTGCAACATTATAACAACGCTAGAAACAAATTAAGTACCAAGAATTCTAGGTCGGTTTGCTGATTGACAAAACACTGCCGTGTTTTTTGATTTTCGCCGTACAATTTTGCTCTATAATTATCTCTTTAATGATAGGTAAAGTACTTCTAATAAGAATGATCTACGACGTACACTATTACTAATGGTCCTTATGCGTGACGAATCAAAACATCGACAGAGTTTTTCGTGTCGACTTTTTAAATAGTCGTTTTGGAGAGTAGATTTCAATCTCTTTAATCTGAATATAATGACAGTCGTCAGTAGTGTCTGCAGTATGGAGCTTCTTCAGGAGTGAAAAGGCTTCTTACAGGGTTGGCAAAGAAATTGTTATTAGGCATACTATCCCACTATTTTCAATTTATTTTTGTTCCCCATGCAAAACCGAGTAAGCGACAACTATACATATTCTTTCCCTTTGTGGAATTCAATATCAAATCGAACTGTACACGAATGTGTATTCGTAGAAAACCAGATATTTCATTTGATTTTAATAGGCAATTTGTTACACCAATTAATTTTATTTAATTCAAGCAATCAAAGATATCAACCTTGTTTTCCGCATAATTTATTTATTATTGCTAATATGGTGTTGCATGCCAAACGACGACATACATTTGCTCTTCAGTGTTTTCCTATAAATTAAAAATAAAACAAAAACGAAAAAGGTTCTTTTAGTAGAATTAACATAGTCACAACACCGACTACCATTTTCCGTTTTTTGTGAATTATACTAAAAATATCTTTATAGTGAAAAAAATAAAAACGCAAATTAGATTGTTATGTGGAAACTTGACATTCTATGTATCTTGAATAATAAAAACACATTTTTAGTACTTATTTCCACACTATATTTTTTGATCATTACCGGTTTCGCTCATCGTGATCATTATCAAATGATATAACACAATTTACTAACAAGTCTATTTATACAAAAAAATGAGTTAAAGGTAGCAGGTATACAAAACCATGGGTTCAAGAACTAAGAAAACCGAAACCGGTCCTGAACAAAATATATATTGTGGAAATAAGTACTAAAAAATGTATTGATTGAATTGGCATTCACTTGGTAGAACCCCATTATAACACGGTGAAAAAATAACAATGTATTATAGTTCTAAAAAATTATTTTTAACAAATATAGTTGATAGCTATTTCGGCCTATCGGCTATCTGACGATGGCGTGAGCCGAAATAGCTATCAACTATATTTGTTAAAAATAATTTTGTAGAACTAAAACACATTGCTATTTTTTCATCGTGTGACTAAAAAATGTGTTTTTATTATTTAAAATATCATGCCTTTCCATCAAGAAGTGACAGTTAACACATTAAAAGTGATTCTAAGTATCGAAAAGTACTGATAAAAATATTATGAAAATACTGCGTTTGGCATCGACATAATTCTGACAGACGGTCATGTGTAAATTAAACCTGAAAACCCTTATTGAATTTAA
The DNA here is from genome assembly GCA_028555115.1 of Himalopsyche japonica. Lineage (NCBI taxonomy): Eukaryota > Metazoa > Arthropoda > Insecta > Trichoptera > Rhyacophilidae > Himalopsyche > Himalopsyche japonica. The sequence continues at coordinate 11,400 of JAHFWJ010000634.1, forward strand.
ACTTTGGATATGTAATTGGAATTTATTTTTTATAATTGATGTCATAATTTGGATATTTTTTTCAACTGAGCAAGCAATGTAGGTTGGACACAATGGTTTTACGAGTTCTACGGGTCACAGAGAGGTCTAGGAAAGCGGATAGCAAGATAGAATAAAGTAAGCTTTATTGAGAGTTTGATTTTTCATAAGGTTCATTATATTGGATGTTTGGCAACCCTAACTACAGGGTGCAAAGTAAGCTGAGTGATTGCCGGCAGACCATACCAGTAGACCGGCGACGGCTGCACTCCGAGACCAGACGACCCGCGTCCGAAGGTTAATCTTTTTATAAGCGCTGAATTATTGTCTGGCTGTCCTCAGAATACACTTGAAATACATCCAACGTGACTGTCAAAAAAACACTAGCACACGTCTGACAACGTTTACCTTTATCATTTCTCTCTAATTCTTACGGCGATTTGTAAATATTTGTAGCCGTTTTATGTTCCCTTCAATAGTAAATTTAGTGTCAGCAAATATATGCTATTACTTGTCACTTTAACGTTAAATAATTCAAAAAAATGTCCTCGTGAACTTGAGATAAGCAATTGATAACTGTCTGTATCGATTTCCCACGCCAAAATTTATCCTATATTACAATGATACACCGCAATCGCTTTTAAGGTGTTAACTGTCACTTCTTGATGGAAAGGCATGATATTTTAAATAATAAAAACACATTAGTACTTATTTCCATAATATATTCTTATTATCAGTTGATAATGCTCGCGATGAGCGAAACCGGTCCTGATCAAAAAATATATTGTGGAAATAAGTACTAAAAATGTGTTTTTATTATTTAAGATACACCGCAAGTAAAATGTAAAAAAAATCACAAATATTTGTTCTTCATTTAGTAAAAATACGTAATAAAAGAATTTGTGTGTTAACAGAATGTTTGATATATGATATAGAAGCATTTAAACGTTAATATTAACAATTCGCATCTTGTTGTTACAAGCAATGTTAAAATTTCTGGATTATATTAAAAATCATTAACCTATAAATTATGTAATGAAAATTAGCCTTAATTTGAGCTCAAAGTAATTGTTTTAACACCTACAAAGCCATATTTGCGACTATTGCGATAAAGACTTATTTGGAAATTGCATATATGCAGAAAAATATTTTTAATTGTTCTGCAAGTAATGGGTTAATCTAATGAAAAACCCATTCTTGAAATTAGCATTAGCAGAAAACTGATGGTCTCTATAACAGCAATTGGTAATCTTTTCTATCCCAAGATTCAATCAAAAAATTTCCGAATATCAATGGTACACCGCTAATAAATTAAATATTTTCAATTTACAAGCAATATTTCAAAGTAAATATACAGTAAAACACTTAAATGAAACCCTAATATAATATTATACGTTACAAAATATGTTAGAAAAAAGATCTTTTGAGTAGCATTTTTACTTTAAATCTCATCTTCTGGGATTTACAGTGATAAAAATGGCGACTGTATCATAATAGATTGTATAATCAAATCAATCGTAAATATATTTACTTATTGATAGTTGGCGTGGATTTGAACTCAGCGTAAGTGAATTTAATCTGGTAATTAGTTTAACAGTCCTCTAATGGCAATTTTATTACTTGGTCTAATAAAAAAGAGTTCAAATACTTAGCTGACGGTATCTTTATAATTGAATCATTTAAGCACACATTGCACATACGATTCTATTTGAATTGAGCTGATAGCCATGTCTGCTTCTCGTGACTCACTTATTCTTTCAAAACCACAAGTCAAACAATTAGTGACCGATAAAGACAACTTGGTAAAAGGTTTTCACTGTTTACTGTCTACTGGAACAGTCTTTGACTTATCAGGGCAAAGAGGTGAATACGGCTTACAATTATGTTCTGAATAAACATTAGTTTTTAATTAAAACTGTACTACTATATACCATGGTATTAATTGAAACTGCGTCTTGCTATATACGTTAAAAAAGAAACGATTTTATTTTACCTTTTGACTGTATTTTTTAATGATATTATATAACAGATGATCCTAGAACATAACTATCATTACATTTTGATTAGGAAAGATTATTTACCAATATTTTATATGAATAACAGACTACATATTGGTAATTGTAAAGATTGTAAATATTATGTTGGTTAATAAAGAATGCATATTTTTAACGATTTTGTAAATAAAAGATACAATTGAAATTTCACATAGAAGACCCAATTGGTATCTTGAGTTATGTACGCAAAGATCGTTTTTTTCAATTAAATAATTGATTGATTGAATTTTCATTTACTTGGTAGAACTTCATTATAATACGGAAAAAATTTAATACTATTTTTTAACTGTATTAAATAATTGAATTTCGTCGATTTCTGAAGGCTTCGATTCCACCCTGGCCCTGCTTAAATTATTCTCCCTTATAAAAGAAAATTTGAAGTACGCAATGTTTTATCGTAACAAAAGTCCTTATTGTCAATTATAGCATCCTGAATTTGGAAAGTCGATGTTTCTTCACTTATTTTTTTTAATACAGTGAACTGTACAGTGTGACTCGTGAATAATGAACCAACAATGGGTGCCTGACTCGCGACTCGTTTGCGTTGTCATTTCGTAGCATTTCACGATTATTAAACAGTACAAGTTGGTGAACAAGAGGTTATTACTACTTTCCTGACAGTGTGTACCTATGTGTTTGCATAACATCTTTAGACCTGTCAAAATGCATTGAATGTCAAGTAGAAAGAAATTGTTTCATCATTGTCGTCCGGGGTTTTACTGTTTTATATTTGATTACTTAAAATTAAAAAATATTTTCTTTGATATATTGTAAAATAAATCGTAACTTAAGTGATAAAGATTTTGAGAATATTGGAATTTCAGAATCAATATTAATCTTGATAGAAAGAAATAAACATGAAATATCATGTTTATTTCTTGTAAATTGTGATTTGAAACATTCAGAATATAAATACTATTTCCTCTTGTTTGAAAACTATTAAAAATGAAAATCTATGTTAATCTATCTTTTATAAAATAAGGGTGGATCCAAGAAAAAATAATTAGAAACACTATATATACTCATTAAATGGTTTGTCTAGGGTGAAATGTATGAACATAATTTGTAAAATAATGGAAAAAATAGCAGAACTTCTTAATTCACACGTCAAAAAAAACACCTAGAAGGTTTACTATTCTCGAAATATACTGTATTTTGTTCAGGAGAAGAATTATTGTTGTTTCATAAGAAACAATAATAATTTAATAATTTATAATATGGACTGAAGATGCTTGATCTAATTTTAATATAGAAGTTAGTTCTGATGTATACGTGTAATGAATTCCCGAAAATTCCGAAACATGTGGAATCATATAAAGATTCAGCAATTTAAATTTAATAATAATTTGAATTTAGCCAACTATATTATTAATAGTTTTGACGGTGGCGTGAGCCGAAATAGGTATCAACTATATCTTATATTTTTTTTTTTTTTTTTGTATAACTATATAAATACATTGCTATTTTTTCACCTAGTTATTATATTGATGTTACTTATAAAAGCCACCACGGTAGTGAGTAAAATATGTTTTGAATATAGTACTATTTCTATAACCTTACGATAAAAAAGCGAATTCAAGACAATCAGAAAAATAAATTAATGTATCTCCTTCAATAGTTTCGAATTCAGCTTAGTCAATAAGTTTGCTTCATTCCTACTTTCAAATAGATATTCGATATAACCTTATTTCAATACTTACTTGAATATAGAACTAAATACTAACTTTCGACACTTAATCGGTTCCTCTTAAATATGAACACATTGTGTCATTTTGGCCAAATAAAGTGAGTTTCAAATAAAACTACGCAATGCATATTGAAATATATATATTTATAATACAGTGGTTAATAAATTGAAGTTTTATAAGTGAGCATATATTATAAATGTCAATAATCAAAACCAGCGCGAATATTTAGACAGACATATGGATCCTTTCATTGCCTTTTGGCTTAAAATACCGCAACCGGTTACATTTATTACACCAATTAAACGTTGTAAACTACTGTTAGTTCATTGGTTTAGATTTGAATCATGTAAATGGCTTTTATGTAACTAGTAGTCCAATCAATGGGAACCGTCTGAATATTATTATTTTGTCGAAATAAACTTTTAAAATTCCATAATTAGGAGTTATTTTTCGATAAATAAGTGAGTTTTACATTAAGTTTGATCTAAAATTGGTCATAGATGATTTAAAATGTACAATCTCTTTGAAAAATGAAATACTATAGAGCGCAATATCGCGGAATTATATTTGAAATGTGCACGTCGTTTGTATAGTATTTCCAATCGAAACTCTGGCAAAATTGAATTTATTTAGTTAAGCAAGGCACTGCTTGTAAAAGACCAAGGAGCGATAACTGTCAATTACGATTGTTTCACGTCTGATAACTCACGACATACCACCCACGCCCGTTTTCATAATCAGCTATTCACTGTTCACACCTTGACATCTGTATATTCAACATTACTAACATAACGTGTGTGCAATACAAAAACCGTTTTAATAGTCTTAATTTGGCTGACTTAATCCGAATAACAACGGTGGTAAAAAAAATATTTTAATCTCAGTTTGGATCTACATATATAAAATTCAATGTACTAATACTGTGTAATCACTGGACTCGCCAGGTATGCCACCGTACATTTTAACATTGAAAATTTGCATGCCTATCATTCTTCTCTGAAACATCAATCCACCACGACTTTGCAACGGCACAAAACGGTGAAAAATATGATCAAGGGTGCCATCGAAGTCATCATTTTATATGGGATATTCAAATGGAAGATGTACTCTTATCACGTATTGAAATGATCTCAACAGATATGCCATTTGAATTCAAACGATTACAGTTTCCGATGTGACTCGCTTTTGCAATGACCATAAACAAAGCTCAATGACAATCGCTGCAATTGTGTGGACTAGATTTGAATAATGCGTGTTTCTCTCAAGGCCAATTTATGTGGCCAGCTTACGCATCAGAAATCTTCTGATTTATTAGTGTACGCACCAGACAGAAAAAAAAATGTCGTGTTTCAACAAGCACTCGATAAATAAATAAAATAAAAACAACACTGTTAAAAATTAACTTGTTTGTTATTATAACGTGTTCCTTGAATTTCCTTTCTCTGAGATCGCAGTATCGCGCAACGGGTTATCTAGTATATTGTAAATAAAAAAATATTTCGTCTATTCATTTATGTAAACTTCTTACACGTTAATAATAGCCACCTTGCAGTGTATCCACGATTTTCTGAAAGTCAAATCTCCTTTGTTTCCACTCGAGTCATTCTTTAGCAAATTATTTACTTGTGTGCTTCTCGACCATACCTTGATAAAATTCTCCGTAAACAACTAAAAATTGAGAAAAATTGTTACTCCCTGCTATAATATTGTATACTAAACGTACTATAAATGGGTAGTCGCCAAAAGCTGTTGCAACGTAAATAAAGTTCAGTTAACTTCACAAATGTCATTATATGAATGGTTCAGCGGCTTTCTAAGACGACGGAATCTTTTCAGTAGAAGAAAGACACTGCAGTTTTTTGCACAAACTCCTAGCATTATAAATGACTCCACAGCTTGATTTATTATACCCAAATCCGTGACAAAAATAAAACCCCACAAACAAAGCATTTACCCATATTATCATTCTCGAAGCTCAGTGGTGTGATTCTTTGAATTTTCATGCAAATGATTCGGAACTGTATACAAAATAGCAACAGAAAGAATTCATTGACTAGAAGCGTTTCAATCTTGGCAATCTGCAAATAGTGAGATTTTATTGAACATTTTTTTTTTATTAAATAGTATATATCTGTACTTTCATAAATCAACTTATTTTTAAATTAAATTAACTATGACATTCTCTGTTATGTTATGCTTATGGTGACGATATTCACAGTTAGGACATTTTCCACATCGTATTATACATTATTTCTATATATTCTCAATATTTTCTTTACGTTCAGAATATATTTATTATTCGACAATAACTTTAAAGTTTACCTATATTATCATCTCCATGTCATACAGTTAGTCTTAAAGTGCTGCTCAATGAGGCAAAACACTTTTTACATTTAGTAACACATCAAGTCAAATGAAAAATCCAACAATTTAAATTTTATAAGAATTTTTACGAGTACTTGGCATGCGTTGCAATGTCATTCAAACAGAGTGAACTACTAAAACTCTACTAATCGTTATGCTAAAAAAACATTCGTTTCAAGAGCTTATTCGATAATTAAAAATAGTTTAAGAAAAATCAATGGCTTGCAAAATGTCATAAAAAATTCATAGCCTCAAAGTGTGACAGTTTTGCAAATGTGTACCACCTTAGATAAGTATCGGATATTGAAAATTTCGTTAGAGTTTTTATAATGGTTGAAAATCTTTTCATATGTGCTGTTATTTAATGTACAATAGTAATTTAAAAACTTTCGCGATTTGATATGTTTTTTTTGATTTCGGATGGAAAGAAGATATTCTGAAAGATCCAAACTTTCCTGTCATAAATATAAAAATCAAATATAGCAATATATAAAGGACATACACTCAGTCAAACAAACATTTATTTATATATATATCACTTTTAAGGTGTTAACTGTCACTTCTTGATGGAAAGGCATTATATTTTAAATAATAAAAACACATTTTTTTAGTACTTATTTCCACAATATATTTTTTGATCAGGACCGGTTTCGCTCATCGCGAGCATTATCAACTGATCAGTGGTCAGTATTAGATTAGTTATATTATTTAAAAAAAAAATATATATATATATATCGCCTTATTTATTATACGCCACTTATTACTTTTCAAATAAAATTGACAACTAAATTATTTATTACAATTTGTTTTGCTTTTAGAATGTTGGTTTTAGAAATTTTTATGCAGTTATCGTTAACATAAATAATAAATTTACGTTGAAATGAAAGAGTATGGAGTGCGGTCACGACGTGGACATCCGCCTCTACCATAATTACTCTAGTTCGCGTTTCCTGATTATTCACACGACACTTGCATTTCTCAGAGTGTTTCTGAAACTTTCACATATTAAATAATTTTCAAAAATTACTTTCTAATCAAAATTCGTTTCATCACGTGTGAAGTGAATATATGATCTCCTAATGGGACATCCCAATACAAGTTTTTCTACATGACTAAATTATCTACCTCTTCTTTTAGAAAATAGTAGTGATAGAAAAATATATCTAAGTATCACGAATATCCCTTCTTCAAACGGAAATTGATACAACATAAAATTGATGAAAAATTATGGACAGGTAATTGAACCAGTAAGCACCGCCAAGTCAATACTGTTAACCACTCAACCACGGACCTGAGACAAACGATGCATGATGTAAAAATAATGGAAATTTAGTTTATAAAAAAAACATATCAAATGACTATGATACGACATAAATTAATTGGTCCTCTGGCAAATACGATATATTACAAAAGAAGTGAAATAATTTCAAGTATTTTTTTGCCGATGTATTTCATTTATATGTATTATAAAAAAATACGTCAAAAATATAAGTGGCTTTGCTGTTATTTTTGATACCATGCTGATTTTCCACTGTTTTTAATTGGTCAATTACCAAATAAATAAATTTTATTATTATACTGTTTGCGTGACTGTGAGTGACAACATTGTTTAATGTTGGAATGTATGAAGATCATAAACAGTTGATATATTTTCATCTGGATAATTTACTTTAACCATTTGCATTTTTATCACTCTTTTATATGCATATACTATAAATTACCTCTTACTTCGATGCACATCACAGCAAAAAGATCTGTTGATTTGCGAGAAAAGGGGTATTCTATGAATTGAATTAAGTAATTATTGAGTAGGTACATAATTAAGGTTTATTTCTCGGTAAAACATTTCGCTTTTTGTAACGAACTAAAATGTAATGATACAAAGTTGAAGTGCTGTTGTAAAATACAATCGTGCCTACGTGCATCGTTGATATGCAGGTGGCAACGCATTTTTTTGCATTGGCCACATGTGAAGTCAACTGCATAGTTAATATTCAGACAAGTAAGTGACGCATCTCAGGTGCGACAAGGGGGAGTAAATTGTAATTAACAAAACAGTAATATTATTAATTCTATTGCATTATTAATTCAAATATAAAAATACAATGAGAAACAGTTTCAAAAGTACACTTGCAGAATCGTATTCAATTATTAGAATTATTATCGGTTTGCAAACATAATGACTCGTGATTTTTTGAACGAACGTATAGAATTTTGCTTGAATCTCAATTTTATTCACTCATTTGTTAAAATGCTGTTTTTCCTAGATTTTTGATCTGTATCAATAATTTTATTTATCTGTGTCGTCTAAAAAATCGCGTAAAAAAGGACTGGGGTATATATCTTTGAAAATTGTCGCCTAAATAGATCTTCCTTTAGAAACTATTTTAAGCATCACATTAGACAGAAATACTTACTGTTATTGAAATACCAAGCAATCCCGACCTGTTTTTCGATCATTAATTGAGAAGCCAGTGATTTTATGGTATGTTCTTCGAAAGGGACGAACCAACCTGCCAATGAAGATGCTAATGGTAATAGCTTTTTAAAAAAATCAATGGTATTGCTTTGGATGTCAATATGTTTCACATGAACTTAGTCCATATCAATTTATTTCGTCGCGTTGGGCAAGTAACCAAATCGCTCATCAAATTTTGTCTATTATTAATATGCATCGAAAAGTGTTGAAAGTTATCGACAATTATATGTATCTGACATTGCTTTCACACACTACCTTTGCATATACATTACGTATGAATACTATGAGATAAAATTCGTATGTGAGTGAAAGTTTGGTAAAATATTGACAGCTGCCACTACCACGTGCTGTATAATATCACCAATAATCCATATTTGTTCTCTCAGTAATAATATAGTTAATAGGACACTATGATACCTATGTTATAGTATATTCACAGCAGGTATTTTAATTGATTGATTAAAAAACATTAGTACAGCGCTTGACATTATGAGGTATTTACCCATATTAAATTTGAGTTAGAACTTGAGTGTGGCATGTTACTTTGTGTACAAACAATGCCTGATGCCGGTTTTGCGGTTACGGTATCATTAAGACAAGGTGCCCTTTGGCTGCGAAATGATATCACTATGCAACCCATGAATGTCAAATAATATGTACACTAAACAAACAAACATTGACAGGAATAAATGGAAGCAATTTTTCATTCACATCACCACATCCATATTTGGCAAACGAAATTTATTTTATTAATGTGATGAATGGGTTTATTGAGTTTCAGAATTATAATTGTGGAAAAATCAATGAGTCAAGATGATGCATTATATATAGCATAAGATAAAAAGAGAAAAAAATTATTGATTTATTTGGCATTTACTCGGTAGAACTCCATTATAGCATGATGAAAAAAATGGCAATGTATTTTAGTTGTATGTATAAATAGTTGATAGCTATTTCGGCTCACGCTATCGTCAGAACTATGTTTAAACGAACATTTGCTTATCTATATATATAGCTGTGTAGAAAAGGTACACAGTTCATCTTCTCTCCTGTTTTAACGACCTAGCTAATTTCCTGCTAGCAATACGGTTGTTTTTTGTCTAAGTTTCAATAGTTTGAAAAGAATTGTCTGGGTAGCAACAGGAGAGAAGGTGTATTGAGTACCTTTTCTACACAGCTATATATATATAAGAAAATGTACGTTTTAAACATAGTTCTGACGATGGCGTGAGCCGAAATAGCTATCAACTATATCTTATAAAAACAAAATGTAAAATTAAAATATAATACATTGCTATTTTTTCACCGTGTGAAAAAAATTATATCAATCATGCACGCGTTTCTTTTTCGGTCGAGACATTGAAAAGCTTTTTTTTGTCATATTTTTCTTAAAAATGGTGTCATTTTAAAAGTACGTATAATCGGTCAGAATATATATAATTATAATTTTTAATAATTTTGTTTTACTTATGTATTTTAGAAAACAATCAAATTATGCGTTTTTAGTGTACTTTCCGATTTACACGGTTTTACATTAAAAACGCATACAATTTCGATTTCTACGTTTCTCTCAGGAACCTATCTACCGTGTAAATCGAGGGAAATGTGTATTTATTGAGTAGCTTTTTTGCACCGTTTTAGTAATATTAAAACCTCCGTTGGGATTGTCTCGTCTCTGATGTAAGTGAACACTACTATCGACACCTGCGATTCAGTAGACGGGTATTTGAAAAACGATCAAAGATAATGATGTAGGTGCTACCTGTAAATGGTTCGATGCGTGACGCCAGACGGGAAGTGGTGCAGACCTGCGTCAGTGCGCAAATCGGGCTACGCGCACTGCCCCCGCGCACATCCTGTTGCACACAACAATTCAAAAAAGGAACTCCAAATAATAATACATATTATCCATATATTTAAGTGTACAGTAATCGCTACTCATTTAGTCTTAATCAATGGGGCTATATATTTTCTGGGAAATTCCAACTGTGTATGGCCAATGCAAGCAGTTCTATTGCATCCGGTGATAGGATGCCTGAAGGTGCCAAAAAACGAATCGTAGAAACTGTCAACAGCTCAAATTTAATTTATGATATCGGAAGGTGCTTGATAGAATTTCAATATCAAATGTGAACTGTTACAACCTTGTGCGTTAATTTAAAAACAACTTACATACATACATTTTCGTTGAGGTTTTCATCAAATTACGATTATTATATATACATGAATCAGTCATACATTAAAAGGTTCCCCATATATGATCTAGTGGAAAGGCTTTGTAAAAAGAGTTAACAGTATCAGAAAAAATATTGTAATTATTAAGGGAGGTTCCCATCTTGTTGATTTTCTTTTTCTTTTATATGTCCGAACCAATGATTGCGTGTATATTCAAATTATATTATTGTATGTATAAGTCTTACAGAGGCGTTTTTTTATTAATTGAGTCGTTCAAAATCAAAACATACTTTTTATTTCAAGTTAATACAATATTTTGCTCAAAAATGTAACTGATTTTTTTTAAATATATAAAGAAATACATTTGGATACTTAAAAAATCTTGAAATTATATTGTTACAACATTTTTCAATGAATAATCCGACTATGATAAATATTGAAAAGTAATGCCATATGTTGTATCGCAAGACGATTCTTATTTTCGCTATAGGTTTATACTTATAGTAATTTATTAAGATTTTTATTATACCAGAAACTGTACTAGAGTAGTTCTTTTAATAGCAAATATATTAAGCAAGTGAAGCGTTCATTGATAGAGAATGTTTCTATTATTCTCTAAGACAAAAAAGATTTCCGAACGTTGTATCCAACATCAAAATCAGTGCGATTTATAAGAAACCAGAGTAAATTCATACAGGTATAATAATTAATACTGCTACGGACATGCACAAGATACCTCGTGACAATTTGGCTTTAAAATCCCTTCAAACACACTCTATCAATATCATCAAATATATAAATATATATGTAATAATTATTCAAGAATTTTTTGAACATGAACAGTATACAAACGTTAATGTAGTTTCTAAGCAGAGAAATTCTTTTAAATTATGCTTATCGTCATCAAGTAAAATTTTGCATTGGATGTCGAAGTGTAATATTAAATAGCGGAACAAAGCCACTGGGCTTGACCGGGCATATTTATTTTTATTGCACGACTACAATGTATGCTTTGTTAAGTCAGTCGTAGCAAACTATAATATATAAATAATGAAATAATTATTTAGCGAGCATATCACAAAAATATTATGTATAAACATAATCAATTACCAGAACGAAAACGGTATTTTTAAATATAATACATTTCGTTTAGTATACATATCTGATTTTTAAATAATCATCATAACCGGTTTCGCCTATCGCGAGCGTTATAAAATAATCGAATACGATTACAAAAAAAAGAATATCAATTTAAAATTTTGAGTTATAAATATAATAAAACCAAATGTTTAAGCACTAGTAATTTACAGACAATCATAAAATACATATATCTTAATGAAGTAAAATAGTTTGTAATTTAAATGTTATGGACTTATTTAGTTGGAAATTATTTCAAAAAGGATCAGTGGATAATACCCGTTATGAACATAAACGGTCCTGATCACAAAGTATATTGTGGAAATAGTACTAAAAATGTGTTTTATTATTTAAAATATATTTCATTTCCATCAAAAAATAACAGTTTACACATTGAAAGTGATTTTACAATATATTTGAGTAATAACATCTAAAACTTTTTCTTTGTGAATCCTTAACGATACTAAATATTAAAAAGGTTAAAAAATGCTTAGTTTTTATATTGTGAGTGTCTCAAGAGTAACGTACCTAAAGACGACATACTTTATTGAAAATACGTAATAGATAGAAACATCCGAAATTTACGTTTGATTGACAAATCACAAAATTTTAAAACAACTCGTCATCCTTAAAATATTTACTATGCCTATAATCATTTTTGCTTAAGATTGAATTGTTATTGTATGCCTGTAAATGTTTTCATTTCGATTTTTACTGTTATATCTCCAGGAATATGCAAACAACAAATTTTCATCTTTAAAATAAATTTCGATTCGATAGTTGGCAGTTTTTCTACCCCTGGCGTACACCCAGACAGTGCATCGTTTATATTTCGTGTTTTTATAAAAGCGTTATCATAAATTAAGCGCTGAGTGATTCTTACATTCTTATCAGACCACTTCAAGCAAAGAGCTTTTGATGGATGATGCATGCTGCACTCTTTAGCAGGTATTATATGTAATAAAAAATTATACGCGATACGAAATGCTACAATCTAACACAATTTTGATGTGATTTATGATTCGTTTTCCGCATTTTACTGAGCGAACCTTTCTTTGCAGCTTAATGTTTTAATTTATGCAATTAATTTTCACATGAAAAAAACTTAGATTTATGAGTAGGAGTATCATAATCCAAACATAAAAAAATATTTTTATAGGATAAATTATGTAATACTGTTGTAAAACATTGTTCAATAGCAGTGCTCTACCACCTTTGTTGTTCTGAAGCATATCTAAATTTCCCCCATATTACCGCAATAAATATGTATAAATATAAGCGTTTATACTGAAACTGGATTTAATTATGTTTTTCACTTTTTTAATGTACAATAAAAAAAATATTTCTTGGCATAATATTATAAATTGGACATAAGCTATACGCTGCGGTAATCATTTTATATGATTTCAAATAAAATACAATTTTCAAAATTTTCAAAATGTCATTTCATAGTTCTTGTGGCATACTTTCATACTTAAGTAAAATAGTAAATATTCTTCACAATATACTACTCTTTTTTTAGGTAAAAACATATTTAGAATTGAGACGAACAACGTCACTCTATGAAATATTATATTTAACATGGAACATCAAACGTTTTAACCAATTAAGCAAAAAAAAATAGGTTTTTGTGGAAAATCGTCGCATTTTTCAATATTCCATTACACATAATAAACTGCCTTTTTCGTGGTGATATAAGATCGAATTTTGCATAAATTAGCAGGGTCATAAAAATATATATATTGATGTTATATTTTTTAAATTGTTACAAAATTAAATTTAAATCGCTGAAGCTTTGTACGATTCCACATATTTTGCCAGTTCTCTTATATCCGTGTGATATAATGCCCGAAGACGCCGAAAGACGAAACACGAGTCGCTAATCGCAAAACATATGGAATCGTAAAATATTTAAAAAATTAAAATTTCATATTGAAACTCCATCAAGCACTTCAAAGCAGATCAAATGCTATAAAATTAATTGTCTAGGATAATCCATTAGCTTAAGCTATGTTAAAAACACTTTTAGCTTAGAAAAAAATACAATGCAGTAAACATATTAGTCATCTAATTTTTTAAAACTATTTTCTATAACATTCTATTATTCTTTTATTATATTTTATTTTTATAAAATTTGCTTAATCATATTAAACATCTTTGTTATAAAAATAATGATACTTATTTCCAAAAACTATAGTACAAAAAAATCAAAATTATTAAAAATTCAAGAATTCTTTGTTCATATAGAACATATATTACATTATTCCAGTTGTAGGTCGTTTGTGGTAGACTTAAAGAAAATACGTCATCTCCGGTCGAGTGAAAAATAAAAGCAATAATAATTAGTCAGTTCTTTGTTCTTTAATAGCTTTAAGTGCATAAAGGTTAGGCAAGTCATTCGAAAAAAATATTTTTGGAAACAATAGGAGCCTTAAATAGTCTTTATACACTTTCAATGTTTTATATAAAATTTAATTTTTGTCTGGAGTTAGAGAAGTGGAAAAATTGAGGCGTTAAAGTACCGTAATATAACACGTTAATTAAAAATATAAGACAGAAGGCGGTAAGAGTAATTTTTTTTGTTGAGAACAAATTTACTTTATTATATGATTCTTAATCAGTTAATTAATATTGGCTGTAAATCAATCGAAGAACACACTAAATAACATTAATAAAAACTAATTGGAAGAGGACTGCTTACTTATTCATAGCATTATATTACTGATATACTGACTGCTAACATCTCAACTGTTGAGACGGCTGATTTTACTGTGTTCATAGTTGATACCTGAAAATATATAAATAAACAGTGGTAAAAACCTTCATATATCGCTAATTATTGAGATAATGCATCGCTTGATTTGTCCTGACGAACTCAATAAGATTGTTTCAAAACCAGTATTATTGAATAAATGTTTAATTCTAGGTGTTGGAATATCATTTTAAATTCTCAGCAGGGAACGAGATGAATGATCAGTATCAAGCTAATTAATTATTTCCTATTCATTAGTTATAAATGAGAAATGAAAATTTTTAATAGAATATTTTTTAGAGTTTCGAATGAAAATTTCCACTTCTTACCGAGAGTTATTTATTAATTACTCTAATTGTCTGAGTCTAAAAATTCCACAATTTATTTCACACTAATAAGGTTGTTTTAGGGTTCCTTTGGCATTGCTTCTTTGCATGTTAAGTTAGAGTCATTGAAATCCACAGTTTACACTTTAAATGATCCTTGGATGAATATAATTACGGTTTTTAATTCTTATATTGATTTCTAAGCGTGATTCCATGTTTTAAATTATAAATTAAAAAGTCGTTTACATAATGTTTAACTTGTAATGTTATGTTTAAGCTTTTTTACAATATCAATTGATTGTTAAGTATATCATATTCAAGGTATTACACCATAGTGAGATACGTCTTTGTTGCATGAACGTATATTTGCACGTAGCCTAACACAATGAGCAATGGCATAGTACCAAGTACGTCGCAGGTATTTGTCTCGCCGATTCGGAGCTACCTCAATACTTGTGTATATTCGTGCCAAAATGTTATAAAGAGCTAAGTGAAATGTTACAAGGGTATAATATGACACATAGTTTTTTTACAATACACAATCATTATATGCAAGTACTACTGTCGAACCTTATTTCGCTTAATATAATAATTAATTAAAAACAGTATGATCAATACATTTTCAATTTTTCTGAAGGTAGCTTCATTGCAAATATGCTTACATAAATCAAAACACATTTTTTACAGCATATCTTCCTCCCATTGTTACATTTCACAAGAAAATATTTACCTCTACCAATACTTAAATAAAATCACATTATTCAACTCTCGTTTAGATTTCAACAAATATATTTTAATAAGCAACATATATGTCGATAACTACAAATAAAATAGGTAGTCTCCACTGAAAATTCGAATTATAATCATTTGAGATATTAGAATTTTATTGAATGACACATAATACGGCGTATGTATGAAAGAATGTTAACAGCAAATAAATTTGAAAAATATCTGATACTGCTATCTTTATTATAACAGTAAAAGAAAATTACTAAAATATATTCAAATATGATATACATTTTTTTATATTTCTGTATTTTTAACGTTGCTGACTTTAAAAGATTGAAATTATCGATTTGAGCTGGTAACACAAAAGTTTATCACTGTTGATATTATTTTTTGTAACTAAACGAATATTCTGTGGCAATAAATGTAACACAGCAAAATAATTTTTATGAGTTAAGACTAAGTTTACCGTTAAAAAATATATATTCTTAAAGTATCTTAAAATATTATCTTTCCGACATTCAAACGTTGGTATACGTTCCATCACCATTTGTGTTTATAATATTTAATCTCAAGCATGAATAGTTTTTTTCTGTGTCATAAAATGCCATCATTGCACTTTTGCCCGAATGCATCGGCATGTTGCAATGTCTGCCGTCGGTGTGACGTCAGGCGTCGGCGTCGGCGTCTGGGAGGGGGAGCGCTAGGGTGGGTTCGAGAGACGTCGCCTAGCCGTCTAGCCGCTCGCCCTACACGACGCTCTAACTCGGCAGGCGTACAACAGGGTGCATGCTATAAATCTCTTTGCCAATATGTTTACTTCCAATCCTCAAAGGGACTAGGAGATTTCGTAATACACAGTCGTTCTAGTGCAGTCAGCTGACCACCGTAATTGGAGATTAATTTCATATTTCAGTTGTATTTCTGAAATGATATATTTAGTATCTATAGTAGATGTAGTTGATATTCACTTGAGCTAAGGAGCATATAAGTTCATTCAATAGTAAAAAAAACAGATTCACAATTTGCAAATCATTTTATAAAAGAATCGTATAATTTAAATTTAAACTCAGCGCCTACGTGTTTATATAATTAATGTCTTTGTAACAAATGTCGCAAGATGACGTCTTTGGAACAGCTGGAAATCAACAGATATCAATTGTCACACGAAATTTTAAGCGAACAGAAAAGTATAAGTCTTTCGCCGCTCAATATTCAAGCTTATTGATGTTGCCGCTTATTTGGTTTCAGTTAAAATTTTAGTTTTATTGCTAGTAGGATATAAGTTAAGTTTGTTAAAACAGAAGAGAAGATATATTTTGTACCTTTTCTACACAGCTATATATAGATAAGTAAATGTACGTTTAAACATAGTTCTGATGATGACGTGAGCCGAAAATGCTATCAACTGTATCTTATAAAAAATTTGTAGAACTAAAATTCATTGCTATTTTTTCACCGTGTTATTACGTAGACGCTAACGAAACGTCAAAATGCTTATTCGCTTTGTACTGACAATATCCAATGAAGTGGATTCTTCATTTCAACATCATATTTTCAAAGTTTGATATGTAATACGTTTCCATAAACAATTTTAAATTCTAGCTTGCTTTGAATAATCTCAATTAAAAATCAGTACGTTTTTAACCATGATCAAAAGCTTAAAATCTACAGATCTATTATATTATCATTTATTCCTGCTAGTTTCAGAAAACAAAAATGGCTGTAAATTTACCATAACCTGAAACCTTCTTATATCTATAATGGCTGACAAATACACTATAAATCAATAGGCTTAAGAGTATACGATAAATTAATAAATATTCCCCGATCTCAGTAACTGAGTAAATCTGGCCCCGTTTTATTAATGAAAATCAAATAATTACTCCACGTGGCTTTTTTAATACTTATATTCCTATGATTTATACTAGATATCGGCCCATAAATACATTACTACACCATAACGTCCCTGTTTCTCATGCATCATCAACTTAGTTAAAACTCTTCAATTATTCATTGAATTTCGAAAAAAAAATCTTAAATAAATATTCCATCACGGAGGTAGTTTTCAAAAATTCGCATTACATAAATTTACACTTAGGCGTGAAATCTTCGTATATATTTTATAATATTTTTCTGTTTGTAAGGATATAGACTTTTAATATTATGAACTGAATTATTAAAAACTGCAATATTCATTGATTGTTTTGGCATTTACTTTGCAGAGCTCCATTATAACACGGTAAAAAAATAGAACACAATAGTTCTGATGAAGGTATAAGCCGAAAACTCTATCTATTATATTTCTTATAATTTCTGTAGAACTAAAATACGTTGCTATTTTTTCGCCGAGAGCAATATTTATATTTAAAATTATTTATTTTTATTTTTAACCTTTCAGTACGAAGTTTTCCTTTTCAGTAACGTACTGTTTCTTAAGTTCTTTACACGAGAATGTAATAATTATTATAGAAAATCGCTGGTTTTGATTTCAAAATATCTATTTTGTTTTGCTTTGTTTATTCAGTCTCTTCTTTGCCAAGATTTTCCTATTCATCAAAAAAATACAATTCGCAAAATATAGCATGGATTTAAGTGTAAATATAGACTCGAAATATCTCGTGGACACACCGGTGTACACTAATTTAAAAAAACTATTCTTTATTATTTACTAATAGAACAGTGTAGTGATAATTGAATGCTATATTTAATATATAAAGGTCAAAGCTACGATAAACCAGTGAATATTTTCGATGGACCCAATACTAAATCAAGTGTGACACGAGAGTATTTTTAATAAAATAAAAAAGTTTTATCATATCAAAAGAATTCTATTTATAATATGAAAATATTGTCTATTGTGAATAATTTAATAAACAGAAAAAAATATAACTGTAAAAGAACATAAAATATATAATTAAACTATTTTGATCTTTGATCTATTTTGATATTGATCTTTTGTTTCTTTTATTTAATAAAAACATTTTTGCTTAACAAATATCCAAGCCATCGATGTTATTTATTTTTAAATCCTTCAATAAATATCGAACAATAATTATGTATATTTATATAACATTCAATTTCAAGCATTTATTTTACTAAATTTTATAAAAAATTTCCTTCTAATCTCATAAACAGCATGTGTTTCTCTTCTATCAACAATCTTTTCATATGTAGCAGTAATACGAGTTGCTTTGTTTTTAAGAAACAAAATCCTCTCATAGTTGTTTTGACAAAGAACTTTTCATTAATGTGTACATTTTGGAGTTTTTTTTTTCTTTTCTTCTTGTTGTGTATGAAATCTTGACGATGAAACATAAAAGCATAGCCCTTTATATGAAAAAAAATCTTTATATATGTTTTTTCTTCAGAAGTATCTCAATATTTGTTATGATGACTATTTTTCATAATGAAATAAAGTAACCATGGGATGGAATACACTTGAAGAACTTCTTCGTAATATTATGTTTATGTGCGTACCATATATAATAATAAATGTAATCATCGTTAAAGTATTTGATATTAATTTATTTATTAGATATATACCTTCATTCACCTACAAACCAGTAAAAATACCTACCACGTAAAAAATAACTCAAATCATCGGTCAATTCGTTAAAATAAATTTCAACATATTATATTTTGAAATAACGAGGTATTTTAATAAATCAATCACAAATAAAATAAAGATATAATTCTATTTGTTACAAATATATGTTACTAAAACATAATATTGATTTTATCTTGAAATAAAAATATACGAAAAAATTATCATATTTCACGCATTTTTTATTTTATGTTAAAATAAAATAGTTACTACACAGTTCTTACACTGCTTAATTTTGAATCCTTAAAAAAACAGAATAACGTGTAATATTTGTACCCTATAGTAAGATCATAAGAATAATCAACGATGCTAATTACATCTGTGTTATATTATTAGATAAATAATACAATTAGCATTATTAACCGCCAAATGGCATTACTAATGGAAGATCTTTAATGATATGGTAAATTTACATATACACAATTGATAAAAAATTCAGGGATATTTGACTGTGACTTGACCACTTCCTAAAAAAACTGTATCATTATCAAATGACACTCAATAAAAATTATTTTTTTTTAATACGATGAAAAAAATAGCAATGTATTTCAGTTCTGCAAAATTATTTTTTAATATATAGTTGATAGCTATTTCAGCTCACGCCATCGTCAGAACTACAAACAGATTCACAATCCGCAGTGTTTGCATTTTTGTATTAAAGGTCGCAAGATGATGGCCTTAGAACAGCTGGAAATCAATAGATATCAACTATCACAAAGGATTCTTAACGAACAAACTGATAAATGTCGATCGCCATTGCTCAAACCTCCACAGGGGTCTGTTTTGTTTCCGTAATAGAGCATTTCCGTGCCATATGTAAACTTATTGATATAGCCGCCTTTTTGGTTTCATTTACAGATTTTAGTTTTATTGCGAGCAAGAAACAAGCTAGGTTGTTAAAACAGAAGAGAAGATGTATGGTGTACCATTTCTACACAGCTATATATAGATAAGCAAATGTTCGTTTAAGCATAGTTCTGACGATGGAGTTTAGTTTTATTGCGAGCAAGAAACAAGCTAGGTTGTTAAAACAGGAGAGAAGATGTATGGTGTACCATTTCTACACAGCTATATATAGATAAGCAAATGTT
This sequence comes from Himalopsyche japonica, assembly GCA_028555115.1. Taxonomy (NCBI): domain Eukaryota; kingdom Metazoa; phylum Arthropoda; class Insecta; order Trichoptera; family Rhyacophilidae; genus Himalopsyche; species Himalopsyche japonica. Next base: position 31,817 of record JAHFWJ010000634.1, read on the forward strand.
CGTTTAAGCATAGTTCTGACGACGGAGTTAGCCGAAATAGCTATCAACTATATCTTTAAATAAAATTGTAAACTAAAATACATTGCTATTTTTTTCACCGTGTTATAATGGAGTTCTACAAAGTGAATGCCAATCCCATAAATATTATTTTTTTTATATCCTTCATACATTTTGCATCATTTTATATCCTATAATTCATTTCAATGCGTAAACCAAACACTCGTATAGATATCAGGTCAAATTATAATTTTGTGAAAGAAGTTTCATTATGAATGATTAATAAAATGAAAAGTATTATAATCTAGAATCTTTTAATTAGTTTTCAGTTGTGAGAGTAAACCATGTCTTTTTTTGTAATTGCTTAAAAAAATTGTACAAATTTTTGGTCAAAACGTAGCATGTCAACAATTTGCACAATCATTGTTGAATGTCGAGTTGAGTCGGCCTCAGACAACAAAAGGCTCTCGCAGACGTAGAATTATTATTATGGGCAATGTTTGTGTTTGTATAACTTTAGTAGCATGTTTATAAGGAAAACTATGCCGTTACATAAAAGCGGGCACGCCTGTTATATATTTAAGTTAATTATCGCACTGTGAAAATATTACAAGTTGAAAACTATAAACAGTATTCTATAATAATAAGTCGTAAATACACTACATTTTGTAGATGCTTTGTCGTTGTGACAGAATAATTCGGATACAAAATAGATGATTAAACAAGTGCGAAAAAAATAAATATTTATCACATATTCGAATAATCTATAAATGGTAAATTTATTAGATATAAAAACTTCACGTTGAATACATAATTTTTTAATATAAATATATATCCCATCATTTAAACGTGTTAAGAACGTCTTATTGTATATTATCATTTTAAAACATGAAAATACGTCAATATGAAATTTTATTAAAAATAATTATACATACTTACTTTATGAATATGTATATTAATATATATTACTACTTATTGTGTTTTTTTTTTTTGTACGGTTATGAAATAATTTTCAACAATTCAAATTTAGTTATTCCTTATTCTACTATCCGATTTGATTGTAAAGTACTGTTACATTTATTAAGAAAACTAGTTTTTTTTTTTTAAATAATAAAAACACATTTTTTAGTACTTATTTCCACAATATATTTTTTGATCAGGACCGGTTTCGCTCATCGCGAGCATTATGATTATTCGCGATGAGCGAAACCGGTCCTGATCAAAAAATATAATGTGGAAATAAGAACTAAAAAAATGTGTTTTTATTATTTAAAAATATCATGCCTTTCCATCAAGAAGTGACAGTTAACACCTTAAAAGTGAAAAAAAAAAAAAAAAAACTAGTATTACACTATATTTGAAAAACAACATAAATACTAACGAATGAACATATGTACGTCATGATCACCTTATTTGTTGTAAATACAAAAACTTTACAGTTTTCCATTATCTAAATAAAGTAAATATACCAATTTAAGTATTTTTTTACGTTCAAATAATGCTAAGATTTACTATATAGCGGCTGGTGTGAACAACCATTTTAATTCGCAAAAGGCTTTCTTATGAGATATTTTTTTATCATGTCCTACAACCACAATTTTAATTAAAAACATTCTTCAATCGTAATTTCTTTCGAGGCTTATCTATAACTTTTAGATATCACAATAGTTTTCAATTTTGGCTTAAGACTGTATGAAATAGAATAAACCAATACAATTTTCACAAAGCGAACATCGAACGTAAAAACATATAATTATTTTGTAAGTTAATAATAAAATTTATACATGAATTTTTCACGATCATATACTATAGATGTGGTTTGAATAATCAAAATAATAAAATGTCCAACACTTTATTGGATATATATGAATATTGAAAAGTAATCGTTGGTAGAATGATTTAAGAAATCGACTGAGGGTGCTAAATTATTGCATGAAAATATTGAAGATCATAAACTATTTTAACAAAAAATTTTAACAATGAACAGAGCCTAATTGAGCTCATTTCTATTCCTAAATGAGTATTAAGTCTCCTTTGTTGTATCATTTATTTGAAATAAGTTCAATTAGTTTATGATCTAAAAAAATATATATTGTACTATTATACTTCATAAGCTATTTTTTATCACCACAAATTTCCTTTTTTAAGACACGTTAATATTTCTTATATTATGTTTCACAACTAAATCTAATTGGGAGATGATTTTTCAAAAAGCACTCATTAATAAGTTATTGTGTTGTATTGATGATTAGATTATCTATTATAAATTTGAATGTTATCAAAATCAAATTAGAGTCTATAATCCTCATAATTCCTTTGTTTATCAGCAACGCAAACTATTTGCTGACTACGCCTAAAGATGCCGAACGGGAAAACCCGGGTCGTGAGTAAAAAAAAAAGAAACTTGTGGAAGTATACATACATACAATAGTTTAAGCAACTCAAGTTTGCAATATGGTTTGTATATTTTGTAAGAAGTTTCTTGTATATTGGATTACGCAATTATTTTTAAGTTTATCTAAGTATTTTTTATATGAATGCTGAATCATTCAATGGGATTGAATCGCCAATTTTAATCTACGTCCTAATCGCCTACTGCACGTTATTCTAATAGCAAAATGCATTTTGGCAGAGGGTGCTAGAGCTTTGAAGGTCAGACGTGCAGTGGCAGTTACAAGTAGCAGTCGAAAACTACAAGTACCTACATCTAGAGCAGAACTTCTCAAAGCTTAAACGCGTCACAGACTGAGGTGTGCATGATTGAAATTATATGTAACTGTATCAAATTTATTGACGGTACCGAATCTTCTCTTCCATATAGATTATAAGTTTATTAAATTACGCAGTTAGTTGTTGTAGAACCGTTGCTTCTTCTTTTTTGAAAAAAAAATATTTATTTAAAAATATAATCTAAACATACTCAGTTCAAGCAGTGCTTGATCACACAATTTTAAACGTTTTCCGTATCATAAGCCCGTTTAAATGATTGGCACAAACAGTCGTCCAAATTATTTTTGTTTGTATGAAGATGAATGAAATTTAAAAATGATGTTTTTATTTAAAACACAGACACACATATGTTTATAAATTTAATACAATTTATCATTGCCACTGTGGATCAAAATTGACTTGTAAAAGACCAAATTACACCATAATAATATATTGATTGAATTGGCATTTACTTGGTAGAACTCCATTATGACACGGTAAAAAAATAGTAATGTATTTTAGTTCTACAATTTTTTTATAAGATATAGTTGATAGCTATTTCGGCTCACGCCGTCGTCGGCACTATGTTTAAACGTACATTAGCTTATCTATATATATAACTGTGTTGAAAAGGTACACAATACATCTTCTCTTCTGTGTTAAAAACCTAGCTTATATCGTGCTAGCAAAAGTAAGTCATTTTTAACTAAAATACGTTGCTATTTTTTCACCGTGTTACACTATAATACATTATAATGACATACTCGTCCCAAAAATTTATACTTTTGGTTATTGATAAAAAATTATTTTTTATTTGATTTATGATCACATATCAATAAACATTAATCATCATTAGGACATGACATGTAACACAGTTGTTATTAAAAACTTGAATGGAATATTTTTTCGTCGAGTGTTGAATAAATGGTGGTAATGAGGAGTTTGAGAAGCAAGGATTAACCGTCTGCCGATTGAGCCCGTAGAGGGTGGTAGACGATGCAGGCGGGAGCGGTAATCGCGGCTGGGGCTGATGGTCTGGGAGGGTGGGCGGCGCCGGTGCACGCGCACCGCCCGCGGTCGTTCAAGGTTAAGGTCGAACTAGGCGGAAATGGTTAAAAATAGCAGCGCGGGCGGATGCGGGGGCGCAGACGCACGCACGCACCACCACATAGACATTCTAGGGACTTTAAAGGGGTGGCGTCATCCGCTGTCTTACCGTACCCCTTTGAATTCGACACATGTTAGTTTTGACAGCAAAGTGCCCAGTGGCGTAGTGTCTATTTTTATGATATAATTAGTCAATTATTCAAATATGTTTTCAGCTCTAACTCAGGTGCTCTAGTGGTACCATTGGTTGTCACGTGAAATTTCACTTGGCCGCATTATAAACATCAGCTGTCCTATGGAGATGTCTCGTTTTATTGATTGAATTGGCATTTTCTTGGTAGAACTCTACTATAACACGGTGAAAAAATAGCAATGTAACGTAACGTAAATAGCAACGTCAGAACTTATTATTTTTAGCGTTTGAAAGTTCTGACGATGGCGTGAGCCGAAATAGCTATCAGCCATACCTTATAAAAAAATTGTAGAACTAAAATACATTGCTATTTTTTCACCGTTTGTGAAATGTCACGTGGCCGCACCGAATGTGATAAAAATAGTTTCGATATTTATTTTTTTATATTGTACATATATAGTTCATATAGTACTGAATAATCTTTCACTATATACAGTTGTAGGCAAAATCTAAAAAAATAATAAAGCAATTGTTGTTAATTCTTTATATCGCCTTGATTCATAGTCAACGTTAATCTTCGACCAAAATTTTTATTATTTAACAGTATTATTATTAAAACGATCCTTTACTCAAACTCGACTAAATGCTGGATAAGTCAGGTTTATTAAACTAATTTTAAAATCATAATAATTTTACAAATTCATTTGTAAAAACACATATATTTTAAGTATTAATAATTACTATAAAACTATTGGTGGCTGCAGCAAAATCTTCTGGTGGCCGCACATGAGAACCACTGCTCTAGACAGTAATAGTACAGCAAGTATTGCGTGACGGTGGCGTTACTAAAATGAAAATAACCATTTTTTTTAATCCTTACCATTTGAAGCACCCGAGATACTGACGGTTATTGCATACACACTTCAGGCCTCTACGCCAAAATATATTCTTTGTGATATTCAACACATAAAATAAAAAAAAAATTATCAAATGTACTGAAGCAAAAATCTAAAAATAATCATAGTTTTGATGTGCGATGAGTTGGTTTCATCGACAAATTATTGTTAAACATGTATTTTTTTGCTTGGCACATTTTGGCATCAAGCATATCAAAAAATAATATAAATTATATTTTAGAACGGTTACATAAAAGGTTCGTTAACACTGGTCTTAAGCAGTAGTCAGTAACTCATTAACCATGTCGGGCACCACAAATTGCTTTTAATGTCAAAGGTAATGCTATGGTTATTTTACTAAACGAGGGAGTTGGTGACAAAGTAAAAACCAAAACACGTTCATGGTATCAAAGGAAAATTATCAAAACACTTATTTGCCTCTAAATATTATATAAACGCGAATACCTTAAAGTTTAAGTAGCGTTAACATCTAATGTAAAGCATTTGAATTTGTTTAATAATCAGGTATATCACAAATAACTATTTTAAATCTTTAATTATCAAATTTTTGGGAATACACCATTGCTCTATTTTAATAAAAACACATTAGTAGCAGTTAATAAAATTTTGCGAGTTCCTGATCTTCGTAAGTTTTGTTTTTCAATAAATTGCTAATTCATTTGTTTTTAATTTATTTATTGTTTAGGTATTTCTGTCAATACAAAATAATGTGTTATTTTAAATTACTACATCATTTTAATGAATATTGTTTCACATTGTTCTGCCTGCGAAACATGTCACTTGATTGAAAAAAGGTTCATAAACCCACGACGTTTGGCAAAATGCATGTGTACAAGTAAAAAAGACGAAACCGTTGAGCAAAACCGGTCCTGATCATAAAATGTATTGTGGAAATGAGTACTACAATGTGTTTTTATTATTTGAAAAGATACCGGTATTAATTAATCCACCTATATAGATGAATCTATTTGTTAGAAAGACATAATATATTTTGCAATTTTTTTATATCTCAAATACTTGAAAGGAGTCATAAAAGAAAAAGAAACTAGAATTATACAAACGTAAAAATTCTCAATATCATTAGGTTGAGCATCAATAAATTTAACGATCTTGATGAAATCTGTCTTAAGAATAATAAAATTCTGTAATATTTTCATTTCCCCCTGAAAACTTATCACACTCAATTTTGTTGTTGTTTTGAAATAAAATATCATCTTCATTTTGAAATATCATTTTACAGTCCTGTAAATATTAATTTTGTTATTCATTTATATAGTGCTTTCTTTAATGTCTATGATTTCATTTCGAATCTATTTCAATGGAAACTAATCAGGCACGAGTGTTTACGCTTGACATTAAAATTAGTTTGATGTTTACTGTATTTTTAAAGATAACAAGAATTTTATTTGATATTGTTAGCTTTTTTTTCATTTGATTAATTTTATGCATCGTTATAAGTTTTGTTGTTTTTTGTGATTTATATTTTTTTACAGCAGGATAAATTCAAGTCATGTTTATTTAAACCATGACATCTAATACAATCTTTTTTCACTTTGTTTTTAAAATGGTTTGAATAGTCTGACAAATAGTATATAATATTCTGGTAGTGTTTGTTTGAATCACGGTTAAAAATAATAAATATATTTTTTTATTATCTGACTGTATACTTGAGTAACTGTGTATTCGATTATAGTATTGATTTTATAAGCTATGATAACTGTGTAATATTTTTAATCTGTTACCTTATAAGTAAAATTGTGACGTTTTAACGTATATTTAGAAATTTAAAAGCTATTGGTTCGAGTAGAAAATGAGATCTGTTTGATTATGTTTATTGAATCTTTTTATGAGATTTTTCATGTTGATACGATGGAAAATTTTGAGCTCATAAATATTTATAAGATGAGAATTGAATACGTAAAACAACTTGATTTATCATAGTGGGACAGAAGATTTACGGTATAATTCATAAATTGATAATGCTGACGATGAGAAAAACCGGTATTGATTTCAAAAATACAAAATACTTTTACACGATACTCAAAACCGTATACAGAAAATATGTATATATAATATATAAAATAATTAGCATATTTTTATTTTCCACTTAAAATACAAAGTGAAAAAGTTAATAAAAAATATATAGGAATTCAATATTATCAAATAAAGATATATGATGGTTCTGTAACAAAGCTTGAATTAAAGTACACAAGCTGATTTTTATGTTGAAATAATGTATGATATAAATATTTATACATTAATTGAAACCAAACGATTTTTTTATAAATAAAAATGAAATGTGTCCATGTAAGTTTTCGACATGTCGATATAAAATTGTAAATGTCAAATAAAATGGCCACCGAAATCACACCTGTCTGACCGTCTAATGTTTTGCGCAGAGTTAAGTACAATATATCGCCATGCACTCCATCTTGCCCTCCCTAATACGGAATGATAATGAAGGGCAAGCGAAGTTGGGCGGGGGATGAGGGCGGCTAGACAGCCTGCAGACATCGGCTAGGGCGGGATATCGCTTGCAAGCCCAGACAGCTTCAGACTAGTCATTTGTCGCTTGAAACCAACTACGACAGTCTACTAACTAATAGACCAGAGATGAGAAACAGCTTGGGATTGCGATCATATTTTTAAAGAGGTATTTTTTACAAATTATGGCTATAAATTAACTGCAGAAGTAACTTTAGAAATAAATAAATAAATGCTTAGTACGAATAATATTTTTTCTTAATCGAATCCAAAATAACCATTATTCGTTTTGAAATATTTAAATAATACTATAATAATTGGATTATATTTAGAAATTGACTACTAGCTGTCTTATATTAAACAAAAAATATTAAGTTCAGTCAATCTTGCCATACTAGCATTACTGATATAATATATGATATTGACTGAAGGTGCTTGATGGAATTTCAATATCAAATTTGAATTGTTACATTTTTGTACGATTCAGCGTGTCAGTTCTGTTGCATCCGTGTGATAAAATGCCTGAAGATGCCGAAAGGCGAAACCCGAGTCGTTAGTGACAAAGCATGTGGAATCGCACAAAGTTGTAAAAATTGAAATTTAACATTGAAATTACATCAACACCTTCAAATTATAAAATATGCAAGTTTTGATTCATTTTTTTCAATTCAAATTATAAAAATATACTTGACTGCATAACTACGCTCAATTGTGGGTTCCTATGAATGTTATATTAGCAGAAATATATATATTTATATATATATATATAAATATTTGTTCTAATATAGAACAACTACAAAAAATAAGAAGAGGTACTGAAAAGTAGATCCATGATATTTTTTTTAATATTTTCATCAACCAAACACGTCTCATTTTCTTAATCAGTATTTTTGGAGAATATACTTTCAGTTTTATATAAGCCAGTGTTGAATATTTGTGAGACAATCACATATTAATTTGTGTGGAATAATATTAAAAATCAATTGCAGAAATAATACATATTATATAAAACAGAAATAATACATATTATAGTAAAAAAGAATTTATTCGCGTGACAATATTGTATGCTTTATAAGAAAATTAAATCAGATTATATATGAATATAATACGATACTTGAAATAAGAATATAGATTGAGAGAAACAGAAAAAACTAAGCGTTTTATAATTATTGATTGCATTCATATTTATAAAAAAAAAATTACAAAGAAAACGACGATCCTTTGAAATTGATTAACCAATTTAACATAGATAATTACAAATGTAAAAATACTTGAATGTTCTTAAGAGTAACAAGCGAAATTAATAATGTGTCACCTCTACTATTTTTCTTCAACCTACCTCAACACTAGAGTCTAGCCGTATTTATAAATAAATATGCAAAATCGTTTACAACGCTTGTCCCAGTAATATTTACTATATACTAGAATAGTGAAAAATTATTTCTAAATTTTGAAATGTCATAATATGGTAAGGAATTAAATTATTGAGCAAGCACATTTAAAACATATAATATACATAATATCAACAAAAAAAATGGAATATTAAGATGTATGAAACTGAATTCCGTATAATTGATAATATTTATAAATATTTGATTTCATAGTTACAAAATGTTTTTACTGCGCTAAAACTTTCATTGATCTAATTAAAAAATTTGATAATTAAGTCAAAATAATCGGGAATACAACGCATTAAAAAAAATCCATAAATTTGTTATTTTATTTTAAACACCGACAATTAGCTGTATCCAGGGCTATAGAGTCACTAAAAAAATACAAATCCAACTCCAACTTCAACAAAAAAAAAAAAAATGATTACGTTTTTTTGCTACTTTTCCGATTTATGTGCATTAAATTAAAGATCAACCAACAAAGTCATCAAATTGTTCATTGAGATATCTTTCAAAATCGTCTAACCGAAAACGTTGTCGGAATCATTCGTTTTTCACTAAACTCCAACTCCGATACTGGCCAAAACACCGTGATTTCACAATCTCGACACCGACTTCATAACCCTGGCTTTATCGCATATGCAGTAAGAATTTTCCTCATTTAAATTTTCTCTATATGTCTTTCACTAATATAAGATTGTTTTATTTGAAATAAGGTTTAAGCGTTTACTTAAGTCTTATTTTATTTTTCAATTCGAGAACATATAGTTTGGATATAGCCGCAAACAAAGTGGTTTATTTTCACTCATAAGTAAATATTTAAACAAAGGTCAATCAAGAAATATATGACATCACTACAAAAAACCGTATCAAATAAATTCCAGGCTCATAATATTTTACAATATGTTTTGTAATGACACTCGAGTAGACTCAAGACTTAAAGAAGGCTTGAAGCTATTCGAGTCAGTAAAGATCAAGCGTGGTAACAAACCCTTTTCCGAAATACTACAAAGGAATATAGAATTAAATTCTGTAGCCTTTAACTTTCTTTGCTAACTCCCAAGTATTGATTATAATAACCTCATACCTTCAGCGCATTTTCATCTTTATAATCAAATTTGGAATCACTTAATAATTTTATTGCCTACAAATTATTTGATAATTATTACAAAATGATAAAATCAGCATACTGTTGATTCTTAACTAGCTGCGATTCCTTTTTTAATTTTTACGGACTGTTTTACTTCTTAGACCATTTCATCATCACTGCCATAGAATTCGAGCCCTAGACCAGTAGTTCTCATGTGCGGCCACCAGATGATTTTGCTGCGGCCACCAACAGTTTTATAGTAAATATTGATATTTAAAAAAATGAATTTGTATAAATTATTATTATTTTTAAAAATGTATAAATTACCTGACTTATCCAGCGTTTAGTCGAGTTTAAGTAAAGGACCGTTTTAATAATCAAACTGTTAAAAAATTTTGATCGAAGTTATACGTTGACCATGAATCAAGTCAATATAAAGAATTAACAACAATCGCTTTATTAATTTTGTCGATTTTACCTACAACTGTATATTGTGAAAGATCATTCAGTGTAATTCACTATATAAAAAATAAATATCTAAACTATTTTTATCATATTTTGTGCGGCCACGAGACATTTCCACAGAACAGCTGATTTTTATAATGCGGCCACAGTAAAATTTTACGTGAGAACCACTGCCCTAGACAGATTATGATGAGGAAAACGCACTGAAGACTGGTTGAGTGCTGGTTAACAAAGTGTTGAGGTCTCTTTTGTGTACAGCTTGCCTTTCATTCTTTTTATTTTTCAAATACTGAACACATTTTAGGTAAATATTTAACCGGACTATAATATTTTCTAATATTGTAATATTTAACAATGTTTTTAGAAATTAGATCCCTTCATACTAGAAAGGTATCTTTATTAGTAATCTGTAATTTGAATTGTTACAACTTTGTACGATTCCACATGTTTTGTCACTAACGACCAGGGTTTCGCCTTTCGGCATCTTCAGGCATTCTATCACATGGATGCAACAGAACTGACCTAGTAGTTAATAATCTGGCTCCGCAATAGTTCACACCAGCTCTACATATAAGATTCTGTGGGAATTGGCACACAAACATTGGAATAAAAAGGACAATTAAAAGTATACTAAAAATCTAAGTTTTTCTTGCAGTATGATTATTCTAGACAATGCGTTTTCTTGGGAATGCTCTGCAAAAGTATTTCACATTGAAACGTCCTCCGCCGCTCGGAGATAAGCGTTAACTCTTTACATCTTGGCATGTAAATCCCGTTCTAAATGGTACGCATGGAATAAGCTTTACGTAATAATCGAGTTGTGTCTAGATTTGTAGCGTGAAATCGGGTTACGTGTTGCAGCCCCCTTCCCCGAGTGTCTAGCCATGCACCCTCCAACCCGCCCGCAGGTCTAGTCGTCCATGATAACCCTCCTCCGCAAAATCCACCCTTCAAATGCATCAGGATGTGTTTTGGGCGGCGGGGGTAGGACCGTCTGAGAGAAAACTTCTTGGTTAATTGTTTCGCGTTACGTACACAAGAGCGAAATTGTTACACACTCAGGACTTTGATTGGGAAATTTTGAATGACGATATTAAGACGGCCACCCTTTTAATGGCTTCTAAATTACAAAGAGGGTCAGATCCAATCTAGAACGGAATCTATAATATTATTTATTATAAATAGCAATTCTAAAATAAAGGGACATTGTTTTAAAAAAAATCAACTTTTTATATTTACTTTATGAACTATAACCTTCTTGTTTTATTATTCAAATGCATAATATATCATTTTATAGGCCAATCACATTGATTAGGTGGTAATGTTCTGTCTACAGCTTCAGTTCTTTTGGCAAATATAAAAATTTACAAACATATTTTGAAATATGTTAAGTATACACGACAGAATAAAGATTTATATAAAAAAATATTTTAAACATAAGATGTGAAAACAATTATTTTTCTTCTAAATTTCCTACTGCTGTATTTAATAAAGTCTTTTAAATAGATTATTTTGCCATCATTTCAACTGTGTCTTACTTAAAATAAAATACACGATATGAAATCAGATAATCGCTAATCGCAAAACACCTGTTATGTTTAGCAATTATCCATGTATAAATAACAAAGATATCACTCTTGATTGTAAATTAAATTTAACTTCTATAAATCTACTGTCAAATACATCAAAGTATTTTGTATTCTGTAAAAACTTCTGTATAAATCAATCAAAATTTAATCACGGATAGTAAGAAAATCTCCAAATTAATTGAGTTTCGTGATTAAAAATGATCATTTAAAACTCACTACTGTTTTTGGTTTTGCAAATTTGAATTAATTAATATAGATCAGCAGATAAAACAAGAATACTAGACGCTAATATTTTCTCTGATATGATTGTCAATTCACAAATTTATTTCCCCTTTTAATTTCAGTGCCAGCTTATTCGATGAACATTTGTGTCAGAAAGCCATATAAACCAATTCCTCGTATTTTGATATCAACATATTACTGATGCTTTCTTTTCAATGTGTTAAAAATAAATTACATGAATAATCTCAAGTATTTTTTGTTTTTTAATCTTCAGAAATCAATCTAAAAAAAAATGACAAATTATTTCATTTCATTACAGACACACTAAAAAGTAGTTAACTAATTAATTAACTAATAAATCTTAAAAACAAATATAGCAACATAATCACCGGTGATAGCTATTGATAAACTTCTGAAAACAAAATATTTAATCAAATTGCATCATGTATGGAATTATTTTGTCATCTTACGAGACTTAGCATCCATCAATACATTAGGTTTTTACCAGATACATGTGAACAAACACATTGGTGGCGAAAGTGATTTTATATAATATCATCTTATGATATATTCAAAATTCAATAGAAATATAGATCTTAAATTTCGTTTTCATTTTAGGCTGCATTAATATCTTCTTATTCGCAGTTAAGCTTCGTCTTTGAAGAGGGTTTATTGAAAAAAATTAGAATTCAAGATATAAAATTTTATTTGTCATAATACATATTAGATACCTAATCAACCAAGCATGTTTTGTAAAAAATCTCATATTTTACATTGAATTGCTCAAAATTTATCGTTAATTTATAACTGTATTTTAATCTAAAAGATCAGTTTACTGCTAATACATTAACTAATACGCTGCTAATGACAAAATATAGTACTAACCATTGTGATTTCAACGTTGCCTAATGAATTGTCGTTTAATTCGTATATGTAAATCTACATTGTGTTAGGAACACATATCCAAGTATTTAATATAGCACGATGTTGATAGCTATTTCAGTTTCACGCATTTGTTTGTATCGTTATTTGATTTCAAAATCAATCAAAAACACCATGCATTTTTTCAAAAACAACTCAAAACAAAATTTCCGAAAATTCTGTTCGATTAAGAAATATATTATAATATTTTTATATTTGATAATTAAGTACTCAGAACAATTAATATTTTAATATATTTAATATATTGCCATGAAGCCGCATTAGCTATCTTCTATATTCCATAATTTACCAAAGTATCTCAAAGTAAATGAGCTTTTAGAGTGCGATAAAGATTCAATAATTTATGATGTCGACTGAAGGTGCTTGATGGAATTTCAATATGAAATTTGAATTGTTAAAACTTTGTACGATTCCACATGTTTTGTCACTAACGACCCGAGTTTCGTCTTTCGGCATCTTCAGGCATTCTATCACACGGATGCAACAGAAGTGACATAAAATAAACAGTACGCATCGTCTATATATCAAAGTTATTAATTACAGGAAAACACTTACCTGTAGTTAAGAACGCCTGAAGATCCCGAAATGCGAAACCCGGGTCGTTAGTGACAAAACATGTGAAATCGTACAATGCTGTAACAATTCAAATTTGATAAAGATTCATTTCTATAATATAATATACAAGGTGAAGTTGATATTGGTAATATTTTTGTTCAATTTATCAAAACATCGGATTTTTATTTTTGTTTGGGAAAAACATCTGAGAAAACAACATTTGGCCATCTCTAAAATTTTTCATTTGTCTTAAAATTTCGTCAATTATTTTGGTTGTAGAAAACTTTGTCAATATTGGCACACTAAAATAATAGCGTCTAAACGCGATGCTATTTAATTCGATTTAGTATATGTTGCAGTATCGTTGTATTGGCTCTTTAAAAAGTCTTCGGGTACGCCAGTGCGGCGGCTGCATCTAGAACGGGTTAAGTTGGGTTTTCTCGGGCGATGGCAGTTACTCTGCCAGTGTCTACCAGCAGCCACGGCTATCCGGGATGTCTGGAGGGCCAGGGGCGTGCATCCGAGGGCAGGGCCGTGGAGTGCAGGGGAGCAAAACCAAGGGCGGGGTCACCTTCCACCGGTCTGCAGTCTAGACACCCGCGCAGAACACATACAAGTACTAAAGTCATACCAACGTGATCAAAGCTACGGCTCATCAACTTTTTGTTATTATATACCGCTTACGTTGATCAAACTTTCATATTCAATATGAATCAAGTCTTCCCGACAACTGCAATCAAAACATTGGCATATTATTTATTTTAAACATATATTACATAATTTTATAAATTCAAAATAAATTTTGTATGATAATTAAAAAATAAATGATTACATTTTATTCATTTATTGATTGAATTGGTACATACTTGGTAGAACTCCATTATAACACGGTGAAAAAAAAGCAATGCATTTAAGTTCTATAAAATTTTACAAGATACAGTTGATAGCTATTTCGGCTCACGCCATCGTCAGAACTGTACAGTTCTGACGTTTGCTATTTTTTCACCGGATTATATTTCTATTCCTTGCAATGTATTAACTGTCACTTTTTGATTTAAAGGCATTATATTTATATATTATATCAAATATATATTATTTAACACATTTATTATAAAGTGTGTGTTTTATTGTTTAAAATATTTCTGTCCTTTGATAAATGTTGGCGGGGTTAATGGACGTACACTTTTAAAATTTGATTTTTCACTTTTAAATTATTACCAGGTGGCAAAATTTTTTTAACATCAGGATTATTTTCTTTTAACGCGATTTCAAAAGGAAATATTCGAAATGAACGAAGCCATGCCTTATTATATATTCCACCAAATTTGGCTTATGCTGCTATGAAACAAATCGTTGCTATCATTTTTAAGTTACTAAAACATAGTATCAGGTGTAATATATAATTTATTTGATTAATTTTTCTATGAAAATTTACGCCGGTTCATAGCTCAAGTGTAGTGATTTATTCCACATGGTTCATTTGGCCTGCATATTGTGATGCTGGATGAAGAGAAGCGAGCTCTGTCTTCTTTGTGGTGACTCTAATGCATTTATTTATGCTGTCTGGGGATGCTACAAGTCCTCGGAATAGTAGAAACTCTTTTTATTACCAGCCAAACTAACCAATGAAGATAAAGCTTGTAAGTATGGCTGTCTTATTGAGAGTGTATGCATTATTATAGTTTAATATCAACGTCATCAACTGCAATGGCGGATTATCCCATAAACAATAAAGGCGCACATTTTAGGCATTCCCAATAAGCTAAATCGTAGATATTTTTAATTATTTATTCAATACTTATTGTCTTCCAACATTTGATAATGATGAGTTAATAATGCACGTATTTGGACTGCCTTCGTCAATTAACATGATATATTTGAATAGAGATGTTAAATACGCAATTTTGAACCCAATACAACAATCACGCGAATTATTGTGAAACTTATTTCACCAGTCGAGAAAAACTGTACTTTTAAGCTTATTTGATAAGCAGTAATATTGCAAAATATAGAAGGATGAAAAAAAATTTACAATTAACTGAAGATCAATAAATTCCGCATCTAGTCAAATAATCAACTATACGTATCATTTTTCAGATCATATAATTTTTGTAACCATGTTTACTCCTAAAGTAGAGCATCATATTTACTTTGAATGACGCATTGTAAATAGATGCTTTACTGACATTAATTTTTTTTAATGATTCTCTCTAAAAAAATTCTTTGAATTGTTTAAAAACCTCTCAACGTTCTTATAAATCTAGTTGCACTGCAACTTTGTAGAGCATATGTAATTTTTCCTTAACTTTTTTTTAGCTTAACTTTGATTATGTTCACAATTACGAAAGCTAAGAACTAAAGATACAGGCTGCTTAGTTTGGTTCGGTTGATAAAATCTTAGTATTTTTCAGAAAAATACACGAAATAAATATTTTCTTATCAGTGTGTCATTGCAACACATTCGACATTTATTATATTTTATATATTTGTGTTAAATTTTTTGAATATAATTACATTGTAAATTTCAATGCGAATAAGTATTATAAGGATTATGAATAATTTTTGTGATTTTTTTTTTGTTCTCATAGAAACAGAGCTTCCAAATTAGATTGCGCCGGGAGTCTCTCAAGCGCTTAATCAAGCACTGCAATTCTCTCATATTAAGGTTTCTACATAAAGGGTACCAGTATACAATAATTGATTCAATGTATCTTCGTGCGAAAATTTGTATGTAGATTAAATATATTTTTATTTATTTAAAAAAAAAATATTTTTAATAAAGCCTTGAAAAATAGACTTTAGATATTATGGGGGTAGTTTTCACAGATATATATTACATATAATATTAACCACGCAATTTTATATTTGTGTACTTTAATTGAGTGCGCGAATTGCGGCTCACTGCTTGTATGTTAAAAGTTGATTAGAATTTTCAGTCTCACAACCAAATTATGCTCATAGAAAAAACCCCCGAAAGCTAATTTTCCAAAATTTTTAATAGGATTCTGTGTATATTTTAACTGGCTGATTCAATGTTATGCGGATTTTAAAATTCATGGTTTAATTACTATTTCTTTTATTAATGTCTTTTTATATGCGATATATTGTAGAACGCATCTACCGCATAAAAAGAGAATTGACTGTATTTTTTCTCAAAGCATTGCTAGTAAAGTCAACACAAACGCATGGCATGAACAAATTTATCATCTCAGAAGAATTTCGAAGCATTAATCTAATATACAATATTCAACTTGATTTAAACAATGCACTTCTATAAATTGTTTTTAATAAACATCATTTATCTTGGAAAAGTGGATAACTATAATATTTATTATAAAATTAAATGTTTCTTAATAAATTAACACGGTCAAAATGTTTAACCGTAATAGGCGATACACAAAAGATGAAAATTATCATTAATAACTGCATACTAGAACGTACGATTCAAAATTTTTAAAAGAAACACATTTAACGGTGCCGATCACACGTTACGTTTTATTTGAAATAAAACACTACTAATGCACGGCAGTCATAAATACAACGCAGTCATTTAAAACGAAATTGAAATTACCTCACCCCCTGTTACATAATAGCGGTTAATATTTCGACGAAAGCCCACCGAGCGGGCGCCGGAAGTTCCCCGTAATCAAATATTGCACCGTGGATGCATTTCCGGATCGCGCCGCCCGGATGCAACAAACGGAAGTAGCGTCACAACTGCCCTGGCGCTTTTTAAACCGTTTACGTCTGTCTAGACTGGTGCCTCTCAAATAAGGGGCTGTAGACTTGCCTATACGCGATAGGGGTGCCATGAATAGATTTCGACATATTAAATAAACAACGAAAAAAGCATAATGAGTAGACAGTGTGTATGAAAATTCATTCGTTTGTTTTGTCAGCTACCGTTGTTGTTAAGCAAAGTTTCTAATTAGAAAAATGATATTTTTGAATATTAAACTTGAAAATGAATTCACTTTCTTGGCTGACATTTTCGTATGTCACATAATTATTTACATGCATTAACTAAATGAAAATTATTTAAAAATCACCTGCCACCAAAACTTTACCGCGTTATTCTTTTGGATATGTTATAGCGAAAGTTCATTTCGATTGTAAATATCTATTCTTATAGCGAAAATGTATTAATCCTGTATTAGCTAATAGCAGCATAACATAACGTTGTCTATGGTTTAAATGAATGTTCTGAAACAAATGCCATATCACTGAAAAATATGAGTCAAAATATGTTTTCACGCGTAAAATTATATGTAAACTGATGATAATTTGATAACATGATTATAATGAGAATGAGAATACTATGAAACGCCACTAAAAATATCAAGCAATGTGCCAAAATTCATATTTTCTCCAGTCACATAAAAAGTAATAAATAATTATTGTTACTTGGGCCTTATAACGTGGATTATAGCTGCATTAGTTACCAATACCTAGCACTCATTTCATAATCAAATGTTAATTCTCTTGAGTTTTTCTTTACTCAGACGTGCTCAAATCAAAGAATGAACGCTTTCGCTACATTTGTTTTTTTAGTCGAACTACATGTGGATACATAATATATTTTCATCTTTCTCCTGACTTCTTTTATCCAGTTCCGAAGAACAGTTGCAAGTGCTAATGATTAGCCTTCTTCTATTCTTTTGCTTTTCTTTTCTGAAGTGAGGGGTTAAGCAACTGTTTTTTTCAACCAGTGCTCGTTAGGGGTGATCAATCTAAAAACCGTATTCCTCAAATGGCCCTACGGATATAGCAATAAAGGCGAAAGATTTATACGTATTGAAAAGAAACCCAACGATGATAGGAACCCATTTTAAAATCGCTTTCACATTAACGACCGTCACAATACTGCTATTCGGTTGCAAATCGCCAAAGCGAGGCTCCATATTTTTTGGTCTTAGTTTGACAGTAGCGGAAAGGCTTAGAGCGGGCAGTTGATAATCCGCCCACTGGGCTTTCATTTCCTGTGACGGGTAGTACGCCATTCCGCCCAGCCCGTCCACTCTGCCCACCCAGCCGCCCTGACAACCAGTCATTTAGTTATTTACCAAACACTCCCGGTGCAAATCGGCACACCCTTTTCGCTTATAAATTACAGTGTTGAATTGGTGATGATATACCTATTGTCGTTGTATGATCATTTTTTTATTTAAAATTTCCACCGAAAATAAAATCTGTAAAAAAAATTGAATTGTTACAACTTTGTACGATTCCACATGTTTTGTCTCTAATGACCCGGGTTTTGCCTTTCGGCATCATCAGGCATTCTATCACACGGATGCAACATAACTGACAGATTATTCAAAACACGTGGAGTCGTACAAAGTTGTAACAATTCAAATTTGATATTGAAATTCCATCAACCACCTTCAGTTGATATCATAAATGAATAAAATTTGTGTTAATTATAGTTTAATTAAAAGAGTCTATATGATGACAAAATGGTCATATGTATTATGTGTAGTCATTCGGCATAGAAAAAAAAATAAAGAGAATAAACCTTTATTTCTACATTTTTTTTTTTTTTTGAAAATCAAATCTTAGTTACTGAGATAGATATTTTTTATAATTTTCCTTTCACATTTAAAATTGTAAATTGATCTATTTTTATCCTAATTTAGTTATTGAAATACAGTCAATTCATTTTAATTTAGATTAAAATTTTCCCTCCACATTAAATGTTATCCTAAATTATGAAGGAAGTTACACAAGTTTATTTTTAATCTACTTCCAAACCAGTTTCTCTTTTTTTAAATCTGACACGTTCTTCAGACCACCGCGTAGTGGAAACCGAATCAGAATATATTTAAACATTGAAATATTGGTGACAAAACAATTACTTAATTTACAGACGATATACGGAATGAATTTAGATCTCAATTTATATATTTAATCACTTTTAAGGTGTTAGCTGTCACTTCTTGATGGAAAGGGATGATATTTTAAATAATAAAAACACATTTTTTAGTACTTATTTCCACAATATATTTTTTGATCAGGACCGGTTTCGCTCATCGCGAGCATTATCAACTGATATATATTGTGGAAATAAGTACTAAAAAATGTGTTTTTATTATTTAAAATTATATATTTATTCAGTACTTAGCTTCTTATATACATTAACAGCCGTTGAAAATGTATATAGCTCAAATTTCTTACGTGGAAACACTCTGGTGTGTATATCTACCTATATTCACATCCATCAGAAGAAAACACTCATTTACCGAGGTAGATCCGTCTTGATTATTAATAAAATGAACTGTTGCCTTAAATATTTACTATCATTATAACAATTTCAGTAAAAAATTGGCAAATAATTCAAAAAGTAAAACGCTTTTTAAATAGTCGGAGGACATGTTCAATGAAAACTTTGGAAAGAAAGAAATCATAAATCGAGAGATTTACAAAATTTACAAAAAGTAATCTGAAGGTTGAATGAATATTTTTTTTCATCCACGAATTAAGAGCAACAAAATCAAATATATTTATGTCTCATTGTTGGCAATAAAAAGCCTTAAAACGGCTCTTTTAATAATGACGTGAATACATTATAGCAAACAACCTTGTCACTGTCGATTAGAAGCTTGACTTGAAGAATGCACTAAGTACAATGAGGGTATATTTGCATAATACAACGGATAATGGATATACACGAAGAGACTGTGGTATTAAATATATTTTACTTCAATTTATAAAACTTGGAAAGAAAAAATAAAATCGCAATTTCAAACTGCCTTTATTGGAACAAATTCTTTGGTTTATCGAAAAGTTAGATAGTCGTATTTTAAATTTTATAACCATGTCCGTTTCAAATGTGTATCATATGATAGAATTTGTAATGGAGCTTTTCTTAATTAGTCATTCTACGAAAACTACTTGTAATTCAGTTGTTTACGCCCTTTTTATCGAATATTGTTCAAATAGAAGAATATGGATTGCTCTATGTAATCTTAGCCAATCAGCCACCTTTCAGGAAAGAATGGAATTGTTGAATAATATCATTTAAAACATAAGAATGTAAAAATCCTGAAAAACAATTCATTTTAACTTTACTATATGCATATTTTAACCATTTTTTCGTCATGGTACTTTGCCATTCTTCGATTAATAAATATGTTATTTCGTCCTCACAAAATGCCAGTTCATCATACTAGAAAACCTGAATTCACAAACACAAAAGATAATCTTGTAAAACTACATGCATTAAGTTCTATTGGTTTCACTGTGATATACATTTATAGCATTATTTTGTCAATCACTACAAAAATGTAATGAATAATTCGAATTTACTCAAAATTTTATAATACTTTCTAGCGCACTATATTTTATCTAAAAAAATTCATATTTATGTGATATATTTTATACAAATACTTTTTACAGTATTTTTTGTTACTTTTTGTCATATTCAGTCATCAATCATAACCGCTGTCTCTTTTATTTGATTCTCATCTTCTGTGAAAACAGATCATTTGTTACTACGGTCTAATGAAATTTTCTACAAAACGCGAGGCAGAAATATCTTTAAATCCTCTATTGTGTAGTTGACTGTCAGCGGCTGTCAATGATACTATTATGGTGTCGTATTTTATGAAAATCCTCACAAAAGAATGTTAATAATGGAAGCTGCCATCGCCTAAATGTAGGAATTAATACTGTGGGTTCAATTTTCAATGTTTGCGTAAATGTAAATATTGTTCCCATTGTGTTATTTTCCGAAATAATACAGGGATTAATTACTTATATAGATTTTTGAAAAAAATAGATATATAATGTCAACAAATTGTATTAAATTACTTATGTGTTATTTAACAAACACACAAATGTTGATATGTGAAAATACACCTTTATTTGTCGAATCTTGTGTTAATGTTATTAAAAAAACTTTTTTTTTTTGATATGTCTCATTTTCAGAGGGTTAAGTCGTGGCGAAAGATAGCATAATAATAATGGAATTTAAAAATAATTAATACGAATCACAAAATTAACTAGAATTTTCCAAACTAGTCATTTTACAACACAATTTAATGAATTTCTTCTATTTTAGATTGTTATTTTGACGATTATTTTATATTTAATTGTTTAAAGTGAGATTTTTTGTTTGGGCACTTTTTCTATCATTTGGAGAAATTTTATTGTAATGTCTTAAACATTTTCAATCCTCTCAGTACTGTTCCGTAATAAATGCTATTGATAAGTGTTTTCCTACTAGTACTCTCCGTCGTTTTACCGACACTACAAACAATATCTACCAACATGTTACATAAGTATTCATCTTTCATCTTGTACCAATCGGAATATTTTTACGGTAATTCCGAATTCCTAGATGAGCCTCAATAAGCTTTGAAAAGTCTTGATTGCTATACAACTGCTTCTGACAGTACTAAAATAAATAAATAATAACATTTTTAGAGAAAATTACAATAAATAAGCATAATAACTAATAAAATAATTAACACAAATGATAAAAAAGTTTCACCTAAATTCAACATGTCTCTATTACGTCTTATAGAAGTATTTGATTTTGTATGTTAGCTTGCAAATAGATACTAACAATTCTTTGAAAAACCATATTATTTGATGGTTAAGTAAGATATACTTAATAGTCAATTATTTCTAAAAAAATATAGCTTTTACAAAAGTGGTGAAAGTCATCTTTAAAAGAATCGCCCGATGGTTATTTTTAATGTTGTCGCATTATTTTGAAAAGAACATTGCGATAAGGCACGACACAGGCGAAACAGGTTTACTCAGTGATATATAAGAACACATTAATCTTCTTTGTTCCTAAATGGTTGGAAAAGAGAACCAAGATCTTTTCTGTTCTTTCAAACGACAAATTGATAAGTTGTACACCATCAGAAATGGCGAAGCTCAGTACGTTGCTCGCTTTATAAAAAGCTTCTCGCCGATAAAAGCTTGCACTCCGGTTCCGATTTAAAAGTCTACGAACTTGAATAAGAAATCTCGCGAGAAATATTTAAATGAAATATTTCATTTAAATAACAACACTATCCATCAATCTACTTCCTATACGTAGATATTCTACTTAATGTGAGGATTTCAAATTCAGTCATCTAAACAATATTATTCATACGTATTTATCGAAAAAATCTCATATTAATAGAATTATAATTTCTTTTACAGCAGTTTATTGTAATACATAGCAGTATATTGTGGTGCGTATTTTTTTCTTAGACATATTATGAAAAATAAACAACTGTACTACAGACAACCATTAGATCAAGTGATTTCAAAATGTCTCGTATTGACTGTTTTGCTTAATATTTTTTCTTTCAAAATTAAATAAAATAAAAGTTAATATAAAACTATATCAAATAAAGCATGTTCATATTCTCTCAGACCTGAATTTGCTTATAGCTTTTGCTTTTTTAATATTTCTTGACTCTAAAGAGCTTTAATATTGAAGTATTTTTATCCTTTTGTATGTTGCAGATATTTGCATTAGCTAGACAATAAGTCTAGAAGAATCGTAAGATGTTATTCATATAGCCAGAATATAATATAATCATTGATTGGAAGATTTTTATTACATGTTATAATGACTTTGTAAGTAAAACACTAACTACATTTCTATATTTTCAAAAAAGCATAGAACGTTATTCATTTTTATTGTGACCTCTACACGTTCTTTATTTTCATTTCAATATATTTTCGTGTTAATAATTGATTTTAATATAGCAAAGTTTTCTTAGGAAACATTGTCAATTTTTATGAGTAAAATAATCAGTCTGTATCTTAAATTTTCAAAGAAAACTTTCGATTTTTTGGCTGGTGAATTGTAAATATAATATGAAAAAATTGTACGACAAAACAGATTATTTAAATAAAATTAGTTGTCTGGAAAAATATAAATCCAGTTATGCATTTCTTTTAGTTTTTTGTTGTTATTCTTTACGCTAACCATAAAAGATGTGTTTTTTTCGTTCCCTCTGCGCCAAATAGTTCTACGAAGCTTAGGCGTAGACCAAAATCTAGTTAACGTAGGCAGAAACTTCTCGTTCTGTACATTATTTAGTTCGCAATATTTGGATAAAGCAAATACAGACAATTTAATTACATAATATTACTTTATGAAACTCATTCTACGATCCAAAACTTTGTCGAGAACGATTATATGAATAAATTCCACAGGATTTGGTTTAGACAGTACCGTCGTATGTCAAAATCCTTT
Source organism: Himalopsyche japonica (assembly GCA_028555115.1). Taxonomy (NCBI): domain Eukaryota; kingdom Metazoa; phylum Arthropoda; class Insecta; order Trichoptera; family Rhyacophilidae; genus Himalopsyche; species Himalopsyche japonica. Next base: position 55,625 of record JAHFWJ010000634.1, read on the forward strand.
GAGCCCCTTCTTGTAATTTAATGATTTTGCGAGACTTTTGTTAGACTATTTGATGAATGCTGAATACATTTATTACATCTTTTTCATAACATGTGAACAAAAAAACTTTTGTAAAACTTTGTACTATGTGTATAAATATAATAATTTTCATATTGCGTGCTTTCTAAATCGACCATAATAGGTTGTCCGGTTAAAGAGGGCGCTATTGTCACTAGTATTTTCATACGAACTTACCTGACATAACCGCAAGGCAATCCGCGGGATTATTTATTGGATATAAGTAATCAATTCTTTTTTTGAGTCTTGCCATCTTCGGAGAAATCTAAGAATTTAATAACCTTGGGTTTATTTCCTTGAATTGTTTCCTAACAACCTTACATTGACTGTGTTACTTATTTTCTCAGTAATAATAACACAAACAAATATGACTCTCGTGGGGCCAATTTTTGACAGCTACAAACTTTAGAATCAAGATTTAATGTAATATGTTAGTTCTGACTTCTGCCGGCGGCCAATTTATTATAGGCCAAAAGTATTTTTTGAATGAATGCCATAATAAGTTGGTTCATTTGCACGATTAATTATTAAATATCGACTGAAATCTTCTATTCATGTAAAATCGTTTTGAAATGAAAATTTTATTATAATGTACTTGTGTTGCTTTAAATTTACACAATACAAACCCTACCCTTTTTTACTGCATTGTTCATCATCGCACGTATTACTTCGAACTTTTAAATATTTTCCTCCCGGAGTGAAATACATTATCAAGACAGTGAGAGGAGTATCACTGGCTTAAGTTACTACATCATTTCACTTGCTTTAGATCAGTGTATGCCAAACGGTGTCGCGCAAAAAGTCTCAAGTTGTGCCGCGAATGAAGTATGTTCAAAACTGTTCATCTTTATTAATGTCTATTTATTAAAATTTTCTCCAATTTTAAATGTTTTTCAAATTTATCAGTATTATTGATATCGCTGCCGCCGTTTGGATCATCGTATCTTTCTCGAAGTTGGTATTACAGCGCTCGTGAAAGTGAAAACAAAAGCACGAGAATTGTTACACATGGTAAATGAAGAGTAAGGTGTCTTTTTTATCTAATTTAGAGCCACGTTTTGACAAACTTTTTCTTAAAATCAATTACATTCTTCTCATTAATAAAATTATCCCCACCAATGTACACATATGTTGACATCAAAATAAATTAAAAAATAATACCTGCGCTAAGATTTCGTTTATTCGTAAAAATAAGGTAAGATTCCTGTTTGAAGCAAATTTATTTAGTGTGTTGTGAAAAAAATCCCATTCACCAGTATGGCGTATGAAGTAAAAAAGTTTGGCGGATACTGCCTTAAATGGAATGTCTTTTATTTCTATCAACTTTCCTCCTCATTCAGAATAATGAAAATGTGATCAAAGAGAATATTTTTTATATATACTGCTTATCACTTTAATTAATTGTATTTAAATTTCTTTGTAATTATTATATTATTAATTGACTATGAATATTATTATAATCTTTGGTATAAGATGGAGCAAAATAAGAAAACAAACGTCAAGATAAACGTCCTTAAAACATAAATCAAAAATCTTTTGTGGGTATTCATATTGAGTATTTATTAATACAATTCTATTATTATGTAATATGTATCCACTTTGTTGTTTTTATTTTACTTTGTTGCATGATTAACGCATGCTACGCCAATGACTTCAAATATGTATTTATGCTTTTCGAGTACAATAATTAAATGTTTGAATGCGGTTGGTTAGTGATGTGCGGAAATCATACTGGGGATTTTCATGTTTACTGCTAACATTCTTTAGCAAACAAAACATTTCCAACAATTCTATACCCGAAATCAAACATGTGAAGTTATCACAAAGACCGAATACATTTCGATTTACATACCAACGTATTCGCATAAAATTGTTCACATTTATAACTGTTCACGATGCAATACAGATTTAAGATTTTTTTTTAATATTATTCAAATTAATATGAAGTTTGTAACTATTAGTAAACTTGGAGCTTAATTTTGTCCGAATCAAGATTTTTAGGAATAAAATAATTTGTTGAAACCCTCTCAACATGAACGAATTTTTAGCCGAAAGTCATTCGTTCGCTAACCAAATACAAAAATGACATCCCCGCAAAATAGCAACGCTAAGGCAAGCTAAGTTTTAAGGAAAAGAATGTCATTGAAATCAAATCAATATGCATCGAAATTATTTCAGATATATATTTAGTTCCTAGCCTTCTAGAGTTTACATTATTTGTAATTCACCTTATATCAACGGTTTTCAATCTGGGAGGCGATAAAACTTTTTAATAAATAAATAACTTTCAGTATATACTTTGTAATAAATTTATTATTACTTAAAATGTATATATATAACTATATCCATTAAAAAAATATGGGGAAGCGTGAAAACAAATATATTTTTTAGGGATGTATAGCAGCCCAAAGGTTGGAAGTCGCTGTCTAATATGCAAGTGATACAAACAATTCAAATTTGATATTTAAACTCTATGAACCACTCTCGGTTGATATCGTAAATTAAATATTTCGTTAGTAATAGCGGCCGTTGGTTACCGAAAATGATAGTGACATAAGCATCGTTTGTTAGATCAATAAAATCCACTACATCCTTTTTCTTGAACACAAAGTTTTGTGTGCAGCTCGCCCATATCACATTCAGTTCCTTATATTTTTATCTCCTAGTAATTCTTTAATTTAAATCAAAATATGTATTGCTTTTTTGTACTTTCATTCTAGTTTGTATTAATATTTCAAATATCTTTACCAAAGAACTTTCGTAAACATTAATAATGGCAGTGAGGAAATCTGGTGACCGGGACTACGTCAAGGAGCAAGGAAAATTGTAAGTCTTTTTGGACGTATTTGTTTACAACTAATTACACAGAAATATTTACCACATACATTTCAGTAACATATCTTCTCATAAAATATAAATACATTCATCTAAATATCCGTCATGACAATAGAACAAGTATTTTTTCTCCGTGGCTTTCACTCGGAAATGCTTGTGATTGATAGTTTGAAAGTCCACATATTTCTTTTAGGTTATATAAAACTAAAATGAGAACTCTCCTATTCTTATGAAAGTCAAATTTTACTAATATTTCTTTGAAGAATCGTGGTCATGAAGTGCTTGTTTAGTGTCTGAGACACAATACTTGACTAAGGACTGTTCTTAAGTCTAGTTAATCCATCAGTAAGTTCATGTTCAGAGGAATAATCACACAAGTTATCATTTTTTAGGAAAATTTTTTTTTTCATTATGGTTGCATTTTGAATTTGATTTTTTACACAAATAGAAGCGTCAAAAAATTTATAGAATACAGCTAGAAAGAAAAATATGTTGAGTGTCTGGATACATGAATGACTTATGTGGTTATCTTCTCCTCGATTGAAAGAAAAGTATTTTGTCTGTGAATACAATGTCACCATCTTCAAATTTTAGTATCTATTTCTATATAAAGATAGGTAAATACTAGAAAATGAGAAATTTAAAAAAAAATTGAACAAGAACTCGACTTATGTAATTGTTCAGCCAAATCATCAATGTCTCTGAAGATTGCCTTCAATATTATTTTTGTTTGAATATCAAGCCATTCAAAAATTTGATGACTTAACTGTAAAAGGTGATAAATAATTCATATAATGCAGTAAAAATTATATTTTCAAAATGTGTGATTTCCGTCTACAAAAAATTTTGTAGCACAAGTGTGTTGTAACATACTTAATCTATTAAACCTTTAACAGCAATTTTGAGTAAAATAGTAGAAAATCGACACACCAATGGATCTTTAGCTTTTGGCTGGTTGAAATTGGGTTTTCCATAACAGGTTGGCAACTAAGTAATTGCGGATTTTTTTTAGAAAATCAAAGACAATTTTTTTATGGAACTAAATAACTTTATTCTGTAATGTATTGCCCATTTTGATCAATGACCTTTTGCCATCTTTCAGAAAGCATCATAACCATGTTCATAAAACCTCTGGTTTTTATTAGCAGAAAACTGAATCAAGTACGATTTGACATCATCATCATTATTGAACTTTTTACCATTCAAAGAGTTTTGTAAAGATCGAAACAAAAAGTAATCAGATGGTGCAAGGTCAGGATTATATGGTGGATGTGGCAAACATCCCAACCAAGCTCCAATATTTTTTCCGAGTGGCCAAAGATGTGTGTGGCCTTGCATTGTCATGATGGAATACAACACCTTTTCGATTTGTCAATTCGGGACACTTTTCTTCAACTGCATTGTTTAATTTCGTTAGTTGTTCAATGAAGACATCAGAATTGATCGTTCGGTTGGGTGGTAAGAGTTCAAAGTAGACAATTCCTTTATTATCCCACCAAACTGATAACAAAACCTTCTTTTGATGTTGTTTGAGCTGGTTCACCTGGCCTGCTCCATGATATTGTTGTAAACAACACATTTTTGTCACCATAAACAGCACATGACTTTTTGTGAGCTTGCGATGCGTTTTTCCCTTTGCGGAAATAAAAAAGCAAAATATGACGAAAATGTTCCTTTTGATTTTCCATTTTTCTGACTGATAAAAGGAAGATAATCTCATATTACATGGATCTAAACGTAATAAATAAAGCATAATCACTACTCACCTTAAGAAAAATTGCTTTTAGTTTGACATTACCAGAGTTCAGTGATTGCGCCTAAACAATATGAATAACTTATATGTGATAATTTTTACTGTGCAGAGTTGCTCAGGTACGCAAGGAGAGGGTATCTGCAAAGGATTGGGAGAGAAACTGGGGATTCCTTAACAATGTAGCGCCATTCCTTGAAGAAGAAGCAGCCAACCAAGGTAAAACAATTAATTCATAAAATTAATATTGTAATTCATTTACAAGACTTACTTCATAATCTTTGTTATTTACATTTTGTTTAATTTTTTTTTATTCTACAGATCGTCAAACTTCTAAATATATGTGTCTGATACATTAAGTCCCAGGATATCAAGTTTCCAGTGGATCAGTGATATTTAAATCATTAAAATGATTTGTTTGAACCAAAACTTAATCATGAAATTTTAATTCATGTGTACATTTCTGTAATATTTCAGACTTTATAAACAAAACAATTTCTTTTCAATTAAATAATTTTCTTCATAGGAATGACAAAAGATGAGTACTGGACAGCTGTTGCAACATTGAGGCCTCGATATATTCCGTGTGTTCCAATAACAAGTCCGCATCCTACACCAGGATCTTTTCCAAATCTCTCCAGTGGTAATTGAACTATTCAGTTTCTTTTCATAAAATTCATATTGATGGGAAAAAAACTATCAACAACTATTCCCAGATGGCAGTGTCTCAAAAAATTAGCATTTTTTGAGTACACATGGGAATGTAATGCAGATAAAGAAAGGGTGTGCATATGTGCTGTGGATTAAAAATTCACCCAACATTACATAAAAACAATACATAAACAGTATCACTTTGATGATTGCTCAGAAATCGCAAAAATTAGACTTTGTTGACTTGCCATCACAAAAATCTGTCACCTATGACAGCATTTAAGTGTGAATAATAGAAACTAATATTTTTCCTATTTTCAAAATTCCAGCTATGGTTGGATGGCGCCATCAGTATCCTTTGGAAAAAATACATCGGGCTCTTGTAAAAAAGCTTCCACCTGAAGATCCTTTCAATGCAATTTTTCTGGGATAGAAAAGTTTTGATTTAGATTAAAATTCCTTTAGTTATTTTAACACGGTGAAAAAAATAGCAATGTATTTTAGTTCTACAAAATTATTTTTAACAAATATAGTTGATAGCTATTTCGGCTCACGCCATCGTCAGAACTATGCTTAAACTAACATTCGCTTATCTAGCTGTGCAGAAAAGCTGGATACAAAATTTTCAAAATTCTAAATGAAACAATAGATGTCTATGACAATAAGTTTATATGTGGGACGGAAGTGGTCCTTATGGAAGCAAATCAGACCACCCCTTTGAAAGAACTGCAGACTATGAAATGCATAGCCCTTTAATAATGGTTATGAGATAACGACGATAAATAATTTATTATATAAAAAACAATTAAATCTGGCTAGAAAACTCATTTACCCGAACACAATACAAGATAACCGCATCTTTAAATCAATTAACTACCTAGGTAGCATTAGCGAAAAAATTCATCGGGAGATTAAAAACTCAATAAACATAGCTTTCAAGGTCAACAATAACTTAGGCAGACATCTTAAAAATAGTAAAGATAAAATTAATAAACTGGACAGAAGCGGTATTTATAAAATGTCTTGTGGTTCATATTTATCCGTTTATATCGGACAGACAGGTAGAAGTATATCTACTCGAGCTAAGGAACATGTAAGATCATTCAACAGTAAAAAAACAGATTCACAATTCGCTAATCATGTTATTAATGAATCACATAATATAAATTCAAACTCAGCACCTAAATGTTTGCATCTTTGTAGTAAGGGTCGGAGAATGACGGCTTTGGAACAGCTAGAAATCAATAGACACCAATTATCACAAAGGATTCTTAACGAACAAACTAACATAATAGTATCGCCACTTGTCCAGCCGTTGCACAAAGGGGTGGTCTGATTTGCTTCCATAAGGACCACTTCCGTCCCACATATAAACTTATTGTCATAGACATCTATTGTTTCATTTAGAATTTTGAATATTTTGTGTCATTGTGTTAAAGTGGCAAGCTGGGCCGTTTGAACGGGGGAGGGGATGTGTTGTGTGCCTTTAATATATTTAGTTATTTTATTTCTGCAAGTCTGTTTCAAGAAAATTTATATATTTTCCATTGCACAATACAAAAATTACTTGTACTTTATTTTTTAAGAAGGTTTTATGAGGATAGTATGAAATGTATGGTCTTAGTGATTGATCTGTGTTTATTTTATTTTATATAGAGTAACAAAAATATATTCAATTGAAAGCTATTTGGAAAATTCTCCTGAGTAATTTGTATTTGAAATAATGAGTGTCTTGTGAAAATGTGTGAAAAATAAAAAAACATTTTTATTTAACATATTTTTTTTATCAAAAAAATATATAGTATTCACTGTTTTATTTTTGTGTCATTCAGGAAAAGCTGAAACAAAAAAAAAATATATATTCAGTTAGAATCTATTATAATAATTTTTATACAAATGCGTGTATATCAATTATATCCAGTTATTTAGGGCAAAATGATTACTATAATTAATGCAATTTTATAAGTTTTTTTTAGTGTGAACAGATTTGTACAATGAATTTCCACAAAGTTACCACTGATTCCATAACAAATATAACATCTGAAAAATTTTCAATAAATACTTCATTGATAGATAGACACTAGTTTAGGAAACTCAGAATTAACCTGTGATATATTCAGAAAGCATATTCAACAATTCTATACAAATTCACTTTAATTCAATAAGTACAGGATTAATAAGTGCATTATTATTTGAATGACAACACAGTAAAAAAATATCAACAAAGAAATCATATTACTGATCTAACATAAGACATTGGTTTAATAAATATTACCGATTTAACATCAGTTCATCACATTGCTCCAAAACGTTTCTTGGTTAGCATGGGCGGCAATTTTTCAATTAAAGAATCCGGTTCTACCACCACAACAAACGCTTCATCATCTGACAGCCAACCAGATGCAGCCAAATGCTAAAACATAAAAATACAATTAATCGTTGCCAATTAAATATCTTATTAATCAACATTATAGGTTATCAAACAATTTGAAAATGATAATTCTAATAACTACAATAAAATTGAATGTCAATTATTTAGGTGGATTAAATGAACTCTAAATAGATTTTTAAGATACCTCATTTTAGACAAGGTAAGTAAGCATGGATAATATGTGATTTTTTGCTAAACATACCTTATACTTTTTGACAGTGAAGCACAACTTTGTAGACTCCTTTATTTGACTATTTCTTCTAGATTTTTTAGGATCTGTTTCTTGCATAGGTTCCTAAAATAATATGCATATATTACAAATCAAAAAGATATTTTCATACTTTTGAATATATTGATGCTTCTTTTTGTGGTAATCACTAAATTTTTATTTATCATAGTATTCAACAAAAGCAATTCACGTTAAACTAGACAGCTATTATATACTTACAGCAGATTTATTAAGAATATAGACGGCGCAATCATCATGTAGCATTATCAAATTAGGATTTGAGGGATGAACATCAATCCTTGTAATGGGAAACAGACGACCAAACCATTTTGGTCCGAGTTCTAACTCTCCTCTTAGCCGTTTGCTAAACTTGGTGAATCGCATTTCTGTTAAGCAGTACTCGATAACCTGCAACATTAAATACTTATTATGAGTCAGTAAATATACATATTTCTATCAAATATAGGCAAAATTTGCTATCTTTTTTTGAGAGAATGCACATAGGTGGTGTATTTACAGAGTTGTTGAATGGTATTAATTACTTTGAGATAGATAGATAAACTAAATTCATTAAATCAAAATAAATTTGAAGAAAAACAATGCAAAAAAATCTCACATGAATTGAAATGATAGAAAGCAAAATAATTTACAACAAGAAAAATGAGAAAGTGTCAGAATGTATATTTTTGATAGAAAACCTTTAAACCAGAAATATTAATATTGAATCCAACAATAGGTATGTTAACAGCGAGTGCTTACTTACTGGTACCATATGATAACGTGCTATTATATTTTAACAATTAACCAAAGAAATTATACCTAGTTGGCTTGGACAAAAAATAATGATAAATGTATAAAAACAATAAATTCTACTGAGGCTCCACTTCACTTATACTTGAACATAAATTTCACAATATTGCATACCTTTTGATCTGAATATGTAACAAGAAGATTGTCGGAGTGAGAATCTACAGAGATAGCAGTCGGTGGATAACTGTATGTGGGAAGCTGGGCCAAAAGTGTCGCGGTACTATCTTCACTGCTCTTCACTTTCCACACAGCAATATTAGAGGCCGCATCTGCGGCAATAATGAAATAAAAATTCTTCTTCGATGATTGTGAAACGTTCAAATGCAAAAGTGTGGAATCCTTCAAAACTGAAATGAAAATATTGACCAATTATAATAAAATAACAATTTTAAATATATAAAATTCATACAAAATAACACTTCAGTACACAATGTATCATATTTCACTACATAAAAAGAAAACTCATTGACGTAAAGTATTGTTTTATCCATTGACTGCTAACATCTTAACTGATGATATCGCCGATTATTTTATATTGATAAACAGTACTCAAAAATATGTGAATTTTTACAGTATGAAAATTCTCTTATACAAACTAATTTTTGTATAAATATAGCCCAATTTGCCAAGATGGTCTCTATAGGTTTTTTAAGCCCCAACACTGTTGTATTAATTTTTGAAAGTCAATATTGGAATATCCTTTTAAACTCTCAACAGAGAACACAAATATTTGATTAATTTGGTTATATGTGTTAACAAAACTTATGGATATTATCAAGAAAAGTCCTGCCCACACAAAAGTTGACAATGTTTACTCTCTTACATATTTAAATGTCCTATCAACACACTGCAGTTAACCATCTCGACAGTTAAGATGGTAGCAGTCAGAAGGTTAAGCGACTCATCATGGTATCTGTATACGTCAAGCATCCGACTAATGTGAGCAAGTCTAACCACTCATAGGGTAGTCAAATCTTTGTGAAATATTTTAATTTTTATGTCATTTAGTACTACTCACAATCAAACAGGTGATTAGATATTATGATAACGCAATCAGTATAAATAACTGCTCATTTCCTTATGACAATTTATCTAAATCCATCTGTATTTGTATTTTAATGTTATATAAATAATTCATGTAAAAAGTAATACTACAACAATGTTTGTATCAAACTCAGACGACATACAGAATTAACGAAAACATTTCAATTAATCCATAAAAAGTAATAATGTTTTCTTCACCTTTCTCTGTAGCTATTGTTTCACCAACGGTAACGGCCATATCAGAATGTATGTGAATAGTTCTGATTACGCAGTCTGCTGACGAAACTATCAAACTCTTGGAGTCTGGAGAGAATGCCATCCGGTAGCAAGGGATGCACCCTTCAGGAAGTGGTACCAATCTACTCAATGTCGGCGATTCATCTTCCTAATAGGTGTAATACACTTTTATAAAATCTTTTGAATATTAAAATTTTTTGATTTGTTATTTATAAATGTTTACTAAATAAACAGCATTCTGTTCACTATATTTGACTAACAGCATTAAAATTAATCTCTTTCTGCCTACCCTCTAGTTTTCATGATTATTATCATAAACTATTTAACATTTTGTAACGCAATATTATTGACTCTTGCTATATACTAAAAACCATTAGAAACAAATTCGTAGTTTCTGTCATCTTTAGTGCAAATATCTTCCAATTAATTTCTGTCTACCTCAAATATTGTATCGAAAAAAAAATATTGTGTTATTTATATGTAAGCTTATATTATCTCACTTTCCAATTGGATAGATTTAAAAAAAATATTTTTAGCATTATTACTTCTACATTGTTTAATAATAAAAAATAATTACCATAGAGAATTTGAATATCCTAAAATGTGTCTCGGTAGAATATGCTATGAGTTTTGCATTGGGAGCAATGGCATAACATACAAGAGGTGCATTTGACGGTGTTGCCAACCTCAATAGAAGCTGTGACCCTTCTGCCAACCTCAAACGTCGTCCTGATTTAACATCAGTGGCATCATTGCTATAGGTTTCTTTCTCTCCATTAAAGTGTCCCGGAGGCAAGACATGATGTCCGTTTTCTAGTGCGGGGTATTCGTCAGTGGTGTAAGCAGTTTTCCCTTGCTCATCAGATAGAGCAGATCCAAATTTCCAAAGTTCTATACTGCTTGCATATCTAAAAAGATACTATGTATTACAAAAGAGAATTCAGTATAAAAAAAAAATCATTTAATTGACAAATATCAGACTTTTATTAGTTTAACCAATCAGTTGATAATGCTCATGATGAGCAAAATCAGACCTGATAGTAAAATATTTGTGGAAATAGTATTAAGAAATATATTTTTATTATTTAAAATAACATGCCTGTCTATCAAGAAGTGACAATTCAAATATTTTTTTTATGTTGCATAAAAATAATTTTGAGCATTGCAATATCTAAATTTAGTTTTACCTTAAACAAACTAGCCTAGCCTTCTGGCATACAATCACAGATGGCTGCTGTAATAATGGCGGATATTTCACAAGTAGTTTTGGCGGGAAACTAGACATAGCCAAGTATCCATCAACACCAGCAGAAAACAATTTATTATTATGTAAAACCAAACCTCTGAAAAAGAATACACAAGGTTATAAAATAATTAAAAATTTCTTTTCATAAATTAACTGATAAAATTGAAAATGTTTCCAGGATTACATTATGTAGCCTCAGCAATTTTGATCAAATTGAAATGAATGGAAATAAATCAAGATGTATTGCAATATTAGACAGTAATTTTTTTACATGTTCAGACTTGTGACAGTAAAAACACCAACTGTATTGATGTAAATAAAATTAATAACTCACCGAACGTCATGTTGATGAATATTTCGCTGAATATTTTTAACCCATTTTTCAATCATTCTATCTTCACCCCTGTGTTTCATTTTTACTTTTGTAAAATTAATAATAAGCGGATCAACTCCGGCACAATAGAGAGACCTCTCATCCTCAGACAAGCATACAGACAATAGATCTGCACGATGGGTGGACACACTTTCAATTTGCTCACCGACCCTCGCATCCCAGAATGTCAAACGACCTCGCGAATCTCCAGAGATAATAGTGAAGTCTGATGTGACAGCCAGACACCATACTATTGTTTCTTTGTGGTGTTCTGCACGACCAGTGCCCATTCGATGAAGCGCTTGTCCACTTCTGACATTCCAAATTCGTAGCGTTTCAATTGAACCTGCAATGTATACATTGTTTATTTATCAGTAACACTATTTTAATAAAAAAAAAATGTGTTTATTTCGAGTAAGCTGGATAATTTTTGAATGTGTGTTCTAGCGGAAGAATCATAGATAACTATGCTTTGAATTCAAATAATAAATCAATTGTTTTATTGGCATGGCTACTTCCAATTTGGATTATACATAGTTTTGTGTTCAGGATAAGCTTACAAGAAAATAATCAATACAGGTAATCTGTAAGTGTAATACAATATTACTGATGAACCCAGATGATAATCCATGAGACGAAGGTGTACTTGTGTGTGTCATTTGAATACTGATAGCTTAAGCAACTAACTCAACATAAATTACCAGATGAATGCTTATTTTTCGTAAATGATTTCAAATAAATATTCTGGACCACAAACTGAATATACATATTTATAAAATAATGAATCTTAATTTGGTGATAATTTGGATCTATCACTTACATGTACAATCTATGAGAAATATTCAAATTTATGAAACAAGAATACTTTTTAAGAAAGAGGAGGTGTAAAACATATTGAAAAATCAGATACTGAAAATATAAGAGATCCAGAGAGAAAAGAGAAAAGGTAAGATATGAATAACTTTAGGCGTTTAGTTCGCGTTTAGGCGCATTTACTACTATTTTATTATTGAAATGTCTTCAAAAAACTCATGTATATTACCACAAGCATTTCTACGTGAAAATATCACCTGATTAATCCTGCCCCTACATTCGTTGTGTATTTATAACACTGACATTGCTAAATTAATTTGGTTGTGATAAAGTCTGTTCGATAAGTCAATTGAGAATGCATTAATGGTTCAATATGTATACCTGTAACCAGAATCTCTCCACTGGGGTCAAATTTGCAGCACAGTATTCTACCTTCTTGCTTATCAAATATCCTCTCATAGTCGATGCCATCATTTTCAACTGAGTAAATATTAAGATATCCCTGCTCTGTTCCAACAGCAATTTTACTCATCGCTTTGGTGACATCTATACACCAAGCAGCTTGCCCAGTGACTAAGACAGAACGCTTCGGAGATAATGTTTTGAGGTTCCACTCCACTACAGCTCCGCTAAGCCCAGTTGAAAGCAGCCGATCACCAACCCAACACATCGCTTCCACTGAACCTGATGGAGTGCCAGGTATCACCCTGCTTATGAAGGGTAATTCTTTTACGTCCCATAATTCTATGGAAGCATCATTCCTGTAATTATGAATGAAATTTTATTAAAAACTCATATTTATAAAAACTATCAGCATACGTCTAGAAAGGTAATAGAAATCCGCATGGGAATGTTCAAATATATTTACATACCTCGATACTGCTAAAACTTTATTGTCCGTGTTTAAAACCATACAGTGTATGGCTCTCGGCTCAAAGTTGTAAAAGCGTAAATTATGAATTTTACAAGACATTTTCAAAACGTATTTTGGTATTGTTGAGGTTATAACCAAATTTACAACATGATAAACAGGCAACACGCGCAAGCTGTCAAATTCGTACACCAGGACTCAGGAGTATCAACCTAAATACTAGTGATACAATACTGCCACCATAATATGATGCATTGAATACTGGATATCCGACATAAAAAGAAATAAAAATATTAGTGAACTATTATCGTCGTTGCTGTATTAATTATTTTTAAGACTGTCATAGATTTTACAAAAGTATTTTTTGGTAATATATTTCATTTCATAAAACGATATTCAATGATGCTTCTTGTGCAAATTGATTGTTTTGTTTTAACATAACTTATGTTCTTATGATGATGTAATAATTTAAGCAATTCTTGTAAAATTGAATATTTCAAATGCCAGAATTCTTTATGCAAAACATGTTATTGATAGGTACTCGATTTTTTTAAACATTTACGAAAAAAGATATTGTTTTTGTTTCGAAATTATTATACTTTTTTCCTCTGCCAACACAAGTAATGGCTGAGTTGTTCGAGATTGTACGCTTTGACATTCCATACGAAATAACAAATTGTGTGTGATTTAATTTAGAGTGGGTGATTGTGATACGCAAAACAGGTGGAATAGTTAATCTTATAATTTTACAACTGTGCCCAAACAAAATTACTTGTGGACCCAATGTGGAAAGTTCGTTTTATTGATGACATCTGTTTCCAACAGTAGTTTTGATCATACGTCGTCGATAGAAACAGGTAGGCCTCACGAGTTCATTGTCATAGAGCGTAATTTCGGAGAAGTCGGTTCGTTTCGATATCCTTGGAAGATTGCACTGTTTATCACGTACGAATGAATCAATATCCTTGTTCCAATATTTTAATTTCGCATAAATTTTACAAGGTTTCAAATAAAACAAATGGTCGCCTTTCATATGCTACTATTTGTTTCGACGGTAAACTTTATAAAGGCTCGAAATTATTTGCGGTCGTAATCTTTTATAGTGATAATATTTGTTTCCGCTTGCGTTGTCTTTTTATAACCATGACAGATAAACCACTGTTGTTTTTATTTCTTGAGGTGTCATATATTTTGTATATGCATACATACGTACGTACCCGATATAAACCTGTCAAGAAAACATACGATTGCTTTTACTTTCGTTGTACAATTACTTGTTAGTTCTTCACTAGTTAATTCAGGAACAGTTAAATTTCGTAAATATATCGGTATGTATTGTTTTAAAATTTTAATTGTTGAAAAAACACTCGAGGAAAAGTGTTCTTTTAATTGTCAATATTGCACGAGTTTTCGACTACCTAATGGTTTTCCTTACAGTTTTTTATTTACGTCACTATGACATACTTACCAATATATTACTTAGAAATGTATAAGTATCATTGTAAGAACAATTATATTGAATACTCAAAAGCTGAAAAAATAATAGTAATGGTGTCAAGATTCTCTTGGTTATGCATGTACATATCCTTAGGAATTCCACGAAAAAGAGAAATCATCACAATTTTCTCAGCATTATACCACTTCAAATAATATATATATATGTTAGTATTCCAATTAGCATCAATCACTAACGCCTGATAGCTGAAAATTTGTTTGTTTTTCATATGTACTCATCTATCACTAATATCAACAAAATTTTAGACCGCAGCACTGTACAATCAATAGAACGCTTTTAAAATTATTGGGGAATAACTTTGTTCCTTAAAAGTTTACTGCGATTATGTCAATATTTCATTTATCACAATATAAACATTGTATCAAAATGCTTATGCTTTAGTATCCTAGGGTGGGCAACACTCAGCAAATTATCAGTTTAACAATTTTCGTCCTGTTAACAAAATTGTACACTTGAAATGTAATTTTTCTTTTTTTTTGTGATGTAACTATAACTGAGTAGTCAAAGTGTAGGTATGTGATTTTAATAAAATATATTGTACAGCCCGGGGCTGTGGATTTGTTAAAAACAAAGACAACTTCAACTCTGACCTCGACCAAAAACAAGACTATGACTGTTTTTTTACTACATTTTCTATTTATGAGCATTAAAATAAAGAATAACCAACCATATTGAGATATTTGAATTGAAAAAGTAGTAGAAGTCCCCAACTCTACAGCCCTGGTACTACTTGACTATAAGTTTTCCTACCAAACTGCTTTCCACTGAGCTACTTTATCTCACTTCTTTTTAAGAGAAGAAGGAATAAAGGTCGTAAGCTCATGCTTCTTTTTATTAATTGAACAGTTAGAAATGAATTTAAACATCACAAACATCCATATCTTCGAAAACAAATCCATAAGTCGATTGATAAAATCAATTATTTAATTGCTTGTGTTTTAATTGTAAAACCAATAAAGTTGATCATTCGACTTGAGGCCTGACAAAATCTATGTATATCATTTACAAACTTTCTGATTCTTAACTTTTTTTATGGTAATATTTCTAAGCTTTTGTATATTCAAGTTAAAAGCAAATTTTCTGTTGCACAGATATTGACTTATTGCTTTACATTTAGATAATAATGAAAATATACAAACTTATATGACTTTTACATCATACAATCATTAAATTGGATAGGCACTATTGACCATCGCAGTGAAGCATTTATATAACTTACATTGGTATATTTTACTTTTTCAAGTTTTATAACATAATTGGGAAGCTGTTTTGAAACATACTTATACGTTTTTAACTTGACGCTCTTGTTTTAAAATATATTTGATAATACATAAAATGAAAATATATATAAATAAAAAATCACTTTAAACATATCAATATAAAAATACCTTTCGTCATCTGACAGGTTTATATATATCTAAACCAAATAATAACATCCTTTTGTTTTAATTGCAACTTTTTAAAAACTTCATTAGTAGATTTACATTTTTTTATATATCAGGATGAGTACAACGGAAGCGACCGTCACAGCGAATGTGACGAGTAGCGCCACCACTACAGTGATGGCACACCTTTTGCCGCGAGCCATCTACGAGCCGGTCTTCCTGCAGACCAAGGCGGCTCAGGGTATCGCTGGAGTTTTTGTGTGGACTGCACTTTTCATTACATGCCAGCAGGTTTGTAGTTTTTATTTATCGTGTTTTAATTATATTCCGTCTATCATTTCTCAAAAATAAAATAATTTCATAACCAAACTTTTCAAATTTATTGTGAATATTTTACATTGATATAGAAATAAGTAAATAATGAATTGCGTGTAATTTAACACTGCAATCGGCTGTCTCAATTCTCGAGATGGTGGAAGTCAGTGGGCCAAAAATGGAGATGTACTTCTTACAGAAGTCTCTTGAAAAGCTATAGACCACAAATGATTCCAATACCTTAGATACTAGAGCCAATCATTATAACAATAAAAATAAAAAATGTTTGCGAAATTTTTTTCAAGTGAATACGATTAGCCTCATATTTTAAATTTGAAAATAGAAAAATCTGTATGTGAATATATTTTAGAAACTGGAGCAACAGTTGGTATATGAAAATATACAACATCAATTTAAATACTTATTGTTTTATCTCCCATATAGTTGAAGTTTTAATAATGCGGTTACAATAATTACTTCATTCCTGATAGTATTTTTTAATTAGCAGTAATGATTATATTAAGAGAAATATTCTCAATTTACTTATTTAACAGGTTGCACAGCTGCAAACAAATAATCACTCTTATGAACATATCCTTCTGCCGGTGCATTTAATATATTGATTCCTACCGAAATGTTCTGCTTAATTATACGGAACTTTTGTCTCGTCATCAAATCATCATGTTAACTTAACAGGAATACTTCAGACCTCATCTCATTACATTATTATATACTCAATAATATTTGAAACTTTTTTATTTTCACATATGTATAATGCTCTTATTTATTGTGTTAGTGGTATATGGGAAACTTAAATGTGCCACCACTGGACTCACTGCCATTGAATGCACCTTGTCACAGTGTCTGCATATATTTGGGTTAAATGGAACAAAGACTGGCAAATTCATTTGTTAACAATCATGCAATTGTTTTTAATTTTGTTCAACTAATATTTTAGAGCCCGTATCTCAATCATTTAGTTGGATTCGTTATGTTGGGTGTTCTCAGCTATTCCAAGTTGCCTTAATATTTGTTTTTAAGTATTATTCAACACCAAAATTTTGTATCACTGTCATTTTCTCCACATTGTTGTGAACATATTTTATGTTTCAAAAACTGATGTCGCTGATTTGTTTGTAATTGCATACACAAAGTTGTCTACATTTTATCATATTAGAAGCATTTCTGCCCTCAAGATAAAAATTTTAAGTGGGTGACATACAATTGAGAATCTTATCATTTTGTTTACTCTTCTAATGAAATTACTATTTTCTTTATCTTTTATTATATTTGATGTGAATTTGGGTTCCCTGATTGGTCTTCTATTATATACGCCTCTGGCTTAGTGATTTCAATCAATCGTCAGTATGCAACATCAATTATAAATATTATAACGCTCTCTTCTTTATCTCTTCTTTCTATTTATTATACTTTGGAAATAGAGGTAAAATGTTATATAACTTGAAATAGCACACACTACCTATTTAGATTGGCAAAACTCCAATTGTAATTAGAATGTCCCAGGTCCAATTTCGATTGTTGGGTCAAATTTCATATTGTTTTTTTCCAACCTGTAATATCTATAAAATGATCCAACTCATGTTTCAAAGTTGACATATACATGCATACTAAACCTTGATTTCTAGCAAATAATGTAAGATTCATTTTAGTAAATCAACAGAATTATAAAATATTAGGCCAGACTAATGGAATGGTTTATGTACATTATGCGGAAGGTATATTGTGATGTTTTGTAAAATAACTGATAATCATTGTGTTTGTTTGTTACCTCTGTATTACGTAGATTTTGTCTGAACTTACTTCGTTGAATTCTTGGCCAATTTCCAATTTTACTATATTTTCTTACTACTTAATTTTAATTGCTTTTTATATTGAAAAAGCAAACAATTTTTCATATTTGTAGTATGTATAAATAAGGTGGCGCAGTGGTGTTATTACTCTTTTTATATTTAAACTATCGTCCTAGAAACCTAGGAACATTGTCTATAATGCGACTAAGCCTCTCCAAGATGTATTCGAGATAGCATCATCGCCGCTTTAAAATGAAACACTTTCCTAACATCAGAATTTTCTACGCAGCTACTCCATATGAGCGGAATATTTAAACAAAAGAATATTGATTGAATTGAAAAATGTCAGCACATTTTTACACAGTAATGAGCACTCGAGACATTTTATACCTTCTTTCTAGAGTGAAATTAATGGCTGCACACATTGTGTTCCCTGCAATAAATTATCACATGATGGACAGGCGTATTTTCCACCTGTTCAAAATTTATTTTCATGCTTATGTATATAAAATTAATAACACGCTCGACTAACCAACTGAGTCAATCAAAACAGCATAAATTTAATAAAAAAAATATGCCAGAAATGTAGTTTTTTTTTTTTTTATAAAACGTCTTGTGAATTTCACTTAATACACATGATGTAATTAAAATTTATTTTGCAACACATCAGCATTTCTTCTGAAAACTTTTTTTCATTTATATAATGCATGTCAGTTTTCAAAAAAGAAAATATTTCTACCTGATGAATTATACCTGTTTCATTTATGTGATTGCATTGACACATTAAATTAGTTTGATAATATTTTCTTATCATAACAGGTTTATTACTTTATCACAGTATAAATGTTCAAGTAATAACACTTTTTAATTTACATTTTAAGTAATTGAAGTTGTTTCATAAGTCATTTTAATACATGTTTCATGATAGCACTCTCAGCTAATGGATTTTGAGATATCCATCTTCATATATACCCAGTCCTCTTTTTATGCAATTTTTTTTACACAATATAATCAATTGTTAATTTTTTTTTCAATTGCGTACATTCCTTCAAAAAATCATGAATGATTATATTTGCAAATCAGCAGTGACAGCAGCAAATAACTCCTAAACTTAATAAAAATATTACATAAAGTGGCAGATATTGAGTAATTCAACTAGAAAAAACATCACATCACAACACTACTCTCAAGTATAAGATTCAAATTTATATTTCCTATTGATCTCAATTTGAAGCATTTAAAGCATTTGGTCACTTAGCAAACTGGAGCATTCCATTGCAGAATATACTGGATATTTCTAAAGCTATGTCTTATAAACAACCAATTGCAAATTTTCAACATTATTGTAAAAAACTAATCACAAAAGTATTTTTATCAATTTATTTTACTCACCATTTAAATATTCAAATATCATTTCCTGTAAAATTGGTCTGCTGGTCTGTTGCACACCGCAATGCTAATGTCAATCTATTAAATCGCTTGTGCTGGAGTATTATGTTCGCTAAATTTTTTCGGGATTCTTTGGTGAAGCATATGTGATAATTCTATCATCTTTTTTTAGGGTCTGTCAATTCTTAGTGGAAGGGAATGATATTTTAAATAATAAAAAAACATTTTTAGTACTTATTTCCATGATATATTTTATGATCAGGACCGGTTTCGCTCATCGCGAGTATTTTCAACTGATAATCATATGCTCAATCTCATTGTAAATTTAGAATCTGTTCAGGTAGTCAGGTAACTTACCCCTAAATCAGGACATCTACCACTGAAGAGATGTTTGTTTGTTCTTGGTATAATATCTAAACACAAATTGAATTTCTAAACCCCATTTAAAATCCACCCAATTTTTCATCACAAATTCAATAATCCTAGCATTCATAACTATCAGATTTTAGTTTTTTTGGGACTAACCCATATGACCAATAAATCTCATCATTTTCCATGTCTGCAGATATACCAACACTTACGATGGTACAGCAATCCCGCAGAGCAACGCTGGATCGTGAGGATTCTGTTCATCGTTCCCATATATGGATGCTACTCTTGGGTTTCGTTGCTGTTTTTCAATAGTGACTCATACTATATATATTTTTTCACTGTGCGAGATTGCTATGAAGGTAATTCACATTTGTGATTTAATTATTTTTTCATTATCATTATATTTCAAAAATCTTAGTGTAACAATGGTATACATTTCAAAACAGACACCGTGTCTGTGAAATTATTTAGCTTAATAAAGGGTTTCATCAAACCTCCAAATCCGGCTGAATGAGTTGAAACATTTTTGATGACAAAGTCACATCCAAAAATGAAAAGTGATATAAGCTGAGGAAGCTCTACGTGCCACTAAATGGCGACAGCCAATTGATTGCTAGAAATGCTGACTTTGTGGAACGTGTGATGAATGTAGACAAACACCGACTATCAATAATCTAGCTCCATGACATTTGTCATTTTTTTTTTTATCTTTTATATTCCAAAAATTGTTGTTTGGCTAATATAATTTTGCATATCAGCTAGTTTTTGTAATAAAACCAACCTGTTCTTAGATATTTTATTACATCCTAGTAGCATGTTTATACTACTTGATGAAATTATTTTGAATCGCAAACATACCTCAGCTGTTTTATTCTTGTGTTTATTAGTGACCAGACCCTAATAGAGCCCAGTCAGTTAATGCACAATATTCTTATGCTGAGCAATGTGACTAGTCGGTGGAAGCAAGAATGATCGTATGAATCACTCTTATATGTATTTGAGTGGACAGCATCAATCAATTTTAAAAATGTTGAAAGAAGAATCATATAAGTTATTACTTACCTAAAACCACCTCATATGATAAGAGAAGAAAGCTGTAAAAATTTCTTACTTGTTTATTTCGCTGAAATTTCACAGTCAATTTAATTCTAAAGAGTTTTTTTCATACATATTTAACACAGCTTCATATTGTGTTCGTATGAGTATAATATATTCAAAATATGTGTAGCTTTTTGATTGCTTTTGTGACCTACAAAAAACTAGAAGCATGACTTAATGTTGAGTTGAATTTGAAATAATGCTAACACATCTCCGTTTGCAGTGCCCCGACAAAATAACAGCATCGTTTATTCCTGACATCATTGCAATTCACCACTAATTGACTGCATCTATAGAGAACAGTATAGCAAATTCTACTAAATATTATATATGTTAACAAATTTTGGGAAAGCAATTTTTATATTGTTCATCTAGATTTTATTTGTATCAAAATATATTTTCCAGTTAACAGCTGTCATGTAATGAAAGCATATTGATTTGCTTCTATTTTTATGACAATCAATTAAAGAGAGGTGATCAAAATATCACTTTCACTTTTGAATGGGAATGTACAGTTTCTTTTTACATCATCAACCAGTGAAATTGTTTTAATTTGATTATTTTATTTATGCCAAAATCCATTATTTCTGATATAATTGTATTTGGTTTGAAAATATTCTGTATTTAACATATGTTGTTCTTTATCAACTTTGTTCAGTTAAGACATCAAATATCATTTTTTGAAATGTATTAAACTTGTAAATATTTCATTTATGATAATCAATAACTCGATAACTATTTCTATTTGAAGGATGGGATTCTAAAAAAAGAGCATAGTGAAAGCGATAAGCTAACCGTTAATCCTGTTTTAGCCCTATCCTTAACTGTATTGATTTAATTGGCATTTACTTGGTAGAACTCCATTATAACACCGTGAGCGTAAGCCGAAATAGCTATCAAGCATATCTTATAAAAAATGTGTAGAACTAAAATACATTGCTATTTTTTCACCGTGCTATCCTTAACTCTCAACATTACTAGGAGATACATTTGTCCCATATGAATTTTGTTCGATCTTATTAATTTCATCAGGTAATGACTGAAAATTCTTCCCAAATTTATTTTTTTCACCTACAAGGTGTAAACTGTCTTTTATTGTTGAAAAGGCATGATTTTATATAACACACTTTTTAGTACTACACCCAGTCCTTTTTTTACGCAATACATTGGTTCTAGAAAAAGCCGCGAAAAAAAAATGATTTCACGCAATTGCAATATATTTCTTTACACACCCTAAAACATAAACTCGCATAATATCCGATACACTTGTCAATTGTATGTGTATTTAAAAAAATGGAATGCTTTACAAAATTAGGTTTTAAAAATACTCATATTTTTTTTGTTTAAAAAAATGATGAAACGTACATGCCTAGCATCATATATAAATGTCTTCTTTAAAACAATTTTGGGGAAAAAATTACGTAAAATCGAGTGAAGCGCCTAAAGAAATTTAGCGGTGCCGTCCAAAAAAATCAGGTATAATCGAATTCGCGTAAAAAAAGGACTGGGTGTATTTCCACAATATATTGTGAAAATAGTACTTTTAATTAAAATATGACTGAATTTTTGATGTCTTGTTTTAATTCACATGTAATCGTCCTTCATGTGTATACTTCAAATAAAGTATTCCAATATCCATTTTATTTATTCATCAAACACTGTCAAATAACTTTGTGTTTTCCTTTACAGCATTTGTGATATACAATTTCCTCTCGTTGTGCTATGAGTACCTCGGAGGCGAGGGCAACATTATGTCGGCGCTGAGAGGGAGACCGGTCCGCAGCGCCGCCGGGCGGTGCCTCGCCGGCGACACCTACACTATCGGGTCGCTCCGCTTCTGCAAGCGGGCCACGCTTCAGTTCTGCCTTGTGAAACCTCTCTGTGCATTCATTATCATCTTTTTGCAGGTATAGATAGCACCCACTATTTGTTTATTGGTTCTTTTTTTGAAGAAATTTTGGTCTTACTTTGACCATATTATTTATTGGATCTAAATGATAAAATAACATTAAATATTTCCTAGAAAACCGATAAAACTGTTTTATCACATTGTGATATTAATAATCATTGTAAGTGTTTCTGTATAATCAGATTGATAATTAATTCAGTATATTGTGGTAATTCACCAGTCTTCATGGAAAGCAACAAAATGTTCTGAATTACAATCTATTAAATTTGATTTTCTACAATTTATAAATGTAGTTAAAAATCTATAAATCATCCAGCGTGAATTTTGATGATGTGAAGAGAAATCACACTATTTCGGGTCTCATCACTATCCATATATACCAAGAGTGGATTCATAATATGTCATCAACATGCTTCAAATCCCCTACCTCATTATAATAAGTATAAGAAAAAATAATCCAGAATTTATTTCCTACTTCTAAGCCACTCGATATTAACTTTGAGAAAGGACCCATAAAACCAATAACCATAATGAAATGTCTCTTGCAGCATAAACCCAGAACCTTCTAGTCATTGACTATCTCATTACTAGGCCGACTTTATGTGTACAGTGAATATGTTTTAAAATGATTTATCATATACTGCATTTTCTTCCAAGAAGAATATGACTACAAAAATAACAAGAATAAATCATGTAATGTTCTTTATTAATGCTAATTGTACAGCAATAGTTCATTTGACATTTAACCTTATTGAAGTAGGTAGCTTCAAATAGCTTATTATACTGAAGATATACAATAGACGTCATTTTTCAATTTAATAAAGATTCGATATATTTGTTTATTTTTATAATCTAATATTTTGTCTTGACACAGGCTGCAGGACATTACCACGATGGTGATTGGAGTCCAGACGGTGGTTACATCTATATCACGGTGATCTACAACGTCTCCGTCAGCTTGGCTCTGTATGGACTGTTCCTCTTCCTCGGAGCGACTCGCGAGATGCTCACACCTTTCGATCCCGTACTCAAGTTCTGCACTGTCAAAAGTGTTATTTTCCTCTCCTTCTGGCAGGGTTAGTAATTCTTAACATCAAATAATTGATGTCAATTTTGATGAAAATATTTGTATTGAATATAACATTTTATATTGTGATTTATAAATTTACATCTATTTTGATGCTTTGTTGGTGGAATATGTTATCATTTTCTAATTTGTCTACCATAGAATACTTAATAGCTTATTAATAATTACACTTATCAGAAACAATATGACCAAAGGAATTCTTTTGGGTAGTTGACTAATTCGTCTTGTAAATTTTCACATAGTAACCGTATAATCCAGTGATGCACAATTTGTTAAACATTATGACCAAATTAAATTCTAGATCTGTAATGATAAATGCAACATGATTTTTTTTTATAACATCTCATTAAAACTTTTAGCTTTTAGAATGAATGCGTGCATTAAAATAATTATTCTACAAAGGGGCTTAAAGTTTCAATGAAGCATTTTTTTTATTGCATTGTTAATTATCACATTTTGTTAATCTTTTACTGTATCTAAAAAAAAACTAGACTTACCTATAAACGAACCCATTTACAGGTGTCGCTTTAGCCGTACTGGAGAAGGCCGAAGTGATTTCCCCTTTGATAGATGCGGACGGGGTTCCTACGACAGCCGGTACTGTTTCCGCTGGATATCAAAATTTCCTCATCTGTATTGAGATGTTGGCGGCCGCCATCGCCCTGCGTTACGCCTTCCCCCATCAGCCCTATGCAAGAGGTCTTCATTCGGATTCGCATCGCTCTGTTACAATGCAGTCCATATCTAGCAGTCTCAAGGTACAACATCATTTACTTTCCTAAATAGCTTCAAATTCTAACACCCGTTTACAAGCAAAGGTGAAAGAAGTATGTGAATTTTGCCGAATGCTACTTCATACTTTAAAAATATCCAAATAATTTTTTTTACATGAATTTCTTGTAATTGATTAAAAGTAGCTAGTTATAATTGGAAGCATTTCAGTTGGTACAATATTTCTTTGACACTATTGTATTTACTTACCTATTACTGTAAAAATACTGGAGATTAAAAGTAGCTAGTTATAATTGGAAGCATTTCAGTTGGTACAATATTTCTTTGACACTATTGTATTTACTTACCTATTACTGTAAAAATACATGGAGCGCCAGTGGAGTCCTTAAATTGGAACCATTTTTTTTCTTTTTATTATATGCAAGAAGAGAAACAGATGGTATGTAAAATTTTCTCTTTAATTACAGGAAACCATGAACCCTAAGGACATCATGACCGACGCCATCCATAATTTCCATCCGCAGTATCAACAATACACTCAGTATAGTTCTGGTAAGTCTATTTCACCGCCCATTTGTAATTGAAATAAAACATCACAGCATTTCACTGTTAATATTGGCTTTTCTTGTAGCAAATTTCATCACCGCCTATTTTTCTTTTCTTTTAAAGCCTACAAAATTCAATTGTTGTCCCATTTAATTTTATATTTATACACAAATACCGTAAATGTCATACACATCTCACTATATTTTATATTGTGATATGTCATGTTTTCCAAATTTGGCTATTCGCAAACATAACAAAAAAAAAATTGTTGAATATGCATGATTTTGTTTATTTACTTAATAAGCAACGTAGCAATTCTATACAATTTTCATCTTTACATCTAGATTTAAAAATATAAGAATGTCTATCTTTATGAGTTGATATTTTCCCACATCTTCTTACATTATCTAGGGATTTTGTTCTCATAATTTTACAAACATTCAACAGTTGTGAAATTTATTACTAGCTTTTTAAAAAGAAAATTACATATATATATATATTTGAAAAAAAATTATTGTTAGGACACAAAGCCACATAATTAGTATTTTTTAGCAGTATTTTTTTATAGCATTCAATTTGAACATGTACATTAACTAGGAATATTACTCTCTACGAAAATAACAAAAATATGAATTTGATTTGGTATAAAAACATAAAGGTTGAACATTTATGCATCCTTTCTTTGAACAAGCATCATATGTTAATATACGTTGTGTAATTTTAATTGTTTATATTTTTAGTATGCATGATTGTGCACCACTGTTTTTAAAACTTATACATTAAATTATATGCTGTTATGCTACAGCCATAATTATTTTTTTTATTGAATAGGCGTCTTTGCTTGGTATTCCATTAAAATTAAGTAAATATATTTAAGTATTTAGCTCTACAAAATTTTAGGTGCGGTCGTTGATAGCTATTTAGAAATCACTCTCAATGGTCATATTTAAAGTTTTGACGAAAATATATTTTCGCAGTGTTAAATTATTTATGATCCATTTTTTTTATGAATGTTTTTAATGTAGTCTTTTTATCAAATCACATTTTTTCATTCATTGGTTGTATTGATTTAATTTATTTCCTAAAAAAATCATTTTCCCCAACTGTATTTTTTTTTACAATGAAACTCATTTTTTAATCCAGACTTAAAATTTCAATCATTGAATGTTTCACTACCTAAAAAACATATCAATTAAAGCCATCATGAGTGGTTATATAACATCTACCAAAATGCCAATTAAACTTATACTGTGATTCAGGATACAAATTCCTTTTTTTTCACAACTGATAGTCTTTTTTATTCTAATCAATAATGTTATACCTACTTATTGATATACTAATTTATCTAAAAATAATTAGTCTATCACCAACGGTAGCAGTTTGGCTTTTAATAAAAATACTTGTGAATAAATATTTCCAGTTGACTCATGTGTTAAATCTTAGAAAGAAAATATCTCATTGTAAATATGATTTGCAACCTCTGTGGTGACTGATCCTGTCATAGGGGTTTGTCGAACACGAAGTTGTAGGAGTATCAGCGCACTGTGGGTTCCTATATTGTATTTTCACTTTTACAAACTAACATTAAATTTAACAAAAAAAAATTATACCCTAAAAGTATCAACATGACTTTTTGAAACCTGATCTATTTCTAGATGACTATCAGATTTAAGGGATAAATGATATTACATGAAGGTTATTAATTGCACATTAAGACAATCAAAGTAACTTTAAACTTGAATAAAAATTACCTTCGTGGTCAAAATTAGAAAGAGATTAATGCTTTCTTTATCATGCAAGGGTTAATTTCCAATTTTTAAAGATGCATTTAAAAAAATAAGCATAAGAAAGCAAATTTCAGTTTTTGTCTTGGATCCCGTTTTTTCTTTTGTAGTTAGTCCCTGACAGAAATGAAACTAGATGTATACAATTATTTGACAGGATAAATATTATTTAGAATGTTTTTAATGTGATTTATTTTCAGCGGTAGATATTATTTCAATTTCTCGCAACTTTTTCGCTTATTTTGATTGTCCATGCTGTTAATTTTGTTGTTGCTGTTGTAAATCTGTTGTAAAAGTATCATTTTGTTATTGATTATTGTTTCCAGACGTGACAACGAATCTGCCGTATGAAAAGCTTTAGGCTGCCATCGGAATGTGCTGAACTTGCCTCATACTAAACCCTCAATAGAATTACATCCTCAGAGCGTATAGCGAATGCCTCATAATTCTTACTGCCTGACCCAAATGCCCGCATGAGCGTTATTACCATAACTTTTGCAGTATCAGCGCCATAGACTGTTAGCAGATCGTGTGACGCTTCGCCCTTGACGTAGTCATGTTAATATAAACCATTTTTTCTAATTTTCATAGCCACAGTATCATTATAAATTTATTTTTCTCAAGTAACCATGCCAATATTTAAGTCCTTCACTATATCAACAATTCATTCTATCTAACTACAGAATGGCAGAGGGATTTTGATCTTTAATAAATGTAATGTTTCACTTAACCCACTAGTTGCCAGAATCCAATATATCGTCATTTTCCACAATGCAGGATCACTCAGATCTTACGCCATCATCAAAAAAGTATTTGAAACATCTTTAACAACCTGTAGGTTACTGTTTGTGGGTTACAGTATGTTCAATAGTATTAAACACATTTTAGTTATTGATTGTTTGAGTTAGATTTGAGGAATTTCTTACATAGTAATCTCAAAAGGCCCAGCAGAGGAATAAACCCAGCCTTGATCATTGCGACACCCACATGCTAGACATTTAAATGTCGCGTTATAATTTGAATTATTTTTTTCTGTAGTTACAATTGCCTCCGTCAGTCCAAAACTTTGCAAGTAACATCGTACTGGCTAAAATTAACATATGTGATTTATATACATTAACCGACGTCAAGGACTTTTGTTTTGTTTATTTTATTATTATTTTAGTGTATTACCAGAAATTTGTGACGAACGGCTGGCCTCGCCAGATTAATGATTGTGATAATGTTTTAAACATTTTTATTTATTCTGTTTTTTTTTTTTTTTACCGGCAACACTTGGCAGATTACTTACCTCGATTTTTATACATAAATTTTCAAATACAGTAGACGCTTAGTATTTTTTTTGGTATATTTCTGTTAAACAAGACCTCAGGCTACCAATTTTTATTTTACTCTGTGTTAGTTTGTATCAAAGATTCACTATTATAATATTAACTCTGTAAATAATAAATTATATCTTAATTTTACATAGATTATATCCATTATTTTTACTATTCTAACCTGGACAGGCGGCTCCCACAGCAATAAATCCGCATTTACGATGGTCCTGCCATCTTGTTGTCATATATATAAATATTTTATAATATCAAGCTGAATTTTCTCTTATCTTCCGAGGCAACATATCTTTCACTGATTTTTTTTTTCAAATTGCAATCATATCTAATCACCTTTGTATAAATATTTATCTTGCATGAAAGATGTCTATTTGATTTCTTCTCTGCCCAGCATTCTTCTTTTATTTTTAAATCATGCTATCCGTCCAGATGATGCTAGCCTCACTGTTCTAGTATCTTTCATGGCGTTGACATATCTTACCATATTCATATCAATTGTGTTCAGCATCTGCCTATAGTTGCTGTAAATCCTGTATAATCTGTATAAATAAAATGTAAAAAATATATAGTAAAAAAAAAATTGTGGTTATTGCAATTTAAATTCAGATCTTTTACAAATAAACCATACACCACACAGAATCTGTAGAGACAATTAGCAAATACAAAGTAACTATAAAAATCATATCAATGAACGTAATGCACATGGAATGAATATAAAGTTGTAGATATAAAATCGTCGGTAAGAAAATATTGTCGGTAGAATTCAATTTTTTTTTCTATGTTTATGTTGCCTCAAAGTAGTTGAAATTTCAAATTGCTTTATAAATATTGGATAATATAGGAATATTGTAGTACATTTAATTATAATTAAATATATATGATGTTGACGTAAGTTTGAAGAAAATATGCTGTAAACATGCGATGTCTAAAAAATACATTACTCTAAAACCTAAATGAACATTGAAGCTTTGCAACTAAAAAAATGACACGTAAATGCTTAATATGACATGTTAACTATTATAGAGTAACTTATACTTTTCATATTTTGTATAAATTAATATGGATCCTGATAATGTTGAAAAGATAGTCAAACATGCCTCGAGAGTTGTTAAAAATGTTTGCAATTTGCATTTTTAGAAATCTAGCTTTTTTTATTGATTTAATTACTATTTTTACTAGAATGTCGTTTTTGTATTTGAATGGGTACTTAATATAGTTATTAAATATTAAAACATAGTATTATGATACACATTGTTTGAAAAAAAAATAGGAGACGCTGATTTAACTGTAATCTCATCAGAATTTTAACTAGGCACATGATATTGAATATCAAATGATTTATTATGCAGTGGTCAAATCTAATTACTACAACTTTATGGCTGACTGAAGATTATGAAAATAATTTAGTAAAATATATTTTTCTAAATAATCTCATCCGATATCTCTATCACGACTTCGTAGTGCTTTTTTTCTCGAGAGATTTCATCTAGGTCTGTTATTTGTAAGGAATGTTTAACAGTATTCTTAACTGCTGCATGTTTTCCCCTTTTACGACATGTTTATTTGTAGAAAATGAAAACAAAATGTGTATCATTGGGTTATTATAAAGATATAATTTATACAAATTAAATTGATGTTTTGAACTCAATGTTGTTTCATTTAATGCTATTTGTTTTTTATTGATTTTTAATCAAAGGTAAGTTTGTTTACATCTTTATTCTCATTGCATGCTGAATGTGTCTTTTAATTGAATGCACCTAGCACTTAAATTTATGATTTTTATTTATATATATAATATACATATATCGGCCTCTGTGATTTTATGGCAAGAACTTTTCCCTGACGATCTGGTTATCTGTGCTCAAGTCCCGATAGTGCAAATGTCGAATCTGAAGTTAGTCTGGTGATGCCTCGCAAACAGGTAAAACATGTGTCACAATTATTAGTTACAGAGTGGATTAAGAAGGTTGACAAATTCAATTTTATATCGAAGTATGCTGTTTTTGCGGTTCTCTAAAGTTTTGTATCCTTACTCGGCAAATTTTATAATGTTATACACACACCGGCCTGTTCACAAATTTACTGCGGTACTTTCTATCTTTCAAATTTTTCCATTAAAATCATTCATTTAGTTATAAATCATATTGACTGTCTAGAGCACAACTCTTCTTAAAATTATTTCCTGTGTAAGATTGTTTTAATTCAATTTTATTTAAAACTGAAATATTTGGGAGTGAAAAAACACTCAAATAAAAATGATATTTCATTCTGTCATTTTGCAATTTATGAACATTGCACTGCAGACCGGCTATATAATAATTTATGCACTGCAAGTGCCTGTGTATCTAGCCAGTATGTGCACAATTAAACAATAATTCCATATTAATATAGATTTTTTCACATATAGCAACACGACAATGCAGTTATACTATTATCATTTTACTGGAAATGAGTATACAAAGTTACAGTATCCATAGGAAAAACATCTATACACCAATTCTTGCTTCATATGACACATATTGATTACTATCATGCACTTTAATACATTGTATTTTCATGCAAGCATGTTGACAAAAACATTTTTTTTTTTAATTCAGTAAACCTGCATGCATCACAAATTTAACAAAATAACACCAGCCAGGATTAAATGTTATTTTATTAATAAGCTGAAAGGCCGTGCACTTGACATTATGATACTATCGCTGTTGATAGGCTTTGCCAATTTTATGGCATGACTCGCTTGAAATCTACAATAATGATATAAGACAAAGCGGAATCAAAAAATAAAATTATTTCAACGTGTGTATACACTAATGGTAAGACCGGATTAAGCCCTAGTTTGGTCATGGTGAATTTTTCCTTTCATTTTCATGTTTGCAATCTTGGTTATGGGTGACTACTGAAATTCTCCTTAAGTTTATAACGAGTGACTCACAACGATCTGGTGAAATAGCAATTAACGGTAATACAAAATATGTGATTTTACCTTTGAAAGTGTGGAAGTGTGAATTGATATTACATACAACATAGTGGCAGTGTCACCTTCTAACATTCTCTCGAGACGCACTAGCGCTGCACTATGTGAAAACATGCATTACAGACATAAATCTAGACAAATAAATATTTGTAGTGGAAATTTACTAAACATAATAAAAGTACAACTTTAACAAAACCAAATTTGAATTGTCGAAACTTTGCTCGATTCCACATGTTTTGTCTGAACTGTGTGAGCTGACTGATATATTTTTTTTTCAAATTTGTGGCTATGTTCAAACAAAAAATAAGGCGATTTCCGATTTTCGATTCTAGATTATATAAACACTCAAGTGTTTCTCCGATATATAAATAGTTTTATAATTTAAATATTATTTTTTGATTAATATAGAAGAAATCAAAAATAATCTCTGAGAATAGCAAAGGAAATTATTACATGAGAAGTTGTTCCACAATAAAATCTAAATCCACCTCCCCATAATTCAAGCATGAATGAATATACTGATGGAGTGGAACAGTCATTGTCATAATCCACAATAATTTCTTAATTAATATTATTACATATAAGAATGGTGTTTCTGATGTATTTTTGACTTGGTTTCCCCACTATCCTAACGTGTAGGGTTTAATAATTTCTAAAAACTGGCTGTCATTTTGACATTTTCATAATTGTGTGGTGCAGGCAACAACAAGCAAGGGAAAGGAGGCGGCGAAGAGGGAGCCGTTCATGCTCCTCGGCCGGCACAGCAACGCGTGGCTACCATTTCGACCAACTATCACGAGAAGACAATGCTGCTCAGTTCCGATGACGAGTTCCAATAGACCCATAGCCTTTTGAACAACAACGCCTTCTTATTACCATGATGGCATTTTATAATATTCTTCTGCATTTGTAGATTGGACTGTGGAAAAAATATCAAAATTTATTTGAAAATATACTGAATTGTTCTATTTATTAATTTTAATTTCAATTCAATTTTCACAGTATTTTAAAAGAATTATTTGTGCGGATATTTTCTTTTTTTTTTTTAGATATTAATTTGGTAAATTTACAATAATTTCACTTTTTAACCATGATAACATAACAGTCTATGTATCTTAAAAAATAAAATCAATTCATTTGTAAATAAATATCAAACAATACAGATTACTTATATTTACAAGTGTTTTCCTCCATTGTTTAATATACTGAAAATGTAGTTCAAAGAAGAGCTACTAAAATATAGACTAAAAAAGATAATCTTACTTGTGCAACCTCCTTCAATTGATCTTTGCCACAGCTCTCATGTTATAGTTGAGGTGCCTCAAAAACCAATATACCTAATTTGCCGTGTTAGTTGTATGACAACATTTTTGTGTTTCACAGTAAAATTATTAGTTTTAAAGGTAGATTCTCATATTTTATTTAAATTAAAGAACAATATGTCTTTATTGTGGTGTTACACTCACCAATTGCGATAAATATAAGCTTAATAAAAATTATGTCTACAACTTTTGAATTCATCAATTTGTGCATGGGATTTTCGTGATGTGCTCAATATTATAAATTAACGACTGATGCCATTTGTAATTTCGATTGATCCCCTAATTGTTGTGATAAAATCCAGTCAGAATCACATTTTGCATGTTTTTAAATTACATATTGTGTGAAATAACTATATTTAGTATATTCACCTATTTTTTGGTTAATTTGGAAAAAATATAATTTTATTGGTTTTTTGCTTTTAGACACCTCAATTAACAAACCTTAAATATTATAGAATTTTTCTCGCCTAATATATGATGTTATATTCAGTTGATTCATTTTAATTTCAAAGAATAATATTCGTGAACAATGCCATCTATGGGAATAAATGACATTAATTTTGTGCCATTCAAATTCATCCATAAATTTTCAATACTGTGAACTTTAATAATATACATGAAAGTGCTGAAATAACATGCCTTCATCTAGTGAAAAATCAAAGCTTCATCGTTGATTGTTTCCTCTTAAAAGCTCTACTGTTAAAAAAATAGAATAAGTATATTTCTGATGATATGTAGATATGCATTTATTTAAAGTCAGATGTAACATCTGGCGTTTGGGAAAACTGAATATAGTATTAACACATTTGTACAGAATGAAAATCAAACCAAAGAGAAGAAAATTATTTATTGTTGTACGGCTGGTACCTTTGAAGTATTCTTTAATTTCTTCAAACATACAGTCTTTATTGTTTTGGAGATATATTAGAGTTTTACAATTTCACTGGTTGTCAACTTGCTAATGGAGTACCTAATACCTTATAGAAACCATATTATGATGTTATTATTTCTTTGAGTATTTATGTGCTCAACTCACTGTTTTATTGTAAAAAAAAATACAGTTCTTTTGTGTTGAAGCTTACTTTAATATTTATTTTGTTAGAATTAACATAGTTAAGTTAAATTTCATTAACAAAAAGTTTTTTTTTTATAAACATTACAACTCCACACTAAAAGCCTAAAAGTAACTCACTTAAGAGAATGAATGTTTATAATTGGGACAGTCAAATAATTATACATCAGAATTAATGAATGACTGATGAGTCGCACTATTGTTGTGATGGTATGTTAAACTCTAACAATTATAGAGGGTATAAATAAGCAGATTTGATTATGTCTGGAAGGAATCAACGTTTTTAGTCAATACTTTTAATTCAAAAAAATTTCAATTTGATTTATTTTGACTTGTTTCATTGTAATAAAATGCAAAAGAACTAAGACATCTATCATTTTCAATTTCATTTATGCTGTCGAGTGAGTTTGAGTATGTTTCCTTTGATGATGTGTAAATTATCAAATCTATAGTATTGATAGTTTTAGAATACATAAGTTTTTAGGGTATAAAAATATGACAGACGATTAATTGAAGAATTGACTGATAGCAAACAAATTACACTATATTTATTTATTAATAGAACAGTTTTTCTACCACAATGTTAGTTCATAAATATTTATTAATCAAAAATCTATGAACTCTGAAACATTTTATTTCATTGTGCTGTCCATTGATTTTAATTAAGCATATTTTTCTGTCAGATTCTGCATGTGACAGCCCAATAATATTTTGCTATGCATTCATGAATATCTTTAATTGAATTTTGTTCGTATAATATAAATAAACTTGACAATTGGTGCAAGAAAAACTGTGCTTTTAATAATTCAAAATCCTGTTTTACCAAACGGTAAAACATGCTCTTTTTTGAATAGTGAAAATACATTTTTTTTTTCAAACAGAAACAGAATATAATGAAAGTGATATGTCCAAATCTATAGATTGTAAGATAATTTTAAATATCTAGAAAAAAATGGTTTTTTGTTTTGTTATCAATATTTTATTTTGAAATACAATATGTTATAATTATTTGGTTTTTTTTTTTCATGTATGCTCTCCAAAGAAATGTTAATCCTAAATGTTTACTTTTGACTAACAATGATTAACGTTTTAGCTGCTGTGCATAATTTCCTTTAATGAATAATGTATCTTAACTTTAACGAGCACAATAATTGCCAACATAGCTAGCACGTCACCGGTTGCAAATATTTTTAAGTTATTGAAGCGGCTTGAAAAGATCCAAAGCTGCCGTAGAATATTAATTTTACTTACATGATAATGATTGTGATGCAAAAGTGCAATGTTGATTGAATGAACATAGATTAATATATATATATGATAATGTTATGTTACATACACTAGTTTTAAACATTATAATATTCAGAGATTTTAATTTTCATTGTAATAAAATTTTAATTTAAAAGTAATTATAATCAATATCCATACTCGCTAACCTAATATTTAATATAAAGTATTTGAATGCATCATTACCTTTATGTTTGCTTTTGAGTGTGGTCACAATATCAAAAACTATTTTTGTACAAAGCTGCAGTGGAATATGGCTAATTTTAAACATATATTTCACTTTTTTTAAATAGTGTGCATTTTTATAATATTCTCGCTAATAAGATGTAATTTAACGCTTCTTCAGTATGTCGCAATTTTCAAAAAACAAGAATTATCTATAGAAGTATAAATGAAAATGTAATAATTTTAAATAAATTTAATCTTATTCGGAGGTTATTGAGAAAATATTTTTTTCATGGCAGTATTCAATCCTCACTGTCGATAAATAGGTTTCTCAAATCTCACCACTGATAGTCTTTCGGGAAAAAAATGCATATATTTGGTATATGGTGCGAGTGTATAATGTGTGAGTGTGAGTGTGAGTTAGTTCTGCATATTTTTGCGATCCATCAATTGATTAATGGATCAGTCGGTGAAAATGATCATCAGCATTATTATTTTGCGAATACTTTTATTTTCGTATTCTGCAGATATTTGATATTTAAGAATGACTATTGTTTCCTTATAAGATATCATCGGTTGACACTTCTCTCTCAATTAGGGAATAAAATTTCTTCGTGCCGTTGCATTAATTTTATGCTTTTTTTAGTTGTTATTTAACTAAAAATGATCTATTAAATATACTGTGAATATTAATTCACTAGATATATTACTGTAGTTAAAACTTTTCATACGCGGATCGCAGGTGAGAGACCAAAATAGATAACCGAAGCCCTCTGTATTGTTGTAGCATTTATATTTGCGACATGAAACGAATTGAACCGGAAAGATTTTGAAGTCCGTAGATACATATTTTAATACTTATGCACACCTGACATTCAAGTGTTCATGCGCTCACTCTATAATGAAAGTATAATTTCAATATTAGAAAACAGTGCTGCCAAAGAAATTGACTCGTACGTTAGCTTAGCTCAATCCAAATTTAGCCGTAAGAAAGGAAAGGATCAAAGAAAACCGTTTTGAGGTTTGAAGTAATTGGATATGTTTGAAATGTCAAGTGCACTATCAAATACTTATAAGTAAATGTATTCATAGTGGAATAAACTGTAAAGTCCATGAAATAATTTTATCTTTCTGAATAGTATTTGTAATGACTAGTCGTTAATAATTTGGACTTAATTATTTTCCATGCGGAGTTCATACTTTAATTTATTTCAGCAATACTTCATTGAATTGTCAAAATCTGACAAAGCAACAGAAGACCTTTTATAGCACGCCATTCAACGATAGAAAATGATTTCTATTGTTGTAATTAACCGTTTCTCTCTTCGTATTAACTTTAAAGTGTTATATGTAATTCCTTATGGTTATCTTAAAAACTCTTTCAACATTAAATGTAACAACGTTCTGTTTTTAGTATTGTTTTAAGCTTTGGTTATTCTGTTAAATAAAAGACATCCTATTAAAAGCACACCATGATAGTTAGCTTTCGCTGTTATATTATAAAAGTTAAGTTTTTACTTGAATGCACAATCATGTAAAATGAGCACATTCCGTCTAAAGCTAAAGCAGTCACGGCTTGCGTTCACTTCAACTTCTTGCACCGTGTGCATTGTCAATTTCATCTAAAAATGTGTTTAGGGTATATGTAAATGTAATTAATATAATGTAACTGAAGGGATGTTAATTTAAAGTGTCTATAATTCTGGAAATGTATCGATATGAATTGTTTAAATTCTTAGTGTTACTTTTATTTTTTAGTCACTATATATATATATTTATTATTGTATAAAGTATGTATCAACTATACATAT
The DNA here is from genome assembly GCA_028555115.1 of Himalopsyche japonica. Classification (NCBI taxonomy): domain Eukaryota; kingdom Metazoa; phylum Arthropoda; class Insecta; order Trichoptera; family Rhyacophilidae; genus Himalopsyche; species Himalopsyche japonica. The sequence continues at coordinate 92,881 of JAHFWJ010000634.1, forward strand.
TGTAAATGAAATACTTAAACAACTATTAAAGTACTGGAAAGTCATTCAGTTATAATTACTAAAATGGTGTTTTATTTTATTTTACCAAAATATTTTTTATTTTATTATATTTTATTTTTATTTAAAACACGAGTTTAAAATAAATACAAAGATAACTCTAAAATCTTTTCTCGACATCACTCTACTGTCAGAATCATACTCAATCAGCTCTAAAGTAATCTCATTGAAATAATGATTAATGGTTATAAAAAATATTTGAATTCTTCTTAGAAGAAATGTATATAACATAAATACTGTTGGTTTTATGACATCACATCACCAACAGAATGTGATGTCGCTTATAGACCCCATGACTTATTTTTGCCAATATCTGACCGAGTAAAACAGATCATAACACTCTTTCAGGTTATGAGAATCGTGACTATTATAAGTGACTATCTTTCTTGAGTATGCCTTCCTTCTTGTCAATGATGGTCTTACTAAATTCGGGTAATCTCAACACCATATCACCCTGTCCATACCAAAGGGCAGTGACAAATCATCAATTTAGGGGATTAAAAACATCAAAAAAATTCTGCCCATGAAAATGGCTTCCTTTCTTTATCACTTCATATATACTTACATATCCCATTACATAAAAAGAAGGGATAAAGAAACCAGCTTTGCAGGGACGATATTTTCTACTTTTATTTATTCTGTTTACTTTCTCTATTACTCAGAAAATCATTCAAAACGTGGGAGCATCACATACGACTCAAACATATTCATTCCTTTAAAATGACCATAGATAATAAGCACCATGTGTGTTATATCTTGCACGCTTTCATGTTTGCAATTTTTCCAACAAAAACTCTTCTAGCTATTATTAAACACAGCTCATGCATTCTACACCTGTTATCCAGCTTCCATATTAGGATTAGGACCTGAAAGGTAACCTTTCTTTTTATACTCCTCTCTAAAACAGGTCAGGTGTGAATTTGACAGATGCCAGTCTTCGTAACAATACAGTAAACCCCCCAATAATGAAGAGATATGGGGATCATTATTGGGGGGTTAAGATTTTCAATTGAATTTTTTTTATTTGAAATGCGAAATTTTTAATTAATTAATTGATCATTAATATGTATATTACTTAAGCATGTACGTATTCAAAATTATTTAAGTCGTGCACATTATCAAGACATGTGAATTTAGAGACACGAGAAAATGCGCGACAGTATTTTAAATACAGATTTGTATGAACTATTTTTATGAAAGCCTAATTAGGAGTTTTATTTTTTTCATTATTCGGGGGATTTAACTCATTATTGGAAAACCTGCCGCAAATGTTATTGGGGGGTTCATTAGCGGGGAGCTCATTATTGGGGAGTTTACTGTATTGTTTGTATAATATATTCAAATCCATGCAGTCCTTCTTGCACCCTAATCAACTAGCTTTGTGTGACTAGGGATATAGGGATAAAGGATGGATGGGGTTTTTAAATGAAACGAGAATTTTCTGAAATCATTAAAATATATTCGGTGCCAAACATAATATTCTATATCCCCTATAACTAATTAACAACTGACAATTGAAAATCTATATGTAATATCACAATCTAAAAGCGCCCGCTTGAAAACATCAGCTGTTGTAATCACTTGAGCAATTGCTTTGCATTGATATCATAAAGCCCTAGGTTCTCTTTATAAACGATTACAAATAAATGTGCGAAACTTTAGTGTCTATCCAATTTTTAGCGACATAGTCTTACGGTCATCTCACTAATCCTGTAAACCAATAGGAATTTGAATTTGCGTAAATAGCCCACAAGTGAAAACTGCCGAATTTCTAATATTACACTTTGGCAATTACCTCAGATGTCATCCAATGAATCAAATGTAAACTACTAATGGATGAGCTTTCTTTGTTTTCACTATCAACAGATAAACGGCAAAAAAACGGATATCAGCTACCATTATTTCATCCCAGCTGAAAATCACCAGATCACTGATTTAGCTAGTCTGCCAAAATACAGATAATGAATAATTTTCATTTTATTTCCTGCACAAGACAGTTTACAGCTTGTCAAAATGAAAATTCAATATTGGCAGAATAACATTTTTTTGCCAAGCAAATTAATACATTGATTTTTCGAATGGAAAACATCCTCAGATTACTGATTCTTAATATCAATTTATTTCAAATCAATTACACAACAGTGCAAGATCAATTTACCCTCTAACTTTTGCTCATAATTCACACAAAGTTATATGTCTGTCAAGCTTTGGAATTGGCCATCTAATATGCATTCAACATATTAGAGCTCAAATGTTAAACACACTATATTTCTGATATTCTTTGGGATTGACTAGCATGTATTTTTTGTGAAATGTCATCATTCAATATCAGCTCGTAAACTGCAGGTACACATTTTACATGAAACATTGGCGTTGAGGTTACCTGTAAATATTGTAGTAAACTTGATTTATTTACGCATCCAAATAATGTGGTATATTATATACAAACGTAAGTCACTTTAAACTGATAAAAAACATTGCATTCTTACAAAATTCTTTATTATCTAACACCAAGAGAACCTAGGTTGTAAATATTTGTATACATATTATATTTATTGCATGATGATTTAGGAATTTGCATTAGAATTTGCAATATATTCTGATAAATTCAGATACAACATCAACGTACAAATAGTGCTCTGTGTTACAACTCTATGAAGTCATACTTTTAATGTTTGAAAGATCATAATTTATTCAAAGTTTTGATAATTTATAAATTCATTGAGGTATGGTCAGCTAAACCGCATGATTTAACAATTAATTTGTGCATTGTCTTCGATAAATACAATTTCTGTTTCACCATAAAAGAGCTTGTTTGCATTTTTTATAGCTAATGTATAGAGCTCTTTTTTATGGTGATAATATAATATGAAAACCTTTAATAGTGTCAACTGTCACTTCCTAGTGAAAAACTAATATATTTAAATAATTTAAACATATCATTTGGCACTATTTCCACAATATATAATATATAGATCAGGACTGGTTATGCTCATCAGGAGTATTTCCGATTGATCAGTTATCATTAGCATTAGCTTGCGATAAGCGAAACCGGTCCTTATCTTTATATTATAAAAAAGTGGAAATAGTACTTAACATGATGCTTAATTTATTTAAAAAAATATATAAATATCAAAACTATGTTTCTTGTTTTGCAATGTTGCATAAAATTATTGAAAACAAAAAAAATGAACAATTGAATGATTAATATTAAAGAATATCTTGTCTTAATTTGGGTTTAAATAAATGTTTGAGACTTTATATTTGAACGTTTAAATACACAGGTGTGATAAATTTGTATACTCGGTGTCGTTTCACACAATTTAGCCAAACCAAACCATAAATTATAACAATAAAGAATAAAATATAGCAATTTGTATTATAATTTTGTTACAATCACCATCACTAAAAAAACATATCGCTACTCAAATATGTATATAAAATGGGATTTCTCTAAATAATTCATCTAAAAAAATAAGACATGTAAAAAAATATGCATTTCTTTTATGCGGTTCTACAATCTACGTACAATGAAAAAAATAACACATCTTTGAGAAGAAACTAAGGCAAAACAACATGTTTGCATGTACTGGTTCGAATGCTTATTAATTTCAATTAAATTTGTAATTATATATATTTAAACAGGTATATATATATTATATCTCCGCAGTCATCAGGTACTTAAAACTCAACTCGAGAGTATGATTCTGTCTATGTAAATTTTACTGCTAAAAAATCAACAATGTTACCACAGCAATGATGATCATATGATAGTTATTACTATTACTGAATTTTAGATTTGAATAACTGTAGATTAATGATTTTATCAAATATCTGACAATTGTCTATTAACCCTTTTAATCCCAGACTGTTTCGGAAAGTGCCCGCAGCAAATACGAACGCATTTTTTTCGCAAAAAACGGTAGTATTTATTATTTTATTAATCTCAGCATTTTTTGTAATGTCATCTTTATGATTTATAGTGTAAAAGTAAATTATTTTTTATAGGTTGTAAAAAAATAATAAAAACATCAGATGAATAGGAAAAATATTTATTCCTATTCATCTTCACCATAAGAATTTATATTTTATGTGGTAAGATATGGTTTTTATTAGATTTATAAAAAAAATATAATGAAAAAACTTTAAAAAAACAGCACACACAGAAAAATTACAAATACATTCTTGCTTTTGTTTATTCCGCAAGCAAAATGCACGCCGGGCGCACTTCACGAACAGTACAATTGAATGGCTGCCATTTACTTTCTCGGACATAAAATAGGATATACAATAGATTGGAAAAAATACCTGGCGATCTCCAGATCTTCAATTTGAGACAAAAAGACAACTCGAAGTGAAGTGTCAAATTTTACCAATAGTATAATAAAAAAATAACTATAAACCGCTAAAACATGTTCTACAAAAACTGATAGATTGGCTTTTTGGGATTAAGCAGGTTAAAGACGCAACATTATGTCGTTTTTTTTTAATTCCAATCAAAAAGAAAATCCAACTTTTTAAGACTCACTAAATCAATTTTGTTGTATATTTTATGAAACAGATATATGTTGCATATTCTTCATCACTTGAATAAAATCAGTTAAATCACTTTTATCTTGTTTAATTTTAAACAAAAACAAAATATAATACTCTCATGTTATCAATATGTAAGATTTTGGATATAGCATATTTTTTTTAAATATTATTCCTTTCATTCAGAATTGTCACTCTGTCCTTAAACGCCAAAAATTAGAGAATTTAGGGAGTGAGTTAATATTTCCTTTGAACAAAATATACATGTATTTTTTTTAACACTGTCTAATAAATTATAAAATATAATTTCACTTCTTTCAAGCTCTCAGCAAGGCAGTCATGTCACATTTTTATGTTTGCCTAAGCTTTAAAAGCTTCTCAATATAATGAAAATTTTATAATAACTGCAAAAATATTTGTTATTACAGCAAACGAAATTATATTTCCTTTCATCTTTAATATATCAAAGTTTCCATTTCACATTTCAATGGACATACGACTGCATCAAAACCCAATTTTTTGTTTCATTCATTAATAATTGTTAAATTCTCTATATAATCTTTCATATTCTCTTGCATATTTATCAGGATCCTCAAGTATTAAAAAATGTAGCAAAAAAACTGATTATTTCAGCATGAATTTATGGAATATTCAAACGTTTCACAATGTTCACACATTTGTTTTGATAGCCAAACCCTCAACTATAAAAAAAATATTTTAATTTGAATCCGTGAACAGAGATTTCTTTGCAACAGAGATTATTAAATCACTGGAAACTAAAATATACGTATAAAATTTTAATTTGCTTTCTAAACATCAAACAACATTTAAAGTATAAAAACTAAAAAATCTATACAGTTTAATTTTCCTCTTGTAAGTTTATAATGTTGCAAACATAAACAATGGGACAGTGTCAATGACGAAATTTTTATTGCACCAGAATATTTAGTCCTGATTTTTTATTATTATCTTCAAATCATTTTTTTATTATTTCGATTTTTATTGATCTTATTAACTGTTATATCCTTATAACCAGACATGTTCGTGGGTTTTGAAAATAATTTTCTTGATATATCAAAACTAAAAGCGCTACTAAGAAAAAGAAATAAAATAGATTCTTCAGATACACTTCTGTTGAATTAGATTGAAAGTGGAGTCCAATTAAATCAACAGATCTCCACCCTACAGTGAAGTTTCAAAAGAAGAAATCTTTTGATGGTTAAGCGTCAATTATAACAGACGCCGATTTAAACTTTAAAGCTGTGATGTATGAAGTTCGGAAAAAAGCATAGCATATTTATTTTATAAACTATCGCATTTAATAAATAAAATCAATATAGAACATTGATTGAGGTTTTTGCAAGTGTATGTTCAAAGCATCGTGTTATAAAACAAACATGTTTCTTTCTACAGCTTCTAGATTTACAGTGTATGAGCATAGATTATGAACGATTCCACTTCATATTTCATATATATTAATTAAATTATTTCCTGATAAAAACCCACAAACTACCACAGTTGAGACAGAACTTAATATCTGAAAATTTAATTTTCAATACTATCATACTTAAATATTCAGTTTTTGAGCGGAGATCAAAATGAGCATAAAAACTCAACATTACTTTAACAGTGCATAGAACAAAACTGAGGGAAATAATAATCAAAATACAATTTTGGCACTTTTGAATGTGCCCATCATTTGTACAGCATGTATACTTTTGTTGACTGGCACTTACATAAATTTTTACAATAAATCTATTCACAATATAATATGATATATGAATAATTTTTTGCTAAATTATTTCTGTTTTCTCTACAATCTGTGATCGACGACGGTTGCATTAAATTTATTGAATTAAAACATTCTACAACATTACGTTTTCAAGAGTTAAATTACACAAATTTTGCGCGTTTACAATATTCAATAAAAATACTAAAATGATCTTTCACTAACAATTTTAATATACAGTATAATGTGTAAAGATTTATTAAGAAAAATATTAGAATTCTGAATTTAAGTTAGCTAATGTACATATATAAATTGTGACTGTTTATTTAAAAAATATTCATTAATATTATAGACTTTTCACAATTCAACATTTGATATACTCTCGACTGGCATTTTCGATCAATCATGTTCAAAATAATGAGAGGATTATGAAGATCGGCGTCTTCCAAGTTGTGCTCCAGCAATCCGGAGATTGTCAGTGGCGGCCGCCCACGGTTTTGTATTTTAATCTTTCATTATAAATACTTGATAATGATTCTGTAAAAGTGTCTCTTATAAATAGTGACAGATCGACTTATTTCTTTACTGATTTGAACAGCTGTTTTTTGTTGTTTTTAAGCAAATGGTTGTTATGAAATTTGTTCTATAAATAGAATATAATATATTGAATCATGATTATTGATTTAAAATCTGATGATGTTTTTCATTGTTATATTTATCACACTATTTTAGGTTATGTCAAGCTACCTAGATATATTTTGAAGTGACTTGTGCAAAAAAAATCCGACGTGAATGCATTTTCACATTAGTGCCATTTCTCAACAGTATAAATACGTTTCTCATTGTGATGAATTAATTATACGTTACTTAATCAAAATTGCACCACATCAGGACTATGATGGAAGGTGTCATTGTGCACCCGAAGTATTGAGAAGTGTCATTGGAAATAAACATTAAATGCAGTGAATATGATTTTTTATGAAAATTTTTACTATTTTTAATCATAGTTATATACGTCCAATAATAAAGACGGTTAAAACAATATTCATATCACAATAAATTCTATTTCGTAAACGTGGGAGATAGTCTAAGAAAATTATTCTTTTTTTTCCCAATATTTAGCTACAACCTGCCAATGGTGGTGTCATAAGAACAAGAGCTCAGACCATAAAAACATTGTTTTAAACATCTCAATGGATCTTTTACTTGTTACAAATAAAATAATTATTTTGTTTTATTCTTGAGCTTTACTGAGTATGTAAATCAAAAATAAATAATATTTCGAGGTTCACAAATTAGAATATTTAATTGATTGATACATTCTAATGAAAGATAGAAATAAAAACTAAATTATATCAGATTTTGAAAGGTCAATTCAGAAAATATCCCGTATGGTTACTTATGTTTTATATAACTGGATTTAATACCTTTTTCTTCTTTCTTTGGCCGTGGCTCTCCTGTCCCTATCTCCTCATTCTGTCATTTTTTTTAAAATTTATTTTTGATTGGTTTAATCAAATTAAAAATTGATATGATTGAAAATAAGCACAAAAAATGAATATTACGCACATTTAATAAGTCTACCCGATCAGTTCATTCATGATATAATTACACAACCCATTTTGATGTAAGTTCAAAAATAAACTGTACGTACACATAAAATCAATTTCAATCGACGACTGTCTAACTGACAAACTTAACATTAATCATTGTAATGAAATTTTCCAAGCTAACGTGTAAATGTTCTAAGTTGAATAAAAAAGTAAAATAAATGCACAACCGTATTATGATTAGATACAAATGTGATGAATCTGTATATTGATTGACAAAGTGAAACTTATATTGTATTTTAAATAATTATTAAGAGATATGTATATTCATAGAATCATTTTTCTTCATACAATGAATTTTTGTTGTCTCTCTTCTTTCGGTTTTCGATTTCCTATTATAATGTAGAGATTAAATAAAAGGTCCAACCAATATGATGAAATAAAGTTTCATTTAAAAACTCACACAATATTTTATCAATTGAGTAGCCATAACTCAGAATCAAAGCTCAAATTTTCTGAGCATAAAGTTTTTTTAAAAGAGCAAAAAAATCAAAAAAAAAAAGTACTGTTCTTTTGTAAATTTCAACCACAAGTCTAAACCAAACACTACTAAAATAATTTCACCGTAAAATGTACTGATAACTGATTAATTCTTTCTAACCTACTGAATATTTTTTTTAATATGAGTATTGATAACACTATATGAGTGGTTTCCTCGTGAAATAAACTAAAATAACACAAAAATACAAAATGTCAGTTTTGATTCTCGGTGACTTGATTGTTTTACATGGTGAAAATAAAGTTATATTATAAAACAATCAACTAGCATACTGTTCTGATTAAATCTGTGTCAAACACATCTTCAAAAGATGCGAGTATTTAAGAAAAGTCGATGAGTTATTTTTTCAAAAAATATTTATATGTATCGCAAATGATTGTTGCATTAATAAAGTGACTTTCGGTGGAAATAAATATTTTTGCAGTTATTTGAATGTATTCGGTCAGGAAAATGTCAGATAAATTTGCATTTGAATGTATACAGAAATTCATTGTTTGTAAATAAATTTTTAAACACATTTTCCATCCGTCAAAATGGCGCTATTTTGTGTAGTTCTATATTCCTTTATTCCATCATATCCATTGAATATTAATCAATAAACAAAAAACTCCAACAATCTGTTATGCCCTAATTCTATGCTTTGTTTCACACCTAGCTTCATGATGAAGCTGTCAACTCGGTCAATAAACTAATATGTGCTATAATTTAAATATTTTTACAAGAGTTGTGGAGACTTTTCAAATCACAAATGTAATATATTTACAAAAACAAAAAATACCCAATCACTGAACAATTTCTTAAGATTCCCATGAAGAGTATAAATATCTCTAACTCGAGCAAAAAGAAAATAACTGGATACTGAACATATAATATTATACTCACCTCTAGTAGAATTCTGTCGTTTATCTTGGTTACTTATGATCATTTGTTTCTATATATCAAATCGATTGAGCTTTTCCTCTTTTGAGAATTTCTTTCTAAGATAAAATTTAAAACTTCAAAAGCGCCACAATATCTACATATATTTGTTGAACAATACTTCAGTTATGCTTTTTAAAGATCGCTATGGCTATCACACCATTAAAGTTACAATCGATGGCATTAATTATGTAATAGGCTCAAACGTATGCTCTATTCATATATAATATAATGGCGTAAAATGTAAGCTAATGGTAAAAAATGGCATATTTAATTTTTCCAATCATCAAATGCAACAAGAATTAATTGATTCAGAACTTTTTGTGTCCAATGAAACATTAGATTCCAAGATATTCAATCGACCCCAGAATAAAAGCTCACAACAAGCGTTGCTCGCAATAATTACATTTATCATTATAACAACAATTACGCAATGCGGTATAATTTTCTCCAACAGATGTCGTCGTCAATGATGCAAGCGATCGCCACATTGAGGCAGGAAATCAATTACAGAAGGTGTTCATGTCGTTATTCAGTAGAGTCGCGTCGGCATCGGTGAGGGGGTGTGTTTAGCGAAATGCCATCGACAGAACGCTGAAATGTGCGGGTAAAGATCACCGGGGAACACCGCTCCCCGGGACGCAGGCTATGCACGCCTCTGCACACTCGTCCTAGAAGCAACAACGACGCGAGTGATTCATTAAAATACAGTGACATCTCCTGATAAATATTCAAGTATCGATGAGTTTGCATAATATTTATCTTAATATAAATCACTAAACAAATCTCCTAATGGTGCTGTTATCTCACCGAATAACATTTAAAAATAACATGCCTTATTCGTTTAACCTTCCAGCGGGCGCGCTGTCTGGTTTAAGTGTTGCCTTTACCAGTCCTTCACATGCAAGAATCATTCGTCAGTTCAGGTGGTTTGCAACAATTTTAAGGATGAGATTATTGAGTTTTACTAATAGATCGATAGAATATTTTGTTTTGAAATATTAAGAGTGTCGTTTCATTCTTTGTTTAAGAAAGTCAAATAAACATTTTTAAAGTATCGTCATTATCATTTTTCATAACCTAACATCAGATCCTTAACATTTATATGAAGAAATCACCATTTACATCATACAATCAAAATTTACGACACGCGGCCGCTTGAAGGTTAAGTATAATAAAGAATTTCCGTGAAAATAATCAGCATTTTGCATCTACCATCTACATAGCATATTACATTGTTTATAATTATGTGATGATTTAATGGAGTTCATTCTCATAATCACTCGGACATTCTCCGATAGCTGCTCTCGATGACTACAGTTCTTCTAATGGTAATCAATTTCGAACAGTCTCACATCATCACATACAAGATATATAGGTTGATAACCACTACAGGTACTGAAGCAAATAAGAATTTGTGGTCCATTGCCTTGCCAATGGATTATTATCGACCGAAAGGTGTTGAAGACCCATTTCGATATGCTTCTTTAAAATACGGAAACGAATATTGCGCTTCGAATTTTGACTCCTTCTTTCTAAATTTAATTCTAATATAATGCAAAAAATATATTTTTAAATTATAGCTGAGACTTCCAAACTTTATGGTCCAAGAGCCACACCGACTTTTCCACAAAGTCGGCCACGCCACAACTAAGAACAGTGAACGACCATACCATAACTTTTGTAAACAAAAAGTATGGCTTTTTCTCTGTCAAACTATTAAATTTAAAATGTTATGCATAAAAAAGTTTGGATATACAAGCTAATTGCTAAATATTTTAAGCTTCTTTTCATAATTAACATTTAGAAACATCAAAAAACTTTAAATTAAAAAGTGTCTATTTGATAATGGGTGAATCGGTAATTGTGTCTTGGGATATTTTAACATCATCCTTAATGATAATAGTGCTATTTTTTTTTAAATAAATATTGGACAAATTTAAAGCTATTAGAAAATAAGCTTTTAATTCGTTATATTCTTATGATATTCAGTTAAATAAATATAACAAAAAAATCTTTAAATTTGACTCCTTTATCTATTCATTTTCTTATCATTTTTTAAGCTTGTAATTTTTAACAGAATTATCTGTTAAAAATTACAAGCTTAAAAAATGATTCGGAATTATCGTGTCATTTTTATTATCTGAAACAGCATGGCTGGCCATATTAATGGTGCTCGCGGTCCGCAGTTTGGAAACCCATGAGTTATAATAATGAATGATGAATGCATGTTGTCTTACACAAATATGAGTGAATCGTTAAAGATGTGAAGCGTTATGAATCCTGCCATTGAACTGATGGGATTATCCATGCAACGCTAAATTAACAAACAAACAAACAAACAATACATTGGTGATGAAATTATTAATAAATTTGCGTGTATCACACTATTGCCACTAAAACAGCGAAAAGGACATAAGCCACACTCAATACTTACTCGGGTGACGTTTAATTTTACTGAATGACGTTATAAAAAAAATAAACGTTTTGAAATTGCACTCTTTTTATAATAAGACTCAAATATGAATTTATAAATAATAAAAAAATCTAGAAAGAGTACTAAACATTGTGTTTTATTATTGAAATATTATAATCTTATTTAAAATGTTTCGAACGAAAAGTGAAGTCAATTTAAAAAGATTAATTAATTCATTTTTTAAACGGATTTTACATCTGACATTTTACAACTTTATGGCTTTAAAGATGTCAAATATTCAACAAAAAATATTAATCGGAATTATATTTATGACGGGACTTTAATATTTAATCGACAAATCAAGTACAATGAATGCGTTTTTACTTTAAATTTGTATCAATTATCATTTAAGAATCTCTACTGTGAGTAGAATTGCAAACTCTTTTTCAGCTCAAAACTAAAAGTAGTTATTACCAATCAGCCATTAATTACATAGGTTAATTTAGCATTCATCCGAAATCCGGCAATGCGATTCGAATTCCGGGAAAATCCCGACCAACCCGGGACGGTTGGAAACCCTAATTGTGGGTTCAATTTCTCTTGCCGGGCTGATATATAGTGTTTGTAATTCTTTTAGAAAATAAATTATTACTTACTGCTTACGTTATGGTTTAAAAATGCCATTGATAAGATGGTTTTATTTTACGAAAATCATTAATAAGAAAACACCGTTGCCTTGTGTTCGTATTTACACTTGATCATAATGAAAGAAGATTAACGTTGATTGTGAACAGATTGGAGTGTTTTTGGTGCCAACATCAATAGGTAGATATACGACCAACGCGTCCTCTATCGGACACATCGTACATACGTCTCGGGCGGTTGCGGTTGCCGTTGCAATCATGGCATAGCAATGACGACGCGGCCTTGCCCGACGTGTCAATCGGGAGGCATGTTGAGGCAGTACCTTCGCGGCCAGTGGTGAGGGGTGACGGGCGGACTGGGCAGGGGGGTCGACGGGGCGGAGGCCGCGCGGTGTCTTGCCCACGCGCTCCCTCCGACGGCGACGGCCGACCCGACGGACTCCGCGGCCAGGCGGACGTCGGCCCTCGAACACGAGCGGGACGGCGGAGCGGATCCTGAAGAAATCATAACAATCAAAGAAGTACATATCCCCTGAGCAAATTTATACATCAGTCAGTATTTCTAAATGGTTCGAGCGGATATTGCAAGAACATATAAATCCAAAAAGAAGCAGTTCATTACAGATGTGCTTACTGAATTTAACCCGTACAACTCCTATGTCGAGCCTGACTCGACATCGCATTACTTGCGTGTACTCCTACGTCGAGCATGATTCGATATTTGACAAAACATTTTAAAAATTAAATTGCGATTTTTTTTTGCGATCATTTTTCCTTGCAAGTACCATTTATTGTTATTACATAGTGTTTGTTTTGTCTGATTGCAACATTAGGTATAAGAAAACATTGATATTTTAATGGCAATAAAGCAATCGAAGCGGCGATATCTATGTGCGAATGCCGGCCGTAAGCAAACAATTTTTAAATATGCAGCTGTTCCCATTATCCTAGATCCATAAACGATACCCAGTCTGCATTTATAACGCGTCTGTGTTTACGAAAACATATACTTGTAGTCACACTGATAAATTATACTTTTGTGAATCTTGTTAGAGGAAACCAAACCCTTAAAAATTTTCACACTTTCAAATGTTTTAAATAGTACATATTATCTTTAAAATATCATATTTTGAAATGTAATCTTTTTTTATTTATAGATAAAAGTGTAACAATCATGAAATAATTATAAAATATTTTATTAATTAATTATAGCGTATATATTGTCCATTTTATTCAATGACGCTCGAATATTATGAAAATTTTAAAATTAATTAAGGAGTTGGTACAACGCTTTTTTTATTTTTTTTACGTAGTGCAAAATAAATTGTTAAACATAAATAACAAAGTGTGCTATTCGTGTAAACCCATCGTCATCTCCATATTCAAAATAACTAAGAGAAAATTTGTGGCGACAAAAAACATCGTCCAATGATTACTCTTATGGAACAATTTTGGTTTTGGACATAACTTTCTTAACCTTCAGAAAATAAACATGTGTCAAGTATTACCTGTGTAAGAATACAATCCCGCCGGTGAGGACCTAGGCCTATACGACGACATCGACGAGACGGTTGAATCACTGCGCGTCATGCCGGAAGACGGTATGTTGATTCCGCCGACCTCCATGCCGGACATGCCACCGTTGCCCGTCCCCATTCCGGCCCTGGACACCCTGCCTCCTCGAGGAGACGCCGGGGGAGTAGTCCTTGTACTGGCGCGACGGAGCAGCCTCTTGCTTGAGTTATTGCGGCAGACGCCTAAAAACATGAAAAGTATGCATGGCTAAGTTCTAAATAAAATCTTGTATTATATGTTAATTGATCCCGAGTTGGGGACAAACGGTATTTGACACAAAACTAATCTAATGAATGAATCAGATTGGTCAGCGAAAATTTTGTTTATTGCTTGAATTGGCATTTATTTGGTTAATCTCCATTATGATACGGTGAAAAAATAACAATGTATTTTAGTTCTACATTTTTTTTTACAAGATATAATTGATAGCTATTTCGCCTCACGCCATCGTCAGAACTATGTGTTAGCGTACATTTACTTATACATCTATATATAGCTGTGTAGACAAGGTACACCATACATATTCTCTTCTGTTTTAACGACCTAGCTTATTTCCTGCTAGCAATAAATATAAGAAAAAAATATTGTTTATAATTACACATTATTTTCAATATATTGATGCTAACAGTTTTATTACAAGAAATGTACTACTAATATTCCAGAGTGTGTTAAAAACTTGGCATGATCATTTTTTATTTTCAGAACGGTTAATCAATAATTATTATATAGCATTCAATTTTATAATATATTGTAAAAGAAACTAAGCAAATACCTGTAGGACAGGTCTGCCCCATGGAACAGTGGCCCTCGCAGATGTCTCTGGAGGAAAGCATGGCCTGATAGCTGGCCAAAGACACCAGGCATTCGCGCTCATCACTTCCCACCAGCGCCAGAGATGGATACCGCTCCTTCAATCGCCGTCTCTCCTAAAATGTTAACAAGTAAATGACGTCTTTACCATTATTATGCCCACCATTAGACTACCTTCAACAGTTGGAACTTTTATTGAGGACTCGTTAAATTACTCAATTAGTTAACCGGTTAATTGCCAAAAGAGTCTTAAGACGCATAATTTTCTATGAACGGAGCGCCGCTCATACAAAAATTACGTCTTTTTTTTAGAAGGTTTTATTTTTGTCATAAAATTCGCGGCATGCTGGGTACCGCCATACATGTACCTACCGGAAGTTAACCGGTTAATTACTCGATTTACTTTTTTCAGAAAGACAGTTTTAGTTTGAAAGATTAATCAAAGACAACGCAGCGTAGGTTTATCTATCAATTAGCGCTGAGAGGAAAGACTGGTTACAAATTAATAAGAAAAATAAACGTCAACGTATGCCAATTTCTCTATTGTGCTTCAAATCACAAAATGCATATCTAAAATCACAAACTAATTTCATCCGTCATTAAATTTGGTCAGATACTTGATAAAATTTTAAATTTCAACGAATTAAAAAAATTATATGAAAACTGTTCGTGTTGCAGTTATTCATATTCAACGTGTTTATGTAATTTTTATAACGTTTAAAAAAATAATCGATTAATTTCAATTCAAATAACAATTAACAGATTTCATAGAAGCAATGTTGTTTTTACGAATAAATTTTTAAATCAAGTTTATTTGAAAAGAAAATAAAATGTGGCAAACTTTTTTTATTCGGAGTCGTGTTTTTTTTTATTCCTGAATAAATGATGATGAAAACATTTTTTAAAATTATAATAAAATAATACCATCCCAGGGTAAACTTTCGCCATTTTTTTATTTGACCATAATTCTTTTGGGAGTGTGATGGATTACTCTAAGTGAACAAACAGGTGTAAGATGGAAGAAAAAAGTACATCATACACCGTATCCCCGGGCGCTATTATGGTGCTAACCTATCCGGCTCCGCCCGCACATTAATGTGGGTAAGTAGGTAATAAAACAAAAAGTTTACTCTTTCGGGGGGAGGTAAATAGGTGTTTAGGTATCCCTCAGAGGGCAGAAAAATTACACAGTTTTGCTTTCACATATTGAAATAAAATAGCGGCCAAAGCGAGGGTTGGGTTTTCACTAACCAACTTATAACATTTCGGTGCAACTAGTTTATCTATTTTTTCACGTTCAATTTGACCCAATTATACAATTGTTGTATGATCATGATTTAACATATAAATAACTATATTGTCATATTGCTGTATATGTGAAATCATCTGAATGAACATAGTATATTATTGATTTGTAAATACAATCTCTGTATATATAATATTTCGTCGCATTGGTCTATAACTATGATTCATAAAAAATAAATAAGCATAATGAGTTTGATGCTATTTGTATTCATTTAATTTATATTTTTAAGTCTGAATTGTCTTAGTAACTAACCCATGTGAAATTAATTTGATGTAAACCAATTAAATCAACTAGAGAGACATAGATACGCAGTTACTTGGTAAGATAAATAGGCTATATATTGTTTTTATCTAACAGCGGTTATCACATGTAAAAATCTACTCTGTTAACTCTTGTAGTAAAAACTGTCATAATTAAAAAACTTAACCGATACAAAATAAATAAAAAAACAATTGAAAAATCAAATAATATTTTTTCTAAAGCGAGAACTTTCCAGTATATTTAATACATAATAATATTTTTATACTCATCTGAGAGAAAACATTTTTTTTTTCGAGCTTCGTATAGTTTATAAATTTATCGGCTAAATTTCACATCTCTTTTTGTTGAGCTGCGTAGAAGCTTTTTTGTAAATTCAACTTTTTTCAAATACAAGTAGTTTTTAAATTATCTATGATGCGCGAAAAGATAACTATAAGTCTCTCAGTGGGAACCGTTGTCTAAAAGAATTTCGCGTTATTTTGTTGTAGACGCGGTGGTGAATTCTAAAAGCTGATATTTGATAGCCACCGTTGGCCACTTGGTATTTATGAAACGCTTTATATACGTAAAATTGTTTCTATCATCCATTAAATAAACTGTTGCTGACTTTTAAAATACGTTAAAGCATGATTTAAATTAAACTATGTATCTACTTAGTGGTTTTGTGAACAAAGAGATTTTTTGAATAATGATTTTTTCTCAGGTTTTCAAGCACTGTTACAGTTCCGCAATTGAGCTTCTAACAGCGCTTATTATCGCGACATTCTTATAAAAGAAGACAAAAAAACATTTGCAACACAATCGATTTGAAAGAACTTTTGTCCCCGTCAAGCGATGCAACTGACACGCAACAACAAATGCTTTACAAATGATTTTTCATTGCTCGTCGTGTATATTATTGCCGTCTAGAATTAACCACCACGATTTCTTGATATCACGATGTTGGACTTGTTTCTCCGCGACTTGAGAATTATCGTGTCATAGAATAGATGTACTCGCAATTTTGCGAAACCGTCCGTGAATAAAGGCTAGTTTTCAAACAATCGTAGCAGACATTTTCGATAAAATACAATAGTTTTATATAATATTAACACGAAGAGTGACTAATGGATGAATTAAAAATAATTTTGTTTAAAATATTTAGGTTCTTTAAAAAATTAATAGTATTATGGTAAATCCGATGCAAATGTAAGCCAAAAAAAAGCTTGGTGTAAAAATGTACATTCATATAAAAACATCGACTCTTTTGGACAGCGATAAATTTTCTGAAAAAATGATAACGGTATGTACAGTTGTGATATTCTATATAATTATCGGAGATACAATTGATTACAAGAGTTGAGTGGCAGTTTCAAATAGTATAATAGTAATGACACAATTAAAGTTATCAATGTATCATGCTTTTTACGCTGCCGAACTTTTTAAATACTGGTATTTGGAAGTTCTGCATCACTCTTCAAAAACGAAAGTGAATGCACAATTGATTGATATTGAAAAAATATTACTCACTTCTAGAAGCTTGTAAGTTTCGAAATCTTGGAGCTGCCTCTGGAAGCCGAGGTTGGGGTTGGCGACAGCGCGACCGGCGCGGACCACCTTCAGTGCCTCCTTCCAGTTGAGGTTGGTTACACTCATTATGTACGCCACTGCAACGGTGACACTCCGTGACATTCCAGCCAGACTGAAAGGATTAACAATACATCGTATATATGTTTCTAACTATTCACATATGATTTTCGGCATTTTCTATACAATATTTAGCTACGCGTATAAAATTAAACTATAGACCTAGAATTACAATAATCAAAAGGACGATAAGGATAAATAAATAATAAAGCTTATAATTCAAAAAATTTCAACCACAAATGATAGCTAATACACTCTTATCATAGGTATAAATTCAATAAAATTTTATTGATTGAATTGGCATTTACTTACAACCCATTATAACACGGTAAAAAAATAGCAATTTATTTAAGATATAGTTGATAGCTATTTCGGCTCACGCCCTCTAGTTAGTTCTGACGATGGTGTGAGCTGAAATAGCTATCAACTATATTTTTAAAAATAGTTTTGTAGAACTAAAATACATTGCTATTTTTTTCACCGTGCTATAATGGAGTTCTACCAAGTGAATGACAATTCAATCAATAGTACCAACTCCTTAACTAATTTTAAGATTTTCTTAATATTCGAAGGTCATTGAATCAAATGGAAGATATACACGCTATAATTAATTAATAACATATTTTATAATTACTTCATGATTGCTATACTTTAATCTATCAAATCTTATTCTCGACTTACGACCGAGATACGTTCCTGGACTTTGGTTGTAAGCCGGATTAGTCGTAAGTCGAATTTCATACAAAAAATGTATGCATTTACTTATGTTTTTTTTTACTAAATCTATTGCAATTCTCTTTTTTTGTCACATCTACTCCATTTACCAGTCATTATGGACACAATTTATTGATTATTCACCATGAATTAAATGGGTATATGTATTATTTATATCTTATCATATCTATGCCTAAGTTACAAAAACACTGTGTTAACTGAATTATGTATATATAATTTAAAAACAACTAAGGGAAGGAGTGAGAAACAAATGACATTCTTTGCGCACATCCGCGATCTACTGACCGGCAGGAAGTATTTATGGCATCCTCTTTGTTTACGCATGAATCACGGTTGACAAAGGCGCACCGTAATGCATTTTAGGAAAAATGCTATTTTTTTTGGTCGTAAGTGCGAATGATCGTAAGTCGAGGACTACTTGTATTTTTTTTATTTCTCAATTTTTCATAATATAGCAACATCTTGACACAGCAAAAGTCTCCAAAAGTCAGTAATATTTTATAGAATTCCGTTTTCTTTTGAAAGAATTTAATTTCCAGTCCTCGAAACGTTCGGCGTCATAAATGACAGGTGAATATTATTTTCCGTATTGAATTTAATCGGCTGCAATAATTCACCATTACGATTTCCTGCGCGCTGATGGCCTGTCGTCAAACGGAAATTACATACCTACACACCTAATTGATAAAATTTTCAGTGACACTTCGCCACACGGTATTTATTAAGATGATAAATGTTGTTTATTTTTGCGATTTCCAATAACATGTCGAGGATAATATTATTTATTTCAATGGATGAGTCAGAAATGGATTAAACATGTTACGAGTGTATTCTAAAAAACATGTAGTTCACACAAATTTGGTTACTTTGTATGTTAACGAAACGAATTTATTGAATAAAGGCTTAAAATGTTGCCCTAATGTAAAAATAACTTTTCAAGGCTTCGAAAATCTTTTCAGTGATGTCTATGTTGCTAATAATTCAAATATAGCTACATAGTATTTATGCTCGAATATTCTAATAAAAAATCACGTATTAATGTTAATAACAATATATTTGAAACGCGTGCTCTAAAATTTTTAAAACATGAAAAAAATCTTGGAATAGTACTAAAAATGTGCTTTGATGATTTAAAATACTAATCTTTCATTAATGTGAGAGATACATTGATAGGTAATGAGCAAGTCAATTTAAATAAATTTTATTAATAAAACGTATTCAAATACTTTCTTGCCAGTCCACATCTAACTAAAACGATCTTTTTGTTCCTTTACATTGTAAAAACATTATAATATAATAAAACCATTGTTTTTCACAATTGATCGTGATAAATCATATTCGTATATGACAACTAATATGTCAGAAATATTTATTTATTACGCAACAATGTTCGCTTGGAAAACCATTTCGTTTGTACAAACAAACGTGTAATTCATTTACTATCTCAGACTGAAATCATTTTGTAATGAAAGAACTCCATAAAAACGTTGATTAATCATGTTATAAGACATCATTTTTCATTGTCTGAAAAATACAAAATACTTTTTCCGCTCACTAGGTATACATTAGTATGAGCCTACCAATTATCGAGGGTAAAGCTCTTCGCGTATTCGCCAACCCAAACCAGCCTAAATGGTTTGCACTTAACGTAAAACTTTCATATAAACGACACATCGTTCATTAGAGATAAAGCTCTCACGACTACATTGCCGCGAACAGTTGTGTTTGTACTCGGATTTGGTAATTCGAAGCTTTTTTATACTTGAATAGGTTTCAATATGATTCAACTTTAATGAAAATCGCTTTATTTTTTTCCACAAACTTAGTCATTTCAATAAAGCATCCTTAAATTCAATAGAAACATTTTTAAGTCCTTGAATTGAAATATTCGTAAATTAATAAAATATTATTCAGTCTTCCAAACATAAATAACGGGATTTGATTATTTGTAGTGGTTTCTCAATAGAATTATTGTCTTGATTTATTTGTATGTCTGAAACGTATAGCACAACACAACACGCTTTCTGTGTGTTTGTGCTTTGAGAACATTTATTTAATACTATCAGGTGTCACCGCCACCTGGTTATTAAATACTCTAGTATGAATGTAATTATCAAAGGGTGTTCAATATAGTATGGTGTGAGTATGAAGACTTTTTGGTGTTTGAAGCAACTCTATCCCCAAGCGCAGAAGCAAAAATACTTCTTAATTTATCAGAAAACTAAAAATCTTGCTCGTTCATATTACATAGGCAATCAATTCTTTCTTTAAGTCGTTTGCAAAATAAAATGTAAATTTTTAAACAATTATAATAATCTAAATATTTGAACAATAAATATTATGTGATTTATTCAATTAGTCAAATGATTAATTCAAAACCAAAATTTCCTGATCATTTCTAAAGCGACGATATTTTCTTTGCGGTCAAAAGTTTAAAAATCTCATTTACTTTTCGCAGTTGTTCTGTTTCGTTTTATTTGCTTTATGCGTTTGTATCGTACTAAATCGTACGTAGAACATTTTACTACGAGTGTTTGATTTTTTCCAAGCACCTGTTATTTTTACTGGGAACACGCATTCTCTCACAATATGGCTATTGTTTTATTGCCATAAATACCAAATCAATAAACCTTCAATGGAAATTATAAAATCGCCCTCGAAAACAGCATGTCATAAAAGCAATGTCATTTTGTTCAAGGTAAGTATTTTGTGCTGTGCATTTACCAACTGAGCTTTTTATATTTCATGCGACTGACTAAAAAAAATTTAAACAGAATTTTATATAAAAATAAATCATATGGATTGGTTGCGGACTATATCAGCAATATATCACTATTTGAGGGCTTTTATGAAGAGCTATGTCTGAAGAACGTATTGAACATATTGGATCTCCTAGATTGTCGTATATTTGTTAAGGCTAGTGAAATCATGTCTTTATTATAATATTTTTAAATATCCTATACTTTGCAAAACATAATATGAAAAATGTTTCATAAGAAAGTATGCGATTTGAAAGCTTTTAACTTGATAAATTAATTATCATTGTCGTGACAAAATGACAATAAATTCTATTATTTTATTTCAACACGGCTTAGATAAAATATACTACATTTGACTTCCTCAAATTATTATTTGAAATACAATAATCGTATACGTTTCTAATAAATTGAGGAAAAGAACGTTTCATTTTTTTATTATCATGAGCTTAACCAGATTACAAAACAGAATATTGTACATTTTTGAATATTACAAAATGATACATATGAATTTCTTTGACAGAAAGTTCTCAACTTAAAATAAATATCTGACCCCAAATATCAAACGATTTCTGCTCTACTTTCATAAAATATTTTACGACCTATCTTTCTTTAGTGTTGACCATCCTTCCAGCATTTTTCCCTATGACCGTTTATTTGTATGAAAGACAAACAAGCGACATATTGAAAGAAAATTGATTTTCGAATAGCTGTATTATGAAAACGACGTTCAAGTAACACTCAACGGTCAGATATATTCAGTTATTATAATAAAAAAACAGCCATACAAATTATGTTAAAGCCGAGTTCTAAATTTGAATTTACATCTGTCAGACTATACAAAATATGACAACTATTTTTTTCAACACATTGATTGCTACATAAATTATTCCTAAAACATACAAACTATTTTTATGGTGACTGATAAATCGTGTGTTTTAGAACCGTAATAGATATTAAAACTAAATTTGTATATTCCACCTTTTAGTGTCAGTTTTTTCATCTAGTTTTCTCAACGAGACTGCGCTAATTATCATTATTTAAAATTCAAAGAGTTATTTAATACATGGAGAATAGATTTCAAAATTGATTTTTGATTGAGATTGAGATTCGATTGAGAATTTTTTTTTTGATTTAAAAAAAAAAAAAACATTTTTTAAGGACAGTCGATAATTTTGAATACTTTTAGAACACTTTCAAATATTTAAAATAATCATTTTACGAACTGAAATGATTTTATTCGATATGGTAACACTATTTTTCCTACCGTTGCGCAGTTGGTGGCAATCTAGTTAATTATAAAAAATGCCAAATTTATTGATTGAATTGGCATTTACTTGGTAGAACTCCATTATAACACGGTAAAAAAAATAGCAATGTATTTTAGTTCTACAATTTTTTTTATAAGATATAGTTGATATTTATTTCAGCTCACCGCATCGTCAGATCTATGTTCAAACTTACATTAACTTATCTTGTTGCCAGACAAAAGACAGATATCAATTGTCAGACGAAATTTTAAACAGACAAATATAAGTCTTTCGCTGCTCCTCAGACCATTGCGAAGGTCTAATGCATTCCTGTAATAAATCAACTCCGGCCAATATTTAAGCTTATTGAAATTGCCGCCTGTTTAATTTCATTAAAATTTTATTGCTAGCAGGATATAAGCTAGGTTGTTAAAACAGAAAAGAAAATATATTGTGTACTTTTTCTGCACAGCTATATGGATGCCGTGAGCCGAAACAGCTATCAACTATATCTTAGTAAATAATTGTAAAACTAAAACACAATGCTATTTTTTTAAACGTGCTTAATGCCTAATTTTATAAAAATAGTTTATATCAAAAAATAATGGAACGAAGCCTACACTAATTTTCAACGAAATTCATATTTATAACTCACAGGTCATATAAAAATAATATGTTGGCCGCAATTCACTCCATTCCATAAAACAATGATGTTTTCCGTTGAAAATATATATATATAATAATATTCACAAATGAAATATCCCCACATTGAGATGACGAAAGGTTGTAATGCGACAGAAAAAAAATCCCAACTTAAATATTTCTCGACATCAAATTCCATTTAGCGCCAGTCTACTGCCGACATGGGAAATCCTTAAAAATCTCTAAGCTCCTGTGTCTACACAAAACAATCTGGCTCATAAAATAATTTAAATGGATTACGCAGTACATTGCTTCGAGAATAAATTGGTAAAATTTCCACGACCGACAGTAATAGATGGCTTACCGTAACGCACATATTATGTTGATTTAAATTTTAAAATCATTGGAATCTTTGGGCTAATTGTTGAAACTTCTTATTTTATGGTGTCAGTGTTCTATTGAAGATATTACATTACTGAAAATCAATGAGATTTTTATCACAAACTGTACACTTCATCAAAAATTTTAATAATATCGCAATAGTTCGAGTCCGACTTTCAATGAGATATTTTAAACAAATAATCGATTATATTGTAGATACAGTACTAAAGATGTGTTTTTATTATTTAGAATATAATTTCTTTCTATCGGGAAACGATCTTCAACACATTAAAAGTAAATAATGGATCATTTTCAATGAAACGTTTTAAAGCGATCACTTGTCTTATATTTTTAAGGCTACCTATACAAAAATATATGTCCAGTTAGCCCTTTCGTTACACGGCAGACTTTCTAGGAATTTTAATAAAAAAATGACATTTTCAATTTTAAGTTCATTATTACAATTTTAATTTATATTTTGCAATGAAGTCATCACACATTCGTTTGTTTTAGTGTTGTAAATTTATTATATTTTATCTCTTATGCGTAAACTGGATAAATAATAAATCATATTCTTTCAGAATTGAACATAATAATGGCGGAAAATTTATGCGAGAACAACAATGACTAGGCAGCTAAAAGGCAACTCGGAAATAGAAATAAATTTCCAATTTCTTGTTGTCGGGAGAACAGAGAACACGGCAGTGGAAGAAGGTAATAAAATCATGTAGAGGCATAATGTATATACACATAAAATGATCTAGGCATAGCGTTTGTGTCTATAGGCCAGCATTATTCATCGGCTGAATAATATATATTATTAAGGACGAGTACGTTTTCTTCACATGCACACGAAAACTATAAAGGATTCGACATGAGGAAACATCGATTTCTCGGTGCTGCCTTCCATTAAATTGATAAATATCTATACAGAACTACAAAACGAAACGTTCAAAACGTTAACAAAATCAGAAAATTCTTTAACGAAATTGCCATGAGTTCCAATAAATTTATGTATTTTTTATTTACTTGGAAAGTTTCAATTTATTCATGAAATACTTCAACCATAACTTCCATAACTTCAACGATTTGGCTTTTCAATAATTTAGAGAGAATACTTGCCGAACGATCTAATACCTCGTCTAAAATCATGGTGTTATTGATTTAGATAATTTCATTGTGTAATTTTTATATTGTTTTATTTTTCCGCGTTGAAATGCATAGATTACTTGATATTTGGATTCCTTCATCACCAAATGGATTCTACAAACGTTAGTGATTAGCGATCAACAATTACGGGCCCAGTCTTTCCACAGTATGCATGATAAAACAAAGATTTAGAAAATTGAGATGAAATTAATTCGGAAAATATAAATTATGTGGTGTCTACGTTTTCTTTCGATTATGAAATAGCGATAGGCCAATACCTATGAGGTAATTTAAAAAATTATAGTTTGGTCTGAAATATAAGATAAACAGATGGACAGTGTTTTCATTCAGAGATTTTCTCTCGTTTTTGTATGTAAATAATTTGACAGACAGAATAAACATTCAAAAATAGGTAGCTTGTTTCCATAAAAGTTTATATTACTCGTTAATTTATCTTTATCATCATTATAACTGTCATTTCATTAATGTTTTGATAAAAAATGCAAAAATATAGTTACCGAGAATCATGTACATCAATAAAAAGCTCACGTGTTTTGATTAAAAAAAAAGTTTAATGGTAAACGGAAAAATCATAAAACATATTATAAATCGTGCGCAATTAGTCTAAATGACAATATCTGCGTAGTTAAATACATAATGACCACCGACTATGATTGTGTCTTATTATTTATCTATATGTGCATTATAGGCAATATGTATGTAAAATAGTACACAAAAACATGTTGAAAGAGGACACGGTATGTCTCGATTAAATGATATTGATTTAATTTAGTAAAAAATATCAGTCTACTTTCTGAAAAGATAATTTCACTCTGTCGTGTGTAAACTTAATAAAACATAATGCATTCAACACAATTTCATATTTAATTTTTCCTTGAATCTATTTTTTTTTGTTTTATTCAATACATAAAAACCATTACCTCTCCGTCTTTTTCAGTAAGATTTTAAAATGGCGGACACTCGCCATTTTGTAATTACTCTGATGTATTTTATGTGACACATTACCCGCTGTGTTTGACTGAAAGTACGCTAATTTTGAAAGTAACAAAAAAATATTAGTAGCGTATTGTTACCACCAATGGCTTCATACTATTACGCAGAATTACTCATAAAATATAATATTATGACGATGTTGGCAAAATTAAACCGACTCAGTAATAATCGCGCGTGTTTGCATTGAACCCTTTCCCGTGATTTTACTATCAAAACTAACTATCGTCACGGAATAATATGCTCATTCCGAATTAATATTTAAATAATATTACCGCGAATGCGATGAACGAATGAATAAATTTGTGGAATTATTCATGACGTGTGTGCATTTCCGTTCAAGTACAGGGCCTTTTTTTTCAACAGTCACTCACGCAACCTGCAAGAAGGTGTGTCATGTAATATAACATTAGAAACGTAATTGAATCGAGAAAATTCTCTACGCAACTACAGTTGACGCTGATTCAAAATTACTTATTGCACAATGCCTTCCACAATGCCACTTTAATGTTAACTCGTGACTCGGTTCTGATTCTTCTAGTCATTTTTTTCATATTCACTGAAAATCAAAATACAACAAAAGCAATCTTTATATCGCTCCTTTTATTCTAATTTTGTAAATAAATTATGCAAAGTAATTTTCCACGAAGGAACCTGGTTTTGGATAATGATGTTCACGGTAAAACTTGAACTGGAGATTAGTCGATAGTTTATATTGTTTATAAACAAGACAAAAAGTCTACAAGTTTAATTAATATCTGAATTAATCTTATTAATAATTTGATTATAATGACGTTGAACCTTAATTAGTAAATTACTAACGTACACGTGTGTGTTAATTTAAATATTTTCGTTAGCGCAGATTAGTGTATTACATCCCAGCGATATTCTAAAATTTCCATCCAAGGGATAAATTGACAAATTAATTGTAAGGTTTACGTTTGTATGTAAATATACATGTTATATAAATTCTCGTTTTTTTAAAACTTCAAAAAATCTGAATAGAAAAGTATGTTTTAAAAAAAATATTATTTGAGGAATAGAGATGATAGATAAATTTACTTTCCTTTTATCTCATAACAAATGATTTTTGTAGAACCTCCGAATACTTACTAAACTTATAAATACAGCTAGTTTCTTACTGATGTGGTCACAAAAACGTAGTTTTCGTTTCTAATAAGTTGTTATTTGCAACTAAAAATATAACATACTTTATTTCCACGAACGTTATTTGTGAAATTGTCACAATACATAGCAGTATTCCACAAAAATATGTTCTTAAAAAAAAACATTTTTTAAGACTTATAGGAAAACAGAATTGGGACGTGTACATAGACAACAATTTGTATTGGAGAAGTTATGTAACGCAGGTGTCCTGTGTCTAAGATGCTCATCACGCTTTCAAGACACATTTATTTTCTATAAATCAGGCTTTACTTTCAGCTAGCCTCACACAATAAACCATTTTGTCCTATAGAAAGAATGGGCGTGATGTGGTAAAGGAAGATTTATATTCCTATCCACGGGAGAAAACTTTTATGTCGCATGCACAATTTAACTAAACTTTTTCTCATCTACTTTACCTCCTACTGTTTTTTATAAAAAAATAATTTATGAATATAATAAAATGCTGTCATAACTAAGGCTAAAATAGCACATCTACTGCGTAATTAGTTTTTTTGTATTATATATTTCGTAATTTGAAATAAGTATACCATCATTATGCAACTGAAATTTATAGTCATTAATTAAAAGTGGACGGTTGTCTTAAGGTTATGGAAATTACCGTTTAGTGGAGGCTAGCTTAACATTTTATGGACTAACAGAACATTGAATCTTATAAGTTTTTAGAATTTATGTAAAACGCATTAAAACTCGCATAAGCTAGAGATTTCAGTATTGGCATTTTAAAAACCGGAATAATTCAGTTGCTCTATCAAAACTGTGAAAACAACAAATGTCTTTTATTTTTATGATAAAACTACTTTTCTTATCCAAGGATTTACATTTAAGTATCATAATACCAGAATTGACTTGTTCGCTATGTGTTACATTCATTAGTCTAGACTCTAGAGTGACCAACATGTTTACATGGTTAATTTTTAATGGTCAAATAATTTAGCTGGCCAACACAACATTAACCAAGGGTAAGAAAATTTTTGTTGACAAAAAGGAAAAGATATAAAATAATTGTCCTGGAAAGTTTCTTACCGCAGAGCTTAGCATTGAAATCTTAAAATAATCTTTGCACAAGCATTTCGCACATTAAAATATTCAGTTCGCAATAACAAACAACACGCCTCATCGCTCTTAACATTATTATTTGCATAAAACTTTTGCCAACTTTTCCATGAATAAACATACCATTAATCTTATTATACCCAGCGGGATACACATAGTTTACGTAAGAAAGGAAATAATCCAAACACATCTTTATATAATGTATATTATTATCACATTAACGAAGATGAAAGCTTAAAAAAATATATATTCTTCACCGGTTGTATTTAAAAAAAAAACTAGCAGACTTTATCTCTTTCGTCTGGTAAGTAAGATGTCTAAATGATATCTAAGGATATTCTTACTTCTGATATTTTTTCAGTGACGTTTTATCATAATGAAAAGACAAGACTCACCAATGTATGAGTACGCATCCATCCCTGAGTCTTGCTGCGTGTATGAAGTCATTGCAGAGAGAAAAGTATTGAGCCACGTTCTGGTCTGGTGAATCGGAAGCCATCACACAGAGATAATGTTTGTCCTGAAACAAATGAGGAGCTTTCAAATTCACTGTTATACTATTTGAAACAATCTTATAGGTCAACTATTCAGTAGCGTATAAGTGTTTTGTGATCCACCGACGCAGGGTTATACAATGTGATAAAAGCTGGATTTCTCGGACTTACTGTGATTAAAAAAAAGCTAAAAACATGAAGACATATAGCTAGTTTTTGAATTTGAAACATTTTATTTTTGGTTAAATAATTTTCAAATATTAATATACAATAAAACGTAAACAAAACTTACAAATCCATCATAAAATTCATATGATTCTTTTAAATAATCAAAAGAAAATCATTATAAATTTTCAGTACTAGATAAATGCAGCAATGAAATTTAGTTTTAATTTAGAAAAAATCAGTTTATAGTTTAAAAAAGTATGTATATTGTACATGTATTTTAAAATCAGCGATAACTATTTGGGAATATCATCAAACTTTCTATAGACAATCGGCTGAGAAACACTATTGCAAACTCCCGGGATGTAAAACGGTACACGGTTTTAGCATGAATTTATAAATATTCTTTGTATGTCCGTGCTAGAATAAAATCTTAATGTCACGAAATTGTTTTTTTTTTTTTTTGTTAAATACTTGAGTTCTTTTCATTCAAGCTTATGGTAATCACAGAACTATCAACAAATTTGACGACATCTTTGAATTATTTTTTTAATATGAGAATCACGTTGCAAACCTTACTTAGTTTTTTTCATACTTTTCATTGAATTCTTACACTCAATAAAAAAATGAGTGAATTACAATTCATAAGAATAAAATGACGTTATCGTCACGTGTGGCTGACTGTATGATTTTTTCCGAGAAAATCCACTAACGTTTCATTTTCGAAATTCTCGCAGATTGACGATAACAAAAAAAAATATGCCTTCAATGAAATTTCAAGTCCAAAGGGAAATCATCTGTCTCAATGGATTTTTTATCTCCTTAGTCTGTCGCAACAGCCTCTTCCCTAACCTTTCGTATTTTTTTTCTTTTCTTCTCATGCTCGGAAAAGCATCTTGTGTACTGAAATTTCCATAATCATTCAAAGAATTCACTTTTATTTTATATTATAACAGCCTACGCAAGGGTCGTGGAGGCTGCAAAGACTAATCTACATATTATACCTGTACCGTATTAAAATTTACATATTTATGTGACTACGCATCGACTTTCACATTTATTAAAATCGGCATTTCGTTGTTTATGTATCGCCACGCATGTTATTTCTCCTTGTCGCTTCTCACTCACTTTATTTTTAAGCAATCTTTAGCTCTATCTTGGTTCGAGTTACGTTGTTATTATTACTTAAAAAATAGTATTGTTTTATACATTTATATTGTTATTTATTTACTTGATATGAAAACTATCAAAAATCTTAAAAATACAATAATTTTATATTTATATATGGTGATCCCGTAGGTAGTAATAATGCGTGGCTATTATAATTATTATACGGTGAAAAATAGAAATGTATTTTAGTTCCACAAAATTATTATTTTTAAGATATAGTTGATAGCTATTTCGGCTCACGCCATCGTCAGAACTACGATGTTCTCAATTCTAACGGTAGATGAGCCGAAATAGCTATCAACTATATCTTAAAAATATTAATTTTCTAGAACTAAAATACATTGCTATTTTTTTCACCGTGTTATATTGGAGTTCTACCAAGTGAATGCCAATTCCAATGCCAATTGTTTATAATTTAAGAAAAAACTGCTCGATATTTTTTGTTGTTAATACTGACGTCACAAGTTTGTTATATGTCAAGGTAATAAAAAAAAAAACTTTATTTGTTGCTGTTTCCGTTTTACTCTTGCAAATTTTTTATTAGTTTAAGAATTTTTTTCATACAGTAACATAACACAAAGTATTACATTAACGGCATAAATTTGGCCAAAAAGTCTCGGTAATTTGCATCGATGATTTCGTGAAGTGTAGCGTATTTCAAAAGTAAACGCATATTAACATGTCGGAGTAGATACGCCGAAATAGTGATGTCTCAATAAAAGTTAATTTGTGGTGTAATTAACACGGTTAAAATCACTGTTATGACGTCGGTTTTCCCTCTAGTGCGCGGCGTCGGGGGCTCGTTAGTTTGGCGTACACGTACAAACCCCTGACGGTTAAGTAATATAAACTTTCCCCCGGGTGCGAATATTCCTGGGTAAACTTACAAACTTACTCTTTTTTTCATATAATAAGTTACCGCTCTAGTTAATTTAAGACACCTTCGAAGACTAATGCTAAATGGAGGTATATTGCTTTTTAAGTGGAATAATAAGATACTATTGGTCACTTTTAAAGTGTTACCTGTCATTACTTGAAGGAAATGCATGATATTTCAAATAATAACGACACATTTAAAAAAAATCTTCATTATATTTACGAAAAACACAGTCGATGATGCTCGCAGTGAACGAAACTAATTCTGATTTTTGAATATATTTTCTAAATTGTACTATAAATGTGTTTATATTGATCAAAAAAAATACTTTTGGTATTATGGGAAAGTAAATATATTATATTTTCTAACTTGATTTTGTAAGATTTAAAATGAAGACCCATCATATATAAATACTTTTATACCAAAAATTTTTGAAATTTTCGAGGATCAACATAATTAACCGTAAGTTGCTCAAGTTTAAGTTTTCCATTTTTTTACCATTTAAACTCCAGCGTGTATTTTTTATTCCAATAATATTATTTTTATCAGCGAAATTCATTAAATTAACAAACCAAAACCAATGCTTTGTGCTTTTGCATACGTTATCTGTTAATACAACAATGTGTGAGAATGCAAATATTTAACAAATAAGTGTCCCGTAAGATAATGCCGCGGCACTTTACTTCTTGATTAATTAATTGTTTTTTATATCTTACAGTTATCAAGTTAATTATGTAATTCTCGCATTGCTAGGCTCTACTTAATGTAAGTTCTATTGAGGAAAAAAATAGGAATAATGGCAAACGTAATTTGGAACAGAAAGTATTGAAAAACTTGAAAAATAGATTGTCGCATAATTTTATTGATCTTTCAGGGAATCCATTTGCTCCGTAGATACGATCTCGCCGTGGAAGCGTTTGTAATTAATCGAGACGTTTATAACGCAGGTCTAGCGGTAGGATCCAATCACACAACACGCAATCGTTTTTGTCGCGTCCGTTTTAAATTGCTTTCGACGGATATTGCGGATAATTTACGAATCGCACCAGCGTTTCTTTCCTAGCTTATTTTTTCTGTAAAAAGGCCCGGAAATATTATTATAAATCTTTGATATTAACAACTTTGAAACACGTAAAACATAAATTATAAGTGCTAGAAATTTTGCCAGACTAATTTAGTTTACTAAAGCCAAAATGAAATATTTGATAAAAAACAAATATTTGATCAATCAAGGAAATTAACGTTATGAATTATGAATAAAACAGAGGGAAAATCTTTAAATGAATTCAAGTGCTTGAAAATTTTGTATACAAAATACTTATTGTGTTAAGCACTTGAAACATCGGTCGTTGGAGGAGAAAATAATGGGTTGGTCCATACATTCTGTTAAAAAATATTCCGTTTTCTTTTAGTTTGCTCGGATAATGAAACTGGATGGAAATCGATTTCATTTGTGTTTGCATTTTTGTTTCAAAAAAATTTAGTAAGGACCATAATATTTTTTATGAGATGAACCAAAATTAGGGAAACTGGACGAATGAGGATTCATTTCCTGATTCCGGCCACATTATTTAAGGTGATGAAAATTTTGTAGAGAAGCATTTTATCAGGTAATCTCGTATGACACATACAAGTCTAGCTTTCTTACATTCCCCAGTTACATAAAAATCTCATTTTATCAATTTTCGCCGTGAACTTATATTTTGTAATATTATATCTTACACGTAGGTAGACGTTTCAACAAGCGTTATTATATTTTATTTTCGAGAACAATACGGTGAATAATTTTCTATTTATTTTCAATTTAATATCTTCCGCACCAGTTTTATTATACAAAGAAACGATTGCGCAATCTTCGCTTGTATCATTACCGTGTAATTTTCAATTTATTTTACTGATGTTTTTTATAAAACCCTTTTATTTGGGAAACAGTGAATTATGTAATCTGAAATTTGCTCCAGAGTATGTCACATATTCACGATGAAAAAAGCCCAAATAAAGTATGTATTGGGATAAATGGCCTAAGTCATTTGAAGAATTAAATAAATTTTGGAATTTTAATTTGTAAAATATAAATGTTAAGAAACCAACACATGTGCACCTAAACGATATATACGGCATATAAGCGTGTGTCGATATAATATTGATCAGTATATTTCAATACTTTCATCTTGAAAATTGATAGATCTATATATTGGATAACGTTATAGATCTATATAAGTTATCACGGCTTATTTATTTACGTTGTTTTAACGTAAGCTCAAATCAAATCGTGCGGATTAAAAAAGTTCATTAAATCTCAAAATCAAGTGCTTTTAAATGTATTGAAGTGCAGAGGTCAGAAAGCTTTTAATCCTTTTTAAGCATGTAGTATTGCGGTATTTTTATCGGTGCAGACGGCATCCCAGTCTCAAAATGTATCATATTACGATGTATGAAAATATTTTTTTTAAATAATCAAATTAATGATGTTAATTATATAAAAAAATAAAAACTTATGACTGCATTTGAATCGCGTACTGTATACTAGAAGAGCATACACAAATTTAATTTTAGCTGCAGTAATAAAAAATAATTATTATAACAGTATAACATTGTCTATCCATCAAATTTGAAATGGGTAAACATTTAAATGAGAACAGCCTACAGTATTCAGCGATACCTTTTGCCAAGTCCGTATTAATATAGAATTTTCTTCAGTTCAATTCAGAAATCCTGGCCATATTTCAAGTTTAGAAAAATTAAAAAAATATCGAATTTAAAGTTGTCTTCAAAACGCATAAAATGACAATAAAAAATGTTTATTTTAAGCAAAATGAAAAAGTATCAAAACTTTTATAAGTTTATATTTTTACAGACTTATACGGAAAAATATTATATCAAATTTTATTTTACATTTAAAATAAATTTCGAAGAAGCGTTACGTCCATAATAAAATAGCAGTAAGCAATTCGCTTTAGGCAAAAAGCTTATATTCGTTACACCGAATAATTATATTATGTTAATAACAGAGCAGAAGTCGTAGTAAATTTTAACGAGTGCACACAGAAACTGTTGTCAAAGCCAATTTACTAAGTAGTTCAAAGTATGAAAAAATATAAGCGTGCGCCCATGTCGTAACTCAGAAACTAACGCGCGGACCCGTAAAAATACGATAATGCATTTTTTACGACTTTTTCCTGTTTAATTATGCTCCATTAATAATACTTTAGCGAATGTACACGACTACTCTGCACTTGTGTAGTTTTTACAAAAAATGTGTGTCAAATTTGATTGGAGTCCATAATAATAGTTACCAGAAAACGGTCTTAAGCAAAATCAGCGCAGAAGAGCGGAACTTATTTTTCTCTTCGCGTTGCTTTATATTTTTTCTTTGATAAAATAGAATAAAAAAAACGTTAATCCATACAATTCGATGTATTGAATATAATTTTTTCATACGAAAGAAATAATGTGTTTTTCGACTAAAGCTGGTCGGACGTGGCTAATATAAAAATTATTTTTATGCCAACTGAAAATTAATAATTGTAACAAAAACAAAAATAAAATTAAAAATAAAAAGATTAATATAAAAAATAAAAATTTTAAAAGTTTATCATCTTGAAATATTTTTGTAGATTTTGTGAGAGTTTTCCCACACAACATTCTTAAATTAAAAAAAAAAACAAACACATTATTTTATCTTTTTTACAGTCATAAAAAGTAATATTTAATTCAGAAGAATCTCTCTAAATAAATTCAATTGCTTTATGTGAATATGAAAAACCTTGAAGAAGACAGTATAATATGCAATAACCAAAACAACAGTTCCTTAAAGGCATAAAAGACAGTGGAGGAAGAAACCAAAATACAAATATGTCGTGACATTTTCAAACACCTACGCACATATTTTTCCACGTAATTTCTGTTTTTTTCCGAGCGCTTCTAGCAACATTCGAGCAAACACAAAATTTTGTTGATAATCACGATAAGATTTCAATCAGGGAATCTGTATTTGCAAATAAACTTATCTCCTGAAGAGATTGCGTCGAGCGTAATTGCCACAAATACATATGTTCGTTTAGGTATACTCTACGGAGGATTTGCCTCAAAGCAATAAAGACGACGGTCTGGGGATATCATGCCGAACGAACTTCGATAAAAATGACGAAAAGTTTCAAATCCTTTGAGCTACATTTTTTTATCTATCAAAGTGTTGACTACCTCTACGCCACATGTTATCCTAAGTTAAAATTTTCGCAAAACAATCTGACGGTAACATCGTTTACAGATGTAATATATTTTGAAAGTTCTATTTATAAACAGCTTTGCAATTTCGCAAAATGTATGAATCATGTTTATTTCTGCTTTATTTTTGTTTTGACCATATTCGCTCCATGTTAGGGATATAAATATATTCGAAAAGGAAAGTTTTTAGTTTCGTCTGCCAAATGAAAAAGTATTGATTTCCGCGTCAAGTCGATTCCTTATCAAGTTCAAAGGTCTCATTTATTTCAATATAATCAATAACCACGTCTTATAGTTTCACGTCCTCCATCTACTGTCTATTTATCTCGCATATTTTTTTTCACGATTCTATGATTGAAATTAAAATATACGTCTACAGTCCTTGGCCTATTATACGGGAAATAAAAAATACTTGGTATCAAAATTAACAATACCAAAATGTATTTTTTTGATTGATTTGAAAATTTCTCAGAAGTATTCCATTATTTCAAAGTAAATTGTCTATGGCATATGTTTTACCGGTGTGGCTACGCCAGCGTAGCACATAAAATTTTCGTTTGAGAAATGTTCGCATAAAAATAACAAAAACAAAATAATACATGCCACGAACAAATACCGCGTCACTTCAAATGACATATCGTAAGTATAAATTTGTCAACAAAATTACGATAAATTGTAAGCACGTAAAATATTATAGCAACCATGATATCTGAACGCAATCTTTAAGATGAAATTTACCTAGATAAACATATTTTCCCTTTTTTAGTAAGATTAAAGTTTACGCGTTATCTAACACAAAACATTTTGGTCATAAACATATATTTAAAATTATTATTAATGCATTTATTATTTCTATTCTATTTATATTAATTCTCACGGGGGAGTCTGGAACCCCTAGAGAGCGCGTCCCCAGGTGGCGGATAGGGGAAAGCTCGCCAGATATGGAGGGTAGGAGGGAAATAAAATACCTCTCGCGGACCAACAGACCGGGAAGGTGAGTCTCGTAACCCTAGAAAGGCAACTCATCTAAGAGAAGGCAACTCTGATTTCAAATCCCTGGTAGTGAGCAGCAGCACTTACCAGTACTGGGCTAAGGTTGAAGGTTATTGAAATCGAAAAAGCTTAGAACCAGACATACACAGGCGGAGTTGTGACAACGGTACGGCTGTGTAAATGCGATGTGGAAGGCAACGGAAAACCACCACATTAAATGTTCCAAGTAAATATCATGTTTGACTATACCATGATATCCAACCTTCTACGAGGAGAGGAATAAAAAGAAGAAGAAGAAGAATTAATGCATTAAAAGAACCGAATATTATAAATTATACATCATGATATGTGGAAAAAATTTGGATTAATTTTCATGTTATAATATAAATTTATCAAGTTTAAATATCAGAACGAGTTGGGTTGAATTGAGTGAATAACAAAGTTATCATATTTAATATAAAAAAAATGAAGTAGGTAATTTTCAAAAAAAATTATAACATTATCTCTCCACTGTTTGCAAAAAAAACCTCTTTGATCTGCATCAATACGATCTTCAGATTACACAAAAAAAAAATTAAGAAACCTCTTGAAACTCGACAGCGATGAAAATATTCTTTCATAGAAAGATTGTCCAAATAATTATTTTGATTTGCGATAGTAACACGTAATTTTATCAGATTCGTGTTTCTCGATATATTGTACTTTCTGGTAAAACTATGATAAAAGTAGTGCTGGGCTAGTCAATAAGTAATATTTTCATTAGACTCGTTTTTAACAACTGAATAAAAATGAATGGAAGGAAACTTTGATAGATTTAGGACGCAAAATTATAGATCAAATGTCATCGACGTATAAACGTGTCCGATTGGGTATACAAACAAACTATATAAGATTTGCTTCCTTTTACTTGAATTGAAAATAGTCATTAACATTTAAATACCTTTCAAGTACATATGTTGAAAAGAATTATTTTTCGTGAGTAAAAAATGTATATGTTACTCCATGAAAATATGCCTCAAAGATGAAAACGTATTAAATATTAGTATAGCTTAATAATTATTCGGGACTTCATATTCAAACAAACCCATGTTGGTTCTAGGAGCCCGCCAAAGGAGAAAGTAAATATGAACATTTTTAATAGACTCCCAGAGAGCTACTCAAACCTAACTAATACAGTAAGGAAAGTACCCAGAACAGTGGAGAACTAATGGATAAACCATGTAAGTAGCTAAAATAATGAAACGTATGTGCCTGCAGATGGTTAATAATGAGAAATGGTTCAAATTTAAAAACAGCGAGTAAATTATTTTTGAAGCAAGATTGCATACAAATCATCAGTATTTAAGTAAAAAATAATTAAAAAAACCAATGTAATATTTTCAAAAAGCTTTCTCTGTAATGTATGAAGATTAATGTATTAACAATTACAATTTGTTCAGGAAAAAGAATTACACGGATGAATATTGCATTATCACTCATATTTGACGTTTACATTTTCCTATATCTATAGAGAAGCGCATGATTTAAACAATATTAAATTGTACTGTTCCAAAATCAAAATATCATAATTTTATTCCTTTACATTTTTCACTGAGAAATTTGATGTAAATTTCTTTACAAACTACTAAATAAACATCCTTACTTGCTTGAGAAAATTTTGAACGTTTTCATAATTTACTATATTTTAACATATTATATTTCAATTATTTTATTCAAGCAAACTTATCTTCAAAATTTTCGGAGATAGAATAACATATTTCACGATACAATATTCAAACTATAAAAATGCCCTGTCAAGTGTTGAATTATCCGTCTTATTTACAGTAGTCATTTTAAACCTTTTTTCGGCAGATTGGTCAAAAATTTTCACAGTTCCTTATTGTGCAATTGAGTAGTGGTATGGTATTGGTATGAGTTAGTGCAAAAGCAATAGATTTCCTCCCTATGATTCGTAATTCAGTCTAATAAATTCACAAATTTAGATATAAATTTTCGAAATATATA
Organism: Himalopsyche japonica; assembly: GCA_028555115.1. Lineage (NCBI taxonomy): Eukaryota > Metazoa > Arthropoda > Insecta > Trichoptera > Rhyacophilidae > Himalopsyche > Himalopsyche japonica. The sequence goes on from JAHFWJ010000634.1 coordinate 130,960, forward strand.
GTCCACCGTAATAATTCCAGTTTTCAATATTTGAAATTATTAATGATGGACTATACTTCGTGCTTGTTACACAAGGTATGATTGCATTGTTTTCTTTCAACCTTTGAAATATTAGATAATTGACAGATTATGTATTTCTTTGGTCTTATCGTGAGTTCGGTCCAATGCAATAAACTTAATTTTCAATATTAATTTGTACCCAAACAATACAAAAAAAAACATAAGTCTATTTGATAGCGTCTTCTATCACAAGAGAAGCTGTATAGTAAATATAAATCCTTGAATAAATATTTATGTATCATACATAACTAACCAAATATTTTAAATATTTTCCTTTGAACCATATATTATTATTAAAATCTGAAGTGAAAATCTATCCTTTACAGAAAAGCCTTTGTAATATTATAAATTTTTGAGTGAACGTTAAAGTACGAGTACAAATATTCTTCCCAATTTCCTGCTTTGAAAATTCTAATTTTATCAAAATTGTTTTTAATACGTTGAGAAATTGCTCAAATATGACATGGGTGTAAAACCTTTTTTCGCAATTAAAGTCGCAAACCACTCATTCCGAATCACTAACCTAGACACCTAAAGTATCTACTTTCTATGGAATAGAGTACTTGTCTGTGCTATTATTGATTGATGTATATTTACACAACAATAATAGAACTAAAGCCGTGTGCTTTATCAACAAACCGACAAATTTCGTGTTATTGTGTTTTCCTCGGAAAAATAAAACTGTTTCGATCGAAAGCACGCGATAAGATCTAAGTCGAGCGATTCATATAAGTTGTATGATAAATAGATTTTATAGAAATCTATTTTTGAAATTGTTTTACTCTCAAATATTAATGTTACTTATACTTTTTTGTAATTTTATTATCTATGCGTATGGCAGCTTATATATTACTTCATATTTATAGTACACCTTTTGAATATATATATTCCTCATGGAATTTTTCTATATATATTTTTTTTTCACGGATAAAGTGGAACAATATTGCTCAAGCTGTATGTTTATGGAGATAAAAACAAAGTAACAAAAAAGTCAGTCATGTGAAGGCTTATTAACAAATAACCCTGTGCGCCGATTTTAAGGAAAATAGTCGGGATTAAAATTAATTCTATTTTTTTTCTATTTGCATACATACTTTGTCGCTAAAAATTATATATATATAAATAATTATAAGAAGAAAAATTCCGTGTTATTTGTTTACTCATTCTGTCTCTCCGAAGAAAAAACACGGTTGGCCAAGCAAATGTAAGTCCCAAAAATGTTTACCGATAGGTTTGCCTATCAGAACGTTGAAAGTTCTCGGTTAACACAATCATTTTTTTTATTTTCATAAAATTTTATTCAGCACTTTCGAATTTTATTCAAAACAACCTTTTTGATTGCGTATTTTAATTTAGGTAAACAACTGATAAATGATCGTCGTAACTATTTACATCAATATATATATATATGTGTGTGTGTTTTTATATGTTTGTATAAGTGTATCATTTCACAGATCAATATTTTTTGTTTATCAAGATATAAAAAAATACTGTTTCAAAGTAATTCTTTTTCAAGAAATCATTGATAATTGACTACCAAAAATATCATAGGAAATTTTATTTTTAGTACACATAGTCCCTCACAAGATTGAGTAAAATATTCCGACAAACAAATTATTGAGAAACCGCCAAGTCAATTTACTCTAGCTCCTATTCAAGAACAAAATCGGCGTGTGTATTCAAGCATATGAATGAAATAAATAACGTAAAGTACAATTCTTTGGTATAAAAAAAACAATAAATCCGGGACAACGGCGAGGAAAAAAAATTTACTGTGTAAACATTTTATAAGTTCTAAAATAAATGGAAAAGTTTTCGAATGGAAATTGTAAGATTAATGGATTACTAAATTTCTTCTTTGTCAACTTGAATAAAAGAAATAATATATCAAGTTGTTTACATTCTGCGTTCCGATTTCACCCGTAGCAAAAAGATTTTTAAAACTTTTTGATTTATAATATAGAAGAGCATTGATATCGACCGTAAATTGCAACATTAATTACAATGAAAATTTCATTACTTATCGTTCCAAGGCTTTACAGCTGTATGTTTGAATCTTTTTAATCGTATCATCTATAATTATACATTCATAATATCATTTTTTTCCAATATGTTTTTATAGGCTATCACGAGCATTAATATTATATTTCCAAGGTTAAACGCTCATGGTTAAATCCAATGAAATTAGACGAGCTCCAGTATAGTTGTATCCAATATATTGATGTGGGAACTAAAATAAACATTGATTTTACTAAAATGTCTACTTCCAACTTATTGATTACTTTCTGAACACCCGACAACTTTTCTTAGATCTGTACTAAGCAAGCGATCGCGTATATAAATAAAATTACGCAACTGTAATGTTTGAATTGACTTGCTATTATGGATAAATATAAGTAAATATCCCGTTTTTATTATTCAAGTGTATAGGTGAAAATCTCCAATGCCGATATCATAGAACACTTTGCTTGGAAAACACAAAACAAACCTTGACGAAGAAAACATCTCAATGCAAAAACAAAGTGGTGCGGTGTTGTGCTAAACACAAAAATATGGATCTCTGCAGATGAGATAATTTAGTATACCACCCTTCCTCTGTCCCTTTAACAATCGATAAGTCCGCAATCGGTAGGCTCCCCGCCCTACGGCAGCATCGCCGCCCTTTGTGAGTGCCCCAACCGCCCATTCTCTCCGCGTGTACCGGATGTATTGTGAAGGAACGCCTGGTTGTTAAATCTTAGTTTTTTACATTCTAGAGTATGGGTTAACAGACTGTCTTTCCTTTAATGACAATGCATAAATACAGAGATAGAAATTATTTAACACAATTTTAAATTTGACACAATTCAAAAATTCTTATCAATTAAGATGTTTTTTTTTAAGCCGTGTTCTTTTCCTTTAAGGATTTATAACCTTCTCTAGTGGAAAATAGTGATATTATGTGGGAATTTCGTGTTGCGTCATTGATCCCTCTACGTACCATTTCTGATACTAACACTTTACGGTCCGGGAACGTCAATGGTGGCGTCTTCGGATACGCGCAGCTACACTGCCGTATCCGAATCTATTCTTTCAAAATTTATCGATAATTGGATGAAGAATATACACAATGTCTAAAATCAAAATAGGAAAAAAACTATTTCGATGTAGTTATCTAGCGAAAATGTGTGGACCGTAAAGTGTTAAAAGAGTTGAATGAGAAGAAGATATTCACATAATAAATCGAATGAAAAATCAAGATTTCTAAACTCCTTTTGGAGAATAAAACTCTCATGCAATTAAACGAATTGTTAAATAATATTCACAAATGAACTACATTTTCACCTCAATTCACAACCATTTGATTTAATTGTTATGAGCAATGTGAAAAATTTCCAAAAAAAGTGTTGTTACAATAAATTAGTTTTTTTTGTTGTTTTGTTTCAGTGCTAAAAGCTTTTATTTTTTATAAAAACATAATTCTTTTCTCTTGTAACATAAAATCAAAGAAAGGCACTCGATTGCCCACTGAAAGAGGATCTTTTTCCGGTCAGTTTACCGCAAGGGACTTTCAAGAGAGCTTACTGGAAGTATTCGAGTCATATATACCACCGTATAAAAGTGGAAAGTAGGAGTGTATTTATTATATTATTCGTGCGATACAATCTCGGGAGCAAATTTTATTTCCGTATTAGGGTGTATGAAGGGTCAAAACAACGTTTAAGACCTTAGTATTATAAACGATAGGATTACAAGATTCACACAAAAGTTTGATTAAGGCTACACGATATAAATGAAGCATTTTATCAGAAATAAGACACCAAAGAAAATTTCTATTCACTGCAATATAAACGCTAACAATCCTGTGTTGCTCCCTGCAGGATCATAGGAAATCGACATGCAAAATATGTGTTTTTGAGTACGGAATTGAATACCACAGTTGGATGCTAACTTATAAGAAATTCCATCACGAATAGCCGTATTCTTGAGCACATAATAAAATAAAATAAATCGCAAATTGCAAAAACAGTTTTGCATTTATAATAGGTTTAGAAGGCTCAAAAATTCGAATCAAAATTAGCTAGTCGTCTGAAATAAAAACACTCAAAATGGACAAAACCTTAAAAAATAATAATCAACAACATGCGCGACACTGCATTTTCCACGAAATAGTTCTCTATGATTTTAATATTGCTATATTCCGTGCATTCCTATCGGGAGTAGTTTATTCTGCAAATGCGTATTTATATATAAACGACGAAACATTTTTTTTATTCTAAAGTAAGATTTTGTTTTTGAAATTCTATAGTATTACTATACATACTACTATTATTAGTATGAAAACCAGTATTTATTAATCATTAGTGATATAATGTAATTAGAAACTCGATCAATAGCAACATCGGAAAGGGTTCTGAAAAAAACGCGATACACAAAAACCACTTGCTAGATATATGCCTGGTATTCAAACGGTTAAGATGAACGCAGTTTTTAATTTATTGTCTACTTAACCAAAGATGGCAGTGTCAACCAAAATATAATATATATTTTTCATCTCGATATTCATTTATGTCATCGAAATCACTCCCATCTACCGCGGCTAAACAAGCTTTACTTTAAAATAATCATATTATTTTAAATTTATGGCAATATTCATCATCTGACTTATGGTGTGTAATTCGCAGCCTTAATATTAATAAAAGTAAGAGAATAATTTAACTCTTGCCACTTTTGAAAATTTATTAGAAAACTTGGGATATATACAAAATATCGTCGTGTATATTCGCGTGATATATATTATATATGCTTCTATGATATAAATCTGCAGGCAGATCCTTCTTGACAGGGTTACCGCTTTCACTTGGAATATGAGAGATGCTATCGTGTCAATTTAAAATGATTTACAGTATCCGCTTTGCTCCCGAGGAGTCAGTTTCTAGATGTGAAGTTGTTTTACGGTATGGAAAAGATCTTATGAAAAAACCTTTTGCAGACATCAGATGAGCTCACATTAAATATATAAAAATTGCACCCATAATTTTTACATATATTTCATACATTGCATTTTTTTCGTACAAAATTAACGTAAATATTTTTATTTTTTTTCTAATATTCTTCAACAAAAAAAAAAAAACATCAACCACAATGGCGCCCTGTCGCTAGCGAGTATCGTTGGAATGACAGTTTTTTTTTATTGGACTCTGGAGATACCGCGAATTTTACTTTCAAAAAGTGTTTGAATGTAAAATTATAGATGAAATATATGAATAGAAAATTTATAAATGAAAAGATGAAAGTTAAGTAGAATATACTACTCAACTCTTGGGTATAGATTTTGCGGTTAATTTACGGAGAGCATATCGTAAGACACAACAATGTTATAACTTGTAAGACATTATTATTTCACATTATTTTTCAGATTTGCTCTCAGCGATTTACTATTAAATTAAAGGCGTTCTACCCATTTTGAGGGAGTAGATATTTGACACCATAAGTTTGATATTTTAATAGAAAATGTTTGTGTTTAGTACTGGATATTTGTGTAGAATATAAATTGTGATGGTTTACAGTCGAATAGCACTTTCACCTAATAATAAATGTCATTATCTCATCATTGTTCCCGTCGTCTGTCAAGTAAAGACGTGTGCATATTTTATTAAGCTATCATACTTCGTGAGAAGGATTCGCGATCGACATTTTAAGTTCTCGCAAAAATAGTCAATAAGAACACATACAAAAAAGCAGATGCCATGATAGGCTTTGGTGGCTAAGTTATTTATATTTCTCTTACGTGTTATTTATGCAATTGTTAATTCATCTTAACTTACAATTATTAAATCGATTCCTTTTTTCTATATTCTTACATGTACTGTTTTACTGTGCTAGAATATGAGCAGAATAATACGTGATGGGAAAACCCAGCGCGATATCAAAGGGTTCAATAACTTATAACAACTAGTCGACACTCATATCTCGAAAGTAGCATTTTTATAAAAATATCGACCCTTTGAAATAGCGCGGACCCACATGGCGTTCGTGGTCAGACAGTATGGCGCTTCTGAATGAAAAAAAAACATCGTACACACCTCGATTTTTGCTTTCGATATAAAGTGTATAGAATAATTTTTTTTTAAATTAATTTATATAGATTTATTTTATTTTATATCCAGCATTTTTAGAAGAAAAAAAAAGTGGTGTCACTTGATTCGATGAATTGAGTGTTTTTCAGCATCTTGTAACACGGTTTAGATATCGGCATTCTTTCACTGCTTAATATTTGCTTAAAGTTAAATTTCCCTCTAATTTTTTCTGTACTTAATGATTTTAATGTTTATATAAATTTAATGGAAACTATATAGAAGTTTCAAAATTGAATTTCAAAAATCTTTTTTTGTGATATTTTACCGGAACATATTTTATTTTAATCAAAAAACCAGATTTTTTTTCTGCCATGGACACTTTAGTATTTCTTAAAACGAAGAGAACAATAGAAGAAAATTGTCATTTTTCAATAGAATACAGCATAATATTATGAGCTCAGTAGTAATAAAAATAAACTTTTAAAATATGTTTATACATATGACTTCTAGTTTACAAGCAGATATTTTTTAACATTTTTATTTCAATAAATTTATAATGTTATTTTATTGTGACCTTAAAATAGAGGGTGTTTATCAATTAACTGACAAACACTCCTCTTCAAATTGAATATTTCAAACCTTACTTTAAGTGATATTTAATCCATAAGGGTATTATACATTAAGTAACTAAATAACAAGCAGTTTTTATTATAAAAAATTGTATGAAATGCTATTGAACACCACTCTCTAAGAAAAAGAGACTGTTTCAATTTAGTGGTATTGATTTTTATATTTCATTTATTCAAAAGATTTTGAGAAGTTCAATATTTAAATAATCCCATATAATAATTAACAATCTAGCATAAGAATGTTAGTGGTAAATTACGTAATTCAATGCTTTATCTCGGAAGTCAAGTCACTCAAACATAAATAACTATGCTTACAGAATAGTAAAACCAAACTTTGTGCCGTAAACTCTCAGCGATTTGCCTTATACGCGGTCATTGTGAAGTCATAAAAAAGATCCTGCCAGTGTTGCAAGTACTCCTTTATAAAATACAAAACTCTTTGTTTAAAAGAATTCACTGCTCGGCGAAAAGGACAAAGGAAAAGTCGGCCATTGTCTTGAGAGAACGCCAAGAAACAAAGAAGAACTAACGACAAACAACTTCTCTCTTAAGAGTGTGTCCCTCGATGAAAATTTATAGTGTAAAGTTGTGCACATTATGTAAATTTTAGAACTTCTTCCTCAACACACGGTGCCTATAATAATATAAGGTAATTATGAAGAGAGAGCAATTTTTCTACGATTTATTTGAAATTAGTTTTTAAAGAAAGTTGTTCAATAAAACATTTTTCAGGCTGTATTTAAACATTCGTTTAACAAACATGGATGTTGATAATAACGATCAATACACAGAACATTAAATTTACCTACACATTTTCAATCAATATTTTGCAAAAAAACAAATAAAACTTAGTATAATACCAGTATAATAAAAAACAATTATAATGGCCTACGTTTCACTCTTTCATAGATTATCAAATATTTGTAATGTAAATTTTCACGTGTTTAAATTTCATTAAATAGTTTTTTTTGTTTACTAAAGTTTAAGCAAGTCTTAATGAGAATCAACTCTCGATCGCACTCGCAAAAATGTTTTCGTATTCTTTTCTATTTCATAATAAAGTATACAATATAAACTATATTGACTTTTACCAATCCCCGATTCATAAGATTAATATTCATGACGTTCACTTCATAAAAAATAATTGCAAATAAAATTTTTGTTCATTCATTTATTTTTATCCCAAAATGTTTGATGTCAGCAAAAATATAACAAATAATTCGTTACACTCATTTTATCCCAAGTAACGTTAAACGATTTGACCATACGTGCTTATACAGTGGTAACGTATGAGACATGCTACGACCAACGACATACGAAAAGCTCGTGACGTAGTCTATGCCGTAGAGGCGTAGAGGCTGGTGCGTTGGAAACATTTATCTACAACAACATTTTCTTCCTTCGTGCGGTGAATTTTTCGGCAATTCCATTTTATGGTTATTTAAATATATTTATGGAATGTCCCTGTGGACTTGCGTAGGAAACGCGAGGACTCGATTATTATGGGTCATATGGCAGTTGAAAAAATTCGGAAAACATAATGAAATTTTATTCGAACATTCTTGTGCGTCGTCAAAAACAAAAAGAGTGAATTCATTTTAGTACAAATTTGCGAGCAATTATTTGGAACAAGTTTTTTTGAAATAATAATCGATTCATTTTTTCCGTATTCTTCAACTACATAATTGGCAGGAAAAACTAATACTTTATTAAAATATTTTATATCTTTGAGTATGACAGTTCATCAATGTTCAATGATAGAAACAATGTGAATACAGTTATATAGAAAAGTTAAATCGTCAGCAAAGTCAAAAGTTTTGGTACTATAGTAATCATAAAAAAACATTTAATTCCGCATACCCATTAAACGATTGTACAAATATCGACTAAAAATCAATAAAAGGTAATAAATATCGTCTACTTTAAAACCAGAATTTTTAAAAGTGTTCTTCGCCCGTGGCAAAAAATATGCCTTTCGAAAAAAATCTTTTTCAAAATCAAGTTCATTTCACCCGATTAATATTAGTCAACATTCAACGGAAAAACTATTTTTAAAACAGTTGTCGACGCGAAAAATCAACAATTATTCCAGTAAAAATTGCCATGGATATACTGAAAAAATTTGTATATATTTTAAACTGAAGTTATTTGTTTACCGTCGCGAGCCATCACTTAATAAAATGGCATAAATCGAAGTTGATTAAAGTGTTGATTTTTATGAAAATATACTTGTAATAAATTTTGTGCCAAATAATATTCTTTTATTTACAAAGGTACTGACTACCAACAAAAAAACCTTTTCATATATCAGGTGTAACGTAGCCGAATTAATACGATATTTTAATAACGGAAATATAAGGTCGATACTGTGATAGCTTTTTCCCCATCTTGGGTAATTGAAAAACATTATTTTCACAACATGTATTCGGGCTTAGTGTAATAACGCCTATTACATCTATAAGTCCTTAAAAGCTCGTGTTACGGCTACGCGCACAAGGTAAATAAAAATATCTACACGTAAATACGCACGAAATGAAAAGGGTCGCACAAATAGGATGTTTGGGACAACTTATTACTTCGGATGGGCATGCTGCCATCTGGGATCCAATTCTTGTCCGATAACCAGTGGCGTAGACATCCGAGATTCATCGAATGATATAATATGGTATTACAAATAATGTATGACTACACGAATATATGGCGATTTTATGGCACATAACCGCATGGTGATTTATTTTATTCTCGAAAAACACGTCAAATAATAAACATCTGATACTCATTTTTTATTATATTTTTGAAAGAAATGTGGCTTTTTTTCAAGATATTTATTTTATCAAAATAATTAGTTGACAATTCTCGCGATGAGTGAATGCAGATATCATAAACGTGTTGTGGAAATATTACGAAAAAAATATGTTTTATTATTTAAAATAAACTGCCTTTCCATCAAGAAGAGACAGTTAACATCTTAAAAGTTTCAATAGTGTCAAAAAAAAATTGCAATATTTTCTCAGTAATTTATTATTCTAACGAAAAGTCTCACCATTTTAAAAGTATACATTAATAAACTTAAAAAAATAAACTCCTTAAAATTAAAAAAAAAATATTTTAGCCGTCATCAAAAATTTTTCAGGTGTCAAAAATTTTATCCTAGTAATCAATCAATGTGTGATTATGTATACAGTGTATAATTACTTGCAACATCAATTTACAATCATAACTTTTAGTCTGAACACCAAGTTTTGCAACAATAATTTCAGTTTATCATTAAAAAAAATTAAATGAAATAAGATCAGTCTTTATGGCGCCACTGTCGTTGGCATCAGAAAACACTGCAAAGATAAAGAATGTAGCATGGATGAATTTTATCGGCGAGCCTAAACAAACGTTTTTGTTTTTCCCATCAAACCCTCAACGTCAGCATCGCTCGCCTGCCAACAAAGTCAATAGCGGGAGACCAGCATGTTTACAAAGATCCTCAGTTCAATTTCACCAATGCGGTACCACTAGTTGGTTTTTACCATTGCTATTCAGTGTCGCACCGTGCGGGCTTACAGTTCGTGTACATTTTTCGCAAAGTATTTTTCCTTAAGACGGAATGGATTATATGTTTTTTTTATTGTTTCGTTTCATTTATTATCACTACTGAATCGGGAAAAGATGAAAATACTACATCTATAGCTCCTCACTGTAAGTTTATGTCATAAAACTTAAAATTTTATACTGCGGCTTATAAAAATTAATGAATGTTAGACGAAAACGTGATTACGGAGCGGGATAATGGAAAAACGCGAATGAATATCACTAAGACTCTCAATTTAAGTTTTTTACATCGATATATATACAAAAATATTCATCTTCTAATTAACTTAAATGAATTTCGTTACCAAGGATTACTTGTGCCATATTATGACAAAATTTAAATCTAAATAAATATATCATAGTATTAGTTATGCATTATAGATGCCAAATGATAAATACATTAATCACTTTCGGAACTTTTTATGTTTTATTAAATTTTACCTAAGAAATAAAAAGATAATTTTTACTTTAAAGTTAACCGAAGCGACTGTTATACACTTCTTAATTTTTTTGAAAGGAATAATATTTTTTTTATATACTAGGTTTACGAGCGCAATAAACTATATCTACAAACATTTCAAAAATAGTAAAAGAATCATTCAATAATAATTTTGCATAAATCATAGCATCATTTAATCAAATAATTACATATAAAGCTTTTTACATGATTTACCGCATCACTTAACCTCATCCTGGGATATATTCTTGTTAACTCATTTCGGCCATACTCCCTTTTAAAATCTTTTATTTGATAAACTAAATGGAGTGTTTATTATAATGCATTTACACGTTAATTGATATAATTCATTACCAGCTTTACCAAAATAGACTTTGTTGTATTTGAAAATACTCTAAAATTTAAGAAGCAATATATGAAGTAGTCAAATCGAAGATTTTAAAATCAGTTTTTTAAATTGTAAACTGTAATATTACTTTTCAGTGACATGAATCAATCTTTCAATTATCTGAAACAACATTAATTTCATATTTACGAATAAATTATAGTTTGTATTTGATGTTTCCTATTTTGCGCAAAAAAGACAATTCATAGTTCGTGAAATTTACGCTATCACCAAAGGTCGTTCAGAGATCACACAGCTGACCCAGAGCAAAGTTACTAATGTGATACTTCCATCTGAGGGGATATATAGCATGTTAGTTTAAAAGTTAAAATATGAGATGAATTAATCTTTTTGATCGCCTAGAACTGTCAGCGCTCTTATCAAGGGCTGGATTAGTGAACATCGAAATTCACACAGACAAGGTTCTAACGTTAAAGTTTCATTTAAAAAAATAACCGACCACTCAAGAAAGATGTCAAAAAAAATTAGATAGTGAAAAAACTTTAATACAGCTTAATAACTACAGTTGGAAGCATGAATGGATCATTTCTGTCTTACTCAATGTGAATAAATAAATTTATTATGTTATTAATTACTATCAGATATCAGCCTGAAATATATGTGTGGTCTATTCAAAATAAATAACTCACGAATCAATATGCTTAAAAAAATTTTTAGCTTTATATTTATTTTTTTGTGGGCTACATTTTTTTATGACTTTATGAAAATTTTGGCAAAATAATCTATTTACCAAAAGTAAAAAATAAATTAGTAAACACTTAATCACATCTGCAACACTTATATTTCAATAAAATATTAAATAAACAAAAAATCTAAGACATAATTTCTTTAATTTTCCAGGTTAATTTTCGAGTTGTCTCTGCTAACATATGATTTCAATCATGAGATTATAGAAAACAAAATCATAATGAAGTTGTAAAAAATTGTGATGTCTGAAAAGAAGAGGGTTAATATACTTAATTTCTTTTCGATTTGTATAGTTTTCATGGAGTATAGACATATATATATTGATATAGTTAAACTTTAATTATTGATGTTTAAATTTAACCACTTTCAAGTGATTTTATTGATACATTTTTTTAAATTATCCATTTATAGAATCAATCGAACTGGCCCTGACACACTTTGTTCCATTTTAATAATTTCGCTTTTTATAATTCAAACCGTTGAGTGAGATTTATGTAACAGCTGATATGACTGTAAAATATTTTTGTCGTATTTTTCGCCAACTAAAAACGTCAAACGGAAATTGTCGCATTAGCAAAAATAAATATTTCAATTTATTTTTTCGAATTTGAAGCTCTGATGTGGATATATGTGCTATTTTACATAACATTTACCCGTCCACATCCACATTTTGCACTCAAAAAATTATTTATTTCTTTCCTAATCTACTTCCAATTACATGATTTTTGTTTTCTCAAAGCGACTACGCCAATACATTTTATTTTACGTTTTATAGAGAAAATTTCAATCAATGAACTAACCAGGCAAAACACTGTTTGGTTTATTCTATAAATAGAGATGCGTTAATTTTATTTATTGATGCAACCACTAGGCATCAATAAGGTGTAAAATTTTGGGTGCCTCGGCTTAAAACGGATATTGTAAGATGTAATTAATTTCGTGAGAAATCGATCGCTCTATTTTTGGATATCAAATTACTGGTATTTTAAGATGCATGACACGTTTTTGAAATATCTTTCATCTCATATGTTTTCATTAATGTTTTGCATCATTTTTCTGTCGTTTCCGAGAGACGTTAATCGTTACAGAGCTGAGCAATCCAGAGTAAATTCGATTGTCGCGTACACCACACGCATTATAATTAAATACCCATATTATAAACACACACGCATACAAACGCACACACAATGCATAGGGAAACTAACTTAAGAAAGTCATTTTCAGGTGACAGCGTTATGTATTTTGGATTATTAAAATTTGTTCACACTGGTGCGCTAAAAAATTTGAACTAATGAAAGAATCGATATGAAACACTATTTTTATTAATAAAATATTGACAAACAGTAATTATAGACCAATATGTTGATTTGAAATTTACAATAGAATCAACGTAAAAAAATATCTCCGGTAGCACAAATATTGACTCCACTTTTGTACTCAATACAACTCTGAGTTAAATCCCTCGAGACGATAAAAATATTTCTCTCTTTTTAAGCGAAAGCCAACGATAACTTTATTCATTCAAAAAATATTCTGCCCAACGTCTGAACGAGAGAGCAAAAAATGCAGCATTAGTGACATGGTTAGTAAGAAATCGAAGTATTATACTTTCAACGAAGACGTAGTGTGAAAAGACTGTGATTAAAATCATAGTCCGTATAGAACCACGTTGTGAATTATCCCAAAATAGCCGATTTAAAAATCCGTTTCAATTGCACAAATTTTTAAAAGTATTTCTGTCAACATCTCGAGATTGAAAGTTGCTGCTAACTCACCCGATAAATATTATAAACACTTGAAAGCTGTTAAATAAAATATCACAGAAGTCTTCCCACTTTAAAAAATGAATCTTGCAGCAATATGTGTACCTAAAGAACACATTCAAGCGATTCTTTTTAAATCCGTATCCAAGTGCAAATACTTTTACCCATCTAAGCATATAAAACAATGAATCGTATCTCACAATGTGTCTGAGTTATAATGCAAAATGCATTATGTATTTACGAGTTTCAAACGATTCTTCGAGGTTGAAAATATTTCTCGTGGAAAATGTCAGAAAATAAGAGCACGTCTGTTGAATTTACGTAAATAAAGAAACATCCCAAAGTAGCCTGACACGAAGACAGCTCGTTTCACAAATAGAGATGTCGACGAAATAAACGGTTCCCTCGCGAATATAAGGATATGTTTTATTAAATCATGTACGCTCGTACAATTTTAATCACAACGTCTACAGAAATATAACGTATATATACGTATACTACGTGCATAGAAATTAATTTAATTTATGAAATTAGTAAACGAAATGGTTCACAGATTGTTTATGTTGCATGCTACGCAATATATATTTTTTATAATTATTATACTATTAACTTTCGATTATTAAATAAATGGTTATTTTTTAAATAGTTTACTAAGGTGACGTTGGCATTTAAAATTATAAATATCTTTTACGAAATAAGATGTTACGTCTGTTGAAATTTATTTTACGAATTTAGTGAGAATGGTGACGAAGATCTGCATTACATTAAACTGTCGAATCGTTTCAAATTAACAAAACTTAGTTCATTTAGCACACTTGTCAAAATTGTTTCGTTCGGTGAATAATTAAATTTTATTACCAATTTGTAAACTAACATAATTAATTCAATTTACCATCAATAACAATCATGATAAAGAGATAATTGAAAAACATATTGTAATACACAGTGATAATTTTTTTCGACTATTTCATAATATAGTCAAGAGTTTAAGTCTCCGAGTGACAAAATTAGTAATCGATTTTACACTTAATTTGATATTGTATTCGTTTTTTACCTTAATCAATCTTGTGAATGGGTCAAAAGTGATTTAATAGTATTACGTAGGCGGCAAAGCAACAAACTCATGTAACATAATAAATATTTTACAAAAAGATATTTTTAATACATTTCGTAAAAAATACTGACTAAAAATGTGTTCACGGTGGCTCAATTTTCATGGATAGCCATCCATTCTTTGTGAAGAAAGAATCATTGCGGTCGAAATATTTCTTGCGAAAACATGAAATAAATTCTCTTGCGGTATATTATTTCTAGTATCATTCTTATTCCTCTCTCGGTCGACAGTTTATTATGATTCCGTTAGAATACACATGAATGTTGATATGTACGATCAAATGTCATCTTTTTGTGGGAATCAGCTCAAACTAAGACTATATCAAATAAAACATCGCTACTGTAATACAATTTCGAAATTAGTCGACTTGTTTGTTTCTCGCGTGTACACATTGGTTGTCTCACTTCCAACGGCTATGTTTATGTAGCCGCTGTTAGACGGCCGCTTTCCATAACGCAATACGAAACATTTTAATTCTCATTTTCTTTTTTACAGACCGTGTGACTTGTTCAGCTACTTAGCTTAAATAATATTATGTATCTGTGTACTAAAAATTCGCCGTGGTAGAAGAGTGAACTCTACTCCGCATTAAATCTAAACAGGAATCAAGAATATCTCGTTCCACTTATTATGTTGCAGATTTTTCGAATACGTTATGTCTCTTGTGTATAATATGTAAAACTTCAAAACTTTGTGCTGTCTTTGATCAGGGATAATAATTGTCTTGCGTTAAATATAATAAATAAATCAGTTTATTCAGTGAAGCATTAATACTATCTTTAAGGATCAAAACAGGCAAGGTCAAATTATCCATTCTTATCAATAGTCAAAGATTTATTCCTCCCTTACATCTGATAAATTGTGAAAATATGTGGATTATTAAGCATCTAAAGTGTTTATTCAACAATCTTAATTAATTATTTTCAAGAGCAGTCTTCTTTTGAAAAACATAGATGGTGTACCCACCCATTTGAATATCGAAGTTTCAACCCTTTAAAGTCTCAAATAATACATATTATTAGAGTGCGAAGATTTCCGTGGTGCGGCTGAAATGTGCGATTTCAGATTTCTACAAATGTATATCTATATAGTAAGTCTACGAAAGAAATTCAACAAACCATCTACCCGAAGACCGGAGCGGATAATATCAAAATTGATGTTAATAAGGTTTGTCCGTCTGCCTGAGGAACAAATTTTAAAATGAGTAGAAGATATTAAGTATCATTTTTTATTAAATAATTTTCAATTAAAACATTACTTCACTAATATTTTAGAAAAGTTATAATTTTAAAAATATGGAATACTATATTTTGTATGATAAGACTAATTTTAAATTTACTTAATATAAAAAAAATATAAATATCTACTTTATTTTTCTGTTTACATTGAAAATTTCATAACAATTTTTGAAACTAATTCGCTCGAAAATGTACTGCTTTCAAAATAGTCTTTGAAAAAATTGCGTTGAATTTAGCAACTTAGATGAATTTAATACTCCCACGATAAATAAACATCAATTAATTTTAGTAACAAAATTTACCTTCAAAACCTTCAGATCATCGATCATTTTGCTAACGCACATGTTGGTGGAATTTACTACCCCAATTTTCCGCCAATGTGGCTCTGTTTTACATTTTACAATTCAAAAAGTCGCGAATTTTCCCGCTTAGTAAAATTTTCACGTTGTTAAAAATGTATGTATTGTATATAAACATCTTTACATGGCTGCTGGTGAAAATTGTGCGCACTTTGTTGTAAGTAAGGCACTTTGCAAATTACATAACACTTACGAGAAATGAAATTGTTTTATTAATTTCTTCATTAATCATTAGAAGCCGGCCACATTGGCTGGTCTTGTTAATTAACTAGCTCATACGAATCTAGGATATTTGCGGTTATCTGAAAAACAATGTATTAGAAAAAAATGGAAGTTAAAAGTAAGAAACATTTAAAACCTCAGCTTAAATTAAATATAACAAGAATTACCGTTGTATTTACGCGATACCAAACACGAGAAAAGTCTAATTCGATTGATTTTTATCTGCAACTATTACTCTGTATACAACACGTGGTATATATATAATTTCATGAAATTATGTCATTGGACATCAGAATAAATGATTTATAAATGAAACATAACATTTTTTTAGCATTTCAGTTTATGTCATAGTAAATATCGATTCACAATAAGGAGTAATTTGATTGAAGGGCCCTGAAGTGTAATAACACTAGCGTCTTCTCTCTAGAGAATGTTCCAATATGTGAGTACACTGGTTGAACACCTACCATGCATTATTGTGTGCTATTTCGGATTTTGATATCTGTTGGAACTTTTTCAAACGACAGTGAAATGAAATAGTTTGATTATCAAATTCAAAGTTTTTATCGCTTTCAAGTTAACACTGAGTGACTTTTTCACATTTAATCAGAAGTGGTTTTAAGTTTTCGAGCAATCTTGAACAGTGTAAAGCTACGTATCGTGAAAAAAGTGATTCTGTCAAATCTGATGAGATCAGAGCACCATCTTTAGCCATGGCATTAAAAAAAAATATTAATGATTATTGTTTTATAATTTCTGAATTTTGCATTACACGTCCTCTCTAACGTAATTTTATAATGATTAAAAAAAGTTAGTAACTTTCCACCACTGAAAGAATATTATCTACGTGCCTGATGTGTGTAGGTTAACTGTTTTTTAAACATAATTAATTGTGCTATTCCAATAAATAGCAAGTATTTTCATATCTTCAAGATATAAAACTAATTATTAAGAATATATCACATTCATAACAACAATCAAATCACTTTACATTATTAATGAAACTACTTTTTATATATTTATAAATCATATGCCCACATAATAGGGATCTCAAAATTATTATAGCGAACTAGGAATGAAGGAGTGGCCTTATAACGGACCTTTCTAAGACGATACTGATAAAAGCGTGAGAATTTTGACGTTGTGTGTTTGTATTCAATAATATTAGTTTAACATATTAATTGGATCGAATAATAAAAGCACAGCTATCGCGTTTGAGTGGGTTTTTGTATTCAATCTCCATTTCGATTCTTTGTCGGCTTAAAGGGAATCATTATAAAAGTGCTTTTGTCCAGTATCATCAAATCGATAAGAATAAAAATATTTATATGTAGATTGCGCGTAAAGAGAGCAATACAATCATAAGCTTTGCGTGTTATAACTTCATAATGCACTCACAAACGAACTATATTGCGGAAACGTACAGATTTGCCTTTATTTGATTTTCGGTGTTGCCACATAATACAATTAAAATTTTAAAAAAAACTAACGCTGCCGATTGTAACTATCGTATTATATCAATTTATAATCTCTCATACAACGCATTGGCCTAAATAGATAGAAAATATAATATGTATAAACAATTCGGTTTGGCATAACACAATACTTTTTCAAACTTTTTTTTTTAATAATAATAATCGCAATAAATTATGTTCCCACTATCTACAAATCAATAGTAAATCTAGATTCGAGACTTTTAGTGGATTTATTTTATTTTTGTATTTTAAAATAATTTTGTATTTTTTTATTACTAATAAATTCAAATTGAATGCAATTATATATAAAAATATTATAAGTAAAAGGAAATTCGTTGCCATGCAGATTATGAGCAAGCAAACGCAAACGGATATCATCTGCAAAAATTTTATACAGTAATGAACGTTTCGATGGCCCAAATTGTGTAAAAATGTATTTTTCAATCATTGTATTCAAGTACCTTCGACTAGCATGGGTGATTTAATAGCAAAAGCGCAGAATACTTCGTGTAATATGATTTTAAGTCAATAGACAAAAGATATTAAAAATTTCCATGCCATAGGAATAAATTTCAAGTATATTACATATAAACTTGGTATTGACCGTGGCTAGATTTAAGTCGTGAGCTTTTCGTCCCCATAAGCGCCACTATCGCTGCATCTAGATAAATATCGACATATGTGCTCCACTAATACAAGCTTGGTCTAGTTGTCGAGTAAGCCTGGGTTAAAGTCTCAAAAGGCCAATCAATTTTTAGATTAGAATTTTTTTAATGCGATGTTTTTGAGAAAAGAAATCAATTAATCTATAAAACAAATCATAGTATAATATTAAAGTTGCTGGTATGATTTTCCAATTTCAATCCACGAAGCATATTCGCTGTTAGATTGATACTACTTTGATAATATTTTTTTCAAAATAAATTTATATAAATTCTCCTGGGAATAAGCACTCATTACACGTATTCTATAAGATATACATAATAATAAGCCTTTAGGCGTGAGAACAACTTCCACATTAAAAAAAAAAACTTTTTCTAAGCGTACACGTGTTATTTGAACGTTCTATAATATTATAACACATATTGTCTAGGCTTGAAATATTCTATTTCTTTGTTTTTTTAATTAAGAAAACGAGATGCCATTGTTTCAGCAGATTAAATAAAAACACAGCCGCTGATATTACACGAACTTTTATGTGGGTGTATATTTTTAATGTGATTTTTAATTGGTTGTTTATTTTTTTGAAATGAAATATACACATTTACTTCAGATGTGCCAACTGTAAAACATTGAGCGTGATTTTTTTTATTATTTCTTTTCACAATTAAATACTTTGTGCACGAAAATGTTTTCTGTATTAACAATCTCGTGAACATGTATGTATGCATTAATGAAATACAGAATATATATCACATATTAATATCATCAAAAAATTGTATGTATCCGAAATACTTTTAGTCCGTGTGATAAAAACTTAAGGAAAAAAAATAATAAACTCAAATTTTCTGAACCACTTCCCAGAAGTTTAATGTTTTGTTAATTGTAAATATCCGATATTCTCAATATAGCCCTACTAAAGGAATGCAAAAGTTTTTCATGAAAAATAAACCTATTCTGAGTCAGAAAAAAATAACCAACTACGGTTTATTTTGGATTTTCAAATAACACGTAACACAACAAAAAAAAAGGTTTTTGATTTGACGTAATAAATGTCCAGTTAAGTGATTGGTTTAATAGCAAGTAATAACAAATTTATCGAAATGTGCCCCATTTTAATTAAAGCTGATTTATATAAGTTTATTTGAAATAACTACTAATGGACGTAATATTTTGAACATATTTATTGCACTGGTCGTAATAGTAGCTAATGGGTATGATTTGGTAGCGTTCCAATTTGACAAATATTTTCACTTGGAAACGATCGCATTTCGGTAGTTGTGTAATGTTAGTAATGCAAATCCGCAAATCTTTGAAATGCAAACCTCAAAGCATTGCGTTTTGATTCATAAAGCGCAGATCCTAGTTCGATTTCATATGAGCAATTGAATGCCAATATAATAGATGCTAACCTAAGGTAAATCCAAGGTGGTTAGTGATTATTTTTTCAAAAAACTTTGTCAGGTTCTCTTGGTCAAGCATACAACATAAAGACTTTATATGACAAATATATATAATTCAACGAAAGATTATAATCCATCGTAAATGGCTGATAATTAAAAAAATGTGTTGCAAAAAAAACGATAATAAACGATATCTATGGTCAATGTACCACATGTGTACCAATGGAAAAATTAAAATTTTACCACTCGATCACAACAATCTGCTACTCTAACCACATTTGTTTTGATACGTTTCTACTTCAATTTCTTTATTCTATGGTTAGTCTTTTGAAGTTTATTCCTCAACAGTTTAACATATTAACGCCTCATTTAAATTTGTTGTCAATACAAACAATTAAAAAATAAATATATAATAATGTAATCGTTTTTCAATTGAATTTTGTTCAAATGCTTTTTTAAACCGTTTAGTTAGTGGAATTTACTCCAAAAGTTATACTATTTTATAATTGACCTAAATTGAAAGGAGTTTTTAATAATTTTATGAAAAGCTATGACGCGTTTCATTCTCGTGCGCTTTAACGATTTCCGACTCAGTCACAATCAGTTTAAAACAGTTGAAAGCTGAATTTTCATTCATTTCAACTCTTTTCTCTGCATCAACGCGAAAACGTTTTCAAAAAAGCACTTTCCAGATGAATTCGATATGATGAACTAACGAACAATGAATCTATTTGATGGATTTTTTCCTTTCATTTTAATAAAAATTTCTAAAAACGATAAAAAATTAAGCATAAATAAAATGAAAAGAAATACAATTTTTTTTCAAGATAACATCATTTTATAGCTATATTCCAAAAAAATACTTTTTCTAGCAATATTTCTATTGAATTCTATTCTGAAAGTTGTAGGCGTTATATAAATTTTTAGTTGAGAGGAGCAAAAGTCAACATAAACATATGACCAGAAACAAAATTTGACCAAAAATTGCAAAAGTAGCATGGTTTAAATCCGTACATATAACTTTAAATGAATGAATTTTCTTCAAATGTCTTTTTCGGATTTGTAAAAGAGAATTGAAAAAAAAAATCCATTTTTAATCTTCGTTCATTAAAAAAAAGATCTTCTACCTTATTGTACATTCTTTCAAATGTATTATATATACTAAAAGAAATTAACATAAAAATACTATTTATCTTTGATTTCATAAATAAATTTAAATGGTTTATGATATTAAATATTAATGGCCCAGAAAAATAATTTCTTTCATTAAATAACGCGTATAATTGCTGAATTTTGTATACAATGTTGATTAGAATTGAAGATACTTATCAGTTAAGCGAATCGCCAGTCACACAATGACTAATAGAATAATAATGGTAGTAATTCATTCGTCTATCATAAATTTCTTTTTTTGTGTTACTATTAAAAAGTATTGGAAGCACCGAACAAAACACAAATCATATTTAATGCTTACTGCTGACGCCCATTACAGTCAGAAATAACATAGTCAAGCAGTTCGTGTAATATCCGTAATAGAATGGAGAATAATAAAAATGTCTTTCTTTAAAAAGTAATCATTTTATTTTACAGAAAATGATATCGAAATGAGTAATAAAAAAGCGTGGGATAGTGCGTTGTCGCGAACATTTTTTTTTTTTGAACTCGGTTAACTTGAAAGATGTTGATTGTTTCCGTTTTCCTGTAAGGGGTGGCACCCTACCGTTTGGCGTATTGTGCCCGCTAGGGTTACTCTACGATGTCACTACGTCGCGCATTGACCCCGGCGACCCATTTTTCATTTCCCATTTGCCGAAAATCGATTAAATATGTTATTGTGGTCTATTGTGTTACGTATTGCTTCCATTGTAGAATACCTGAGTGATTTTATCAATTCTGTGATATTCTGGGCGGCGCACGTTAATTTAAAAGTCAATTTTTAATCTAATACCAATACTTTTAAACATACAAATGACAGCTTTTTGGTTTATTATAAAACACAATAATTTCTAAGCTGCCAAATTTTATGTCCATCCGTCAATCTGTTACATAACTGTTCAAACACCTTTTTCTGCTTTATAACTTTTATTAATTGCTTTTAGAGATAGAAATAAAACGGTATCAATATAAAATGATTCTTAAGACAAACTGTTTTCCAAACATTCGAAATTGAGAGTAGAAAGATAAAGTGAGCACAGATTACTTGCGAAGGAATCGTTTTCACTATGAACTGTTTCTAAAACTGGATTTCATGGAACTATTGAAAATCAATTTATGAAAGTGTTTGGAATCTCAACCCGTAGACATAGCAGCTAAGTACAGCATTAATTACTCGCTGTTTAAGTCTAGCAAAGTGTATGATATAATATGCCTTATGTCTTTTCATTTCCCCGTCTACGTAGAAAATGTAAGACCAAAATTATTTTCGATTTTCTTGAAATTACAAACATCACAATGATAACCAACAAAGCACAGATTCTACAGAATTTTACATCTTTTTGTACACTATAGAAAAAAAATCTGAAAATGCATATTTAAATTGCTACATCATTGTTTTCGGCGGTGTTCAACTACTCGATAAAAAAAAACAAATTGCTTGATTATCCTGCCTCAAAATATTTTCAAATTAACATGTAACGGTGAGGTTTAATTTAAAAACAATCTCTTCTAAAAGCTCTCGCTTGTTATTATTATTTTATGACATCGCGTGTCTTTCGCAGCGCGAGCTGGTAAAGTGTGCGAAATTTAATTCTTTCTGCCCCGTTATAATAAAAGCACGTAACGCGCTAATGTTTTGTGTACGTAATCGTAAAATTTAATTTTGAAATGCGTTATTGTTAATCGGAAAACCAGCACTTATTCTTTTTATTTTTGTAAAAAATCACAATTTATTTCAAAATTGCTTCCGGTATTACAAAACAGTTATTAGTGTAAGCTGAAAGCTTCAGATGCCGCTACAATGATATACATTAATGGGAAAAATTGTAAAATTATTTTTTCGCTAGCATATACGAATCGATCATTTTTTGACTTTATTTTTACGAAACGTCTCAAATTTATTTCCCATAATTATCACTCTTCAAAAATAATATTTAACTTTTATATCTGTCGTCTACACCACCATTCAATTCAAATTCCACACATATCATTTATCCTATCTTCGGCTCACAATTATCAATGATTGTCAGCTAAATTAGTGGAACAGTGATGTACAACAGAACAGAAGTATTTTTCTTGATTATTTAGCGTCAGTTGTCTGGGTATTTCCTAATAACAACTGTGGGATATGTGTAATTACTAATTTGATAAACAACAATATTTTGTAAACTGTGTGCTTTTGTTTCCTAAGCAGCAATTTGACTATATCTTTAGATTGTAAATAGCGTCAAGGAAATTGAAAATTGGAGCAAACATTTCGACAAAATACTAACACAAACATTTCAATATAGAAAAATACAGTTTTTATTTAATCGGTATAATAGTTTTCCATGTAAAACTCGACCTACATTTACTAAACATTTGAAGAAATTGAGTATTGTTTTTATTTGACTAAAACTTATCGTTCGCAACAAAAATAGTTGCCGTAAACATTTATGTACAATGGTTTTTTCGTTTATGACAAAAGAAATGTCTCGAGTGGGAAAGAAACATTTTTTTTCCAAATATTGAATTTCCGTAAAATAGGAGAAATATAATAATAAAGTCTTAGCTATTTGATTAAATCAAATAAAAAACGGACGATATTTTACCCTCAGAGAGCTTTCTAGATAAAATGTATTTAGAAAAAAAGATCTCAAATAATTTCAGGAAAGATGGAACGCAGTTTACGGAATCTTATTATGACAAATTATTCAAAAATAGATTGACATAATATCAGCTGACTTTAAAAATAAAAAGACTTTGAAAATAAGATTCTTTTTTTTTTTTGATTGATTGAATTGGCATTTACTTGGTAGAGTTCCATTATCGCACGGCGAAGTTTTAGCTCTACAAAATTTATAGCGTACATAGTAGATAGTTATTTCGGCTCATCCTCATCAGAACTATGTTCAAGTGTATTATAGAATATTTAGATAAGTAAATGTACGTTTTAGCATAGTTCTGATGAGAACGTAAGCCGAAATAGCTATCAACTATATATCTTATAAATTTTGTAGAACTAAAACACATTGCTATTTTGTCACCGTGTTATTTTTTTTTCGTATCACCAGATAGATCTAATACGAATATAAAACTTGATTGGTTGATTGATTGTCGAATAATTATGTATGAGTCAAAAATAAATTTCACGGCTACATTTTTCGTAATCAAGTTTTGTCATTTTACATTAATTTACATAAATATGTTGAATCTCATATCACGTACAAAAATTTTACACGAGTATTTTTAACCCCTTTGGAGAATTGAAACCTTGCTTATTGTTTTTCAATTAGTAGAATGTCAATTGCTAGTCTGGTTACACAAAAAGTGTAATGACAAAAAGTCATATATTATTACCATATCTAGTTGAATTAGTTCGGAATAAGCCAAAATAGCTATCTTTTATTATTTATCAAATAAAAAAGAATAGCCAAAAGTTTGATAACGTCTAGGCAATCACATGAAATAATTTCTTTTTTTGGAGTGTATTTAATATTTTTTCCGTGAAAAACAATAGTATAATATTAAAATATATAGGGGTTTTCAGAAAAATTTGAATCTATTATATTATTTTGCAGATATAAGACAACCAAAGGATTGTATGATTATTTATGTTAATGAATTTTTTTAAAGAATAAAATGATAATTTAACAAAAAACTACACGAATAACTATAATTTATCAACAATTTGCGGCTACTCGGTCAATTAAAAATTGTTCAGTAAGTTTTTATTAAGATAGGGAATTTTATTTTGTAACCTTTTTGAACACTTTATCGCAACCTTACAAAAAGCAAACCATTTTGATAAAATACAATATAAATATTTCAAAATAATATATCGGCTTGAGATTCCGTGATTTAACAATACTACTCCAATATAATTAAATAATTTCTCAATTCTTTGGAACACATCAAACACTTGTCGGACTATAAGGGTTGAATTACATTATACGTAACGTTTTCGTGAAAATTAACATTATTCGAATGTGCCGGTGGTAGAAACACCTCTGATTTTTTTCCCGCTGTCTTTCCCGCTCTGACGTTGATAAATGTATTAGTGTTTCCCCGCCGGCCGACATTTTCGCACAAAAATGTTACATTAATCATTTCCGCCACGACCCCGGTCACCATTCTAGCCGCACTATCTTTGTTTGAAAAGCGACGATTGTAGGTAGCGATGTACCCACACTCGTAAGACACGATCTCTGGAATAATATAAATGTATATCTCTCATGCCAGACTTTCATATCGTTTTCAAAAAGCATTCAATTCGTCCGTCTTTTACCATTAATCATATTTAGAAATTGTTTTTCAATTTAAGATATCTCAAAAGTTCTTCGTAAAGGCTTTTCAGAGAACATTTTATCGTAAAATATATATATATCATTGTGATTTAGAAATAATTTAGAATACGTCAGCTTGTATCAATATGAATCTACAATATAAAAATACATTAATGACACACCACCAAATGCGTCTCGCTTTTTTCAGTGAAGTTTTTTCAGTTTTCTCTTCAACGTTTAATTGTTTAAAACACATCTCTAGTCTTTCTTTCAAAATCCCACGTTTTGTCAATTCATCCTTGAAAATTACTAGTTTGTTAAATAAGATTTATATTAAAAGATGTATTCGTTGAAAATCTTCAGTGCCTGATCAAAATTGTTGCTGATTTTTAATTATAGATTGTTAGATTATTTGATTTAATGATTTTTTTTATTTCAATGCATTCTTGATAGAATATAAAATTGTTATGAAATTAAATATTACTGGTGAATGAATGTCTGCGGCGTGACTTTAGACTATATTTTAATTGAAAACAATTGTTTTTCTTATAGTACTAGAAACATTTTAATAATTATTATCCGAAGCATATCTTAAACAGCTTTACTGTCGTAAAATACGCAAATCATTATGTTTGCAATAGCTCACTTTTCGTGGAAGGAGATAATAACAAAATAAGAATAGTTGAAAAAGTTTCCGTGAGAATAAACACACACGGCATGCTCTTCAAAAAGGAATCTTGAAAAATGGCATACGCCTCATTTTCATTGAAACGTTTTTTTATTATAAACACACACAGCGCGTTCATTGTGCTACTGCCCTTACATCACATCACAATGAAAAATTGGCTTCGTTCTTTTCTTGGAAAATATTTTGCTGTGAAAAAACTACTCACAACTAGTCGAAGGAAATATTTTTATTCATCTATATATCGTTCATGTCTCGAAGGCTGGCAACACTAATCAGGAAAACCTTTTCGCCTTTGAAATATATGGCTGGTTAGTAAATATAGAAGGAAAGAAAAAACAGACATTGATATATGAACATTGATTTCTAAAAGAAATTTTGTCTAACGTGGCGATCTCATTCTATTATCTACGATAATCACTAAATTCATAACCGTTTAACTCCATCTCGTAATTGGAAACAACGTGAAAAAGATGAAACCTGTAAACACACACAAATTTTAAATTTTAAATGATTAAAAATATACTTTCGATGAATTCAGCGGTAGCTATAAGAAAACACATTTAAATATAAAAGAGTTTTGATTATTCCACGTACATACAGTAGGTAAATTAATCGAAGTTATTTTAAATATAGATTAAAAATATAATATAATAAGATAAAAGTTGCAATAGATATCAACAAACTTATAAAAATTCTTGTAGAAAAAATTTGTTAATTTATCCTTACTATAAAAGAGTTTTGTCAATAGATGCCGCTACGATATTCGCAAAATTTAAAGCAGTATTTTAAACTCATATAACGACATGCCTTCTTGTGAAATCTCATGAATTATAAATTAATTATTTTTGATATTAAAGAAAATAAATTAACGTTTAAGCTGAGTACACTATCTCTACGCCCTCTTATAACAATAAAATAAGAATAAATTACATAAATAAAACTGTGCACGATTTCCCCGTCTATCGGTAGCCGGCAGAAATTATCGTTAAAATAGGCGTTATTTATTAATATTTACCGGATGCAGTCTCCTTGCAGCATCATGTATCGCCAGGATGTGAGTGATGCGATGTCTGTCGAGTTGAGCAGGATCTTTCGAGTCTCGGTAGTTCCCAACATAGAGGCCCGGAAGCACCTGAAACCATACAAACGATTATTCAACCCAAATTCATGTACACATTTAATAAATATTTTATAGAATATCATAACTTTGCTATAGTAACATAATCGAAAGAACAAGAGATGAAAAATGGAAAGGGAAAATGCTTTGAATTTAATTATAAAATAATTTTCTTTCCTCGACTTTTGAGCAAAATTTTTATTAAGTTGTGTTAGAATCATAAAAATATGGACATTTTTATAATTGAATAAATGCAAAATTGTGATTTCTAGAAGACTCTTATTTACAAATAATATTTTTAAGAAAATTCTCCGGTTATAAATAAACAAATAAAACTCACGTGGCATTAAAAATAATGAATAAACTTCTTTCGTAATAGAAGGGTATTATTTTAATAGAACAGTAACTACACGATTTAAATTTTTACAAAAATCACGTAAATGTTTTCTTTGATTGATGCTCTCATTGATATTTATTTGATGTAATTTATTGTTAGGTCTTACGTTCTTTTGATTAACGTATAATTAAGCTAAACCAAGATACATTTCGTTGCTTTTTTGTCTTACAATATTTTTAAGCTACTTTAAAATCCATAAATAATAATCATTTAATTATCATAAGAAATATTTTCCGTAAACGATATTTAAATTTAAAAATAAATTTTATTTACTAATTAAATTAAAGTAATTAGCTAGAATATGTGACAACAAAATTACTATTGCCTAATTCTTTCAAATCAATACTTTTTATGTGTCTAATATAAATCCACCTTGAATAAAAGGAATGATTGATAGATGCATGCTTATATTTTAAGCCACGTCTGCTCCCAGTGTGGAATATATGGCATTTTAACAGAATTATCTGAACAGAAGTTTTTTTACCAAAAGTGTTTACAAGCTAGTTTCTTAAACTCTCTATTTTAGAAGAAAGTAGAGATTTGGCTAGAACAATACAAGTTGTTTACTAATCACTTCTCTTATCCTCGATTTATAGAAAAAGTAAGTAGAAGAGATTCTCAAACATCATACCATTGAAAGATATTCCATAAATTTATTAAATAAAACGGTTCAAACTAAGACTCAAACCTGTGATGTCTGTGAAGGAAGTCAACGATGTTGACCATTACACAACTGTCCTGACAATTCCATGTATATTATCTATTCATAAAGGCAAATGGCGTGAAATAAAAATATAAAATCGAATTCCAAATATAAGATGATAAGATGTATGATGCTAAAAATGACAATGTTCAACTAAGAATTCGATCAAGGATTCTGAATAGAGACACTACGCTGTCGATTATTATACATTAATTACCTACCAAAAATCATATTAAATATACAACGATAATTTGTATTATTACAATGGACATAAATATTATCAGTGTTAACTCTAGGTCGTTATAAATTATTCAAAACAGCATTCAAGAACAAAATAAAACTATTTATTGACTTTATTTAGAATATTTTTACAATAAAAATTAACTAATTTCTTCAATGTCGTCAAATACATATTTGTTGTGCTTTTTTTTTGAACAACTTCAAAAATAGAACACTTTATTATTTTTAATTTGAATAATATAAAAATAAACCATCGACATTAAAACAAGGAAACTTTTTTTAAAAAGGCTTAAGTGTTGCATGTGTAGAAAACTTATCAATGCTGTTAATTTTGGTATAGCGCCGAGCAAGCTTCACGTTGCTTGTCATTTAGAATGCATTCGAAATGTTTCATCATAAAAAACGTTGAGTGTAGCAAAAATTGTTGCACGTTATGTTACGGAACGGAGCATCCAGAATGGCAAAAAAATATTTACAATGAGCGTACCCAAAGGCTTGTTGCTAAAATTGACCTGTTTACGGAAATACACCGCGTTAATATTCATGCTCGGATTTGAGTGTCATTCAAGGGATATGCCGAAGTTCGCGAATAGAGAATGAATGCAGATTTTCAATCCAGATTTAAAACAGCTATTTTAAAAAACATTAATGAAAACAAAAAGGGTTCATTAATTTTTATTTCAACTTGTTAACAAAAGTATCTCTCATTATTTTGTTGTTTAATAGGGTACTATACAACTTTAACGGTGACAAATATTTTTTTGAAAATATTTCCACTTCCCTCAGCGATTTGGATAATGTTTATTTACTTTGCACCAATTTCATAAAATAAAAAGGACTGAAATATTACTGACAAATAGGCTTTTAAAAACAAATCTACATAGATCTACGACCATAGTTATTATTAGTAGTATTTCCACAGTATATTTTATAACCAGGACCGGTTTAACTCATCGCGAGCATTATCAACTAATCTTTTAAAATAAGAACTGGAAAATGCGTTTTTATCATTTAAAAATCATGTGTGTTATTTATAATCATTGTGAAATATCATCTGATTTACTGACCACCAAAAAAAGTGATTTGATTAAATAACTGAAATGATTAAAATAATGTGATCACTAGGTCTTCAAAAAAAATCAATTTAGGTGTATGTATAAGCTTAATTTTTATACCAACCCTTATTTCCGAGTAGAACCATTGACCTCTACGAAAGCCATCCAGCTTTATTCTATTTTCAGAGAACCACTGAAGCAACCCAACAACGCTATTGCCATTTAAGTTTTTGTCAGTAATATTATGTTTACATCCCTTGTTAGTCCCTTCACATTTTGAAAATATATGATTTAACATTATCAATAAAGTAAAAAACGGTGATGAAGTTAATCACATAAGAGTTTGTAATGGCTATATTAGCATCAAACTTTCTTTAATGCATCGTCACACTATTAACATTTTTTTTTATTTGATTGATATGTTGGAATGAATTTGAATATTTTCAGATAGCCTTCTATTCCCTAAAGTAAATAAAATAACAATCAAGTCCTTTTCAAACAGTAGTAATGATAGCATTTAAAAAAGCAGTCATTTTCTACACTTATATTTCTTGAGTTTACTTATCTGGTACTAACTCATCACTCTGTTTTGGTTGATAACTAGTATTCTACTGAAAAATTATATATACACTGAATAAATCATGGTCTCAAACTGCTATAGGAAAATCACTCACTGCTTCTAAGCTGACGTTTTCGTTTTATTGACTGATTCAAGTTCTGTTAGTATCTGTACATTTAAGTCAAGGAAACTACTCTACCCGATGCAGATCTACAATAATCATACGTGAGAATTTCCCTTAAACTATAGGCTTACACGGCCTCGCAGAAGTTCTACAACCCTCGTGCGATTCAAAAAAAACTATTGATTTTTGCATAATTGTTTAAATTTTAAATATGTACATAAATTATAATTTTTTCATAGATATTCCTTTTTCATTAGTACATATCGATAAATAAATAATACATCATTTTTGCAGAAATGATTCATTTCGTCACACATTTCTTAATTTAACTTGCTCAGAAATTTTCCGCCCAAAGAACCTCTTGTCTAGATGCGACATTGCGACGTATGTTGTATTTTGACAGATATGGAATGTGTTTACGTTACTTCCAGCAAAATTTTCTTGATAAAATAAACATCATTATAGGGTCTTATTTATGCAAATGCCATGACAATATACTATGATTATGGGTACATTTTTGTCGCATGTGCTGTAACATCATCATAATGCAAAACACGATTTATATACGCTGTCGTATCACCTAGTTAGCCGAGTCTTCATCAGACTTATACTAAAATTCACTTATAAGATTCCCTTGCATCATAAATAATAAGCAACTTCGTGCTAAACTTCCGCTGTTGACTCGTGAATTCTCGAGTATCTACGTCGTAGCACATCTACGCCGCTACGAGCTACAAATATAGACATCGGCGCGCGGCGAGGATTTCAAAAGCTATTTTTTTTAAATATCATGAACTTGTTTCAAAAGATTTTAAATGTTTTTTCGGTGATATTCTCAATTACAGTGTGGTACAAATTGAGCACCATTTTTACTGTTTAGCAAAAATATTTTCCATATATTGTATATATTACATTTTTGTTTAAAAATCAAAGTATTGTTTACCTTTTTTTAGATTTTAAAATTCTTAATTTTTTTCAAATCCATTTCTGATCGCAACCCCATCAATCAATGACTTGTTACTGTTTTTTTTTAAACATGTTTTTCTCAGGCAAAATAGCGAAACGCCTTTTTTTGATATTTTATCAATCACTTATTTGAAATTGATATGTTGATAGACTAAAAATTTTGGTATATCAGACCTCAACATAATGGGTAAAATTCTCAGCTACTTCGGCTTACGCCCTCTGACGAGGTTCTGCTCTAGCTAACGCTATTTCTAATGAAGGCGTAAAAATTAACAATTTTTGCAGAACTCAAATACATTGCTATTTTTTACCGTGTTTTTGAATAAACACTTCAACATTCTTCATTATGTTAACAAGTTTATTTATGCATTTTTTTCCAAATCTCAATTCGGAACACATAAAAATGCTTATAAAATAATAGCAGTGAGCAAAATAGTTCCTTTTTGATAAATGCATAAATAATTATTTTCCAAATCATTAAATCAACAATATCTTTAATTATAAACGTTAAAACAATAAATCATCCCGTCATTTTCTAGTATAATTTCTGGTCAAAATCGTTTACAAAATCTGTATTCTCTTTTCAATTATATTTTTAGTATTTTGTTTTTTATTTTATTTGTTCTTTTGAGAGTTTTTCAATTTCAATTAAAATGCTGACGGATTAAGGAATCATTATTGTTTAACATAGAAAACGCTTAAATAAAAAAAATCAATTGATTGATAAATATCATTTAAAGTTACCTCAGTCCGTCTATCTGATTCTAAAAACGAGGGGATAAAAAATTATTAGCTAACTACTATAGTAATTCTTGCATAGCCTCAATTTTCATTATCTCGTTTAAATCTCTGTTGAGATACTGTAAATAATGTTATTTCGTACAGTATAAAAAAAATATAACAAATTATTATTACTTTTGTTAATAATTCTATTTAAAATTTTTATTTTTTCTTTCGGGGAGTTTTAAATTCTGCTCTGGCAACATTTAACTCTACCTACTCGCAATCAATTATACACGGAAGCCAAATTTAAAGAGACCTAATTGTTCCCGAAAGTTTGTTAATGTTTGGTGAATAAATAGCAAGTTCTCCGAAAATTTCGAGACCCTTTGTCAGGATTAGTTGGCAGAAGTTTCATACAATATGTATCACATAAAACTTGCACCGTGTGTTTGGTTGAATAAAAAAATCTATTTGTGTGTTTTATTGCGAAGAAACGTAATGCAATATGTATCAACCACTCGCTGTGATGGTTAAGTACCAATGAAACCCAAAATCAACCAAAACCTTCGGAAAAGCTTTCTGCATACTAATGCTTTATTCTCCTCAGTAAATAAATGCCGACCGCTAAGAATACAAAATGAAAATCAAACTTCAAACGCAATAAATCTTTGCCAATAAAATTATTCAGCATCCCTTTCAGTATTAAAATTTAGCAACTAAAGTAAAAAAGGGTTTTTTAGTTCCAAGTCATGTAATATAAGGTTGATCAAGTAATGAAATTACTTACTTCAATTCAAACTGATTACCAAACTTTCATGTCGTACCGATGTAACGAATCAAATTCTTCCATTATATACATTTGTGAAGGTTTTTTACCATTTTTAATTCATTTACAAAGAAAACGGGGAAAAGTTTTTTGGTTAGTAAAATCAATAAATACCCACATAAAAGAAATGTTTTAGTTCCATAAAAGTATTAAAATATTGTGAAACTAAATATGTAGCCGTTGTTATTTTTATCATGGAGTTATACTTTAGTTATACTATCTTTACTTTCTTGGCTTCAACATTTGACATTTTGGCAATAAACGGTCATTATAATACCGCTATTTTTTTGGATGTTATGTAAAGGCAGCCAAACATTTTTCGGGCTATAATTCTACATTAAATGAAGAGAATTTGGGCTGATAATTTAACAGAATTAAGTCGTTCGACCTCTCTTTCGTACGAGTACTATAAGATAAAAGGACGGATCTGGGAAGGAACAAGTAATTAGTGTTTAATAGATTTCATTTTAGCTAGTTTTAAAGTTCTGTAGAATATTTACACTTCAGTTAATTTGGTGTTCATTCTAGAATCTATAAAGAATGTAACTTATAACTTCAAAATAAATTAGAGAATATTTTTTCAATCACACTTGTCGAAAATCTCATACTTAATATAAAAAAATCTAAACGCTATATTGACCTTGTCGACAACTAAACTATACCAGTCTGATCGTTATAGCAAAGCTCTTACCGCGGAGTCCGATGAAAAATACAACCTGAAATTTCGTTGTTCTGTATACTTTCACGGGATGAATACATAGAAAGAAATAAATCTGAGATCGGCAAAGCTTTTTTGTGCGCTTGTATGTGTACGAAATATTTTTTCCCAGCTTTGTGAATGATTAACTAAACTTTTTAATGCGGTTCTCAAAAACCTTTACATACCAAAACATGCTAAGCATTGTGTTGAATAATCTTTTTTCATAAAAGTAACTACGTAGTAAAAATTCAATCAATACGAAATCACCATAACAGTTTTTTTATTTTTAATGTACAAGTAAACCGACGTGCGTAATATAACATTATCCGTCTTGTGTAATATAACATTAAAATTATATCACATTCAATACGTCCATTCGCGAGACAGTGCAATCGATTTATAAAAAAACATTTATTTGTCTCTAACTACAGCTATAAAACCGTGGATAAATGAAACATTTTATCGTATTTAATACATTATATCAATAACAATTGATATAATAGTAAAACTCTGCTCTTTCATAATTCCTCATTCCTCATACATCCGAGTCTGGAAACAATTATTTTCATTAAGAAAACAATATTAATAAAAACTCACTACTATGAATATATATATATATCACTTTGTTTTTTTTAAGTTATTCCATTTATAAACTAGTAAGCCTGAAGTTTAAACAACTTTCGGGTTCGTTGTACACTGATCAACGTTTTTAGGATGTCATAGACTCGAGTACCAGTACGGCCAACTTATTTCAATTGAATGTTTATATCTTATCCTTAAGGCCTCTGTTATTTCTTTGGTATTAATTCCTTTTCTATATAACCAATTTTAACTGTTTATTGTATGTCATTTCTTTTCTACTGCATCCGTGTGATAGCATTGCTGAAGATACCGAAAAGTCGTTAGTGACAAAACATGTGAAATCGTACAAAGCTTGAACAATTCAATTTTTATGGATGGCTGTTTTGTTCTTATGGTGTCCTTAATTTTCCTAACCGTGACGAAAGCCACCAGTTGACCATTAATTAGCTTTTTCCTAGCCTTATCAATCTCTGAAAAATCGAGTTATAATAAATGAATAGTTTTCAACGAGCAGTTCCCTCGGAGAAAACGTTTTCTGAGATATCATCAGTAGTACGCAACATATTGGGGATCAACATAAATATAAAAATTATGTTGAACGAAAATCATCATCAAATGAATATTAAATAAAAAAAAACATATTGCAATACATGACTTTTTAAAGTCCAAAGACAACGAAGTAAATATGAACTGCATGTTAGGTTGTTCAGTTATTGACCGGATGATTTGAACAAACTTTTTTTATTTTAATGACAAATCTTTGAAAAGAAATCGATATAATTTATAGCTCGGTGAAAAAATAGCAATGTATTTATTTCTAAAAAAATATAAGACATATAGTTAATAGCTATTTCAGCTTACGCCTTCATCATATTTCTAATGAAGACGGAAGCCGAAATAACTATCAACACATTTTACAAATTTTGTAGAACTAAAATACATAGCTAATCTTGCACCGTGTTACAATGCAATTCTAGCAACAAAATATCAATAAAGCGGTAATTTATGATTTTGACTGAAGTTGCTTGATGAAATTTCAGTATCGAATTTGAATTGACGAAACTTTGTACGTGTCCACATGTTTTGTCACTAGCGACTCAGGTTTCGCCTTTCGTCATCTAGTCTTGCCAGTTCTGTTGTATGCATGTGATAGAATGCCTGAAGATGCCTAAAGGCCAAACCCGGTCACAAAACATATGAAATCGTACAAAGTTTCAACATTTTAAATTTAAATACAACTTTCATAGCCAATGACATAAAACATCGGCTTATATAATATATAGCGATACAAATATATTCAATCCTTCCGTTGATACCAAAATTTACCGACAAACTTTTCATTCCAAATATATATTATATAAAGATAAAATATTTATCAAAAGGTAAATATTAGAGTTAAACTGGCCCTTGTCACTTTATATTATATGAAATAATACTAAAAATAATAATATGTAACGAACGGATGTTCAAATTTTTTCATATTCATAAAAATGACCGTATACTACAACATTTGAACGAAGAAAAGATTGAAATAAATATTTCATATTTAATAAATAATATATATGTTTTTACAAACATAAAACCGTATTTTATGCGGTATAATTAAAAGTTAGCTCATAATAAACAGGAACGTCTTTTGAAATAGATATGCTTATTTATTAATAAAAATATTCAAAATTCTTTTTACGTTCGCAAAATAGTCTTCGAAAACAACAATTTGAAATTCGAATTACCGAAACAGATAATGTAAAATTTGAATATTATGTTCTAGGGAGATGAGAATACAAAGGCGATGTCTGAATGATTTACAGTTTAGAGATTCACTGCCTCTCTTCTATATTCTCGCAGGAGGGGCGGAATTACTTATGTAAATATAAAATACAAGGACGAGCATCAAATATAATGTAAACAAAGTATGCAGTGTTGAAAATAGATCGGAAAAATCCAATCACATGGTATTCCGTCATACCTAAAAATCCCTTGATGGCAATAATACATAGACAATCGAATGCTTATACAGAGGACAATAAAAAAATCTCAACTTTACGTTCAGATTGAACGAAAGAATTGTTTTCTAATTACATCAATTTGATTCAAATTTACTGCTTTTTTATTTCTTTTGCCGGTCTTTTATGGCATATAAAGCAACTGTCACATCCTACACTGTCTTGTTCAGAAAGACGCTTTTTTTTCTGGTTTGTCATGCAAATATTATGAAAAAAATACTGTGGTACATTCTATATTTCTTCACAAATTTCCATTAATACCATCTTCAGTCATGAAATATAAAAAATGGTTTTGTTTAAATATTTATAATTTAAAAATAATTTCCGATATTTCAACGACCCACCCACGTGTTAAAACATTAATAGAAATCAGACAGTAAATGCTCAATTATTTCAAATTAAGCAGTACGACTACTGTATTATCTCTACCATTATTTTGTGTTGGTAGTACTTTATTCAAATTACGTTATTTATGTGAGATATTGCTGACAATCTAGCTAATAAAATATATCATCTAACAGCAGTGAACATATATACTACAATTTTAAAAAAGAACTATAAATCACTCAGCATAAAAATGGACAGGAAACTCATTCGTCGTAATGCAAAACCTGATATAATTAATAGTAAATTATAAACATACCTAATAACGATTGTCGTTAATTTATTGTATATTTGTAGGGGTATTTATTTTTTACAAAAGAGGCCGTGATTTTCAATTAATTGAGAAAAAAGTGTCTATTAAAAAAACAGTCAAAATAGGATACGGGTAATGTGTTGTGTTTTTTTGCTAAGCTGGGTTAAAATGGAAATTATACGATGCTCGAGTGAACCATAGCTCTATTAAAATTAATGCTACCTCTTAGTTTTATTACAATATGAATCGCCCGGGGAATGAATATGATATGTATAATATGATATATATGCGACATAATTACAAATAACGACTTGAGAGAATCACAGCCCATTGTTTTAACGGAGTCATTAGAAACATTCTGGATAGCCCGAAGAGATGGGTAATAATTGTCTGCGACAGATTAACAATCGGACGCCCCATAAATAATTTTACTCCGTAATAAATCTTGGTTTTCAGTAACGTTTTCTTCATTAACATATTTTTTTAAATACGTTTTCATAAGCACGAAATATAGCACTACTCGTCATCAAAACAATCTTTTATAAAACATACTAGTTGACCTGTCGCGCTTTGTTAAAATCTCAGAATTTCAAGGAAACTTGTTACTATAACAAACAATTTAACTGTTTATAGAATTAATGAGCGTAAATTTTAATAATATAAATTAGATTATACATTGATTTTTTGAATGATATGCCAGAAACCTTCGTGGGAGTGTATTAAAGAAATTTGTAACGTTTCATATCGATCGAATAAATGATGTTGTAATACATCAAGAAGAAACACAGACATATTTTGATTTTGATATATATATAGATAAGAATATTCAGTTGCACCGATCATTATAATAAATCAATATTTTACATAGACAAATATTATTTTCGAAATATCTTGATTAAAAATGACTGATTAAAATGAGGTATTACAATAGATAGTCGTAATTTTAAATAATAACGAAACATAGATTGACTAAGGTTTCTTGGAAAATAATTTTCATCGTATGTGTAGTCTGTTTGAAAATCATTTTCCGGCTGATTTAAACAGCAAATTTGTCGCTTATCAAAATTCATCAAAAAACATGAAATTGTATTGTCAGTGGCTCAATTTAATAATCTTAAATGTTTTCATATCTTGTAGTTTCAGAAAAATTTTATTACTATCAAAAATTATAACTTTTTAATGAACAACTCGTATGCTGAAATTTAAAATTCTGATTAAAAAATCCACAATTCTAATGAAGTACAATAATATACCTTCATAACTTACCAACAATTACCAAAAAATCACAGAATCACACGATTGCAAGATGAAATTTAACTAACGGTGTTATTTTTAATCATTGTCGTTTAAAATTGAAAAAATCTCTTTCCAATTATTTTTAATAAAAAAGTCAATTGATCACATTTAGTTTAATGACCAGTAAATTTAATTTGATACTAGCCAAATGAATACGGGCTACTGTTAGGTATATAATTCAATATATAATATAACAAATTAATTCTATAGACAAATAAATTTAGATACCAACCTTTCTTCCAATGTATTATAGACTCATTATGAAGAAATAATACTGAATAAATAACAGCGGCTAGCTTATATTATATTGGCTCCGCTTAAGTATTTGCTCTTAGGATTGCTTTCTTAGAACCAATACTCTGAGTAATGAGTTATTACAGCGTTTCTCAATTATACTCAATTGCGAAAGCTTTTTTATGTTATATGAAAATAAAAGAAACTCTAAAATATCTCAATATATCAGCTTTGTTAGCTGCAGATTTTTTGTATTTCGTGTCATATAAAAAAACTCAGCCTTTATTATAATAAGTACGTTCATGTAGGGAAGAAAAAAACAAATTTTAATATTTTTAAATCTTTCTGAAACGATATTTATAATTGATGTGTCATCGGACAATTGAATTTAAAAGCAGAGTTTCCTTTGCGCCATCACTTCACACATCACCGCATTTTATTCTAGTAGTGTTGTGTGTGTGTATAAAAACATTGTTACATTTTATGTCAATTTCTTTTTAAACCTTCGTAAATTATTTTATTCTTTCTTATAGATACATATCATGACTTTAATGAGAACTGTAATACCGATATTACCGAACCCGGGAACCTTGTATTTTAACTCTGTTCAGTGCTGAAATACTGGTTTTTATGTTTAAAAATATCAATCGTATCATAAGCCTATTTTTCTGAATAAAAATTGAATCTCAGAGGCGTTTACTGTCATTGAAGTTTTTTGCACGAATAATCCTATAACCATAATAGATTCCTGTATTGATTACTAGTTTTCTCGAGGCAATATTTTATTTTAATAACACAATTATAATAAGGTGCCACATAATCTTATGTCAGACATATACCTAAATAAATAGACAATATTTTTTTTTATATTGAGCGATTTTCAATTGCCGTAATTAATTTCAAAAAAATAATTAAAATACCGATTCGGCGGGTTTATGGTAATTTTAATGCGCTCAACCCTTTCGAGCAGTTAACTATGGCGAATTTGCATTTCGGTAGATTACTCCAAGAAATAAACAAGTTAAGCTCTTAAAGATGCCAATGTAAAATACTAAGCGATAATAAAATATCCGACATTCATCGGGTCGATTTTATATATTGCGTACAATCTTAAAATTTTATAAAATTATGCCTAATATATAATAAATAATACGAATTACGATATTTACTACTTTGACAAACGGCATACGAATCGTTAATTTAAATTTGAAGTCCAGGTGGACGAGAAATCTAAAAAATTCTTTAAAACTCATTTTCTCCGCAGTTCACTGAAATAAAATTAATGGTCGTTCAGTTTTAGTTACAAAGCCTATAACACTCATTTGAAATAAACACTCATTGCTTAATTTACGCTACGATAAAAAGTCATTTGGAATGATTTTTTATATGGATTCAAAATGTCTAAAACTAAAATTAACCACTGTCATACAACACATATAGCGTTGATTATATGTCGTAATATATAATAACATCATCATCCAAATATTTCTGAGACAAAGCAATATTGTGAAATAACTATTTACAAATATGAAAACAATAATGTGAAGTTTTTATAGAAAACTAAACTCATGTTTAATTGATGCCGATTTAAGTTCTGCTATAAAACTGTAGTTTTAAAAGCTAGCCGTTTTACATTCCAGGCCGACAAAAATATGCAACACAATAATGAATCAATAAATAAATTTATGCCTCATTAACTTCGAGGCACGGCAAATCTTTCAGCGCCTGCAATTTTCCGTTGCCCGTCTAATTTTGCAACAACGTAATATTATACATCGCGATTGCAATGTATTCGACGTCGTCCATATCATAACAAGCCTACAATTTTCTATGACAAGAAAATTGTGAGAAATATTACCAGATGTCACTAAATATAGTGTCATTGTTTCAAATTTAACTAGATATAAAAATTGTAGTTACTTCATTTTTTTATGCATAATTTATTGATGTTATATCTGACGGCACAATTACTTCCGATCATTAAAACTAAAATGGTTTCTCGCCGTAACATCAGTCACCTGAAAAGAGGGACATCAATTCTACAGGTTTATGAAAAAGTAATCAGTGAATAATACAATGTAGTTCGCGGTTAGCAAATGGATCTTTCGGTTCTTGCTAATATTACCAATCAGCGTGAAAAGAATGTTAACTATAACACTAAAAATATTATTATATTTTGAATGAGATTTATTTTTAGAAGTAGAGATTATTACCGGTTCTACAATCTATACTGATTTTTATTGCGCATCAAAATCGACAAAAAAGTTGTACTTTTACATACGTTATCTTGAGATAACTAAGCTTCACTCAAATATAAAATCAAATGTTTTATACACTTGTTATTTAAAACGGTTAGTGGTAAATAAGCTCTTTCACCATTGAGTCTTTTGTTGGTTAAAAGAGAGATACTAAATGAAGATTGAGAAGCACTAGTTTGAAATTCAAGGACGATAAATGATGAGTTGGGACGATTCCTAAGCTATTATCCCGTCTGAGACCTAACTAATAATTTTCAAACATTTTTTATAAAATGATAATCTATATTGCTTATTGATTTGTGTTCTTAAATAAACTTTTCCATACCGGATAATTAGCAACCGAACGTTTTGTTTGTATAGCTTTTCTTATAAACATATTATATTTTAGTAGCGAATATCTTAAATGAAAAGTTACAGGGCCAAAAACGATCGTACCCTAATTAACAGAATGTTTTACAAGAATTCGCAAGCGCCGACAACTTC
This sequence comes from Himalopsyche japonica, assembly GCA_028555115.1. Classification (NCBI taxonomy): domain Eukaryota; kingdom Metazoa; phylum Arthropoda; class Insecta; order Trichoptera; family Rhyacophilidae; genus Himalopsyche; species Himalopsyche japonica. Next base: position 172,088 of record JAHFWJ010000634.1, read on the forward strand.
AAGGTTTAAACAATTTCCAACTTCAAACTTGTTTTAAATTAGGAACACTGTCATTAACAAGTGCCTATGTGTTGTACCAACACAATGAGATAATTGAAAAAAATGTTATTTCCTAAAAGTATATCATGTATGCCATGTCATTCATTTATTGCATATTTGTTATACTTGAATGTTTTACTTACGCAATACACGTCTTCTTCGATTTGCGCGGTACTCTATCAACATTTTAGGGTATCTCAATAATCTATTTGATGAGCATTTTTTTAAAACCAGTGAATCAAAAATAGTTGAGTCGTTAAAAAATATAAAATGGCGCTATAAAATGACTAGTATTTAACTATAAACAAGTGTCGAATTGACCAAATTGATCAAATCAAATAACAAAAAAAACAATTAATGCGCGTAAGTACTCTATCCCTGAGTAAAATCTTGATCATTGATCACTCATATACTTTATGGTAAAAGTCTACCATCTCATAACCAACAAAAAAAATACATGCCTTCCCCAGTAACAATCTAGTGAGAAGAACATTTTCATATAATACTACTTCTTGAAATCAATCTTTCTTATTTATCAATATCATAAATCAAAAACTAGTACACCTGTAGGATAGTAAAATAATTTTCCGAGGACCAAAAGTAAACGTTTACGTAGCTAATATTTTTTACGTTGTATGTTTTTTACATGTCGTAACGGCACATAATTGTATTTAGATGTTTCTTCATTAATAGTAATATTTATAAATATCGTTAACTCATCATACATTCTGAAACTCAGCATCCAAATTCAGTATTCGCAAGGAAGTTTCTTTGTTTTTTATTGCATTTAATATCTTGAGTACTTTGCTAGACTACATGCGAGTAATCGATATAAAGATTTAATCGTTACACAACATAGAAATATAATGACTAGGACACAAGTATTTCAGTGGATTAATATATGTATAATATGTACGAAAAATGAAATATCTATTTTTTGATACTACGGAATGTTACAAAATGTTATATTATGTATAGAATGTTATGATACAAAATTTAATCGTTTAATGTTTAAAATATATTTACAGTGTTTAATCCAATTTCGTCAGAATCAAGTGTAAAAATGACAATCATTTATTAAAAATACAATCATATCGTATTAAGCTTTTAATATGCTCGTTTATTTTTTATAATTCTTTAACGTACATTAAAAATATAAGTTATTTTTTTTAACTAGATGTTTATATATGTCTACAGTTCGAGTTAGACGTATGTGATAATTTAATTATTTATAATAATCGTATAAACAATTTCATAATATAAACACATTATTTCATAAAATTTTATTAGATAATAAAACATCTGAGAGAAAGATACACGATTGTATGTAGTTATATTTGATTTTAGCTTTGAGAGATGTGGAGTTTCAAAAATTATTTATGTAGTAAACGTGCCGAGTATTTTTTTATGATAAAAGTAAGATATCACGCATTTTAATGTTGTACTTCAAAATCTTAAAAAGCAAAATTTGCTATATTCATCTCTTTCTAATGTCTTCACTGATTGGTTGCACTAAATGCAATAGAATAGGGTTAACGGGCCAAGGTCAATGCATTTTTATTTCATAACCATTCAATAAAAAAACTTATTAAGAGCAAAGTAAATCTTAATGTGCTGGGTTCATCTTAAATAGATCGATGATTGCTGTCTAAATATTATTATTTTTTTACTCACCTTGTTCATTCCATTCCCCATGTTGAAGAAGAGTTACTTTCTCTTTGTATTTTTGAAGAATCCTCAGCAAATTAATTGACGCAGAACAGTTTGTTTACAGCTTTGTAGAATAAATGATACGATTAAAAATTATCGCTGAATGTCGCACTTCAAAAATAAAAATGACATATCAGTCAATAAACAACATAAATAATACTGCGATAAAATTATTAAGCTATGTAGCGCAAATTATATTATTGCGAATAATAATATAGTCTATGGTAAGTTATATTTACCAATATTTAATGTTTTAAAGATACAGTCGTCTTAGATGTTTTTTTTTTTTACAGAATAAAAATAACGTAATTGTCGACGATCGGAAGTTGAAATAATTATTGGCCAAACGAGGCCCTGTCGTTAACCGTCACATAATATATTTAGTTTTAATTCACTGCGAATAATTTAATAGATGATTATCGTATCTTTTCACACAATAAAATCGTCCAAAATATCACGATTTTGTGGCGAACATGAAATAATGAAAATACTGACAGAAAGCAGTATTATTCATTATGGTAATTGTTTCTGTATTCTGACGGCAACGTCGCGGAACGAATTTGAATATAGAACAATGATTTGAATTTATTTTTTCGGGAGTAATATACTTCGTGAAGGTGAATAGTGATAGTGAGTAGATTGCAGAGACGGAAATGAAACGCAGCGACACACGATAGGAAACGAGCGCGGCAAAAGCCAGGCCGGCACTAGACGCTTCCCGCCGCTCACTGGGACTGGGATGTCGAATTGCAAATGCGCATCGTTCTCACAAAGCTGTAAAGGTACATTCAATTTCCACCCAATGAAATTGCGCATGTATACCCCAAGCATTCGTTAAAATATTTTTCACATCATATCATAGCCAATATCGTACATATCGTTGAAAATACCCACTACAAACTAGTATATTATAAATTTAATAGGATTATGCGTACATTTTTTTAAACTGTAGACATTTAACTCTTTTGATATTATACTGACTTCATTAAGAGAATTACGTTATCATTTATCAAAACCCCAATACTTAAAACATATATTTCTTAGAACATTTAAATGAGAGCATTTAGACAATGACTTTTAATATTGACTATTACATAAAACGTTGTAGTACGCTTTTTGGAACACATCTTATGTGTTATATAGAATATAAAATATATGGCTTTGAAATCTTCAAAAATATATTAAATTGATCTTGACTTATGTTTACTTATTTTTTTTTATATTCTAAGGATCGCATTTATTGTACCCGTAAATCTAAATATTTATTCAATATATACATATGTAACAATTTCCAAAAAATGCCATTCAATGTTTTGGCATGTACTGATACTAATAATTAATTCAATGAATTTATTTTTCTAGCTCTTTAAATGTATTATATAATATGATAATTATTAATTTAGATATCATTGAGTTAAATTGAAACAATCGTCGTTTCTGTCGGCAATTAACATATCTTAACCACAAGGTTTTTGAGTGATAATATTCATATTTTAAGAATATAATATTCGTTTTGATATCAAAACAAAATTTTTGCCTGCGCAACAACCCACCTTTTCTCTCTTGACCTGCGGCAATTGAAGGGGTCGATAAGGGTGTAGTGGGGGTGAAACTCTTTCACCAAACCAAACCTAAATCATAGTCAATGTTTGATATAACATTCAAGTTACGAAAATAATATATTTTAACCTGTAACGACAAGCATTTATTATAATAATATATTAAGGTAAATATATTTTATTGACAAACGAAAAGTTTTCATTCGGTTGAAAACTTTTAAAAAGCTTTTGTTTGAGAATTCTGTGGCTTTTATATCAATATTCACGTCACGTTTACAGTGACAAATGAAAACAACTCGAGTTGTTTCAAAGATAAAGTTTACAATCGAAGAATTGTACGAAAACAGCTCTTGAATAAAATCTTTAAAAAAAAAACATCCAAACAGTTCCTTCGTAAGAAAATATAAATCAATTTCTGAAAGTAATTCTATTCGTAAAATACAAATGATTTTGTATTTGAAAGTTTTAAGGCAACCATAAATCTTAAATTATGATTCCTTGTAAAAATGTTGTTTTGAAGATTTCAATATTTATTTCTTAATTTAAAATCTATCCAATTCAAAATAAGAAATGAAATAAATCGAAATATGAGTAAAAATATCACTAAGCAATTCTTTCGTGAGCAGGTTGATTAGTAAATTTTGAAAAAAATAAACAACATATTTCGTTTGAAGGACCTTCTTACTTACAACACCCATAGCATACCAGTGGGAAATAAATGAAACTTCATTTTAAATCTTTATTTATACTGTTTAATTTTTCATCAAATTTTAGATAGTATTATAATATTATAATACTTTAGCATAAAACATAATATTTAAGCTGTCAATACTTTTAGTAAAATATTTAATTTGTACTTCTTAAACTACAGACTTCTTTACAATTATGGGAAATAAATTAATTATTGGGAAATATATTTGTGGAAGTATATAGTAGGAAAGGGGGTTAACTAATACAAGTCAAGTAATTATTTTTGTAAATTTATAATTGTAGAAAAAATATATTAACATAGCAAAAACTTCATTACTATATTCATTATAGATTTTAAAATTTATTAAAACAATTTTACTGTCAATATTTAAAGCAAAACAAATTCTCAAAATTAAAATCATGAAAATAAATTGCTTTATATGTATGATTATGAATTTAGTCACTTTTAATGTGTTCACTGCCATTTCTTGGTAGAAAAGAATGATATTTAAAATAATAATAACACATTTTTTTGGGTACTGTTTCCACAATTTTGTATTTTTTTAAAACAGGAATTGCGAGTTTTATTGTCAACTGAGAAAATACAAATTAATAAAAAAGTAATGATACAAAAATTTTAATGAAAAACCAACTGATGGTAAGGCTTGCGGTGAGCACAACCAATCCTGAACATAAAATATATTGTGGAAACAGTACTAAAAAATGTGATGTTATTATTTAAAATATGAATTTTGTATTAAGTTATATTTTGTTGAATCAATTTTACTATAAATAGTATAGTTTATAATTGTGGTTTTATATTGTTATAGATAGCAGACAGCAGATTTTATTTACTCAAAAAATTTAAGATCATATAAAGTATTTCTTTCAAAGTTAGTGGAATTAAGAAGCATAGTTAAAAACTTTGCAAAATGAATGCTTTGAATGTCACAATAATAGCAAACTATGAGACCTAAAATTATGACTAAACGCAAGACATGCATTTATCAAGACAATCAATGACCCCAAAGAGTTTGATTCACAAAATTATGACTCCTTTTCCATATCTACTATAAATTTTAAAAGTAATGCAAAAGTAGTGCAAAAGATTGATACAAAAATTTAAAGCAAGTCTTTTTATGTAAATAAAGATATCACAGGAGTAGGAATGGTCAGCCGTAAAACCTTAAATGTGTGTTAATATTGTGTTCTTCGGCTTTGTGGCAGCGCTAGTACAAAACCTTCGGTGTATAAACATTTATCACATCCTCACCGCTAAAACTTTAGTCACATGTCAACAAACATACAAAATATGAAACTATTTTTCATGCACACAATACATACAGTAATGTATAAATTATTACATTTATAATTGAATAAAAACATACAGTATACCCACTTAACTATTGTGGATAGTGAAAAAGATTTTACAATTCATAAACATCAAATCAACAATGCATCTCCATCTTGTGAAGAATTTTTCTACATCTATACCTCAAAATCATTTCTTAAGATAAAATTACATCACATATTATGTTACACCCTCATTAAATACAGTTGTAAATATGAAATTGTCAGTTATATAAAATAAATCTAGTCCCTGTAAATATGAAATTACTTGATTTTATAGGAAAACGTGATTTCTTTATATAATAGTACCAGTATTCTCTAGAAGAAATAAAAATGAGATATTAGTATTGATTTCACCGTTACTTATATATTAGAAAAGAATGGAGTGTTTTATTTTTTCACTATATTTAATTTCAATATATATATATTATAAAAATAGTGTGATCACAAATCCAACCATACCTATAACTCTAGAAGTCATAAATTCTCAGTAAAATAAACCAAAAGATTTACACAATAATGAATGTACTCATTCTTCATCATTAATTTACACTTTAATTTCAGCCCTGTCTATCTCTTGTATTTTTGATTATTGAGAATTATTTTTGACAACAATAAGTAGGGGTAGCAAACTACAGACATGATTTCATATAATCCAAGATTATCCTGATATTGAAAACCTTAATATAAAGGTTGCCTGTTTCACAAGTAATTTCTTCTAGTTATTTTTCCTAGAAATAATACCAATGCTTTTCGTTTTCATTTGGTGTTTAATCAATGTGCTGTTTTTGGTTTCCTTTCGATATCAAAATCAATCCCATCAAAACGAAAAAAATTCCAAACCAAAATAATATTGATGTCACCTCACCAAAGTAGAAAACACCCAAAAATCCCTGAAAAAAATTCATAAACATCAATAACATTATACACTTGAAATGATATAATATATCATAAATTAAATTAAAAGAAGAGTTATATTAGGCTCAAATTTAAGAGAGTAAAATACTCTTTTGAATAATAGAGGTTTTTATATTATATTACTTTAATTTCAGAAAATCAATGAATATTCACTCTATCCTCTTATAAAGGATATATCCATTAGAAAACAACCATATAACAACAAACTAGATTATGCAGCAAAAGGTGCCTGACAAAGTGACAAAAGATCTAAATCACAAATAATTTGCCCAAGCTAAGATCCCTTGAACATTAAATCCAGCCACATAATGGCAAACAAAATGTCTTAGTGTTTTTTTTTGTAAAGAAATCGTAAGAAATAAATAAATTGCTAATGGTGACTCAAACGTTGAAAATACCATTTTGCAAATTCCTAAAAAAAGAAGCTTATCAAATCAATGGATTTTTTTTAAAAAGACCTTTTGCAGACAGCAAAATATAAGTTAATGATCAAAAATAATATGATATGATGAAAGTCATGTGGACTTTTTTTAATAAGATCAAATTTCCATTGATCTCATATTGTGACACATTAATTTTGAAACTGCAAGATTAGGTGAGTATGGATTATACCTGTCATTTTTTAAAATTATATTTAAATTAATACTTATGAATCATTGCCAAAATATTAACCTTAATGTTTTATACTAAAGTATTATGTTTTTAATTAATTTACAAATAAATACATAATTTAAGTTATCATACCGATAACAAATAGTTTGTTGCAGCTGAAGCCAATGTAGGTCCAACTGAAGTTTTAGAGTTGATTAAAGCTTTAGTGAAAAGTGTCCACATCATACAGTGCATTAATACCATCAAAGCAAGATAAAAACAACTGGCCAAAGGGTTCACCTAAAATAAAATAATAATAATGAATATTTAATATTGTAATGCTACTATTATAAAAATAAAGAAATGAATTCCAAATACCCTCAGATAAATTTTTTGTCTAGGAGTATGCGTGTGATTAATATATCATTCTTATCTCATATTCTTGAAACGTGGCTGCGGGGAGCAGTTAGCTTACAATCAGGCCTCTTTCAAGGTCATTCATTTATATTTTTTTATTCACCCCATTAAAAAAAATATTGAAATTTTGGATATCATTGCAAAAAATTAGGTACCTTATAACAATAAAAAAAATTGTTTTTGATTTAGTAAAATTTAACTTTAGAGGTTTAGATTATGTAAATAGACATATCCTCTCAATAGTGTGTCTATGACAGCTGTCAAAATATGTATAAAAATATATCATATGTACCGAAACGTTTGTGTTTGCAAATAATTTTCCAAAAAAACTTCCTCCTGTTGCACATATACCACTAAGCATTGGTAGATAGTTTTCTCTCCACATCTTGGAGCGAGAATTTTCCGAAAGAAAATGGAAAAACTACTAGCTTTACTTATATGATTTTAAAATCTATGGTACTTGCTTATGAAAATATTGTTGTCTATGTAAATAAACATGTTACAGGGCAATTGACCTTTTATTCCTCCCAAATTTCAACAGTTTTATTTTTTCCCAAATGTTTGTCATTTTTTTTTTCATTTATAATGGAATTAACAGAATCAGTCTAATTTTATTCAAATATAAACATTCGACAAAATTTTTAATTCTTTAGGCAGCATTTTAATCACTGTGAAGTATATGACGATTGGTCGCTGTTACTTGTTGATACTTATTAACTTGCCTGAAGCTAGTGACGCAATTACGAAAAATTGAACTGTCAACAGCTGTCTGTCCCGTGTTGTGGATTACGAATATATTTTTCAAGCATTATTTGTCACTCAAATATTTAAAATGGATAAACTTCAGAAAGGTGACAAAGTATTAGCCATTTGGAATCAATCTAAAGGGGAAGATATTGAAAATTTTGCTAATAAAATCAAATCGATCGTTGGCGACGATAACATTTCTCTGGAAAATTCTGAAAGATTCTCGTCTAGTAAGTATTTTGTAAGCTAGATTTTGTTCTTACATTGCACAATTTTATTTTATAGAAAAGTTATTTCCTCTGCATTTTTCATTGTAGGTACTCCTTCGGCTTCCGCGTTTGATGTTATTTTGTCAAATCTGATACCACCTCAGTCCATCGTTCACAGTGAAAGTTATTTGAAAAACCTTTTGAAAGTAGCTAAACCTGGAGGTCGAATTATTATATTCGATAAATCACCGAACGTAATATCGTCACTCAAATTAAATGGCTTCATTGACGTTGAACAGAATGGCGATAATATTTTATCCAAGAAACCAACTTACGAGGTAATTAAACTATTCTCATTAAGTTGATTTGATGTTTTATTCTATGTCTATTATTCTTTGAAGTGTTTTTTGTTAGTATACTTTACAGCATGGAAATCTTTTTCTACAAGAGAATTCACTGAAAGCTTTGTAGGTAATTTAATGTAACACAATGTCAATTTATCCTACATGGAAATCGGAGAAACTGAGCATTTATATTAAAATCGATTTATGCGACACCAATAGATAATAAATTAAATTACACTACTTGTCCCCTTTTTACCCCGTGATTTGCAAAACTACAATAATTTTGGTGATTTCAGTAAATTTTTCAGTTCAATATTTACTATAGATTACGTTGATTTTTTCATACAGGTTGGATCATCAATGAAACTGAAAAAGAAGGTATGGAAATTAGATGATGATGTAGAAACTGCATGGAAAGTGAACGGAGATGATGGTGATGTCATCGATTCCGATCAATTGTTGGACGAAGATGACTTAAAGAAACCAGACCCAGCTTCTCTAAGAGGTAATAAATTATTTATTGATCAAATTGGCATTTAATTGGTAGCACTCCATTATAACACGGTGAAAGAATAGCAATGTATTTTAGTTCTAACACGGTGAAAAAATAGCAATGTATTTTAGTTCTACAAAATTATTTTTGACAAATATAGTTGATAGCTATTTCGGCTCACGCCATCGTCAGAACTATGCTTAAACTAACATTTGCTTATCTATATATAGTTGTGCAGAAAAGGTACACAACATCTCCTCTCTCCTTTTCCAACCGCCTAACTTGTTATTTAAACACAATGACACTAAATTTTCAAAATTCTAAATGAAACAATAGGTGTCTATGAAAATAAGATTATGTGTGGGACGGAAGTGGTCCTTCAGGGAGCAAATTAGACCACCCCTTTGTGCAACGGCTTGACAAGTGGCGATATTATTATGAAATAGCTATCAACTATATTTGTTAAAAATAATTTTGTAGAACTAAAATACATTGCTATTTTTTCACCGTGTTATAATGGAGTTCTACCAAGTGAATGCCAATTCGATCAATATATTTTAGTTCTACAGAATTTTAAAGATATAGTTGATAGCTAGTTCTAATAGATAGTTCTGGTACTATATCTTTGAAATTTTTTAGTTCTAAAATACATTGCTATTTTTTCACCGTCTAATAAATTATTTGCTACCCATGAATGATAACTATAAATGAAATTTGCCCATTTTTCCCTTCATTTTACTTCTTAGTTATATTTTCTATCTGAAGGTTATGGTCAAAGTACTTTACACATCTATCCTGTGATACTTACTGTAGATCACAATACCTAGGACCCGAGAGAGATTGATTCGCATACAAATGTATAATATTAAAAATATCTTTTTACCATTACCACATTCCTCTTCTGTCTATCATGTTTTTACGTCTAATGACTAACAGTAGCAGACTAAAAAAACCCTTTTGGCACCTTGAACCCGGTCTTCAAGCTGAGGGGAGATAGTCTCAAAAAGAAAAAGCATCCTGTACTAAGCTTTTAAAGTTTTTTGAAATAGTATAAATGGTAGCATTTTTATCTGAAAAATTGGTGTAGGCATTTGAACATTTACCCTCATAAAATTCTTCAGAGTAAGCGGGCTAGATACTATTTTGTATATTGGCTTCCAACTGAAACAGTTTATGGGTCTGTATTTTCAAATCAGAATTTTGAAATATCTACTAAAAATAATTTTATAATATCTCCTCCAAGGATCAATAATAAACAATGTCAAATCTAGTAATATTGTGGTTAAGATATCTGAAACTTTGTTGAGTTGTCAACATGGTGGTTATTTGTTTTTAATTTTATAGATTGGGTAAGTATTTGTTTTTACAAATGTACTACACTTATTGCCAATGTTGGATTAAAATAAGTATATATCTGCAAACATGTAAGATATCATCACTATGTTTTACGTGACAATATTTATTTTTCAGTTTGCGGTACAACTGGACAGCGAAAAGCGTGTGCCGATTGCAGCTGTGGTCTCGCCGAAGAATTAAAAGGCGAGGTCAAAGAGGAACCAAAGTCATCATGCGGAAGCGTAAGTTTAATATAATCTATTATGTTTATAAACAACATGCATGCTCTAATTAGATAGATTTTCCTTTGTTGGTTACACAATGTGAAGCTTTCAAATCTTCTGATAGGCTGTGTCTTAACTCTTGAAAAGGTTGATTGCTCTGTGTTGATAATTGATACCTAAAAATGTAAGATTATTGACATCAGTGTATTACATTAAAATACAGCCTTATATATTTTTGAAATATTGTGTGTTTGAATTTTCTTTATGGAGTACAACAGACAACGGATTAACTATTAAATGCAGAAATATTTTTAGTGTAGTCTACAACTTTTTAAGATTTTAAATTGGTATTACTGCTTTCTCCAAAACCTAACCATGTGGAATAAATAGTAAAAAGTTTCAACAAATCAAATTTTAATGTGGTGTAATTGTTTTAATGTTTATTTTATTCATTACAGTGCTATTTGGGTGATGCCTTCCGCTGCGCGAGCTGTCCTTATCTTGGCATGCCAGCGTTCAAACCGGGCGAACAGGTGCTCCTAGCAGATCTGAAGCCTGACATATAATTTCATAGATTTTAGCTACATTCCGCTGTTATTCATTTCTTATATAAGTTCACATAATTCCTGGTTCTATAAGTGATTTTCATAATAAATTTACAATTTTCACACAATCATGTTTCATTATTTTTAACATATACAAGTGGTCAACGTCATGTTCTTCAGTTCACTATACAAGGTACTAATTCCAGTACCGACAGTAATTGATTTTTCAATTGATTTATGGAATCCTATGGTTGTCTAAAATTTGAAATTGCCTCTAAGACGCAATAAGAAAGGTTAGTTAACTACCTTGTTGTTCTACACACCTATATCCTAACTCTATTGTTATATAAACTCTCAGAAGAATAAAAGATGGAGGGACAAAATATAAAGCAGTTCTTCTGCAGCTTTATAAATAAAATGAGTATACATGGTTAATGTAAGATCTTTTGGTTAAGACCAGTGGGTGCCAATTAACATGATCACCGATTATTACAATCACATCAAACGTCAAAATCAATGAAATTCATATGGTTTGAATAACATTTTTGAATCAATCACCAGTTAAATAACGAACTATTCAATACAATTTCTTATCACGTTTTGTGCATGTAATTTTTACTTGAATATTAAATGAAAAATTTTACCAATTTTTTTGATAACTATGCAGTTACAACCTCAAAGAACATTTTGCAAATTTCTTGCTGGTCACTCTTGCTCGATTTGATCAGCATAAAGTTACTCAAAATACTAGTTCCTTGCTTTAAGACAAAGAATTTTCAATTGTTTTATTGCAGGCTCTGACCAATAGTTCCTTCCTACTGCACCAATAAGCTTATCATTATGTACAACTCTCTGTACGCCACAATAAAAAAATAGGAAACAACTTTCATACATTTATTTAAGCTGATCCCATTTTTTTTTTTGACAGGTGCCTCAATATCATATGAGGTGTTCATTAAAATTCAGCTCAGAGTATAGAATAAGAAAGAATTGTTATACTAGGATTGTTTGAATAAAAACCAAATAAAATATTTACATCCGTTTTTATTGTTTGCTCTTTCATAATACAACACTAGATTTAATTGATATACATTTTGTCAACATTCTCAATGGCACTCACAATCTCTTATATACATTTACTATCATATATTATTATAACAAATATAACATAGTTTTAATTTTATAATCTGTTTCTGGCATTCTTACACAATATTTTTATACTCTTTTCTATACTGTTTTATCAGGACATTAATATATTTTATAATGTCGCTGATTCAAGGCACTTTAAGTCTGCCCTGTATCGGTATAGGCTTACTTGGCTGGCATCCTATTTTTAGCTTTATCTTACATGTTTCACTCATCCATTTCAATAGGTCACATGAACACAATATTACTTAGTAAAAAAAAGTGTTTCAATCATGTAGAACTGTGATGTTTACATCATAAATGACACTAGCAACAATTTTTCAAAGACTATTCATGGTCAATAAACGTTCAAATAGAAAATCAAGATTTCAGTGAATTTAAATTATAAAGACCGTGCTGAAACAACCTCTTCCCACACTGCCATTGCAAGGAAAAATAATGTGGTTGAAGTCTGTAGTATTGTTCAGAATGTACCTTCTGCTAAAAGTTATGTTTATAATTGAGGTTTCAGTATAAACAGTGAAATACTGCCATGTCTTTTGAGATAATTTTACCAATTATATCCAGTCACGAAAAAGAATTAGATCTATCCTGGGTTTAACCATCAACATAACCTAGCTCAATCTACAATTTGAAATAGTATTGTAGATGGATGCATTCAGATTGGTTATTGGCTGATCAAAATACTGACTTCTTAGTCTTGAATGGGTCGAACTATTTATTATAAGTAAAAAAGTACCAAAGTAAATTTTTGGAATCCTGGAAAATTTTATTATAAACTTATTTTTGTATCCTGAAAAGGAGTTGGCAATGTGCAGGTAAGCAATCAATATGACACAATTTCTATAACATGACATGCCAACCATAATTCGTTAAAACATAAAACTTCCGCCATCCCGTACTAGTTAAAATTAAAATGAACTATAAACAAACTTTGACAATCGAATATTTAATTGTCAAAAAATAGTGACCGTTTGAAATGGAGAAATGAAACATTTATTTTTAAATTTCATAACATAAAATAACAATACAACAATCGTTAATAAACATGATACAATTTTGAAAACGCATCTTCTAAACATAAAGACAAAATGCACAAGCATAATCACAATAGCTGACTTAAAATTATATCATTTTAAAGTTTCACTTTTGACAACTTTGAAGGAGAGCATATTATATTGTGTACCTATTCAATACAAACATGTTCATTTATTTGTCATTGGTATTTATAGCAAACAGTTCATGCAGCTTAGTAATGAGTAAGAGCGGGTGAAAACTGTGTTACAATTTCAAAGCAGTCTAAATCATGAAAGGCAATTTCAGATATGGTATCAATTATTTTGAGATAAAGTGAAGATTTATACTACTCTTGATATCTAATAAATTCACATTTTATATATCGACTGTGTCTTAGCCAGTTTATATGTAAAGATAATAATAATTTGTAATAGTGATTTTTTGTGATTATTTTATCATTTTTAATGAAAGAGATATTCCAAAACATAGCAAGTTTTGATGGAATCTGTGAATATGTCCGGTAAAATTTGATTGTATCAAAGATCATTTTAATTCATGTCCAAATATGTTTCTCTTCAATTGGTATCTTGAAAATTCAATTTTTTTCGATACAGGACTTCAGTAATTACCTTGACTACTATCTTTTTTAATAAAACATGATTTTCTAAACTGGCCAAAACACTTGACAAAAATATAAAAAAAAGCTTCAGTTTTGATAGATTGTGATTTATGCAAAAAGAAAATGGCATATTTGTTAACCGAAATTGATCAATGGCAAATTATAAATTTCCTATGAAAATAAAATTCCAATCAATGACACGTACACTTACAATTATGTCAAAACCCCGAGCTCTTTACAGAAATGTCACGAGAGTATTTATATTTTAGAAGCGATGATTCTACTCTACCTAGGACAGGATAGTCAAATCTTTTTTAAAGCATTTATCACGGTTATTTCTATTGGACCAAAACCCTTAATTAGATGCCAAATTTGTCATTCTTTGCTACGGCATCAAACACAATAGTTAGATATAACAAGAAAAATAACTTCTAGATATGTACTGTACATATAAACAATGTTGACTTTGATTCCCTCGAAACATGCCAAAATAACTCTATGATTCATTATTGTGACAGTAGTGACAGGATAGTTCTTATATTACAATGTAAAAGTAAAAGTCGAATTCAATACTTTTTTTTGTTTTTGACCCACTATATAATTTTAAAGATCAAAATGTTGTCTAATGTTTTTGTACTGTATAGTGTTTATTTAAATGAAAAAAATTTATGATACCCAGTTAAGTCTGATTTTTTGAATAGATTGTTTTAAAAGACAAATCAATTTTTCTTATATATTGAATACATAGTTAACTATAATCGAATAATCATAACCAATGCACGGTACCCGTGTGCCAATTTTTATTATGTTGTAGATTTCTTTTGAAGTACAATTCAGATATAATCATTTCTCTATGTTTAAAAACCTTGGACATGTTTAAATTTAATTTCTCTTTCACATTTTAACACTAATATAAATCTTGTATAATCTATTATACACATTTAAGAGACATTGAATGTTGCAAAGACAAATTAAATCAGCATAAATTAAAACATTTCACTGATTAAGTACTCTCAAATCTGATTTCAAAGTAGAATTAGCTTAAGTCATTCATACAATTGAAAAATCGATTAGATAATTATAACTGTTTTAAAGGAGGCTTGAACACAATAAAATACTTATACTCATTTGCATCTTTTGGAAAGATTGAAAATGTGCCAATATTATCAAGTAATTTGGCACAAATATCTTGCCAATAAAGATTTTGGACTGGTTCGGATTCAACAAGTGGAAAATCTACAAAATAAATTTGGTGTTCAAAATGATAGAAAGTGTGCAAATGTAACCACTCTGGGGAAAAGGGACGAGCACACTACATTGGATAGAGATGCAAATTGGGTTAGTGCTACAAATATTAAAACTATAGATTAAACTTGAATTGTTGAAACTTTATTCATTTCCACATGTTTTGTTACTCATGACCTAGGTTTCACCTTTAGGCACCTTCAGGCGTTCACGCAGATGCAATAGAACTAACTGAAACCTGAGCCGAGAGTGACAAAACAAGTGGAAGTGTACAAAATTTCAACAATTCAAGTTTGATATTGAAATTCCATCAAGCATCAAAAAATGTGTTTCTTTCAGATATATATGAAACTAATATTTTTAAATTGAATTTAAAGAAATTATACTTTGAATTTAAAACTTAGTATACACAATGAATATAATTAACATGTTGAAAAAAAATTAATAAAAATCATGAAATAATAATTATAATCTTTATTATTAAAGAACACTTCACAAGTTGTTTCAATTTTTATAAGATAAAAGTCATAACCGGCATATAAAAATACCATTCTGAATATTACTTCAATGACAATATTCACATACATATTTCTATAAATATCAAGAGAATCTACAAAATCATTTTGATATCATACAGTTATCACAGCCAAATCAATTACCAACCGCCAGATAATTAAAGCACACTAAAATAGAATTTTGAATGATAATACAAACATAGCCACTCCCTTGACAATGTATTTTATGCTTGACAACATTTTATTAAGTAAAGACAACCACATTGGTAGCCCAAAATTAAAAAGTCCCTTGCGCAAACATTTTCTTTTAAGAAAAAAGCATTCTAAATGTTTTACGAAATGCGCATCTGACATTTACACACATATATTAGAGAGATGCTGATAATGCGAATGACCCTTCAGGAGTTACTCTAAATTTGTATGGACGAGTTTTTTTCCAAGCATTTTGCTACAAGCCATCTTAAATGCGTAAATCATAATAATGTGCTAAACATATATTTATGCATTTACGCGCTTAACACCTCTTCCGCAGAAAATTGGATCACGGTGACTTATTGTCTGAAAATTGAAATGCCATATATATTTTTTTATAATTTTTTAAATTTTTATTTGGAAAAGATATCTTCGACCAGTTATTACTTAAGACTGTATCGCTTAAAAATCAAAAACTATTCATGTTTTATTAAAGTAAAAAGACATTCTTATTGAATATTTATCATTAAGTAAACACAAAATATGCAACCAGTTTGGGTTAATGTTTTTCTTTCCTGAGTTACATTTCCATTTTCACAATATTTTAAAATTATTCAATATGAAACATTTAGCATCATAGAATACATTGTCAGGGTAAGTGTCTTATTGGTAGATAAAAATAATAATCATATCCCTTTACACAGAACTAACTATCAACATTATATGCTCCGATTTCTCGTATGAAATTAATTACAAATACATATTTTTGATGGTGAAATATGCTGTTTACTTTTTAACATGCTGAATAATACACCAAATAAAAATAATAAATATACTTTACAATCAATAATACAAACAACAATTTTTAGCAAATAGTTCAGTTCAGAGAAATCTCATTGCTACATTTTTATACATTATATAATATATATATACATATACATATAAATCTTTTGTATAATTTCCTTTATCACACAAAATTATTTAAGGGTGTGATAACCCTTGCACCTATAAGCGGACACAAGTGATAAAAAAAAAATATTTATTTCATAGCTACTTTTGTCAAAAAGTTATAACTTAATGTCTTTAAAATAAATTTAATAATAAAAAGAATACACTAATACAATGACACTGAATCCCTTTGCAAGTGATTTTAAAACTAGCGAAAATATTATTACAAAAAAAAATAAAAAATTTATGTGGATGTAAGTAACAGTGAATTTTTTATTACAAAAATATGTAAGAATTATAAATCAATTTCACAGCGTTATAATAAGCTCTTTCAATTCCTCGCAGACTATGATTTAACATTGTTGAATATGCTCACGAATACAATGAAACGATAAGAATTTCAGAATACAACACAAAAAAAAACTTTTACTTTGCACAGAAGCATTTTAAATGAGTAAAAGTGCAGTTCTTAAAATTAAATTACTAACAGTGACCATTTAGTCTGCAAGTATTATGTTAATAATCCCAGATTAAAATAATAATTACATAAATATGCCACATAAATCAAAAATCAAACCGGATATCAAAACAAGTTGTTTTTATTAAGGTTTTCAGTAGTCTTTGTTTTTACTAAGAAAATACACATATTATCTGATCAGCCATTGATAATGAAACCAGAGAAACCAAATTTATATTGAATTAATATTTCGTTTAATACATATGTGACCCCATATAAGACAATCAGACCCTAATCTGTAAGAATTTTTTTCTGTATGTTCAGATTAATATTATGATTGAAATTATTATTGTCTTTGATTTATCATCAATAATAATGCCATTATTAGCGCCCAGTTTTATTTCCATTGACTAGATAGTTTATTCAACATTTGGGTTTCAATGTAATAGTTAATTCTCACAGCGAAGTCTGTTTTTTCATATGATACAATTACACATTTTTCATGTATTCTAGAATGAAATCAAAATGGACAAATAAAAGTTTTTTTTTGTTAAATATTTTATCACTTTTTTTACGTTATATAATATATATTTTGATACTCATACTTTCTTCAAAAATATTGGGGGTACCGAAAAGAAATCCATTTTTTTCTCATGCCGTGTTTGGGATCAGTCTGTACCTGAACGCGGCGAAGTAAACATCTTTGTAAGTGTTCCATTCTATAGTACTTTTCCTCGGCTTTATTTTTGTATCATTTTTAATTTTGCATCCTTAGGAATAAAATGAGCAAACCAGAAGCAACCGAACAACATATACGGCATTGTATGCTGTTCTTTTTTGATCAAGGCTGGAATGCGACCAAAACGACCGAATCAATTTGCAAAGTTTACCAAGCAACGTTAACAGCAAACAAATGTCAATTTTGGTTTCGAAAGTTCAAATCCGGGGATATAGAAGCCTTACAGATGATCGGAAATCGGGGCGACCACAAAATTTAGACGATGATCTACTAAAAGCCACAGTTGAAGCCGATCCTCGTTTAACCATCGAAGAAATAGCACAGAAGATGCATGCTCCATGGTCCACAGTGCGAGATCATCCACAAAAAATCGGTAAATCAAACAGAATGGGTGTTTGGGTTCCGCACGCGCTCTCCGAAATCAACAAAGAGGTTCGAATGAGTACGTGCGACTCCCTGCTGTCACGACAAAAATTATATCCATTTTTGGATCGAATTGTGACCAGCGACGAGAAATGGATTGTATACGATAATGTTACAAGAAGAAAACAATGGCTGTCAACATCCCAGGTACCTGTCCCTACCCCTAAGCCCGGTCTCACCCTTCGCAAGGTCCTTTTGTGTGTCTGGTGGGATATTCGTGGAATTATTTATTATGAATTACTCAAACCAGGAAATACGGTAAATGCAGAGGTCTATTGTCAACAACTATCCAAGCTAGACGAAAAATTAAAAACAAAACGCCCACATTTGGCCAATAGAAAGGGCGTGATTTTATTGCACGACAACGCTCGTCCTCATAGTGCAAAAATGACCCGAGAAAAAATTTCCGCCTTGAATTATGAGGTTTTAAAGCATCCGCCATACTCTCCAGACCTTGCGCCTTCCGACTATTACCTGTTCAGGTCAATGGAACATTCCTTACGGGAAAAAAAATTTAAAAATTTGCAAGATGTCGAAACTCATTTGGAGTCATACTTTAAGTCAAAACCAGCAAGTTTTTACAGAAAAGGGATAGAAAAACTACCTGAGAGATGGCAGACAGTATTAGACAGCGAAGGAGAATATATATTGTAATATTATATTAAATAAATAAAATTTGTGATAATAAATATATTTCATATAAAAAAATGGATTTCTTTTCGGTACCCCTAATACAATGTGTCAAAAAAACTTTTTATTTGCATCTAATACAACATTGTACACCAAAATGTGGAATAGAAACAGAACCAGAATAAACGCAAAGATTGACATAAGTTGAATTGGAGTAGTTAATTCAATTATTCATGCTATGGGATGTGTTAGGTGACAACTGTTTGAATATGCTAATTAATATAAATTTCTAATTTAAATCAAAAGCATCAAATATTAAAAAATAAAGGATAACCCTTTATTTTCAGCTTGAATTCAATATGATTATAATTATAATTTATGATATCAACTGAAGGTGCTTGATGGAACTTCAATATTAAATTTGAATTGTTACAACTTTTTACGATTCCATATGTCAGTTCTGTTGCATCCGTGCGATGGAATACCTGAAAATGCCGAAGGGCGAAACCCGGGTCGAGCAAATATCTTTCTTCTCTGGTTCCAAACAATTAAAATGGCACTCACAACTACAGATAAAATAATTAACGGTGACCAGTCCTTATTCCCAACTATTTCCTAGTACCAATGTTACTCCCGTCACACCAATGACATAACAATAAGACCGTTAGACCATTGCATATACATTGTGACCGCTCTAATGAGTGGGAGTTTTCCTTTGAGATCTTTGAAGCAGTTATTTTAATCGGTGAGGTAGGCAAGTCATGATAATCTTATAGCACTCCGCTACAATACCAAAAAATATGAGATCTTCTATTAAATTAAATGGATAAGATGGTTAACTTTTCCATCAAAATGGATCCACACTCGGAACGCACGCGCTACCGTTGAGTCTTTGACAGGTGATCAGTTCTGTAAAGCTAATACAACCCTAAATCGTTACAAAAAATACTATATTCATAGTCTAAAACCATTTTTCTTTCGAAGCGCAAGGCTTGTCTAGACTTGCTTTGGCTATTTTATCAAAAGATTATGGGATTTGAGTATTGTCTTGCTCTTGACCATCAATGTATATTAAATTATATTTTGATTAATATGACAACATTCAAACAAGCAATAATTCAATACACAACAAAGTAGTTAGTTAAATTACAGTTGGATAAAGTGAAAGATAAATTTTAGGTACAATTATTTCCATAATCAAACATTTATCAAGATTCAAAGATATAAGCAATGCAATTTACACATAAAAATGCATCAAAAGCAACATATAAAATGAAAATTCACAAATTAATTACAAGATGACAAATCATCATTTTTACTGATATTTTATACATAAGATATTTTTACTGATTTATTCATATTATGTGCAGATAAGCAATGAAAAAAAAATAATTAAAATCAATAAAACAGAAAACAAACATTGATTGATTTCATTGACATTTAAGGTAACAAAAAATGTATGTGATATAACATAATTTTGCCCATAACTTTAGTAGTAATTTTAAAATTAAAACAACACAACATTGTAAGAAATGCTGGTCATATTTTAGTTAAGATAGCAAATTTTGTGTATTAAAAATAGATTTGTATTGATAATGATTAGCTAATTATTTAATTAGTTATTATGGGATGGCAATAAACAACGATATTAAACACATCTGTGTTGACTGTGCAAATTCCGTTCGGCCATATTATTGAAAAACAAACAATGCATCCCTTCGCCGCAACGCTCATTCAGCAGCTAAATATTTAACAGCTGATATAACATTGACATCCCATTCATAAGAATACCAAATGAACAATAATTAATTAAAGCTCCAATACCCGATTTCAAAATATCTTCCATAAAAGTAACAAAAAACACTTTGGCACTTTAATAAATTTAAATGAATTGGGGAATATACAGGCTAGGCATTTTTATGCAAGTTTGCAATTAATAAAATACAGGTTTTTAAAATGATATAAACAATTTATGAAATAAGTGTCACTCCGACATGCAATATATGTTATGAAATCAAACACCGCTGCCATATTGAATATTACTCTGCCAAAGTTGTGGTACATTTCCAAAATGTAAAAATAATATCTTTCAGTAAACATCCAACAATAGCAATTATACATAAGAATAAGTTATGGGACTGCAAATCAATGGTTTAGTAGAGATCGGGCTTACATAATAATTGTCATATTATAAATTGATTTGATTCATTTTTTTTCAATAAACATTTGCACCGCGGCTCCACATTTCCCTGGGATTTTTATTGTAATATTATTTCAATATTTTACTTTTATATATCAAAAAATGGTGACTGTAACAGTGAAATCAAACTCAATTGTTGCCACCGTTGAGTGCAAAACTCATAGTTAAAGAAGAAAAATATTGTTTCTTTGATATTTTGTAAAGTGTTGAATTGAGTCAACTTTGATTGACTGAAAACACAATTTTCTTTTATATTTCATAAAACAAAACTGACTAAATTTTAGACTCAAAGGTGATATCAATTATAGAAAAGTGAGAAAGAAATCTCAGAACGAATTATTTTATTTGCATTAAGTAGTCTTGTATGGATGTTTTTTGTTGAAATACGAGGTTTTCTCATTCTAAGCTGAGATCACTTTATCTTATTTCAACATATATTTAGAAAAACAACCTCTCTATCTATAGACTCAGCTTAATGTATTGTTATGAAAAATACATAAAAATTAGAGATACCAAAAAATCTATTGACAAATTTTATTGCAGGACAAAATGAAAACAGAACAGCTATTGAATCTCGTAAAAATACAACTACAACATCTTTTATAGAATCATCCAGTGTCCGTTTCGCATTCTTTAATTCAAGTTTATATATTTATTGTGACTTCTCAGATAGTATAGAAAATAAATGATTACTTCAATCAGCATTCAGTGACAAAATTGTGTACCTTAGAAAAATATTCAATATATGTTTGCCAAAATAGCCAGCCATTTTTTAATTGAGTTTCCTCCTGCGTTACTATTTATCAATACATAATAATAGAAGAATTTATGTATAAAACATGAGAACTAAAAAAGAATAACATTTTTAGATATTGTAAGCTCAAAATTTCGTATGATGTTAAGATATATTTTTGTTCAGCATTATAAATAGGCTTTTAATTTTTAACTAGAAACAGAAATATATAATGTGAATTTAAATTATAGCAGAATGCGATCAGATCTTTTTGTCAGAGTAGAACGTGATACTATTTTACTATTCTTCACTCGGAGTATCTAAAAATGTAGAAGGTTCCTTTTTGCGTAATCCCGATTCGGGTATAAATCAATTTTATAATATTTATGTATAACGGAACTTTAAATTTCTGTAATAAAACTCGTTACCGTGTGGACGATTATTTTATATTAGTCTAAACATCCTTCGCACTGGTCTAAGCGCTGCACTTGTCTGTCTCTTATAAGAAATATCACCAAATCAACGTTTTAAGCACTTTGAACAGATGTGAATTATTCAATGGCGCATCGTCCTAGGCCTCTGCGCGGCGGGTTCGTCTCCGCAAATATCCGGAGCCGAGGACCGTCTCTTCCGGGAGTCTTCCCTGACGCTGAGGTTCTCGGGATACCTCTGCGCCTCGTCCGGTCTAATTGTCATGGCAGTGGTGGTGGCGGTCGTCACGATTGTCGCGGAAGCCGGCTGGTGCAGCTGGTGATGCGGGTGATGCTGCAAATGATGAGGGTGAGGATGAGGATGAGAGTGCGGATGAGGATGGGAGTGGGGGGTCGGGAATGCCGCCGGTTCTCTGGGAATGAGAGATATGCAGACATCTCCCACTTGAAGCTGTTTCACTTCCAGACCGTAATAATGGAGAGTTCGTTTGGGTGAGCACGATGCCCAGCCGTGCCCGTAAACAAAAAATGGATGTTCCACTGGAGATTCCATGTCCACCTGAAAATAACAAGATCAAGTGAGAACAACATAAAAAAAACTTCATAATTCCACATTAAACAAAAAAAAACAGATACAGCAATGCGAATGTTAAGTTCATATCATGTTTTCAGGAATCTGTTTTTAACTGTTTAAGTAAAAAAAAAAAACGAACAATGGAGTTTCAAAAACATAGTCCAATTCCCTTAAGGAAAGCCATGAGGAAAACTATGAAGTCAGTGTCAGTTTATCAGTATTTTAACAGATATTGTTAAATTAGAGGAAATGATTATTGTATGTGGCGTCAAAAAAATGTGCCACTGGATATAAATAAACAAGTTCCTCAAATATTTTTCATCTCATTGGTGTTGCAATGGCGGTCGGATTCTCATTAAAAAAAAACTATATTAGATAATGAATAATTCGCCATAAATGAAACAGCAAGATTTTTATCTTCTGATAAATCACTTCTGATTCAAGCAAACATTTGTTTGAATTGTTTCATTCCTTTTGAATCAATACATCTAAATAGTTGGATATGATAATAGGAGTCTCACTAATTGAACACCCACCAAAAACAGATAAATCCATTTGGAATACAATCAAGTAAGAACTATCCGAATATATTTTTTAAGAAGGTTTAAGAAACAATTTATTTTACAATTGTTTCCTATAAGTATGACGAATAATGAATGATTTATATTTTATTTAAAGAAGCTGAATTTCCTTAATAATAAATTTTATACAAAAAGTTATTGCACCGCCTATTAAAATTTTAAATTACTTTTATGTATTATTTTTCCTTGATCACAAACCACATCTCCTAAAGCAATAGACACAGAGGTGAAGGAATTCCCATTAAACAACGGAAATATTATGAATAGTTTTAACTTGTCTTTTGTTATTATAGCGTTGATTTATTAATGAAATACTATGAACAGATTCCTAACGAGGCCTAGTTCATACATCTATCACTAGACAATGAAGATTTTAGTCAACCAGCCACAATGGAGTTCACTGCTCGGACGAGTAATGACTTATGAATATAAAGTTAATGAAAAATGTTTTAACAAACCAATAAAAGAAATAATTACATAAGAAATATTCATAAATATACTGATATTTAATAATAATAATATATGATAAATAAATTATACAAGCAATAAATAACTAATTTGGCACCTTCATTCACGTTAAGGAAATAGCATTTCGATAAAATTGTTAAAAGTTCAAAAGTATTATCATCATAATTTATGATATTGACTGAAGGTGCTTGATGGAATTTGAAAATCAAATTTGAATTGTTACAGCTTTGTACGATTCCACATGTTTTGTAACTAACGACCCGGGTTTCGCCTTTCGGCATCTTCTGGCATTCTATTACACGGATGCAACAGAACTGATGTCAGTTCTGTTAAATTTTTTGTTGAAGAACCCTTTCAAGAATGACTCGTTAACAAGATCGTTAATGAAAATTATCACAGACAAAATGTTAATTATTATTAGATTAATATTGTTAAATTTGTTTTAGCTGCAAATTACTGCTTGCCATAGGGTGTTTTCCTGTAATTAATAAATTTGGTACAAAGACGATGCTAACTGTTTATTTTACATCAATTCAAATATAGTATTATTGTCTATTACGTAGATAAAAATATGCTTGTGTGCCCTTTTGCTTTTGGGGCATCAATATATACACATCGTAAGTCAAGACGAAGGAGAGGTGATCTGCGTCAGCTATTATAATCTTCGGATTCAATTGAACCAAAAATTATAAAATCTGACACAACACACATCTCTCATAAAAGAATTACCAAATGTCAAGAAGGAACTTTTAACCTATTTGCTTCTAAACATCTTGAAAATAATAATAAAAAAAAACATAAGTAGAATTCTTTCACCTGTTAGGTAGGTTCTGCCCAAAGGGTCAGTGTTTGTATGAGCACCAAGCAAGGTGTATTTAGTATGAAATGAGATAAGTAAGCTACACGGTGAGTTGTCAACAACTGATTATTACATATAACATAAAAAGAAATCTGTTAAAGAAAGGATTAAGTACTTTTAAGGTGTAAACTGTCGCTTCTTGATGGAAAGACGTTATATTAGATTAAGTCTCAAGTTTACAAATAAAACCATATTTACCAAAATTCCATATAATAGAATGCTATTGTATGCGAGCATCATCACAAAAACTGACCTGCGCTGTATTCCTATGGTAACTTAGTGTAAGTTTGACACTGTCAGCAGCAGGACTCCAGAGCAGCCTGACGACCTTGCTATCCGCTAGCGTCAATTCCGGACTGAGCCTCGCCGACTGCACAAAGTCTTCAGTCCTCATATCTTCGACCTTCCTGAGTTCACCCCCGCCCAATTCAATGAGGGCTCCGCGACTGAACCTGGCAGGCGGGGGCGCTCTCTCCCGTGATAGTAACCTTATGGAAGACCAACAGACTCTATTATTTTGGTTGCATGTTATAATAAACCAATATCAAATAATTTATTCGATAATTATAATGTGGTTTAAATGTGTTGATTGAATTGGCATTTACTTGGTAAAATTCCATTATAACACGGTGAAAAAATAGAAATGTATTTTAGCTCTACAAAATTTAGAAGTACTACACTATTGATATGATGGAACTCATAGTTCTGATGAGGGCATAAGCCGAAATAGCTATCAACTATATACCTTATAAATTTTTTTGAATTAAATATTTCGCTATTTATTCACCGTGTGATTTAAATGTGTTGCATTCAAAAAACGGAACTGAATTTGTTTGTACTAATTCCACATTCTTATAAAATCATTTCACAAGAAAACTTTTTTGACAAAGCAGCACTACATACATACATACACACATACTTACGCGAAAATCTATAGAACGAATAAACCATGAAAATCGAAGACACACCATACATGCACGTAAAAAACAAATGTTATATCCTTACCTATGCTTAAGAGATCCCTCCTTTCCTCTCGGAGGCTCCAGCGGTGCAGGGGCGGTAGCGGGAGGGGGTGGAACCCGGTAGCCGTACCCCGCGTAGGGAGTGAAAGGGGGCGGAGGCGGCGGGGCCGTGAACCCGGCATAAGCCCCGGGGACAGGAGGATACGCCGATGCAGTCGAAGGCGCATGATGGTGATGGGGCTGCGACGAGGAATTGCTGTTGACCTGTATCTGCGATTCTGCGGGCACACGTGCCGAGGAGTAGGGGGGAGCTCTGGGAGGTGGGCGCAGAAACTCCGAGGGCCCTGCGAAAGGAGGCGGAAGACCTCGGGACTGACCCTCCACCGCCACGCTGCCAGATATCATCTGCTGGCCTGCAAAAAAAATTATAAACACATAATTGTATATCAAACATCATTAATTTACTGCTATTACAGATATGCCATGTATCACTGCCAACTATCGTCATTTTTCAGATCGCTAACAGCGCAGGAATGTGTGTGTGTGCAGTTTTGCTTTATCACGAAGAAATGTATTCACGCTGCAAAAACCTTCGACTACCGTGCATATTAACGATTACTATCTCCCAGATACGGCATGTTTTTCAGTGCCCAAAAACTGATCGTGAAAGTTTAATTATCGATAAGCAATTTTTAAGTGCAAATTAAATAAATTTTATTACGTTTTTTCAGTTTTTCATTAAAAATTATATAAATTTTGTAAAAAATGTTAGGGCTACCACAACACATAAATATTTTTCGTCACAATTTAAAAAAAATCTTCCCGGAAATTTCTTCTATCTTCAAACATGTCTATATTCAAACTGTAGTTCTGTTTCATCCGTGTGATAGAATGCCTCAAGATGCCGAAAGGCGAAACCCGGGTCGTTAGTGACAAAACATGTGGAATCTTACAAATTTGTAACAATTCAAATTTGATATTGAAATTCCATCAAGCACCTTCAGTCGATATCATAAATTAGTGTTTATATTCTGTTAAGGTAAGACTTTTTTCAAATACCCAACGAAATAAACAATGAATTTGAGGAGAATGGTCATAATGTGATAAAGTGTAACATGTGACAGCCCTTAACCGGCACGTGTGCCAGGTTTGCGAGAAACAAATAGTTTCACCTAATGTATCTTCTAATTTGATATATTCAAAAACTATATAAATTCAGAATCTAGATGGAGCTACAAATGGTTAAAGAAAATGCATCACTTATAATCAATCAATAAAGTTCTTAATGCATCGCTTCTCTTGCAAGAATCTCTTAAACAAAAGTGGAGGAAAAAGTCGACACGTCCGCCGTTGAATTACGCTCAAAATTTAGCGACGCCAATTGGGTACCGGGAAAGTCTTGATAAGAAATATTAAATACTTTTATTTACCTAACCTCCCTCCACAGTAAGTATTCGTAAGGAGGTTGGTCGAATTAGGTTTCATCTAAGAATAAATAAAGTCGGGCGTTGCAAGATCTTTTTATATTAAATTTATTTATTGTACATAAATAAACATCGGGATGATGAATGCCCTATAAAGAAAATAATAAATAAACTGTATCAAAATAACAGTCTTGACAAGTGGGGTACCAGCAAAAAATTCTTGCAGGGAAGTTATGACATCTATGTAATTAATTTATAACTACAAGGTACAAAACTTACAAACTATAAATTCATTGCTTTTGCAACGTTTACATATATATAAACATAAAGTATTGGAAATTAAACAAATACACAGCAATAAACAAGGATTGCAAAAAAAAATCAACCAAGTAAACTCATGAAATATCTACTTTAACTGAAAAAAAAGCATTCGTCTGAACTCACTTTCGTCCACATGAAATATGTCCGTAACATCCGAAGCAATACTGTTGAACGGTTAATGCTCTTACCATTGGCATCCCAATTGGCAGACTGGTTCTACACTTTGGAAGAACGAACAAATTATGTCGACGATTACTAAAAAAAAATATCCGGAACACACAAATTGATATTATTAAGGATGGCAGAATTCTCATTTTGGCGTCGAATTAGTCGAAAGAAATACGTGACTAGATACATTTCTCTTCGATCAAAAAGTGAGCATACCTAAAAGAAAGTCAGTTGGATAAAGCCATGGATAGTATCCGTATGCCCTCAAGTAAAGAAGTCTCAAAAATTTCTTCTGAACCTTTAACTTTAACCAAGTTGATGAGGGAAGCATTGTAGCACCTTCATTGATGAATAATTGCAAATTCTTAATAATCTCGCTAAAGTAAAAAGTTGCGTATCCAAGCAGTGGGCGTTGAATTTTCCCGACGCCGCTACAATGAATTTTCCCTTAGACTCTTACGAACTAGCAAAGTGTAGAAAATAGTAAGTCAACGTGAATGAGACGTATCCCCCGGCGCTCTTCGCCCCTCCTGCAAGTTCTATCGATCACCAGGGGCGTGGAATGAAGGACAAGGTCCGCACCGCACTGCGGGAGGGCAGCGAAAGTGCGGGCTGCGAGGAAAGAGGGGGGGGGGGCACGCGACGACTTTGACATTGAAAATATTATATTGCCAGCAATTGGATCGCCGAATCGAATTCGCGCGATTATCACAGCATTGTTTACTCTAGAATGTATTATACATACATGGGAAAAGTACTGGGCAATTTCGTTTAACGATGTAGCCGGCTCACTCCGTCAGGGCCGGCGTTACCTTTTGATGGACCATGTTCCAACTATATTCGTGGCCTTTTCAAAAAACAAGTCTATTCTATTCCTATGATAAACATCTATAGATATCATTTATTGAATAGTTAATGTTCACAACATTTCTAGATTGGAAATACTTGCTGTTTATTTCAATATGCAATTAAACAAAATTTTATCAGCTCTACATACGCATTATTGGAAAATATATAATATATAAAGAGGCAATGGAAAGTTTTGCTACTGCAGAAATCGAAGATTCCTTAGACCACCTTTTAACCCTTTGGATGCCACGACTTTTTGGCCGAATGTGCCAGAAATGCCACGATTATGATATATAAATTAACATATTAAAATGTGTTCTATAGTTTTTAAACAGTGTGTACCATTGTTTTGACAAAAATTTGCGTTCCAAATAATATGCATTGCATAAGATGCAATCAGTCTTATGTTGTTTTTTAGTTTGACAGTTTTATGTGCTGTTCGATATTTTTGTGGTGTTGTCAATCTTTGGCATTTTCAAGTATATAAAATATTTTTTTTACTTTACATATAAAATTAGCTTACTTTAAATATTAACCTTACAAACTATTATTTTAGCCTTGTATAATAACGGAAATAAAATAAGAAAACGCAAATCTATAGAAATAGAATACATGTAATACATTTTAATTTTACAAAAACTTCACGCCCATTTACAATAGAAAATCTTGATCATAAAAATTCTTACTCTTCAAAATGAATCACGAGAGTGAAACGGATACTAGTAATTATGATTCAGATACGGACTCGGATGGAGTTGCATTGATACGACCCCGACAGAGATGTCAAAGACTCATTAGTGAGAGTGATAGTTCTGAAGAAGAGCATTTTGATGCGATAGCATATGATTTCAAGGAAGATTTTTCTGAAGTATTTTTAGATCATGATGGCAAACAAGATTCTTTTGGGTTCATGGAAATATATATAGTTAAAAAATGTTATGAACCTCTGGAGCAATATGCAATGACACACCGTTTTGCCGAATACTTCTTCCCCATCGCGACGTTCGAGATCAAGTTATTATTATGAGCAAAACGCTGTAATAAAAATAATGACAATAGGTATCGCAGACTTCAACAGGGCGTTTAAAATATGACTCATTCTTTTATTCTTTTACGATGCAGAGCCGTCGGCTCTGGCTATCCACGATATATTGCAAAAGCCGATTAAATCGGCTCTTGACAGCCAAAGGGTTAAAACACGAAAACTTATTCCAGAGAACAAAATACACTTTTGTATTGTATAGCAATTTTAGAGTATTTGGGTAATCACATTGTATCCGTAATGCATTTACAGTATAATCAATCAAGTGTCTTAGAAGCAGAGATTCAAGACTCCGCTTCTATAAACTGTACTTATAAACTAAAATATACTAAGTATAAACTTCTGTACACTTCGCATAATGCTATAGTTTGAGTTTGAATATGTACTATAAAAAAGAAAATTTGATAAAACAGTATTATTTTTCTGAAAAAAAGTATAAATATAGTCCTCTATGACATGGTTAAGCTAATCAAGGTCTTCTACGTCTGTCACTCGTCACACAGGACAGCTTGGTAACGTTAACTAAACTTCAAATTATTACATCAATTCATACCTAGAAAAGGATGAATATACCCACATACATTTTAAGCATAAACATATGTCAGTTCTGTTGCATCCGTGTGATAGAATGCCTGAAGATGCCCAAAGGCGAAACCCGTGTCGTTGGTGACAAAACATGTGGAATCGTACAAAGTTGTAACAATTCAAATTTTTTTAAACATCTCGATTTAATCAAATATCTCTAATAATAAAAACACGTTTCCTTTACTATTTCCACAATATATTTTATGATCAGGACCAGTTTCAATCATCGCTAGCATTATCAACTGATAAAATACAGATTACAAACAATGCTATTTATAAATAGCGCATTTCTACAAAAAAAGTAACAGTTAACACCTTAAAAGTGATTAATTTAATATATTAAATTCTTCCACCTTAAGCCTCTGAGATTTTCAAATCAAATGATTTTGAATCAAACACATGTACTCTAAATAACAGTATTTTTTACGACCAGAATAATTGGCTAATCTTATTGGACAAATGCACATACTAGGTACGTAATATTGAGTTTTTCCTAACTACTTGTTTAAAACTAATATAAATATATTTGTAATAATAATTGAGAATGCAACTATTTATTTTATATAACAAGTCACTACGCTGTCAAAGTTTTTTCAGCAAGTTCATATCTGAAGTAGAAAGTACTTAACTGGAATCCAAAGTAAAGGCGAAAACAGCTCGACTGACAGTGAAAGTGGTCAAAAACATATTGTTATATCCGGGTGAGGTGACGGTTTATAACAATATTCGGTTTTTATCGAGAATCCGTAGCATTGAGAGATGATAATATTATCAGCATTTAAAATTCAATGGCAATAGACCGTTTTTGAAAGAGAAGAGTCGTTCGCAGTTATATGATGTTTAAAATACGTCTTTTGTGTGCATGCTTTCTGAGAAAGTAAACATTTCAAATACAAATGTGAAAACATATTAGCAAGTTTTATAATAATTTCAATACATCGTAAAAACAATTTGAGTAGTATTTCTACAATATATTTTACGATCAGGACCGATTTCGCTACAAATTAGGTATGTAGAACCAAATTTTTAAGAACTGAGTATTTGTATAAATGGGGTGTTTTACTGCCAACGAAAAATTACCGTTGTGGTGTTCTATAGAAACGATGTCAATAATCAACAGTATTAGGTAAGTAATTACCTCGTTTGTGTTATTATTCATTCAAGTTTTGAACCTCTGATTACTCACTAACCGTATAAGAGTGATTGTTGCGATTCGTTCATTGACAGATCGTCTAAGGAAAATTGCCGGCATAAATATGACAATTAAAATAAATTACAACTGACATAGTTCTGGACTCTATTAGTGTCTAGGCACTAATAAACATTGGAATAAGACCACATATCTAACGTATCCGCATATTCTCGCTAGATAAGCAAATGTCGATTTACAGGATTTTAGATACCGAGAGGTTTATGTCAGATTGTATGCCCATTGATCACAAACCTATACATAAAATTAAAATCAACTAATAAAATCGGGCCCTGCAACCTAAGGCGACGATATTATAACTGGTACGAGAAATATCTACTGGTTTACTTACTTTATGGTATGTATATAATACTTATACATTATAAGGTATTTCTTTACGTATGTATTTGATTTCTAAAGTAGGCGAATGATAATATCAGTGTATGGAAGTGTAGTAAAGTTATCGCTTCGAGCCTGCCTCAAATCGCACGGCCGGCGGTTTTTGTATATCGCGTGTCGCGGGTACATTCAACCAAGTGGCGAAATGTGGAGGGGGAACGTCCTCGCAAGGCCGTACAGCGCTCGGCACTACTGGTAGCAGGCGTGTCAAAAAAACAATTGAATATATAACAGATTTTTTTGTGAATTATCTTCAACCAATACATATACCTAATGATACCTAACGAGGATTAATAATCAGACAATCGAACACTCATTTGAAATCGCAGAAAAGGATATCTAAATAAATGTCCAATAGCTTCCAAGCCAATAAAAAATGAAGTTTGTTTTAATACGGTGAAAAAAATAGCAATGTATTTTAGTACTACAAAACTATTTTTTAAATATAGTTGATCGCTATTATGGCTCACGCCAACGTCAGAAATAGTTCTGACGATGGCGTGAGCCGAAATAGCTAAGTAGAAAGTCACTATTGTAAATTATATGAATAAAATGAGATGATGAAATGCTATGGATTAATTTCTGTAAGTAAATATAAAATAATGTAAAATCGTTATATGAAGAAAATGAACACAAATTTTCAGCGATTATAATCACAGTATAACCGGTAAATTAGACAGAATAATACAGAATAAAGATATAACATACATATATCGAAACGTGGGTATAAACAATAAAATATTACGACATTGATTGCAGAACCAAAGATTTTTTTATATTTTACCCAGAGCTCGGATGTATTTTTTCGATTGGGCGATTTTGAAAAATATCTCGATGAACAATAAGAAATAAGCCGTTCTCGTTTAAGTGTCAATAAAGTAAAACTCGGCTATTTGCCGGATTGGTTGGTTGATATTTATTATAAAACTAAAAATATTATAAATGAATAAACCTAACAAAATTAAACTTTTTTGCAGTCGGAGTCGTGTTTTTTTAACGACTAAACAGCCCTGCTTTTACCTTATTATAATGGAGTTAAACCAATACTTCGACTTATCCAATCACTCTCATAATCAGTACACCCTTAGCTTTTGATTATAGCAAGTCAAGAAAACCAACATTTTGATTTAATGACAGATTGAAAATACTATAATTTACCTCTCACGAACTTTCCCAAGTTAAAATGCATTCCATGAAACTACGCGAAAGAATCAATACCAATTTAATAATTTGAAAATAATATATACTATTGAAAATGCAAAAATATTTCGGAACAGGAAGAGAATGATGCTGATTGATTCTAAATTATGTAATAATGGTTTTACATCAAGTATCTGTGCAAGAAACTCAAATAACATTTTTTTATTTTTTTTTTGTGAAGATGGTTTATCTGAGTGATAATATATGCTTAAAAATAATAAAAAAATACGTTAAAAACATTTATAATTTATTACATAAAATAAATTATATGTTGATTCATGTAAGCTTGTAATAATATTAATATATGCATGGTGGATTATCACAAAAATGTCAAATGTTGAAGTACTACATCTCAAATATATATATATATATATATATATATATATATATATCACGTACGAGTGTTAACTTGTTTGATTATTTTATTTTAAAATAGAAACCCTGATACACATTCGGAAAGATAATAAATTTGGTGAATACATATTTAAATTTAATTAAACGGTGTTAAATTTCAAAATCCAATTATCTTAGAATGTCACTTTTAAATTGTTATAGTATAAAACAAGAGGTCGATATGTATTGACCAATATTAACTCTCAATTTGAAGAAGCGAATAAGTCATTTGTAGAAAACACAAGCAAGTGATATTTTATAGAATTTACTTTTTAATTAAAAACGATTTTAACATTAATTATTGAAAGTCGTATTTACGAAAATAATAATAAAAAAACTTCTTATTCCAACGGTCTTAAAATAGATTTAATACGTTTTGAAAAAAACTAATTTATTATTCGTTGCATTATTTATACAAAGATTAAATTTTATATTTTTTTAATGAATTAATTTGTTTATGTTTATGGAAAGAAGCGCTAGAATTTTATCGAACCTGTTTTGACATTGTCGCAAACGAGCGACTCGTGTTGTTAATGCGACGCTTACATGCAGCGAGGGACTAAAGCGAATGACAAGCCAGATCTTGCTCGAAGCCTTGCTGCTTGTAAATAAAATCGATTAAAGAGCGAAAATTGAGTTTTTCAGCAACAGAATATACTACTATAGAAATAATAATTAGAAGATAGAAAATCGAGAAGTGTCCTGCCGATACCAGCGTAAAATTTTACATTAACAACAGAAAAATCTATTTATGTATGAATCGAGATTGGTCACATTGTTTAGTGTTGCAATCATTATACATAAAATAGGCAATGTTTTTTTTTTGAACAGGGAAAAATATTGAGTATAAGATTAGTTTTTTTATCGATGTTACAATATATTTCAACTGAAAATGTAGCAAATTCATTGCGCATTAACGGTGAAACTATAGCATATATCTTTTACAACGTTGACATTGACATGTTTGTCTAAAGGCGTTTTAGCTAGTATTAAAGATGATATGAATCTATTTACTATTCCACGATTGCAAAAAATAATTTAATCAAAAATATGGCGCTTTCAATTGTATGATATATTGTAGGTATATTCTTGTAAACAGTGAACCCCCCAATTACGCTACTCCTAATAACGCGATGGCTTGAAATATTCGCCGAACATCCCCCAATTGCACGATCGCTTGGCCGTATGTGCGCCGGGCGACTGTCTGTGTGCTGGATTTTTTCGCGAGCGCTATGCATTTTATCACCTAGTAAATAAATATTTCGTCCATGTTTATTTTTTGCAAAAGAAGAAATAATCTTAGTTGTAATTTTTTTGCAGAAAAAACAAAATCCCTAATTTCTCCTCTCCCCCAATTACACTTCTCCAAATTACACGGTTCCGACTTGAGTATAAATGGGGTTTTAGTGTATAGGTTTTACTGGAAAGTATATATTATATTAAAAAATATGTTCACTCGCAGTATACTTCTACTGAATATAATGTGCTTCGATATATGTTGAGAATGTGCTGAGATGTGATTCCACAGAAATGCTAGCAAGAATATATGTTCACTTTAAATATACTATATCTATAATATCGCTAAGTTTTCCTATAAATTGAAAACATTCAAGTTTTGTCTTGTGACCAGGAGTGTCAATGAAGCAATTCCCCTATCCAGAGCTTTTAATCAAACTATACCTTCTTCATCTCCATAAGTTATTAAGATCCACTTGGTGTTATATATTATAAGAGATTTCATAAGAAATATAATATAGCAAACCTTATTGCACGGGAAATATTAAAATCCTTTAACAGAACTCATTTCAAATTTAAATTTAAAACCAAACTTGACAAACATCAAAATAATTTGTAATTTTCTCGAATGACATCGTCCCGGGAAGTCCTAGTTTAATTCTGCACTCTGAATCTCTACCCTCGCCCGCCGTTGGCCACGTTGACACCCCCTCATGCTTCGTCGCCAACCCTCGCGTTTCTCGCCGCTTCTCAACGATGAATGGGCGCGTCCGCCCTGACCTACTAACGTAAAAATCCGATTCTACCCCGTACCGTATATCCCACATTGAATAACTCTATATTTTGACCTAGCTCGTGAACAGGGCTGCCACTTGAATGACCAATTCATTGAAAACATTTATAAAAAAATAACAACACAATACAATAAATTCCACAGGTTTCATATGATTTAAATTATGATCATTATAAATAAAAAGTATATTTCAAAAATAAAACATAGTGTTAAGTACTGTTTCGACAATTTCACATTTTTTAAATCAGGACCAGTTTCGTTCATCGCGAGCATTATCAGCTGATACAATTTTAATTAAAAACAAGGGTAATTAAAAGGAAATTAAGAGAACATAAATGTATGAACTTTTCATGAACTTTAAGTTAGATTTAATTTTGATTACAAATTAGAAGTAAGAGGTACTTAACATTTTATTTGTGACCAATTTTACTTCATTGAGGTATAAATCATTTGATCATCCGTAAATTATTTTCTCAATTCATGAACCTTTGCTTTTGAATAAATACCTGGTAATTTGCGTTCAAAATTGTGTATAAATAACTTTGTTTACAATTGGAATTTTATCAGTTGATAATGCTGCGTTGAGCGAAACCGGTCCTGATCATAAATAAATTGTGCAAGTAGTACTAAAAATATATTTTTATTATGGTTAAGTATCAACTTTTGCTGGTAAGATAAAATCATATGAGTTTTATAATATTATGAAGATTTGTGTGGTACAGACGTAATAATGAAAATAAAAATATAGTTTTCTTCTAGGCTATAGATATTATATATAATTATATAACTATATATACATCAATAATAATGACAAAATCTTCGAATTGTAATTTTGTAGAAACAATCAAAACTACCTATGTAATAACATTTAATGTGTTAACTGTCACTTCTTGATGGAAAGGCGTGATATTTTAAACAATAAAAAATAAACATTTTTAAGTAATATTTCCACGATATATTTTATGGTTCTAATCATAAAACTATGCTTACTGGATTCAATCAAAATTAAACTACTATTTATAATACTGATAATAAGTTATTGTATCTAGAAATAATGAAAAGAATAAAAGAGAAATGGGTAAAATTCACAAATCTCTTACGGTTGTGCCCATGCGTGAGAATTTAATCATAAAAACTTAATGTTTTTAATACGGCATAAATTATATTTACACTTGATTGTCTCTGAAATGCCAGCCCTGTTCATGTACGCTGCGGGAAAAAATAAACTACTATGGCGTAAGTATAGGTCGGCCCGCTGTACGGCTTTTCCGAAGAACCTACCTACACTCGTAGACGTTCTACGACCTACGATTACATTCCGTACACTCCCTGACTACACAATATTATGTTGCTTGCTGATGGTGTGTTCACAGTAGCGTAGTCTCTGAACAATAACTCACAAGAAAATTGTTCTATTTTTAAACGTTCAAATTAATTGAATACTTATTTTATTTTATGTTCGAATTATGTAAGAACGGCGTATTAAATCGTTATAACAATATGTTTAATGCTGTTCAACGACAATTCGCAATAGAAGGTCATTCATTAAATCAGCGTTTCTCAATGACTTGACAAAAATGTCAAACATAATCGCGACTATCAGTTTTAACTCTATTTTGATATCTAAACGACATTTTGATGACGCGAAAACATTTTTTGCAACAAACCTTGGAACATTAAATAATATTCCCTAAAATTTTTATTAAAAAAGATTTTATAAAAATTGGATGAATCTATCAAAATAAATTGCACGTTGAAACTTAATGAAACATTAATTTAACATAATATAATATGGTAATTTATTGATTGAGTTGGCATTTACTTAGTAGAACTCCATTATAACACGGTGATATTGTTTTGGGTATCCTAAAAACTACCGGAATAGACTGAACACCTTATCTTTTCTAGCAAGACTATTTTTGAAATGCTTATCCATTTTGCTATGATTAAAGTATAAAACCATAATTAAACTATTTGAAAAAATCAAATTTTGAGATACTGAGACTTCTGAATAATAGGTTTCATAAGCAAAAACACTATGTCATTGTGTCTAAGCAAAAAACCAGAACAGGTACAAACTATATTGTCATTTTGCTTTAGAGTGTCGTCAGTCTACTGACTTATTAATTAAAAATACAATCGTTATTCATAAAAATATTAATTTAAGCAACAAAAGACAAATTTTTAAATTGGAATGTATATCATTCTGCCAAGACGTTATGTTTTAACATGGGACGTTATCTTACTATTAATTCAATTACGTTATTATGATGACAACGTTATATTTCATATAAGATATTAAAAAGTACTAACGTTTCTTCATTGTACAATCTATTGGGTTGATGCAAAAATTATGACCGTTTTTTATGATCCTAGGTAAAAAAAAAAATTCTTCAGAAATGATGAATAGTATCTTGTTTTAAATGATTCCATTGTATAAATGAGCCTTTCCCTCTACTTTCTATTCAGTTTTGGCCTGGCCAGAGTACAGTGAAGAGCCCTTGTATTTTTTCAAAATGTCGATCGACAAAGTGCATTTACGTCATTGTTTACTTTATGAATTTCGTAAAGACAATACCGCGAGTGTGGCAACCAAAAACATTTGCGAAGTGTATGGAGAAGATGTCATCAAAGTTCGACAAGTACGAAGATGGTTTGCAAAATTCCGATCTGGGGATTTTTCACTAATTGATAAACCACGTACCGGGCGGCCATTGAAGTCTGATGACGACAAGTTAAAAGTTATAATTGACACCAATCCACGTCTAACCACCAGGGAGATCGCGTCGATGATGGAAGTCAACCAAACAACCGTATTAAGACATTTGAAGCGTATGGGGATGGTTTCGCGGTACGACGTTTGGATACCTCATCAATTGTCGGCTGCCAATTTATTGGATCGTGTTTCATGCTTTGAGTGCGAGACAAAAACATGAACCTTTTTTGCATCGTTTGGTAACGGGAGATGAGAAATGGGTCGTTTACAACAACGTGACAAGAAAAAGACATTGGGCTATACCTGGACAAGCCCCATTAACAACTTCGAAGGCCGAAATCCATCAAAAAAAAGTTACGCTTTGTGTTTGGTGGGATTGCAAGGGTATTGTGTATTTTGAACTCTTGGAACGCAATCAGACGATTACAGCAGAACGATATTGTCAGCAATTATCCAAATTAAACATCGCCCTTCAAAAGGATAGACCAGAATTGGTAAACAGAAAAGGGGTAGTGTTTCATCATGACAACGCGCGACCACATGTGGCTATGATGACCCAACACAAGCTAAATGAGTTGAATTGGGATGTTATCAAGCATCCACCGTATTCTCCAGATCTTGCTCCTTCCGATTTTCATTTATTCCGATCGTTGCAAAAAATTTTAAATAATAAAAAATTTGATACAATAGAACAGGTAAAAACATCCCTTAATACATTTTTCGCATCAAAATCCACGGAATTTTACACTAGTGGTATTAATAAGTTGATAGAAAGATGGGAGAAAGTTATAAGAACGGATGGAAATTTTATAATTGATTAAATAAATAATATAAATAAAAAAAAAAGTTTAATTTTATATGTAAAAAACGGTCTTAACTTTTGCATCAACCCAATATATAGTAAATGATCTTATCGATTTGATATCGCAAAAAATATTAATTTGCACTCCCATATTATAAAATCTTCAGATAAAAATGCACGGCGTAAACTTTAATTTATTGTTTTTTTTTTATATTTAATGAAAGAAAGTTGCCTCATCGGAAAATGGACTGCGGTACCACCACTGTGTTGCGAAAAATGGTATGGGTGCCAAGGCCGTCAAAGGTCAACAGGACAAAAAACAATATTGCCCATTACAATACGTTATCGAATAATAAATTAATTCAGTAAAATTTGTTGGGATGTTTACTGTTCATATTTAAATAAAATACTCACGAAAAATTAATCAGTGCAAGGGTAAATGTTTTTTATGACTCATTTGTTAGATTAAATTTGAGATTTTAGCTTCAGAAACGTGGACGCCATTTTACAATACATACATGTAAGATTTACATATATAAATTTTATATAACAAAAAATAATTGATATGTTATGATAACTTTTTGAACAGCGTAACTGACATTTTTTTGAGAAATTAGAGATTTTCAATTGATTAAGCATAAGTTATTTATTCTTTACTGGCAACATTGACTACCTATTTTTTTAGTTTTGATAATAAATGTGACATTTATCATTCGTTCTATCATACGTATGAAACAGAACTAGCTGGTAGTTAGTGACAAAACATATAATTGTATGAATTTTCATCAATTCAAATTTGATATTGAAATTCCATCAAGCACCTTCAGACAATACCATGAATTATATCAATCAGTTAGATTAAGATAAACCACAGTGTTATTGGAATGATCAACACTAGTTTTGTTAATTGTGACATAAGTAATGCCTTCCGAGAAAAATTAACAGCGATTTAAATGTGACAAGGTAAACACAATTAATACTAAACTATTGCTTTTATTTTCACAAAAAAATATAAGATTTATTTGAATATATAAAAGACGTATTCAGAATACGATATATATTAAAATTTTGCAATGAATTGCTTGTTTGTGAAAGCTGCTGATAAAAAGATAAACAAAACCATCGGTTTGATTAACATACATAGTACAAGCCGAGAAACATATCGCGATGTGTGCAGCGATGGCGCTAAAAATTTTAAGAGTTTCACTTTGTTATACACCATATAAAAAATGTCCGTGACTGCATATATTATAATTGGAAAACTCCGCTCTAAGCATACAAGAAATGGGTTAATTTCACAAAAATGAGAACACGTGTTGTCAATATTAGAACACCAGTACAAATATTGACCCAACCCTGTATAAAACTCGGAATCTGCCGATGTATATAATAAGCAAAAACCCATTTCCATCGCTTAACAAAAAAAAAAATTAAATATCAGCATATCGAAGTATTTTTTTCATAAATTTTATTTACGACTTTTTCCAACAACTGTAAACTAGTTTTCTCAATAACACAATGCGTCTTTACTTAGAAATCAATAGCGACTTTTCACGAAGAAATATTAATATCACGAAATCGTATAAACGTATAAAGCAATAATAAATTACGTGTCAATTGAAAGAAAGAATGGAAAATGTAAAGAAACACCTGAAATGCCACGAGCGTTCTTTATCCTTGACAATGACATTTTCACTGGAATGCCTTGGTGTAATAATAAATAAATACGGCAGAAAAATCACAACACACGAGAAATGAGCTACGTGTATGACTGAGGTAATCATTTATAGATCGGTGAAAAAAAAATAGCAATGTATTTTAGTGCTACAAAATTATTATTTTTTTAAAGATATAGTTGATAGCTAAATTGATAAACGAACAATACGGTAGTATACCGGATTGTTTATTGAGACTTAATATTTTCTTTATTTATGGTATTAATGTTCGCTTTTAGAACAGCATGGCTTACTAAACTCATTTATGATTATGTTGGCGTTTGAACCATTATTTAACTTCACGCTTAAACTATTCATATAAAAATCCACACGTTTTCTCTCACCAGACTTATGGTAATGCCTTTTACTACAAGCCCACCTTTTGAAATGATTAAAGCATGAAATAGATTACTTCAAAATGTTGGCGTTCAAAAATATATGACTTTTCCATTAGTACAAACAAGTGTTATTTCAATTTTGATTTTTTTAAATGTTGCTGAAACTAAGACGTCCATTGAAACCTATCGGAAAGAATTGAGACTTTTAGGATACGGTGATAGATATGACCTTCATTGCGTTGGCAAACTTGCGAAAATATATCGCAATAAAAGATAAGCCATATATAAAAAAAGACTAGTAACTCGTGATGATTATTTACGTAAAAACGGTCTTTACGATTAACATCGTGTACGCGTGTTTATTATAATGTCATATGTTTGGTATCTATACGAACTACCAATATATTATATAATTTATGATATCGGCTGAAAGTGCTTGATGGAATTTCAATATCAAATTTGAATTGTTACAACTTTGTAAGATTCCACATGTTTTGTCACTAACGACCCGGGTTTCGCTCTTTCGGCATCCTCAGGCATCGCACGAATTTTCCTCAGAGAAAAATGATTCTAATTGAATGGGGCAATTTTTAGTTGCCTAACCTCTCTTTTCGAAAACAAAAGAACTAAGACAGTACAAGTAGTTAACTAATCGCTACCCTTTTTTGAGTCATTTTGATGTTCCTAAATATAGTCATTATATATCTATATAGTCTTTACAAATACCAGATTCAATAATAGCTGCTTAATTGAAGTTACACAAATGTTACAAATATGTATAATTGAATTGAATTGTGATTTTGAGGATCAAATGGAGTGAGGAGGCTATAACAAATACACCAATGTCTTGTGATTAAAATTTATAAATAGATTAGAAACATCAATTCGTAACCGAAGTAAAATAAACTTGACCACTCGGCTAACAATCCAAAGTTTTAAAATACTTGACGATTCCTGGATATGTATTTTTATAAAACTGATAATGTTGAGCGCTATTGATTGCGATTCTTAGAAAAAATATCGAATTTAAAAATAAGCTTCCAAGAATAAAAGAAATACTTATTCTAGGCAACAGGAAATGCCTGCGCCTTTTAACACGGCGATTTTATTGTATTTGGATATTTTTAAACCAGCCTGTAGCACGATCGATTGAAAAATCTACAGAAATATAGTCACAAGGTATTTATTGAGTTCACATGAATTTCGTATTGGTAAGCTCAATCGCGAATCGTAAATGTTTGAATTATTTATGCAATCTGAAAAAATCGCTTTTACTTGTTATTTGTAAACGCGCTGATTCTGTTGTTAGAAGACATATGTATATTGATATGCAATGTGCATTTTAGCGAAAATAAAAGAAGTTTGTCCTAAGTTTTTAAAGGAAGTAATTATTGATAATTATTAACAGACTAACAATCTATAACTTTTCTATACAATAAAAACAAAACATTATTTACGGAACACTGAAATGATTCAAAACATTATTTTGAAGCCCCTTTTCATATTATTTAATGAATACAGAAATTTTGAAACAAAAGTTATCAAAAATACTTGGTGATATATAAAATAATAGGTGTTGCACAACGGATTGATACATCGCACAACACACCGTTGTGCAACACGCAGCCGGTTGCCTAGCGACACAACAGAAAGTATTCTCAGTATTCGGCACGGTATAAAATAATAAATTGAACGCTCTTTGCGAAATTATTTTGTGCGTGATTTCAAATTGGTTCTTTTTGGCGCAATTGCTTCTCTTTACCACTACCAGATAATTATATGCAATATACAATACGTTTCGCACTGGTTAGAAATAGAAACAAAATTGCGTCAAACGGGTCATGGTATGATACAGACTCATATGAAATAGACAAATATCCACAATTATGATAAACTTCACAGAGATCCATGTCATTATTGAACAGAAATCTATCGATTGATGCGATAATCAATTTATAACTGTCCATAAGATTGGAGCCGGGCAGACCGAAATCGAAGTCAACAACGTTGATCACTTGCTTACAGCTCTAGCGGAACATAGCAAGTGTAATATCAATATTCTTACGCCTTTTTTCCCCTTGGTTTTTCATTAACTCACAACTTTTGTAAATCGAAATTATTTGTATACTAGATTATCACCACTTGGTAAACAAAACAAGATGAATAAAATAAACAAAATGAGACGTATATTCATGTATATTGACATATTTTTTCCATAAAAAATGAAACAGCGATGAAGTAATAACAGAATTGAATACTGAACTTAACTACTCGCCAATCGACTAAGCTCGATCGTGAGTAACATGTAAACCATGCATATTAAAAAAAACAAATATTCAAGTAGCAGATACACAATATATAAACGGCAGCCTGATATTTTAAATAATATTATTCATTCATTTTCATTTTTAATCACCATTTTATACTGATTAAAATATTATCCGGCTCGTATTTTTAAATAATGTATATTCCGTACGCAAACCATTGCGAAATTTTTGACCAGGTAATTTACTCATTAATAAAAAAAATATTCAAACAGAACTGGTTTTGAAAAAAAATAAATATATTTCTGTGTTACGCTTGTTATCTCATTATAAAATTTTAATATACGCCACACAAAATGCAGCATTACTTAAATATTTTCGAGTCGTTTTACAACAGCGTCCGATGAAATATACAATTTAAACTATTAGCAAGAAAATGAAAATCGCATAAAGAAACGCAGAAATTTATTTTTCATGTTGTAAATCATAATTTCAATCCAATTTTGATGACTTTTTATAACAATAATAAATAGTTTGAGATGATGAACGATGGAAAACATAATAATACACAATTACATATAATTAAAATAGAAACCAAAAGAATACAAGTTACAAACTAATTTTTTTATACTTAATTTTAATGTAAGTAAAATACGAGAATGCAAGAATTCAACACTGTGAAAAGGGTCTACGATTATTAGGCGTCAATGAGGAAAATGTGTTCGTTTATGAACCATTCCTGGGTGTTTGTAATTATTTAAAACATTCGATTATCATTTTTCTAAGGTTAGAGATAATCAAAAATGTTCACCGAGGATAAAACCATAGCAACCAACTATATCCATTGATACTTAATTATACATGAACAATAATATTATTAATTCTGTATGGAAAGAACCGTTACGGCATTTAAAAATATAGATATCCCATACCTTATATTTCATAAATCTTATTTTTCAGTCCATCAAATCATGAGATAATAAGCTAGTATAAAAAATACAAACTTACACTTCGGTAGCTTCTAATTATTTTTCAAAAATGTTATAAATATATCTTTTTTATACACATCAGTACAATTAACATATCAATTAAACGAATTATCACGCGTATTAATGAAGTTACACAGTAAAGCATCAATCCTGAAAATATTATATCAGAAACAACGTTTCTATATTCTATGTGAATTTCTTGTAAAAAATTTACCATTAATTTAAAATATCGACTAAAGTTGCTTGCTGGAATTTCAATATCAAATTTGAATCGTTCAAATCTTCTTCTCGCCTCTCTGTGTCTTGAAATATTATAGAACACAGATTCAATCGAACTGACAGTTTGTAAATAATTTACATTGTTTATATGTTATATATATGGAATTAAGCAAATAAATATGTTAACAAGG
Organism: Himalopsyche japonica; assembly: GCA_028555115.1. Classification (NCBI taxonomy): domain Eukaryota; kingdom Metazoa; phylum Arthropoda; class Insecta; order Trichoptera; family Rhyacophilidae; genus Himalopsyche; species Himalopsyche japonica. The sequence goes on from JAHFWJ010000634.1 coordinate 216,831, forward strand.
AGCTTGTTTGATTTGTGAATTAATTATCAATTCTGATTTAATAATAATGACGCTCAACCTTGATTGGACAAATTGTATATAACAAATCTCGTAGACTCATCAATAAAAGCGTAGAATTGGTATATAAATTTTGCTTAATTCGTCTGATATATAAATATATATATAAAAATCATTCACACATAAACTAGTGTTTTCATAGCTGTTTCATAGTAAGGTTCTCTAGATCTAAAAAAATCTTCGACCCCCTAAACTAAAAGCATGTTGAATATTTTAAAGATTGCAGCTTTCAGTCTGGAAAGCTCGGAAATAAATGATATAATACATATACGATTTGTCAATTCGAGTATAGACGTATACCAGACTGCTTGAAGATGTCGAAAGGCGAAATATTTGGTGTAAGTGTGAAAATGGATTGAATATTAACACGAGGTTTTAAAGAATGCTCGGGGATATAAAATAGTTCAAAGGTATTCGTAGGTATGTGAACGTATTGCCTCATTAAATGAATATTAGTGTAAAAAACTTACCTCACAAAATTATTTTTTTTTTTCTTGGAATTATATATTTAACTTCAACCAACCATAAGTCAATCAGCTGTCATCTGATTGACTCGCGAGACTCGAAAACCATTAGAGTATAATATGACACTCGTTTCGAAAACCAGCTTTATTTTTGAACAAAGGATTATTAACCATACTGAAAATAAAACAGTTTATGCTGGATTAAGTCAGATATTTTTCAGCTGTTTTGTTAATAAATACAATTGAAACAAAGTATGTATTTTTACAGTGAAATGCGCCAGGAGGCAACAAGTGTCCGCCCGGCCGTCCTATATATAGGCCGGAGCGAGGGGCTCAATCGATGGCACAGGCTGCGCGGCGGTCGGCACCCCATGCCGACGCCCCCCTTGGGAAAGCTCTATTTATAGCGCGGGACTTATTCAGTGGGCGTACTGCCTTACGCACGCTTCACGACAAACGATGCTATTTTATACTGTGTATTAATTTTATCATCCCTTGTTATGTAAGTGACGGTGAACTTCAGGCACGTAAACTAAATTTAACATATTGATTGAATTGGCATTCACTTGGTAGAACTCCATTATAATACGGTGAAAAAATAGCAAAATAGCAAATACATTGCTATTTTTTCACCGTGTTAAATTTAACATATTCACAAAATTTTAGCTTTTAAATCTGTAGCGACTGATTAACAACCAATACTCCCAAACTACAAGATAAAACAGAAATAGTTTTCGTTTGAACGGGTTATAAATTTTCATTTCGTGAATAAAACCTTGGTGGAAAATCAAGTATCGCAAAATGTCAAATAGGCAGTATCAATTATAAATGAAAACTTTAAGAGAAAGAATCAATTGATGAATTTACTTATTTTCATCAATACACTAATGAATGCATATAAATGTATTGGTTAATTATTATGGTAGTCGATAAATAAGCTTCAAAAAATGATATACACATATCATTGTGCTTTCGCTTTAGAATTTTTTATTCTAAAGAAAAGGTTTACCTTCGGTGTACCACGCAATTCAATGATAACATTTACAACCTTGAATGGCAGTCGTCGGGGACTTGTAATTAATAATACAACGTCCCTTACCGTTTTCATCTATTTTTATACATGACGATATTACGACGAATCATTCTGAATTTACGGCCCCTGGAAACAGACACTTATGCTACTAAAAAACACCACTTTAACGGATAAATCCTGGAGTTAGAAGAGCCTCATAAAAATACTAAATATATATAAACCTTCGCTACTTAGCAACATGCTAACATCGAACGGTCTAATCGCATTTAAGTCTAAATATACTTTTTATCATTAGCAACAAAATGTGATAGAATATCTTGAAACAATAGTAATTATAATTTTCAGATACGTCGAATGTCTGATAATATGACCCTTTTGATTATTTGGTATAACAATTTCATTGTTTAACCTTAATACCGATCATTACATCATAACTTTATATTCGCTGCCTTTCATTAATTTGTAAATCTCTACGTTACAAAAATAAGGAATAGTCATGCACATGGTTTTGATTTTTTACGATAAAAAAAAATATTCATTTAAAACTTCATGTCGGTTATCTACTATAATATAATGGTATCTTGTAGGAATAAAATTGATTCATTACATTCCCCTATTCACATCATTCAAAGTAAGGCAAAAATATTTAAATCTCTTTATAAATAAATTTAATATCACTTTCGAATTGAAACCACGGTAAACAGTGGACGGTGATAAGTGTCAACGGTGATATCGCTCTTATCGGCGAGTTGTATTTTTCCACACGCGTGTCCGATGACAACAAACAGCTGTCAAAAAGTCGACATTTAAATCCTGTCAGTTCAACGCACATTTTTGAATATCGAATTTCATTTGTCACGTTTACAAGCGATAATAAAATAATTATTTTGAGCACCGATTCTCCTGAAAATAGGTTATATTGATAACTTTTGCAAAAGGTGACTATTTATTTTATTCCGTTCAAAACAAAAAACATGATGATTTATTTGGCTTGTTTTTTTTGCGTAATCAATTAAGCACGCATGTAGATTTTTTAATTGTATTTATTAAAAATTTCATCCTACATTTTTTTACTTTTTTACCGATTTAAATTAATGACGTCATTAGACCAGTTCAAATCAATCGTGGATTACTTGACGAAAACAATTCATTGAAATCATGTTTATAAATCATAAATTCTTAAATTAACCAAATACTTTTACCGTAAAAATAAATCGCTTAAACACAGTCTATTAAAAATCTTACAGGCTAATAATTTCGAGTTGGTAATCGATAGAGCTTCAGGAATAATATGTTTGATCAACACCTAACCAAACGTTTCTATCCATCTGTTATAATAGTTATTACGATTTACAGTACTTGATTCAATACAGAAATATAGATCGTTTAAGCTCCGTTTTGTCAGACGATAACTTCTCGATTTGTTTAGCCCTGATCCATATGACATAAAATCTTTGATTCTAAAAAAGGATCTAAACAGAATCGCTGTAAGTGAGGTTAGGTTACGCTTAAAATTAATAGAGATAATAATACTAACCATTGATTAATGTTAAACGTAGCCTAACCTCACTTACAGCGCTACTGTTTAGATCCTTTTTTTAGAATCGAAAATTATATAATATGTACTAAAGACTGAAATATTTGTGTTTCATTTAATTATGACACATTTTAATGTGATATTAGATTAAGTTCCAATAACTGAACAGCTGGTTTATGTGTATAGCTTTTGTGAGATAATATTCTATCTAGTTTAAACCACCCTCTGTCGACTGATAATGAGTAAGTTACGCTAAATTAAATAATGCAGTTTAAGTTTGCAATAATGGCGTAATCTCGGATATGTGATGTTTACAGCTATTTTTTCGAAATTTTAAGCAATCAGTAATACAATCTATTAAAATAGCTATGTTTTTTTCTTGCAATAACATAAAACATGATGTTGGTGGATCATTTCACATGCATTTTTGTTTATGCCTCGGCGATTAAATAAATTATAGACACAAAGGTGAAGCAACAACGTACACGATAGATTTATTTTAATCGATTATGCAAAATTAAAAAATATATATGTCTGTCGGCGTCGGCGGCAAAACGCAAATTACGTAATGTATTACTGTCCGGTAACATATGAGATCGATTGATAAGGAAAATGCAAATTCTTCATGTAGTAAAACTATTATTAGCGTAAGTGTAAAGTTACTTGATGTTGTAACTATGAATGATTACAAAACATCAGAAACGTATAGGGCATCCGCGCACTTCAATACAAATCATTTTTTTTAAATGGAATTACAGTAATTACAGTTTACGCTATTATCTTTTGACTCGTTGAAACTGGTCCCGAGTGCTTTTGAACGAGATGCATACATGGTTTAATAAATTCCATTAATTCATATAAATAAATCAAAGTAATTGCAATTTTGTAAATGAAAGTAAATTTAAAGCACTTTGATTTCAATTATCCCGCGTAATTGGTAATTATGCTATTGCATTTTTCGCGCAGACAACCTCTTTTCTATGAAAGGATTTTACCAATAATTAACAGAAAAATTAAAATTCTATATTTAAACAACGTAGAGATTATACAGGTTACAACATTCTTCCAAATATTACGTGACATTTTCATAAAAAGCAGTATCGAAAGAAAATTTTCAAATATAAAATAAAACACACTGATTCTCACATTATTATCATCGTCTCTTCTTCAAGTATGATTTGCGTATTGTTAAAACATTTCTTGATCACCAATTTGTATCACTAGTATTTTAATCATTTTGTCATGTCAAGATGTCAAATGCCGGTACCTGCGAATATAAAAATGCCGGCGGTCAGTCTACTTAAACGCACCAGATAGATCTTGCTACAATATGTATGTAGCTTGAAACATATAAATTACATTCCTTTGCATTATTTAATGTTTTTACAGCCGGAATGTAATCGTAAGTTTATTTTAATATATATATCTATATATATATATATCTATACATACAAATATGTTATATTAGAGGTAAAAAAGCGCGTATTGTAGATGCTATTGGTGATACAAGATATGAAACGAGTGGCTTATATTTTCTGAACACTTTGGCCAAATCGTTAAATAGCGTATATTTACTGCCTCGTTTGGAATAATGAGCTATTTCCTAAAATATGCGTCTGATTTACTCAGCATTAACCGTTGTTGAAAACCTTCAGACGTAAATTTGGCATTAAAAAAGCGCCAAGGCATTCATTGATCGAGCATAAATTTATTTTATGGCAAAACGTCACGGCGAACGGTGCCTGTACCACTTCTCCTCATAGAACAATATTGAAATCACAATATGGAAATAGATGCCAATAATCAATTGAATTTAAATAAACCATAAAGTGTATTCAGACTGTTCCTTGTACGATTCACAACGATGGAACCAATCCTAGATATATAAGAATAATCTCAACGGTCAATTTTATAATACTCTTGTTAGAAGTACATTTTTCTTCACTAGTTTACTTCTTTAACAAACGAGATGTCACTGTTATTATCATTCACCATTTATAAGCTACTTTCCATGCATACTAGATGGCATCATACTGCATTTTAATGTACGCGTGTATTATGAAATTGAAAAACTATAAGAACTCTTAGGTCATATTGTTAACACTGAATATTGTTAATGATATATTATCATGTACTATATGGATGGCATATAATTATAGCCCGTACGATGTTTACCATCAGTACGCAGCGGTGAAGCAAGGCGTGCGATCGTTTATATATCTCGGTTATCATTCGCTTTCCACCATTATACCACTAATTACAGTAAAACTATAGCTCAAGATCTTCGCGTATAATTTGTCTTAAGTTACTTTGATTGAATCTACCAAGAATCATAGTCTTGGAATTTTACAATGATTCAATAATATGAATGTTTTAGAAGTGTTTTCATTAAAATTTTAAATATATCATACACCCTATAGTTTCCATTTCATTTTTTGACAACTAATCTTTCGGGGACACCAAAGACATATCTACGGATAGTATATAAAAGAAATATTAATTGTTTCTATCATATTTTAAGAGAAGATCGGTGGGAAGAAATTTATTCGCAGACATTCAGCCGTTTAAAGATAAATTCCTAAATCAATTCAAAACCAATTTACGAAAGTTTCCATTCCTAGATTCGATCCAACGGCTACAAAAAGAACGAAGCTATTGCATAAGCGGATCACTAACAATAAATTAACACCTCACATACACAAATCATAAATCCCACTTTATATGCATAATTAATATTGTCTATGATGGCATAGAAGATATTATTATGATTCAATAACCAACCGGTTCAAATGACTCAATTGTTTTGGCCGGCTAGCCGCTACAAAATGGCCGCGCTTTCACGATATAGAGACCGAAAAAAAGAAGGTGTAAATAATAATGAAACAAATAAGTTAATCCATCTGAGTCGTGATAGATAATAAAAGACATTGCATCATCGCTTGAAGTCTTCTTCAAGAGACAGAAAAAATAATATTATCATGTCTTGTGGCCGTAAAAGGAAACCTGCGCCTGGTGCCCGCCGCTTTGTAGCCGTGGACTTGCGACCGCAAAATAAATACGTACATCTTCATAATAACAATGGCATCACATCAGAACATATTTATTTTAGGAAGACGACAACACAATCACAGATATTATTTGCAATTGTCCCATAAGAATAGGTTATCCACAAACCATTTTTGTAACGTTTCTATTACGCGTTCCAATACACCGACGTTGTGGCGAAATACAGGGACGCGCGAAATAAACTAAATATGAACTTTGTTTTATCTGTGACTTAAGAACGGAATTTAATATACGAAAATATTCCAGAGAAATACCCTTAAAAATATTTTTACTTTAATCAAAACACCGTTGCCATATAATAAATTGCAATTCAACCAACTCTAGGTGTCGCCAAAAATACATTGTTTCTTCCAGTTCACCTATATATATATATATATATATATATATAGAGCACCACGGCCTGTATGTATATCGTGCTATTGGTCATTCATGACTAATGTCACTGTATGGTGCACTCCCAATTGATTTAAATGTGTTTTAATTTGATATTGATCTACCAACTATAACATATCGGTTGTTAGTTGGAAAAGACAATCATCAGTATTTTTTTTTATTCTAGATATTTAAGCACTTAAAATACATGAAGCTTCAAGGAAGCCAAATGATTTAAAAATCAGTCCAGTAGAACTAGTTAAATTCAAAAAAGAAGCAAAATACTTTATGGCAAAGTTTTAAACTTCTTAGCTAAAATGGTTTTGGTATGAGACGTCCAACATCCATTCACTATGAAACTCTTGAAAATAATGACGATCAAACAAGGTTCCCATAATATAGTTGATAAACTTAACTAACACCTTTGCAACAACATTGTAAATTTCATCGGGCTCGTCAACCATAGGATGCCAACAACTGTAACTACAAAACTTAAAATAATGTCTTTTTTTAAATTCTAATTAAAAAACAGCGTAGTTTTTTACTTTTCCTGCTAATGGAAACAAGACAAAAAAGTTCTGAATTGTTACTTTACAATACAATTTTACATTATCGAGATTAGGAGCGTTTACGGTCATCGCGAGTATTATCAGAAATGCTTCTTGTTTAGTCGCTCGACCTTTCTTTTAATGATAGAATAAGGATAAAAAAACATGGTGTAGATAAATTACAAATAGTACGTAATCATTTTAATTATGCCTGTTTATATGGATTGGATTTTGACGAATCTCGAAATGGGAGAAATCGGTCCTGGTCTTGATAATATAAAATTGTTGAACTTGTCCTAAACATTGTGTTTTATTGTTTATATATTGTATAATGCCTTTCCATCAAAAAGTGACATTAAGCATTTTAGACGTGTCACTTTTCTGTTAGTGATTTTATTTTTATAGTAACTTGGCTCCGGCCAATATTTAAGCTTATTGAAATTGCCGCCTGTTTGGTTACATTTAAATTAAAATTTTTAGTTTTATTACTAGCAGGATAGGTTGTTAAAACAGAAGAGATGTATTGTGTACCTTTTCTACACATCTATATATAGATAAGCAAATGTAAGTTTAAACATAGTTCTGACGATGGCGTAGCCGAAATAGGTATCAACTATATATTTTTTAAAAAATGCAGAACTAAAATTCATTGCTGTTTTTTCACCAGTGAAAAAATAGTGGAGTAAATGGAGTTCTACCAAGTAAATGCCAATTCAATCGATAAGTAATAACGATTCTTACATTCGATACTACTGTATACGAAAAATAGTTTTTTTTAATATTCTGGCGTTTATCACAGTTAGCCAGCTATTTCGAGTAAGGATATCTTTAGATTATGTCAAAAATTCGACGGTCTCAAAATAGCCATGTCATATAAAAATATAGGTATATTTTAGTTAGTTTCTCTAATAATTCACTCCGTATAGAAATTGTTGTATGTTACGCTATTTCCATTCTGGCCGCCTCGTACAATATAAATTCAATCAACTACAGAATTAAAATGATCAATATTGATCGAGTACGATTGGAACGCGAGATTTTCGTGATTTTACCGCGAAAAAAAGATACGTAACAAGCTGGCATTCCGCGGGTCCACACAATAGTGTTGCCATTTTTTCCGCAAACAACTTTCGAAAAAGCAGCGATCAGCGAATGAGCGCGCACATGGCGGAATAAAATATCGAAATGTCTGTCGGCGTAACGACGACTCGCTGCTCTATGCCCGCGGCAAGAACGTTGGACAACCTCATATAACCTTGACATCTACACTACTGTACCACACGCTATTGAGTTATTCAATTCAGGGGTTTTTGCCAAAAGATACGCGGATGCAAATTCGGCATTAAAACCTCACACGCGATAGTAGCACATGAAAATGGCTGTTGATATAAAAAAAAACGCACGTAATCATTGCTTTCGATATTTAGGCTTTTTGAAATACACTACATTTTATGTCACGTTTATGAAAGGATTGTTCGTGTATTAATAACATTGATCGCCAACGATTTTTTTTTGCAAAATGATTCAAGAATTTTAATATATGTTAGCAAAATTATATGTGTACGATAGTATTGTATGAAAACTCAAACATAGGTGTCACTAATCACAAACCGATCACCATTGAGGTAAAGAAGTGTTGTGGAAGTAATCAAAAGTAAAGTTCATTTTGTAGAAAATAAATATTCTTAATCATGTCATATGTCAGAGCGTTAAGGAAAAACAAATGAAATAGATTTTGTGAATGCCAAACATTGCCACAATCGCCAAATTAATTGATTATTCTTTAATGCAATTGTTCATAAATAAGAAATCTAGGAAAAACAATTCAAAAATTAACTTTTATTTAACACGGTGAAAAAAAATGTGTTTAGTTCTACAATTTTTTTTATATAAGATATAGCTGATAGCGATTTCGGCTCACGCCATCGTTAGAACTACTTAATTTTTTAGTCGGATTCGTGTTTTTTAACAACTCCACAGCCCTGGTAAGTCCCAGGCGTCCAACACCTTAACCATTACAAAAAGTATTTCAAAGAAAATAACCATATTAAATGTAGTGTTTCTAAACACTGGATAAAATAAATCTTTTACCAACTACTTTTCATATATTTAATACCATGAGAGATAAGTTTTCAACACAGATTAAACATGAAAAAAATATTACTGTGTAAAAATGGCATGTTTTGAATGCAAGAATAGTTTCCAACACGACATCTTTGTTGAATAAATCTACAGCAGTAGACTTTATATTGCTGTCTCAAATTGTATGCCATAATTCAAAACACCTAACCGAATAAAAGAGAACGGGCAAAGGGCAAAAATTTATATCATCACTTCATTCATAAATTATGATTCGATAACATTACCAATATGTGGATTCAAATATCGTGATAAAACATGTGGGTTTGTACAAAATTTCAACAGTTCGGATAAAACATTGAAATTACAATAAGCGCACCAAGTCGACATCGTAAATTATAGACATAATTAAATAGAACTGTACAAAAATAACAAAAAAAATATTTCCTTATACAAACACTGTACAAGAATAATTTTCGCTGTGAATCAAATAATCTGTGACCATTGACGTAATAACACCGGATTGGTTTTTTAAGCGGAACATCGGAGAAACCATGCTAAAGTTGCTGTCTGGTTTCATTAATCAATTGCTTCGCTGACATACGAGACTTGCCCGCCGATACTGATTTTATCGGATTCCGAAAATCGATTAGGTAACAATTGGCGATTTACGGCAAGCTCAAAAATCGATTCGCACGCGAAATTAACCTGCACTGAATAATATTTTTGATACATTCATCTCAAAATTTTAAATACAGTTTGTATTAAATCTCATTATTATTTCAAATCAATTTTTCAGACAAGCAACAAAGGCTATTAATACAAACACCGTGAAAAAAATAACAATGTATTTTAGTTCTACAAAATTATTTTTTTAAATATAGTTGATAGCTATTTCGGCTCACGCCATCGTCAGAACTACGCTTAAACTAACATTTGCTTATCTATATATAGCTGTGTAGAAAAGGTACACAATACATCTTCTCTATCAATACAGGTTATTTTGTTCATTAAAATTTCCCACTCGTTATTTTCTCCTAATGAGTTCTTTGTGATTGTTCAGAACTCTTATTGATTTACCTTAATTTTGTTTGACAATTATTAATAAGTGATTGCTAACATTTTGATTTTAAATTAATGTACAGTATTTGTATTAATATTGTATGATTTTCTGTAAATTGTTTTTTAGTTTTGAACCCACGGTTTTGTATACCTGTTACCTTTAACTAAAAAATTGTGTTAATAGACTTGCTTGTAAATTATATTGTAATAGTTGATAATCCTCTCGATGAGCGAAACTAGTCATGACCAAAAAATATATTGTCGAAATAAATATCAAAAAATGTGTTTTTATAATTTAAAATATCATGCCTTTCCATCAAGAAGCGACAGTTAAAAGCAACAAAGCTAAGCTTTGGTAACATAAAGGGAATCTGTTTAATCCTTTACCCGCCGAGCTTCATAAACGATAGTCCAACACAAAATACTTCAAAAATTGATTCAGTAGATTTATTTTAGATTTTCAAGATAATTAAAAAACACCTTCACAAAAAATATTATAGTAACCTGAATTGTTAACACTCGAGCAGAACAGTAGAGAGAGAGATCAGGGGTTTATAAATGTTATTATAGGCTACAGTTATAGAGCCCCTCGTACTCATTTCGGGTTGGCGCACTTTCCATTTTTTTCGTATAAAAATAAGCATTCGCAATATATGTAAATGTATATTGAAAAAAAAAATGATATAATTTAAATATACTTTTTTTCAAGATGCATTCGTCTAATATTCTTGGATTTTAAGCTCGATGAATGGAATACAGTTTTTAGAGTATTATAAATCAAAAAATTATTGTTTAGTGTGATATAGACTTTAATGAAACATTTTCTAATGAGTCTCTTTAAAAAAATAAGTCATAAAAAGTATCAAAGATTAAGAATTAATAAATAATTATCCAGTCCTGTAGTAAAGTGACGAACATTCTTGTACACTCGTCATATTTCAGTTATGGTATCAACTGGTTTTATTCCATTATGATCTATTTAATACATTGATTTTTTTTCAATGGAATAACCATAAATTGATGTGCAAGTGTACTTCAATACTTCCTCAAGCAGTGGAAATATATATATACATACTTTCTTCGTAAAGATAAACACAGCTTATAACGTAAAGTAATAAGCAAATGGGATTTTCTGAAATTATCTGGTTAAATGTTAAAATCGCAATTTACGTTTGATAGCAATGTTCTTTTATGCTGCAAGATGTATTTCACAGATGGGAGTCGTTTATTGCATCAATGTGTAAATAATGTTTATTGACTAATAAAATAAAAAACATCAACACTTATTTGTTTAGTAATAACATATAATTAATTGCGTTGTTTTGAAATGTGTATTATATTAATTATTACGATTATAAAACAATAATGATGATTAATATTTATATCTGAGACTATTTCAAAAAATAGATTATCAAAAAGTGTAATAAAACAACTGCAGACAGCTCCTGAAAATGATAATCGTCATAACCTGAGCTCTAGACAACAACAAAAAAAACACTGTCCGGCTCCATTATTAGCTGTAATAAATCTATCATATTCGAAAGTGGTTATCAAGTGGGAGGCGCAGGCCAACAAGGGGCCTCGAACAAATTTTGCATGATGGCACAAAAATGTATAATATTCCTTGAAATAATGTGATATAGACGACAAAAGCCTCCAATAATAAATGAAAGCATTAAAACGAAACAGCTAGATTTACTCCGATTATATTTCTGTAAGCGAATAACTTTGAATAATTCAATCGAAACAAATATTTACAAATAAATTGTGAGCATTTAATATAAATAATAAACAAGATCGTTATGTATCATTCTTGGATTAGTCGTTTTGTTTTGAGGAGAGAAAAGAAACTACGAGCTTTGATGGAGCTATGGTAACATCGTACATAATTTAAGTTAAGTATTATTGTTATATAAAATGTAATATATAGCCAGGTATATTGCGTTAAGAACGCGTTATGGAATATTTCTTGAGAAAAAAATCTAAGTACCGTCGTCGAATTCCTCTTTAGTTTGCTACACCAACGTTCATAACGCATTGCCGTTTGTTTTTTCGCTATTTGGTACAAAATATAGCATCAATGGAATGTCACTGAAAACAGGAAGGTAGTGATTCTTAAGTATGTATGAGACCGTGAATGCAAAAAATTAAGTAGCTTTAGCAAAAAAGACATATAAAGATATTTCCTCATTAAGAAGTTTAATTAATGCTTGGGATGAAAATGGTGATTTTCGATTAAAATTATCGCTCACCTTCAATAAATTCCCACATTTATTACTTCAAAGGTTGTTGATCTTCAAAACTTGTAGTGTTGTATTTTTATTATCTTCAATTCAATCAGGTAAGATAGAATGCGATAAATTTTGTGCTATATTAGCATGAATTGATTTGACAATACATATTGTTGAATAATATTGTATCGACATTGATTATAGTGTATACAATTTAATATTTACTAACTAAAAAATATATATCATACTATACATTGAAAGTTTCATGCTTCAATGCTTCAGTGCCTCTTGAACTTTTTATTGATCGGAACCCATTGAAATCTAAAGACTCGTTCTCAAGCCCCCCATTGGTAAAAACGTGTTAATTTTTTTTTTAACTTAGAAAAACGCATTTATTGCAAGATAATGGAAAATCCCAATAGATTTCAAACAGCACAACATCTATGTAGTACATTTAATATTCTTTATTGTTCGGATGTGTAGAAGTAAATTTACACACAGAAAATACTGCCACATGCAAGAAAATGATTTCTCGCATCCTATACTAAGAATCGCTGCTTTACCTAATGAAATATACTTTTGTCCTGCAAAATAAATAGTCTTTAGAATATAAATCATTTCATAAAGAGTTTCATTATTTTTTTTTTATTATTATACATAATGAATAATCTAATCTTTAGAACGATATTAATGTATTACAGAATTAAGAAAGAATATTTTTTAAATAATGAATTGCCATTAACAGTGAAGTCAAAAATACACAAACCTACATAAGTGGTGACATGTTGGCAATAATCAGTTATTGTTTGGATTGTTGAATTCATCAGAATGCAATTCTCTTTTCAAAATGGCAACTGAAAACAGCACACCATTATAACGAAGAACGTTAGCTTCTCAATTAAAAACAAAAATTCGGTATCTCAAATAAGTAATAACTTAAGTAAAGTCAATTTATTTCTAATAATACTACGATTTTCCTTTAATTATGACTTTGCTTCATTCATCCAACTCTATGATTACGTGGGAGTAAAAACATAATGACGTAATAAACTCGTTACTAACCGAATACTAATGATTCTAAGGAATGCAATGAATAAAATAAGAATGTGTTTACTTGAATGAAATCCGTATAGAAGAATTATAGTGTATATATATGATGTATGATATCTTACTCCTCGTGATACTTGACAACAAAAGCAAACTATTCTTGCATCAAAAGAAAACTGCTGATTGCCTCATGGCCGTCATTTTGGCGCCGAAAAGAAAAACACTCCTGAATGAAAATGGCCGATCGACCGACGGTGAAAATTTCGCTCGTTTCCCGCCAAATTTCAGCGCGAGCATTGGCCAAGCGCAATCTGACATAACCTAACCTTGACATCGGTGTGAGCCAATACTTGCCAGACTGAATTATATTACGTCATCGCAATGTTGTGCACGTTGTGTTTTATGCTAGATGGATATGGGAAGGGCCAAATAATAATGATTGACGACCTCAACGTGGAAAAACATATTCATTGTTAGCGTTAGAATGGAATATAGCGAGACTATAATAAAACATTGTTCCTGAAAGTCCCTGACCGTCAGCTGATTATAATATAGCAATAATGGCCTCAAATGTAGTTGCGCTGAATTAGTTCAATTGGTCACATAATTGCATGCAATTTAGAAGCCAGTCATAATAACATCAAAGTACAACAAGGCTAGTCCTCATTTTATACATCACACACGCAGTTAAAAAGTATCGCGAGTCTAATATAGACATTTTAGACTTATTACCTTTAACACGTTCAGTGCGTCTGACACGGCTCCCGTGTCTATCATATGTTGCAGCTATGTCTATGTTGCAGCCACGTTTTGGCTTGGGTATGCCAGCAACGCCATGTGTTTTGAGAACGTGAAATAAAAAAACGTCTTAGGTGTCTAATTTCATGATGGATTTCATTTTTTAGAGTAATACAATCTCCTAAAATAGTTGAAAACCACAAATTTTCGATTTTTCTCTATTATATGATATATTTTGACGCAGTGAATGTGTTCAGGTGTTAACTAACTGTCACTTCTGGGTGGAAAGACATTATATTTTAAATAATAAAAACACGATTTAGTACTATTCCACAATATTTTATCATGGTAAGGACCGGTTTCGCTCATCGCTAGCATTATCAACTGAACATCTCTGTGATTATTGAAGAGGCTAAATTGTACCATTAAAACAAACAATATTTTTTTTCAACATATAATGAGCAGTGAAATTTTTGTAAAATGTCACTGCTCATTAAATTATACTTCATTGATTGAATTGGCATTCACTTGGTAGAACTCCATTATAACACGTTGAAAAAAATAGCAATGTGTTTTAGTTCTACAAAATTATTTTAAAAAATATAGTTGATAGCTATTTCGGCTCACGCCATCGTCAGAACTATGCTTAAACTAACATTTGCTTATCTATATATATAGCTGTGTAGAAAAGGTACACATTACATCTTCTCTCCTGTTCCACGACCAGCTTGTTTCCTCCTCGCAATAAAACTAAAAAGGCGGCTATATCAATAAGTCGACATATGGCACGGAAATGGTATATAACAGAAACAAAGAGCACCCCGCAGAGGGTTAAGTAATGGTGACCGACATATCTTAGTTTGTTCGTCAAGAATCCTTTGTGATAGTTGATGTCTATTGATTTCCAGCTGTTCCAAAGCCGTCATCATGTGACCCTTACTACAAATATGCAAACACTTAGGCGCTGAGTTTAAATTTATATTATATGAGGTGTAGTAAAAAGTCTTGACGTTTTTTCAAACGCGTATCTTAAAATCGGTCGGCTTCGGCCCTTTGGTTAAATAAGATGTCATTATATTTTTTTTTTCGTGTTGTGTGACATCTCAAGTTACGTTCTGTATAGAAAAAAAATATGTTCATTCGCCCCAAACAGAATGACCGACCTTTGCCCTTTATAAGAATATATGCGCGGTTGCATGCTTTTTCAATATAACGTCCAGAACAGTGCAGTCGTCGCCACACAAAACATTTGCGACATTTATTGAGACGTGTTAAAGGTTCGAAAATGTCAGGGATGGTTTACAAAATTTAAATCTGGCAATTTAAGCATTGAAAATTACCCTCGAAGTGAACGACCTCATACAGTGGATGAAGTCGCCCTGAAAGCTAAAATCGAAAAAAATCCTATGCTAACAAAAAAGGAATTGTCCAATATAGTCGGTACTAAATGGTACATAACACAGAAGTACCTAAAAAGGCTGGAGAAAATTCGAAAAGTAGGAATTTGGGTGCCACACGCGTTGAGCGATCGGAACAAAGCGCAGCGACTAAGCGCGTGCCAATTGCTGCAAAAAAAACACACTTTACGACCATTTTTTCTACACCTGATTATCGGAGATTAAAAGTGGGTGTTATATATGAATATATCGAAGAAAAAACAATATCTAAATCGTCGACAACAACCAATTCCGACCCCTCAAACTGGTTTACACCCAAAAAAACTTTGTGTTTGGAGGGATTTCAAAGGAATAATTCATTATGAAGTGTTCAAATATGGTGAAACTAAGACGGCACAAGTATACTGTGACCAATTAAATAAAATAAGTGCAGCTTTGACAAGAAAGAGGCCGGGCAGGATGAATGGACGCAACGATAAACTGCAAAACGAAAACGCGCGACCGCATTTGGCGAATATGACCTGGGAAAAAATCCAGGAGTTGGGTTGGACAACTTTATTGCATCCACCTTATTAACCAGATCTTGCACAATCGGATTACCATTTATTCCGTTTAATATTTAAAAAATTTAGGGATAAAATATTTCATACAATAAATGAAGTGAAAAACGCTATTTCTGACTATTTTAATTCCAAATCAGTAGAGTTTTTTACTAAATGGATTTTGGATTTTTTTAATAGGTAGCAGAAAATTATAGATAGACAGGGAGATTACTTTTTATAAATAAAAATAAAAAAATAATAAAAAACTTGTTATCTAATAGGCAGAAGCACAAAACGACGGCCCAGTTTACGTTAACGTCCCACTCCTAGTAACATATTTCCCCCCGCAACCTAACCGCTTGAACAAATACATTATGGCACTGTTATATATGAATATAAAAATATTATACTATACTATACTCTAGCCATATTTATAGGTTAATCCACCAATGTGATTAAACGCAAAAATCGCATTATTATTTATAAAAAATTCTTTCATTCCCACATTCTACCGATAATACTAATATATCGACAAATGTGGTGGTCAAAACATGGTGCCAAGGGAATAGTATGGCCGTTTAGAACAACTAACTGGCCAAGCTGGTAACGCATGAAAAAATCTACAATATTATATAGGTCCTGTTTCGATTCGGACAATCTGCCAATTATTATTTCAAAATACAGAAATAACAAGGGGGCGCGCAACTTTTTAATTATGTTCATTGAAACGGTTATTGGAAAAGAAACCTTGTCAAGCGCAATGAATATTTATTTAAAAGATGAATAGCAATTATTCAATATAAACTCCAGACTTAAAAAGTTAAGTAAGAATGAAATCAAAGTGAATAATTTTATGAATGAGATTTCTGTTTCTGAGGGAAGGTCGATTATTCAAGCAAAATGCCAATAATACAGAGTGTTCGTTAAAAATTAAACACTTTTTAGTAATTTTGAAATATTTATTTTATTCATAATTGGCTTGAAGCCATATAACGCCATAAAAGAACGATTTACCATTTTATTTGAATTTTGTAATTGTATTGTGCGTTTATAAAGGTTACCATGCAACAGGAATATGGCATCTGTGTTCTATTGATAAAATGTGTACTCTTGCAATCAGATGGTCGTCTAGGATGGCATTCGCGATTTTTTCTCTTCGAGTTAATCTCGGTGACACAAAAAATCTTATGTAATATGAAAATTTATGGCGTCTTGGCTATTTTCATTGCTGCTTTTTGGCAGTGTTCTGGAAGAATTCAACGACAATATATACTAATAAAATAAACAAATAGGCGAATTAAGTTTTTAGAAACTTTTTTAATTGCAATGATTTTTGGCGATATGAAGTTTGAACTGACAGTAGCGAAGGAAAAACATTTTTAAAATTAATTTTAACCTATTTAAGTGTAACATATTTTCTATTCTTTAATAACCCCAACTAGAAAATTTATCAATATTATATACTATAATACAATAAAAGAAATTTGTCAAAATAGTTTAGTCCAAAAATATAGGCAACGACATTTTGGAACAGTCTGTGTTCCATTTTGAAATATTATGTTAAATCTAAATAAAACTCGTTTATACAAGCAGCTGAAAGAAAAGTTTCTGCTACAAAATACGAGAAGAAATTCAAGATAACAGAAAACCAGGGAATAGATAATTTTGTAATAACTTGCAAAATTTGGCCAATCCGAATTTTTCAGGGAAAATAGTTACTTACATAAAAACATCTGTTTTATGTTGAACCGTAAAGCGAATTGGCAAGACAGTAAAAATATACAATAATGGAAAATATAGTATAATATACATAGAGGATATCCGGTGTTCTAAGTAATTTTGATTATTATCATATAAATATCATATATATCATTATAAAATTGCTTTATTTTTAGCTCTAAAGTTATTACTTTAGAGCTAAAAATAAAGCAATTTTTAAATAATACGTCATACTTTGTTACTTCAAAAGTTTTTATGAATTTTTTATTGATGATTTTATTGAGTGTCTGCTTCTTATTTGAAGAATAAAGTAACCTGCAGTCATAATTGAGCTTTTTCTGCACAGCTATATATAGATAAGCGAATGTTAGTTTAAGTATAGTTCTGACGATGGCGTGAGCCGAAATAACTATCAACTATATTTGTTAAAAATAATTTTGTAGAACTAAAATACATTGCTATTTTTTCACCGTGATATAATGGAGTTCTACCAAGTGAATGCCAATTCAATCAATAATTGAGCATCTTCACAAAATTTGTTTGGCTAGAATCGGAAGAATGGAAAGTTACCTTATCGCTGTCTTTACGACCTGTTTTCATGATTGGATAACATGTGGATAAAGAGGAATGAAAACATCACAAGAATATTGATCAATCAAAAAATTAGCGTACCAAGTTTGCTAAAATCCGGCTCATTATAATAAGGTTGATAATGTCTGAAATTTGATTCTAATGTGGTGAAAAACCTTTTTTGGGAAAAAATAATTAATGATATCGACTGAAGGTGCTTGATGGAATTTCAATATCAAATTTAAATTGTTACAACTTTGTACGATTCCATATGTTTTGTCACTAACGACCCGGGTTTCGCCTTTCGGCATCTTCAGACATTCTATCACACGGATGCAAGAGAACTACAGTTTGAATATAAACATGTTTGAAAATATAAGAAGTCAGTTCTGTTGCATCCGTGTGATATAATGCCTGAAGATGCCAAAAGGCGAAACCCGGGTCGTGAGTGACAAAACATGTGGAATCGTACAAAGTTGTAACAATTCAAAAAATAAATGTTCTCAATCATTTTTAATCAAAAACTTATGGGAATCATAATCTATCGTATGTTCAGGTGTGTTTCCAGACATTGTCAACGATATATACAAATACGCCCCTGTAGCCTTTGGATGACGATCGATCCCTTGAGCATACGATCAGTCGCGACCAAAACCTTGGTAGCAGATAACAATATTTCCATCGGGGACAACACGTTCCTTAAAACCATTATATTTATTGTACTACAACTTTTTACTCCGCGTCGGCCATTGGTAGTTCTTTTAAAACCGCATTCCAATCCCACTTGTTTATATCTACACCAATGAACTTTGCGTATGAATGTTGGTGTGTACATTATTCTGTCTCATTGAATTTCGTGTGATGCTGTATGGACGAAAACACAAATATGTGCATGTGTGCGGCAGTGGCGTCCGATCGATTCTCGTCACTAGATAAGGATATAAAAATATGCAACAGTAAACTGAACAATAAAGCGGCTGACGGATGACCTCAAATATTCCTTGTCCGTTCTATAGCCGAACAGTTAATGTATATAACACAGGAGCGGTTGGGGTTTATTTTAATTGATATGTAACTTTTATCACGTAAAATTATTTAAAGTCATTAAACACCAACAAAATCATACATTAGTTGGAAATGAAAAATAATGCTGATGTTATATTACTGTTTTCACTTTCATAAAATGATTGTGATATTTTAATTATTATTAATTCATTGCATATTTTATGATTAACAACTTGTTCATCCGAAGACGTAGTAAGTAAAAACAAGTCTATTTTAGTTCTACAAAACTTCATTATATTTATTTATTTTGTAGAACTAAAGTATATTGCTATTTTTTCACCGTGTTACAGTGGAGTTCTACCAAGTAAATGCCAATTCAATCAATAAAAACAAGTTTTCTTGAAATGCTCCATTAGGTGACTGAATGCTCTATCTTGTTACGAACTTTGCTTTGATTTTAGAGCTATGTTGAAGAGCATGGTTTTCAATTTAATCGGAATAATAAAAACAAATAACTAACGTCAAATTCGCGAATTTTCGTTTGGCATAACATTACTCATGAAACGGAAATGAATGCCATTAATATTTTGACGCACCACCTGAGAACTTTTTAATGTCAAATAAATATACATTTTAACTTCTGGAAAGCTCAACAATTATTAATGCACGAAACAACGTTTTGGAACCTAACCTACCTGACATCGGGTAATTTATTATTTAAAAGGTGACTATAGAGTTGGCATGAACACGTGCCTGTATATTTCTGAGAGCCTGAAAAAGAATGGATTCATTTATCCAGCTAATCTAATGACGATGATATAACTACTGGGGTCTGATGCGATTTCACTAATGAAAGAATTGGGAATGCCAACAATCTTACAATTGCACATTGCTGTGGTCAAGCAAAATATTTATATCGCTTGAAAAAATCTTTTGTCTATGTTTCCTTCCACTGAGCATTAAATTTGACACAGGTGAAAATAGCGCCAAATTATATGTAACATAAAAGAATTTATGAAAGATTATTCATCTCCGTAGGCGGGAAATGTCGCAACTCTATTGAAAAGATCAATACGAACAAATTTCATATAAAGACATTTATACTGAAAAAACTAAAAATCAACGCGACTAAACATTATATATAATTTCAGGATATATTTTAACTAAATATTCCATGTAGCGCGCCAAGTCAGCGATTTGGAATTTAAAAGGATGGACCCTTTCAATGTTACTCATAAAATCGTCATAATATGATGGAATCAATATTTAATCAATTTCAAGGGACCGACCGATTTTGTGATGCACACCCGGACTTACCGGCCAGTCGTTGGCGTATAGAGTGAATAAGTTTGACTCACCGGTGAGTCGCTGGCGTGCTAGTGGTTAAAAACAATGATATTATCTACAATATAAAAATTACGAGCGATTAAGCTAAATTTGCAATGTATTATACGATAAATAATATCGTCGTTGAATCATGTGTCATACATGTGCAAAAATTTCGTGCAAACTAATTCGATTTACATTTTGGCTCTATACATACAAAAACTAATTTAAATTCAAATATAAATTTAATATAAAGTGACGGACTAAGATTATAAAAAAAGCAATTATTTACAACATATTTTAATTTTTATCCAACACAATCAACTAACAAATGATATTTACACCTGCAAAAATCGTGAGAATCTACAAAGGCTATAATATTATGAATATCTCATTATAAAATTGGTCTATCCATGAGATAATTACTAGGTAATACCAACAGTGCAGTGCGTATATGGATTCTCAAGAACAAACATAGCAGGATGGTCATTCTTTAAATGCATCATTTTAGATGCATAAAAATATTCATATACAATTTTTTAATGAGAATGAAATTATATTTTCTTTTAATTTTATTCGATTATTGCAATAGCTTTTAGCACTACAATAGATAACAATAATTATACTTTGTTAAAATAAAAGTACATTGTAATATTTTAAATAATAAAAACATATTTTTAGTACATTTTCAAAATATGTTTTATGATCAGTACCAGATAATATACTGTGGAAATAGTACTTAAAATTTGTTTTTATTATTTTAAATACCATGTCTTTCCTTCAAGAAATGGCAGTTAGCAACTCACAAGTGTACTACATAGTTCTGCACCATTCTATCCCAGATTGGTTCGTCAAAAACGGTATTATTCACCAGTATAACCAACTCCTTTACCAAGTTCTTTTTCCGCGAATCGGCTGACGCAGGCCTTAGGCATTAGAAAATAATAGGTAATTAATTAGTATGCGAGTAAAATTTAAGATATGAGCTCGTTACAAGCCCCAGGGTAACATTTTCTCGCAGTAAAATAATGTACGCAATATTTATTTTTGATAACCCACATGTTTACCTTTCAAAACACCAAAGTCCATAAGTTCGCCAAGCAGTCGATTCTCTTGCACTGACGGTGATATAAATCAATTAGACGCGGTCCCACTGAGAATCGTTACGGCCATAGAGGATAAAAATAACAACCGAGTATTGAAAAATATTTGCAAGACTCCAGAAAAGGATTGTGTAATTGACGTTATCAGAAAACTATAAAAAAAATCGTTTAAAGCGTGTGCTTATTTGACGTTGAGAGCGGGCCGGCGACACTGGTCCAGCCTTGGCGCATTAGCGAGTATTTTTTTCATTATCTTCTTTACGATTTTATTGTGGCTAACAGTGATTGAGAACCGTTCACAGGTAATAAACAACTCACTAATACTAAATGACAATAAACGGAGACGACTGCGAATGTATTATATTTACTCGCCCAGCAACTT
This sequence comes from Himalopsyche japonica, assembly GCA_028555115.1. Taxonomy (NCBI): domain Eukaryota; kingdom Metazoa; phylum Arthropoda; class Insecta; order Trichoptera; family Rhyacophilidae; genus Himalopsyche; species Himalopsyche japonica. Next base: position 239,109 of record JAHFWJ010000634.1, read on the forward strand.
AGACGTTTCAATGTTTGTCTTCCGTAAAAGAAACAGATATGAAGACCTATGACAGTTCAGAAGTGGAGAAATTGTTGTACTTATAAATTAAATACATACAAATCAAAACATGAAAGAAATATGAGGTGCATAGAACCATAAGCGGCAAAGTCCACATTAGGAAATTTTAACTGTGAATGCAATTTGAATTGTCAAAAATTTGTAAGATTCCACATGTTCATTAACGACCCGGGTTTCGCCTTTTGACATCTTCAGGCATTCTATCACACAGATGCAACAGAACTAACATATAGAAGCGATAAAACAAAGTTATAAAAATTCGTTTCATACAAAGTCGTAAAAATTCAAATTTTATATTGAAATGCCATCAAGCATTTTCAGTCGACATCATAAATTATATGTGAATGCAATGTTGTGGAGAATTATGAAAAGAGTTTTCATCGTAATTTAATGTTATAAGCTCGACATTTTATCACGTAAACGTTATGCCTGTACTGAGTTTCCACTACAATATCTAAAACCCTCATACATAAACTCATTAGCTATCAAACGTAACAATTAAAATTTATCTTCTATTGTTTTGAATTGTTATAATTCTTCAAATATTTTTATCATCCAATTGTTTATACCGTTGCTATTCACGGTTTTAAATCACACAATTTATGATAATATTACCCAATTTGACCTGTTGAGGTTATTTTAGCACTCTTAAAGATTAATTAATACTTTAAATATCTTTTCATCTCTCCGAAGTTATCAAACGCTCTTGAAGACGTAATGAGAGCTGTCATCTTACATGACTTGGGTCGTTTCATTCTCTTAAACGAAAGGACAAGTAGATGACCTGTAAGCGGTTCATATTTTAAAAAAACTTGTGTTGAATGCCATATTACGAGTCAATATATTGGAGTGGGTTCTATATGACAACAGATTCACAATTTGCAAATCACTTTATAAAAGAATCGCATAATATAAATTTAAACTCAGCGCCTACGTGTTTACATCTTTACAAAAAAATATAAGTCGGTTGCCGCTTCTCAGAACATTACGAGGGTCTATTACCTACCCGTAATAAACCATAACAATCATCCCGTCAAATAATTAAACTCATTGGAATAGCCGCATCTTTAGTTTCATTTACATTTTCATTTTTTTTAGTTTTATTGCTAGCAGGAAATAAGCTAGGTCGTTAAAACAGAGAGAAGATGTATTGTGTACCTTTTCTACACAACTATGTATAGATACGCAAATTTACGTTTTAAACATAGTTCCGATGATGGCGTGAGCCGAAACAGCTATCAACTAGACTTTACAAAAAAAGTGTACAACTAAAATACATAGCTATTTTTTCACCGTCAATCTAAATAATTGCTCTTTGTGAACTATTAAGAACTCTTAAACTTAAAGAAGTCTGAATCCAATTTTCAGTTAAAATTTATTCGACTTGAAAAAACAGCTGATCTGTTGGGTGATACCACATGGCAATGTAGGCGTACGTGCAGCCGGTTATCAATAGCTGCACTGTTCACCGAATCAGCTACCGGTTACAAGTTTAGTTACAACAGCGGCCGATGTGCCATTAGCTACCGTCACGTTGTCCGTGTTTTTTTTTATTGTTATTTTTTTATTATTATTATTTCACGCTGCCCGGGCAACACTGGCCGTACTGACAAAACGAGCAGCAATCGGCCGCGCTCCTCTCAAAATCGTGGCAGTCGCGGGGGCAATTGAAACTGATAAGTAGACGCCACGCTCAACTCGGAAGCACTCTCGCCCGTTCGCGAAATGACATTGCTGTTACGCAGAAAGCTAATGATAATAATTATACAATTAAAGCCGTAGTGGCATACCAACATCAAGCACATTATGCCAAATGAATAAGGCGTAATATTTCAAAAATTATAGTAAAATTTGACTGGTATATTATTCGTCCAATTTCAAAATCATTACATTTTGCATTGACATAAATAATATATAACACTTTATTATACCAGTTTTCATCGACGTGGGCGATGTATAGAGCAAGTGTACGACAGTCAAAACAGATAGGTATTTCGACTATATATAAAAAATATTTTTAAAAAAAATACCGTGTTATAATGGAGTTCTACCAAGAAAATGCCAATTCAATCAATAAGTACATTTCCACATGTTTTGTCAGTCACAGCCCAGGTTTCGTAAATCCAGATCTTTCATCAATCTGATACACGAATACACTCGTAGTGACAGTCAGTAGACAGTTTACATCGTTTATATAATATATAAGACATCAATTTTGACTATAAAACGATGATTTAAAAATTGATATTAAAAAAAGTTCAGTAAATCTTGCTGTAATAGTAAATTTAATACAACTTATGATTATAATAAGTTGACTGAGCGTCCTTGAAGAAATATCAAAATCTATTTCAAATCGTTCAAAATCTACATATTCACTATATATATTTTAATTAGTCGATATCTTCAATGAAATATGAAGATAAGCAAGCTTTAGATAATCTACAATGTCACAAATGACGTGTGATTTGAGTAGGATAATAATTTGTTATTTTTTTTTTTTGTATAATAAAAAAAAAAGTAAATCGAATGATAACGTACACATGAAAAATACCAAAATAATCAATAAACCGCTAACTGTGGTTAGGTCGAGTCTGATCTTTTAAAAATACTTCATAACCAGACGATGACCAGAAATCTCTCTGACGTCAACACGATAGGTGGCAGAATATATATCGTAGTTTAATTAAGTTTGAAAAAATTATAGATTTCCCCACATAACAATTTTTCAAAAAAGAGTCTATTGACTTTTACAGATTAAAAATTTAATGTATATATTTTAATTTTTGATTATTCTTTATCAACACGCTAACAATAATTATTGTCAAACTGTTGAAACTTTAATTTCACATGTTCCGTCAACAACATTCCGGAATTCGCCTTCTAGCATCTTCAGGCATTGTGTCTCACACATGCGACATAACTAAAGTGACCATACGTCCCGTTGTCCCCAAGAACAGCTTCGGGACGTCGAAATGTCCCGTTTTCAAAAAGAGGGCAACACATGGTAACAATTTAAAAAAAGTGCAAAAAATCGACAGTGGTGCAGATGAATAAATTGTGGACAACAGAAAAAACACAATCACAAGTCGGAGTACTTAAAGCGATGTTGTTAGTTAAAATAAATTTTAAAAAATCCTGCCATTCCATTCTTATTTGAAAGCAAATACTTAAGAAAATTTGTTCATCAGAAAAATACAAGACAACATAATTTTTTTCATATTTATATTATTTATTCCTCTTATTTTCTTTATCAACATTCCTTTTCTTTTTATTAATACATAAAAAAATATGAAAAAATACGTGTTTTCTTGAATATACATACTATTACGTAAAAATTGGTAGATGTCCCGTTTTGAGGACAAAAATAAATGGTCACATTAGACATAACTGACATTGACTGAATTTGATATTGAAATTCCATCAAGCACCTATCATAAATAATTATAGTGTTTTTTTTTTTTTTTTTAAATTAGCAATAAGGATGTTCATCTAAACACACTCGCATTAAATAATGTGGAATATATTGACAGAATAGTTTTATTCTTTGGAAAAAACAGTTCATGTTTATAATTGTTCAAAAGTTATCATGCATGGCATTTGTACTTATTTGAAAAATATAAATATTGAATATTGAACGAAAAAACACCCCACTTTGATTACTAGACCATTATCAACCGCTTCAAACATTCTGAAGAATACGCTCATTGGTCACGTGTTGTACTATAATTAGGAATATTTATCACTCTGTGTACACTTTAACACAACGAACAGTCGCAGAAAATAAAATACTATTATTTTTCAGAATGAAAATACACCGATGTTCTTTTTTCCACCGAAAGTGAATCAGTTACGATTATATACCATTTTTTAAAGCTAATATAAGATATTACCAGAAATTGTTGACACTCAAACGCGTCATGCGATTTTCTGAGAACGCGGAAATATGCAGCGATGTGTAAGTGCCAAAACAAGCGAGCTTGAATCGTACGGTCTCAGAGACAAACCACTTAATAAGTACAAGTAGTCCTCGACTTACGACCATTCGCACTTACGACCAAAAAAAATAGCATTTTTTTAAATTGTATTACGGTGCGCCTTTGTCAACCCAGTCTTTTGTTTCGCATTTCTTACCTTCGTTGTTTTTAAATTATGTATACATAATTCAGTTAACACAGTGTTTTCGAACATAGACATAGATACACATAAATATAATGAGATATAAATAATACATATGCCCATTTAATTTCTGAAGAGAATAATCAATAAACCGCGCCCATGATTGGCAAACGGAGTAGATGTGACAATTTAAAAAAAACTGAAAATAATTAAACAATATGAGAGTGGTAAAAGAGTGAAGGACATAGCTGACGATCTACGCTTATCACATTCAACGATCTATACAATTTTGAAGAATAAACCAAGTATCAGTGAAGCTGTTAAAGGAGCAATATCCATAAAATAGAATTATATAATACTTAAACTTATAGAAAATTATTTGGAAGATCTTACAAATGAAGAATTATTATGCATCGAAAATCAAAGGGTTGAAGAAGAAACTAAAAATAATAAATGGTCTTGGAATCGCCAAAAAAAATTGCTTTGAAAGAAACGGAAGCAGAGTTGCTTCAAATTGACCAAGTAATGCAAAAAATTACAATAATAGATTCGGATAACGGAAGATTTTTGGAATTCAGGAAGATCTTGCTTGCTACAAAGACAAAATACAGGGAAAAAAGCAACAAACAACTCAACTAAAATTGGAAATGTTTTTTAAAAAGACTACCACTGCTTCTTCTTCCACTACTGATGATGAGCCAGTGGATTGTATTTGTATAAGTACAGATGACGAAAGATTTTAAATATTAATGAAATAATATTTTATTTTGTATTAATAAATAAGTGCATACATATTTAGTATGAAATTCGACTTACGATCGATTCGACGCACGACCTAAGTCTAGGAACGTATGTTGCATGAGCGCGCTTTGTCCTGTGATATATTCCATGAATACTGAACGAAGGACTTCGCATTTTTCAGGATACGAATGTTTATTATTAGAAACTACATACTACGCCGGGCAGGCAGTTTTACGCTCGGAGGCACACGACGCGATGTCTTCACAACACACTTACTGTATACTATATGTATTATTACTCGACTCGCTGTCCATTAACCGCCCGGTCACGAGCCGCCTTAGCAAACAAGTCCAAACGTGAAAACAGATTTGCTTAGTTCGCCAAAATGAAACATTATTGAAGTATGAGGAAAAACAAATTCCTTGTTGAATCATATCGTTTCCGAACATTTTGCAATACATATTTTACATAAATTTAATTAAAACTAGTTTTATGAGGCGTAATGGTTCACACATACATAACCAGCGTAAATAACTATCACAGGCACTGCAACCTTGTACGAGAATATAAAAATCAATTGATTTCTTTGTTATTTCAATTACTAAAAATGAATTTCCATAAACAGTCGAATTTTATTGATATCTTTATATGACAATATTTAGGAAATAATAATTAATTTTAATTCGAAAATTATCTTGTTGCTTATTGAGACTTATTGAAATTCAAGAAAGAATATGTAGAACTACTTTGTTGATAATGAACAAAACAATATCAGTTACTGTATACAAACTACGACATAATAATCAATCAGGCAGTATTTCTTTATATTATTTACGTTTCCAATCTTATCGTGGTGTATCGTCACGTTTTTTTCAGGTAAGCCAGAATGAGAGTTTTACAAGAATGAGCACATAACCCACAATAAGACCAGCGGTTCTCTCGTGCGGCCCCGAGAGGAATTCGCTGCGGCAATCAACAGCTTTATATTAAATATTCATATTACTTTTAAGGTGGTAAATGTCACGTCTTACTGGAAAGGCATTAAGTGTTAATTGATTATTGATATTTCAATTTAAGTTAAAAAATAAAACTGGTCCTGATCATAAATACTGACATTTAAAAAAAGTGTTTTGTTTTAGTTAATTTATACCAGTGCGGCTACGAGATATTTCTGTAAGATTACTGATGTATATAATGCGGACGCAGTAAAATTTTAAATAAGAATTACCAATCTAGAATAATTGTGCTAAAAAATTCAATCAATCTTTGAATGTCCGAAATATATGATAAACTATCCAAGAAAAATCGGCAACAACGTCTTCGAGATCGAGATCCTTCATCCGTAATCCGATTAATTTCATCAGACACATTTCGGTATCACCAATCCGCCAAGGCAAACTCAGCAATAGCCTAGCAAGATAACCTCTTGAGCGTTCAATATGCCGGCACCCGTCGTCGGCCTGTCATACAAATTAAACCAAACAATGAGATACAAGTAAATACGTACCTTGCGAGAGGTTGGCAGTGCATCTCTCCATTGTATGCAAATCATTTGTCGAGTCAAGTCATTAATAGTTAGGTTCGGATGCATGATTGTTATGCCTGAGGATGTATCTGACCGCGATCAAATCGCCTTTTATAACCACATTAGACACTTTGCCATACCTTTTTCTAGTGCAATTACTATAAACAAATAACGTGTGGAATATACGGTACCGCTTTTGTTTATTGTGAAAATAATAAAGCAATATCGCTGTGAAAGAAACGCGCTTTAGTATTCGGCATTATATTTTGACTTTTAAGGTGTTAACTGTCACTCTTTGATGGAAAGGCATGATGTTTTAAATAATAAAAACACATTTTTGAGTACTTATCTCCACAGTATATTTTTTGATCAGGACCAGTTTCGCTCATCGCGAGCATTATCAACTGATAGAAAACAATTTACAAACACAAGTCTGTTTATAGAAAATATTTGAGTTAAAGGTACCAGGTACACAAAGCCTTGAACACATGGTTCAGTTGATAATACTCGCGATGAGCGAAACCGGTTTTGATCAAAAAATATATTGTGGAAATAAGAACGAAAAAATGTGTTTTTTTTTATTAAAAAAATATATTTTTTGAGGTTAACGGAATCATTTATTACGTACTTTAATATTAATGTTTTTTTTATCTATAGAAATATTAATATGCATATGAAAACGAACGATTAAATTATTATCGGCATTGATTATAATTGCCCTTGATAAATATATCTGATTTCGATAATATATATTTTTTTTATTACGTTTGTAGGCAAGGACAAAATCCAGTTGATGAAAACTTTAGTTTAAAGAAAATTGTAAGGAATACGGCTTCGGCTTTTTTTCGGATTAAAATATTATTAAATTAACATATTTATGTTATATTGATTGAATTGGCATTTATTTGGTAGGACTCCATTATAACACGGTGAAAAATAGCAATGTATTGTAGTTCTACAATTTTATTTTATAAGATATAGTTGACAACTATTTCGGCTCTCGTCATCGTCTAGTTAGTTCTGACGATGGCGTGAGCCGGAATAGCTAACAACTATATCTTTTAAAAAAATTGTAAAACTAAAATACATTGCTATTTTTTCACCGTGATATTTATGTTACTTTTAATGAATTGGTCTGTAGCCTGGATTAGCCTGGATCCAGTCAATTTTCAAGCTTATTGAGTCAATGTTAAAAGGTGGCACTATGTTAAGATTATTAGTAATATAAATATAAAGTCACTTAATGGGGGAAGAATTCCTTTAAGACACAAAACAAAACAAGTCCGCTAACTGTTAATATAATTGGTTTAAAAAAATTAACGAATTTTGCGAAACATTTTGGTGTTCTTTTTTGTTATTTACATTAAAATGATCTTGTATTTATCTTGTGCTTTTTAACAATAGAAAGTTGCTAAACCACGAAATTTCAAATTTATTTTTAAGAAATTTACATTGAACAGTTCAACTTGACGGATATTTCGTAAAGCTACGGAATAATAAAGGAATGATACTTCAGTTTTCAGATGGAGCAGATTTTCCTAGTGTTCTTGGAAATCAAGTATATATAGAATCTAGAATGTTCGGAGAACACTCTTATCGACCCGCTTTCGAGGAATTAGGAAAGATAAACAAAGCAGAGTTCCGATAAAAAAAAGTAAATTTACTTTGAAGCACCTGAAATTGATCCCATACAAAATACATATACGAGATAACTAATATGGAAGATTTGGACAAAATAAAACATACCTTGAGAATGTTTTTTTGGACATACACAAGTTTTCACGGATTTCAAAAATGAACGATTTTAAAAATTTTGTGTAATTGATTGCTTTAGAAACAACAGTTGAAAGGTCCACGGTTCGCGGACGCCACATTGGCGTAATTTTTGAGACAAACGTTACGATCCGGGAACGCACAATGTGGCGACTTCGGAAAAAGCGCAGCTATACCACCAAAAATTAATATGAATTTAAATTCTTATTTTCAAAATTTATCAATAGATGGGATGAAAAATATACACGAGGTCTAAAATTAAAATAGCAAAAAATTATTTCGGTCTAGTTATTTAGCGAAAATGTGTGGACCGCGTCCGGTAAATAACAAAAAAACATTGTCTCATATATTATAATTATGATATTCATAATATTTTTTAAAAATTTATTAAGTGTCCGTCTGTAACGCCCAAAAACAGAAAAAAGATAGGCTACTGTGTTAACCAATCTGACAGGCGGCAGTACTTTCACATAATATTCTAACGAGCGAACCAGAGTGCCACCTAATTTATTTCATAACGTCAAAAAATTGCCATAAATAAGAACAAATATTACCTCAGAAAAGTATCAGGACATCATAACAGCAACATAATTAATCGAATGAAAATTTGATGTATCCGGCTATCATAAAACTTCAGATCGATGTGCTCACTCGCTTTTCACCAATATTACGGAATACATTCTCATCGGATGAGTTTGTCGGATTAATTCGGCCGCGTGTAGCGGATCAAAAATGTATCCGGGTATCAGAACGGCGAAGAGGTAAAAACCGTTGAGATGCTATTTCAGCTGCTTGGTGCCTGGTACCGCGTATCGGCCCACGTGATTTCAGCAAAACATACATTTTGAATCTCGAACGTGTTATGCGAAAATATCTTCACTTTATCTTTTGCGTCATGTTATCGGGAATTACGCCTGCTATCCTGGGTCAACTAGACTCAAGTTGTTTACAAATTCTGTAAAAATTGGTGAAATATGAAAGCCGGCTTATGTAATTAATCGATTCAATTCAACACCAGGTATTAGGCTTAATTAAGACTATAAGCCGAATTATAATGTATCGTTATCAAAGAATATCACATTACACCCAATCCTTTTTTACGTGATTCAATGATTCCAGATAGTGCCGCGTATAAAAAAAAAACCTCATTTTCAGATAATTCATAAATTGATTCAAAAAAAAACAATATCGTAAATATCGCGTAAAAATGTATGAAAAACAAAACTCGTTCTTCAAATTCGCGCATTTTTTTTTGTCATAAAAATTTAATTGCCTTATTGATTATAAAAATATAATAAGAAACAAACACATATGCATCATTCATAATTGACGTATTGAATTTTGCTTGGACTAATTTGATGAAATGCTGTCTTTCCCTGGATTCTTGATTTGAGTAAATAATTTTATTTATCTAAGTCACCGTTTCTTCTGTAAAAAAATCAAGAAGATATCATAATATCGTAAAATTAAATCGCGTAAATCGAAATAGCGCAAAAATGGACTATTATTATACCATCAAAATTTATGTAAGATATTCTATTCGATATTGATAATTCTTTTTACATGATTGGAATCAACGAAAGTGACTTGCTTATAAGCATATATATGATTTAATCAAGTCTTTTAACCAAGACTGTGGGAGTCAGAATCGTGTTTTTATCATACGAGCGACTAATTTTTCAATTAAAGGATTTTCAAGAATACAGTTTTTTTTTTCATAAATTTTTATTAGATACGTTTTGTAGTTAATATTTTGTAATAAATGAAAAAATATGTGGAATCGTACAAAGTTTAAACAATTCAATTTAAATCACTTTATTTTTCAAATTCATTTTTTCTTAAGGGCCTTAGTTTCTATATCAATGATCCACATGTTTGATACGATGCACAACAAGAAAGCGACCGACGAGATTTACAATAACAATGTCTCAAGGTAAATAAATGCTACACGGCAATTTTATTCCGATATTTTTAGAATTCTGATAATACAATAAATAACTATCATATAAATGGTTTGGATATTTATATTTAGTGCACTTATCGACCTCAAATGTCAATTTTTGACAAGATAACAGTGACATCATCCTCGTAATTGGGTATCGCATCAATGGATAAATGATATCGCATGATTTATTACGTAAACTCATAAAAAAGACAAAAATGGCTCGCACAAAATATGCATAGATACCGCGCGAAGGCAGCTCTTTCACCAACTGTGCGACAGTCTGAGATAAAAATGTGCAACGATTTCTCTAATCTTATCTCAGTATTCATTCGCCCATATGGAAAAGACAAGTGAATAATACAATAGTTATCTTCGTTCAAAGGATTTACAATAAAACATATTGAGAATAAAAAAAACATGAATGAATACTTCACTCTTATTCATTCGTGTAAATTATATAATATACGATATCGACTGAAGGTGCTTGATGGAGTTTTAATATCAAATTTAAAGCGTTAAAACTGTGTATACCAACATGTTTCCTCAATCACGACTACACCCAGTCCTTTTTTTTTACGCAATACATTGGTTATAAATAAAAATATAAATTAAAAAAATAAAAAATATAATATATACATAAAAAGGCGCGTAAAAAAATCACAACTTTCACATAATTTGATAAATTGGTTCCAAAAATTAAAATATCGCGTAAAAAAGTACCAGAAACGTATGAAAAACCAAAATTTGATCTTTAAAATTCGTGAAAAAAAAGGTTATATATTTTCACGTCTTTATTGCTTATAAAAATATAATGAGACTGTAAAAATATTTTTTTTTCACTTATATGAATTATTCGCTGCTGTCACTCTCGGTTGCGAAATGTAATCGTTTGCAATTTTTTGAACGAAAGTATTGAATTTTGCATGAATCTGAATTTTGCTCGGACTCTTGCTCGAAATCTTGAATTTTTCTCGGAGATTCTTGATACATTTGGATATATTTTGTTGTTCCACGGGTAAATTTTTTTTTACAATAAATTCCGTTTTAAAAACACACATTTTTTTTTATTTAAAAAATAATGAGACGTACATGCCTTGCATCATATATAAATTTCGCGTAAAAACGAGTGAAGCGCGTAAAAAATGTAATGGTGCCGTCCAAAAAAATCGCGTATAATCGAATTCGCGTAAAAAAAGGACCGGGTGTATTTATATAAGCGAAGGAAACTGCTCGTAATAGTATGCATGCAATTGCCGAAAAGCAAAACCTGGATCGCGAATGCCAAAACATATGGAAGTGTACAGATATTTGACGATTTAAATGTGTATACTATATTTTACGTAAAAAAAATGTTAATTATTCATCCCACCTAATTTTCGCAGGGAATACGGATTTGAATAAGAGAAGAGGGAAAAAAATAGTCAAGGAAAAAGCAAAAAGTTTCGATTTGGTGGGAGGAAATCAAAATCAAATAGGCACGGATATGCGGCATGCATATATAGATATTGAACAATCAATGAATAAATTATAGAAAATGTTCATTCAAGCTTTGAAACAATGTGCCGATGATTTAATTTAGAACAGCTATCGTAAATTATTTCGTTCAATGAATATTATGATACATTGTATTAATTCTATCAATGGACTATTATTTACTTCTCTATCGCTGAAGGAAAATATTTTTGTTGCCAATATTAATTCTTTTTTAATTGTATAATTAAATTTCAAATATAAAAGCCAGATCCTCGGTCAGATACGTAAATATTATACTAAACTGCTGGTATGAGGAAAACAAAATCAATTTGAATATATATTTATATGCAACTACACTACAGTCACTGTGTATTAATTAACATTTTCTTTAAAGATGCCGCGAGACGAACATTCTAAAATAATATCCATCAATGCATTTTGACAATAATTAATATACAAACTGAATTAAGATGTATTCGTAAGAAACCAAAGTGCGCCATATAAATTACGTCAATAATAACTATGGACGAAAGAGCATTGACTAAATTGAGCATAGCAAAAGGGAAGGTTAAATTTATTTGAATGAAAGTAAAATAAACCATCGAAAAATTGATTTGTTGTAGAAACCAGCTATGGTGATATGAGAGTATTATAAGTGCAGATAAATTAGGGACTTTATTCAGGTGTGATACATTTTCACGACGGTGCAGCAAGGGATAAAGACACTTGTTCCTTCAAATTCAGGGGAGCAAATATCCCCCCCTACTATCATCTCAAATGACGTAGCTGAATGTAATAGATAACTAAATGAATATGGCCAGACGTTCTCATTAATAAATGTGTAAAACTTCTGTGAGTGTATATTGCTTCTGATTATAAATAACCGGTTGGATAACAAAATGATTAATGAGAAATGGCACATTCATGAAATTCAATGAAATCATGAATAACATTAGATAACAAAAACTTCATACACATGCTTAAAACAAAAAATATTCAAGTGTGATTTAAAAATTAAGTATTTTTGTTTTTAGAATTCAATATTTTGTATTGAATGGGTCCACAGTATAGAATGAAGCTCCCTTTCATAAATTGGTAGGAAATTCGTAAGTATGTGTGTAGTATTAACCAGATCACTGCCCACAAACACAAATGACGCTAGCAGTCACACGCCCAATGCGCCTAAAGGCACAGAATTTTTTTGATACGATCTTATAAATATTTATTTTGATAAGCTAATAACGCTGTGATTGAATATTGTAGGGATATTTATCATTAATTAACGTGTATTCTTTAAACTGAAATGCAAGCTAAATAATAATTTGGTACAACGACAATATCACACGACTAATCGTGGCTTAGAATACACAAATGAAAACGCACGCAATTGTTTCTTATGTATATCCTCTTTTACTTAATAACCTAATGATGGCAATGCTAAAAATGAAAAGTAATAAAAAAAATACTAGTAAAGTACTATACGTGTAGCTTATTTGACGTTATGGAGCAAGGACATTGAATGTATTAATAATAACCGGATGTCACTAAATCGCATTTCCATTGGCTGACATAAAATTATTGTTTTTTAAAATCCTGAAGAATATGTGTTCATTCAATCGATTTAATAAAATATATTAATTATCGAAACAGTTTCCATTTTTATATATAATAATATTCATTAATCGGCTCCACAAACCTACTGCGTTACATTACAAACAACTCAAATCATATGTGACTTATGAAAATGTAATTAATTCCCTTTTGGGATATTTACATGGTAGATAAATGTATGAGGAAAGACTTGATAGAAACTGGTCATTCACAATAAGTCGCACTTTCAAAGAAATGGTACATTACTAAAAAAGAGAAGGTAACGTTCAGAATATTACTAACGTTAATTCGTATGGATTAGAATTTATAAATTATAATAAAGTCAACAAAGTAGCCTTTATTTATTATACTACGACGGCCTGATGTCTAAACACCCATCACTTATGTATAAATAAATATTGTACATACATATATATCATTCCATGCATCCTTTCCAGTAATGGGTTTGAATCAAGTATTTCCTAATAAAATTATAAATAATACATAGGTACACAAAGGCCGCGGCGGGAATATTATCCCAATGTATGGTGGTATAGGAACTCTTTTGGAATGGCAATTATCAATACTGTTTTGATAATGTTATCTAAAAAATTGTTCATTCACAAACATCAGAATTAAAACCTATATGACGAAATGTTGATTTTGTTTTAATGAATAATGTAACATTAAGTTGCATTATGCACGCAGAGTTCATTTGGTTATGTTGGATGAACTAAAAAAATAATTTAAAAAAATACTTACGTTAAACTCGCTCACAATATGAAAATGACAAAACATCTGTCAAAACAACTGGTAAACATTGTCTTTTATTTACAAAACTCACATAAATAAAAATATTAAATCACTTTTGAGAAATCTATATGTGCCGCAGTAAAGAGAATTGCAAGTGTAAAAATGAATTCAAGATGAAAAATCACTCAATTTTCCGTTCACAATATGGTATAATATGTATCAGTTTAACATATTATGACATTACAGACGTGCCTATTATTTTGTCCTCTACTGAGGATACGAAACACGCGAACAAAGCAGCGACGTCTCTCCGCGCCGTCGGTCGCGCAATCACTGACCGAGCCAATGTTGCCAGGAAGGATTTAGATGATTTACGCAACAGCGATAATTTAATGTAATATAATTTTAACTCAATTATACCCAGACTTAATTCAAGCAGTGACTAATTAGATAATCGGCATTCTGAATTAATTGAAAACCTTTGAATAATATACGCCACAAACTCATTATATCTAGACAGTTTGCATCAGCATACCAATTTAGTTACGGTGCAGACAGGGAGCGGCCTGCATTCCGCTGTTCAGCGTTATTTATAATTTATGTCACAGTTAAAGCATGAAATTTCGTTAATGTATACATTTACTAGTCGATGTATACATTAAAGAGTATTTTTAGTTGAAGCAAACATATTCGAAATTCACTATGTGTAATCAATGTATGAATTAACTACCAAGTGTTTAGCTCACTGACGAGTGTTAGACTGAGCAAAATTGTCAATACGGTTTCGGTGAAGTTAAGTTTTAAGTTTATCAAATTTTAGATAACAGTAAGACATTTCGGTGCATTCCGGGTGGTCAGTTTATTTGAACGAGGTTTTCTTGAGACTATTTTCGATATCACAAATAACTCCGTTCGAGAAAGAAGAATTGTTAAATGCCTTTATAATAATCGGCTATAATACGAAATAAACATTCCGAAGTATTAAAGATATCAAAATTTTTCTATATTACGTTTTGAAAAGATGAGACCAGTGCGTTAAAAATTGTGATATTCTAACTATATCTTCTTCTTCAACAATCAACAGTGGAGAAATTTTCTATACAAATATTGCCGTCTTTAACGCCTCTTGATTCTAGAGAAGTCGTATTTTTTCGATAAATGATTTGTGTTTTTACAATCATATATTGAAAACACATATTGGCCTGGATACGTTCTGGAACGGTATTGAAAAAGACCGGTCAACGGTCGCTATCTATCTGCGCCAAGTTTAAGGGGAAAATTGGCGCAGATAGAAAATTTAATTTAAATAGATAAATTAAAAAATTTATTGAACATAGATAATTTAGATATATTTGATGATACAAATACAAAAAGCGTAGAGAGTAATCGAGGATTTCATATATATTTTTTATAAAAAAATAATACATATGGCAACATTATTTTACTCTTCCTTCGCACTCACTCACTCTGAATACACTTCAGATGGAAAGGGGAGGAAAAGGGAGAGCAACACGCGCGTTTCAGTGAAGGCGACAGAGGTTCATGCAACGAAAATTATTTAATTAATTAGTCATGGCTATAAATAGACTGCGTCACCGCACACAAAATTAAGCACCGTCTTTTTGGTAGGTTTCCCGCATTGACATTAAATTTGCACGATTGTCTAAACCAAAAAATGTCTAATGCTTTGTAATGCACGAAATAAATGAAATAACGAAGTGAACTACATATAAAAACATGAATTTATATACCAAAAACATTTTGAAATCCCAATACATTTTATATAAGATGGTGAAAAAAATTGCTGACTTATGCTATTAGGATTACAATTTCATCTTTATTTTCACAATCATAAATAATGTTGGCGTAACACAGTGATTTAGTCCTATAAAATGCTGTAGAACTAGATACATCGCTATTTTTTCACCGTGTTATAATTGAGTTCTTCCGAGTAAATGCCAATTCAATCAATAAACTATAGCGTAGCTGAATCACTTTTGTAATGTCTATACAGTTTTATAAAGAATAAGTGTCGTAGCCAGGTGAAAATGTCTTAATAAATGCCTCATCAAGTAAATGATTTCAACACCAAATAAAAATAGTATACATCCATCTATGAATCGCATTACATAGGTTATATGTGTAATATTTTTCATTTCACCCTATCCGATTTTCGAAGCGGAGTAAAGTTTGAAGAATCATTTTTTACAAGACTTTTCTAAGCACTCATTAGCCTCTATGAAAGGAAAAATTCAGCCAGCTAAAAATAGTACTAGCAAAGCACCCTGTGTTGCGATGTAATATATTATATTTACATATAAATATATCTTTTAATACTATTACATCAGTTACCCGAAGAATAAATAATGAACTAATTATATTTTTTATGTAATTTATTTATATAATTTTTATTATCAGCATATTCCCCATTACAATTTTCTTTTTTTAAAATAATTTAAATTTAGAATATTTTTATAATATATGAAAATTTTCGTTTAAATTTTATATTATACGTGTATCAGAAGATTTGGTTATGTCTAGATAAAAATTGAACAAGTTTGACTGTAATTAAATATTGGTCTAAGTCGCATATTCAACGTAGTTGTTTTTTTAATATTAAATAAATAAAAGAAAATTTTCGACAGTTATTTGGTAACTTCTGAAGCGTTTTTGTATGGCATTAAAATGGTTTACTACATAATGAAATATTTATGTTCATGTCACTATTCCAAACTCACTTACGCATACTCGACACTTACTGTGTTATTTTAAATGTGGTATGGCATAATAGAAAATTGCACAATAGCACCCACAGAATAATCAAAAAAAAACTTCATTGTCACTACGCAGCGCCACTGACCTCCGGCGGCCTTCACGGGTTACTACAGCCATCAGGTGTACACCGGCAGAAAGCTTTTCCACGCAGCGAGACTAGCGGCGCCAGGTGAGTTCACGGACGAGCCAAGAATCACTTATTCATTTGTAAAGAATGCTAAAATTACATAACTCAACGGTTCGTATACAAATCAGACATAAACAACCAACAACCAGACGAAAGAACCTAATAAAACTACAAATTTGAGAGATTCGCTGACAAGATTTTGTCGTGTCAATTTTACTCTAGTCTACGGATTTTTTTTTTACTTGTGTTCGAATAATGGTTTATAGACCAATTTTTGGAAGATAAGCGATGCGTCATAAAATCAAAGACGAACTAATTTTGTAAAAATTACGCAAAAATAAACAATTTAACATATTATCGATAAGATTACATCGGCGGCGCAATCATTTATTATTAATTATAATAAAATATTACCCGATATCGTCATTTTATTTTGGAACTTTTTTAGGTATTATTTTGTGTAGCAGTATATAGCTCTATGCTTATTGATAGGTTTATAAAGTTTTCCCACTGTCTTGAATTTTTACTTTCATTGTCAGCGATTGAGAAGCTGTTCTGGGATTTCCGCCGATCTCACAAATGCTGTTATTTCGTTATCGGAATGTATATAATGTAATTTTATGAATACTTCAGAATTAATAAAGAAATCAAAGAAATAATGAACTACCTAATATCATTACAAATTTGAATTGTTACAACTTTATACGATTCCACATGTTTTGTCACTAACGACCCTGGGTTTCGCTTTTCGTCATCTTCAGGCATTCAATAACACGGAAGCAACAGAACTGACGTAAAATAAACAGTTAGTATCGTCTATACACAAAAGTTATCAATTACAGGAAAACACTTACCCCAAGGCAAGCAGTAAATTGCAGCTAAAAAAAATTATAATATTATTCTAATAACAATTAACACAAATGTATAATTGTGTCAAATTTTCATTAATGATTTTGTAATGAGTCATTCTTGAAAGGGTTTTACAACAAATGTTAATCAACTAACATTAAGATATTTTTTTTATGTTCAACTAACATTAAGAAATTTAAATTCGTAATGAAATTCTTTCGAAAATACACACTACCACTTACACAGATGCATTGCCGGTTGCGGCTCGTATACTTTCGTTAGGTTTGATGTTGGAGCGAGTTAGAATTGCAACAGTGGTACTGCATAAAAGTGTCAAGTTTCAATTTTCGGCGAGTGCTTTACTGCCACCTCCTGGAATGGATCCTTAAAATTCGAAGGCTCATAAAATTGTATATCGCAGTGACAATAGATGCTGCAATGCGGGTTTGGCAGAATCGACGGGAAATTTCTTACAAGAATTGACAAACTTACAAATTCTTTTCGAAAATAAAACGCAGAATAAAAATTTGGACTCCATATTTCTGGAGCAGCCAATTCACAACTAGTCATTTTTACTTCGTTTGAATGGATCGATCAATACTATTAATGCGGCAATATGATCCAAATGCGAATCACATTATTTGGAAATGGCCGGATATGGAAAACGAACGAGTAAAATTGGTCAAGACTGCGACTGTCATGCTAATATGGTTGCATTTGACATGTGAATAAGGTATTTCAGGAGTTTACGCCCTCTTATAGTAAGTGTATGAAACTAAATTACTCAAAGCTCTTTGATACTCATTTTTAATATTATTGCTTATTTTAACTTCGCGCAGACTAAAATGCACATGATTTCCCGGCAAAAATTTGGAACACAAAAAACTCTAAAAAAATTGCGAAAAGCGAAACATAAAAAATGTGAGGCAATAACGAGCGATGATGGAAACTATATTAAGAGTCGTAGGGAATTTTTACTTAAAAAAAGTCGAAGCCAACACAAAACATATTGCATGCTTCAACTGAGAGCGAAGTAGTCCATAATAATATAAAACACAAAATAATAATAAACAGAATAACAGTTCGTCAATTCTGTTGCATCCGTGTGATAGAATGCCTGAAGATGCCGAAAGGCGAAACCCGGGTCGTTAGTGAAAAAACGTGTGGAGTCGTACAGAATTGTAACAGTTCAGATTTGATATTGAAATTCCATCAGGCACCTTCAGTTGATATCATAAATTAATCCAAAGAACTTAATCTGTGTAGTAAACGAGACGCTCATTTTTATCAATGAAAATATTAGAATGGGCGCGATCATATGTTACTTTACTTTTCTACCCTAAAACTGTTTTGACAAAAGCAAACGGAGAAATAAAAGAAAATTACTCGGAAACAATTATAAATAAATTTATGTATTTTCTTTCAAAAGTAATTTATTTTTCCATCCCTAACACTATTTTCACATAATTAAGCAAGGTAAGAAAAAAATAGCTCGCGGGGAACTTAGTTAGTCAAAATATCTTTAATATAATGTGATACTAATCGAATGAACGAATCATAACATGTAAACCGTGTCGTGATGTTCAATTCGCACGTTAGTGACTCATTTTCCAAGTCCAGGCGAAAAACTTTCAAACAAAACAAAATCTTTTAAGACATCATGCTTTATTCAGCAGCGTTACTAAATTCCACTGTTCTTGAATGATGTTTTCATTCTTGAGTTGACCGATCGACGCAGCGTTTACCATCACACACGTCGAAGTATTTTTGACTATACGGTTGACAAATTCCTGAACAGACGAATTAGTACTACCGAGAAAATCTCTTTATACATATGCGGTCAGTTCGCAAGACTTGGCCCTCACTATGCAATCCAAAAAAGCATTTGTAAATATACGCACATCCCGTAATGTTACTATATATTAAATAGTTTATTACCATGCGCGTGTCGTATGTTTTCCTTATATTATATATATGAGCACTTATAATAGTTTTTTGACAACAGTTCGGCAACATTTAACTGTCAGGATTTTTGGTGTAGCCTGGGTTCTTTGTTTTTCAGTGGACTCAGAAAAAACGATAAATGTTAAAAACTTAAATGCTAGAGTGACGTATTCTTCATAGGGAGCATTTAAGTTGTAGTCAAAAAAAATCGCGATATAGAAAAATAATTATGAGGTAAAATATAACACTGACAGACTCATCTAGGTGACTGAACTCTATAATCATATATATGTGCTAACTATGGGAGTCATCAGCGGAAACATTGTGGTATAAAATCATAACAATAAGATCACACATACAATCTCGTATTATATAGTAATGTTATAAGGAAAGGTTTGACAGTTAGATAACCGCTCTCTGCTTTGCAGAAAATTTTGACACAATGTAGGAACTTAAAATATGATTGAATGAAAGTTTCCACCAGTATTTCAGTATATAATTTATGATATCGACTGAAAATCCTTGATGGAATTTCATTATCAAATTTGAATTGTTGTAACTTTGTGAGGTGCCACATGTTTCGTTAATTACAACCTGAGATTCGCTAGTTCATAAGTTCTGTGGCATCTGTGTGATAGAATGCCTGAAGATGCCGAAAAGCGAAACCCGGGACGTTACTGAAAAAAAAACGTGAAATCGTACAAAGTGATACTAAGACATTGACCACTCGGTAACGGAACCGGAAAATATTAATATAAGACAGACGACACTCATAACATTACTTTTGATGTATGCTCAATCTAAACATTTCACTAATGGCGAGCCACGAGACGCAAGCCGGTCTGTACGGAAATAGACTCTTCGGTCCGAGACTTGCCAATATGGCGGGACAGAATAAGACCCCGTCCGAATAACACAGGGGCGCTGAATGCATTTTCAACAATCAAACGATACACATAGAGAGTGCGAGGAAACTATGAACCAAATAGAGATTGTTTTTGAGCACGTTGTGTATAAATAAGAAGTCAATATTAATTTCTTAATATTTTTTTATCAAAGTGTAGTATTAAGTCAAATAACATTATGCCTCTCATTTTATTCTGGATAACGTTTAGAAAATCACTAACGCCATAGTACACCAAAACCTTTAATATATACCTGACCGACCTTGACTTTCGCACATAATTGGTTCTTGAGATATGTGCGAACGTTAAATTGTTCGAAAGTAAAAAAAACACCAAAAATTTTACTTTAAATGTTTATTTATTATAAATTACTAACTGAGTATGTACATACCAAATAAAAATTATATTTTCTTAATGGACTTGTCAAGAGTTAGTTGTATTTTAGTACTTTTTTTTCTCTTCATATAGAGTTATGTAACATGCAGTACTATTATGGATCGCCCTACGCACTTGAGATATGCGTTCTCCATTGGGATCATATTCTTCCATAATATTCAAAATAGTCTCGAGATGCGTAAAAGCTTCTTTCATAGTTTTTATTGTTAAGGTCTTGATGATTTCTTCTGGTTCTTCTTCCTCACTTTCAATTTGTATACTATTTTCGTTCTCTTGTTGGTCCGTTAGAAATTAATTAGACAAGGATTCACAATGAGATTCAATCATCTCATTAACATCTTCACTGTTAACATCTAGGTTTAATTCGTTCATTAGGTTAACTATTTCAAGTGTGAGGGTTTCTGGAGTTTCATCAAAATTTATGAAATCACTCATCATGTGTGGGCATAGTTTCTTCCATGAACCTTTCATCGTTGATTCTTTTATTTCAGCCCATGCATCTCCAATATTGTTTATTGCGTTCCATATGTTATAATTCTTCCAGAAATCTTTTAATGTGAGAAATAGCGAATTGTGCGAAAGTCGAATGTGCGAAAGACGAGGTCCGCCTGTATAGCAAAACCATGAGCATTATATTAGCACATCGACTTTGCTGCTGTCTTTTGAGAAAATGAGACACGATTTTCACAGTAAAGGTATGGACTAGTGTAGAATAGATACAGGCAATCAAATAAATAAAATGCTTAACACAATGTTGTGTTATATCACAGTAATTAAGTTTTCACTTCAGTCAGGCATCGAACTAACATTTTGAAGCGGTAGTAGATCTTCTAATAACCGCCACATTATTAAACAAGCTTTATTTTGACAGCAGCCTTCAATGAGAAAACGGGTTAAGCCTTCTATTATTGGTAGACAAAATTATAAAATTACAAAAAACAATCTTTATTCATTTCACATATCTAATACTTTCAGTATCGGTTTTGCCAATGAGTAGAGCTTTTTTAACAACATCAATTAAACAAGGCTATTAAAACATATGTATATATTGATTAAATACCAAACACGCGTATTTTGTCTATTTTCGATTATTTTTTACCTATACTTTGAGAGTACGATAATCAACACTTGCCTCCAAAAAGTTGAATAAACATAATGTTGTAAATAGTCTATTCACCATCGACTTAGATAAAAATTATTACACTTGTAACTTTCGGTAAAAAAAAAAAAACATTTATGATCACGTCAGGCCAGCTATTTAAAATGAACGTGTAAACGCGCACTATTTCAAATTGAAATTTATAGTCTTAATATAATTTTGAATACCAGAAATTAAATACACAATCAGAGATGAAAAAAATATTAAATTTTATAAATCAAAGTGAATCTAAATAAGATATTTATTTGACGTTTACACATATTGCAAAATAATATCGTTACACATTAGGTACCTCTACACAACCTTGCGGCATTGAAAAGGTTGAATTTAATCAATTATTTAAACCATTACTTCTGTTTTAGTTAAACTAAAATATGTTTATTCAAAAATTTACCTTTGTAGGCTGCAGCATTCTTGGGGAATTCCCATGAAAATGCTTGAGGTGTGGTAAGCATCATTTATTTTGATGGTTTAAAATTTCTTTCATTTAAATAAAGTTGCCTCCATGAATCTGAAACAAAAATGAAAAAAAAAATCAATAAAAGGTAGCATTAATTCGATTGAGATGTCGATTTGCATGTATTTATTTATTTGATCAACATTTTAGACTACTTTAATAATTTGTTCAATATATTGTAGTAGTAATAAGAAATGAATGAAAATAGTCATAAAGGTATTACGAATGTCCAGTATGTATTGTCAGTAAATAACAAATAAATATTTTTATACTATATTACTTGAGAATAATATTTATACAGTGTACACTCGATTATCCATGTATGCATTATCCGGTTTGCGGATTATTCGTGCCTGAAAATAAATATTTTTTAATTCAAATATAATCTGATTGATCTTTTTATAACGATTATGAGACGCATAATGAATTGCGATCTTGAATATTCGCGTTGTTTGAAAAAAAGGATGAATTTAGCGATGTGTTTGTGTTTACGTAACTAATCGGTGAATTTTTTAACCACTTGTGTGTTTTGAATGTATGAATGTCGCATATACCGCAATAAACATCACAATTTATGGGACTAGAATGAGTCAAGAATTGAAATCCTTTGTACTCCACATGCAAGTGCATAAACCGGCGCGAGTGCCCGCAGTCAATTTGTTAATTTCGATATTTATTGCCTAAATTTATCAGCTCTCGGGACTACGTTTGTTATTATGATAAAATATTGAATTTTTTGTGTTTTCTTGATAAATAATGAATATATAAATAATTTGCTAAAAAATTGTATTATGTATGCGATATTATATTCGAAAATAAAATAAAAAATTGATGATTCGGATTATCCGTGTTTTTCAATTATCCGTGACCATCCTCCCCAGCATTAGCCCGGATAATAGAGAGTGCACTGTATATTGAACTGGATTTCCCTTTCCACGCTTCGATGCAAACTAATTTTAATAATACCACTGCTTGATTGATTAATCTCTAATCCGCTAAGTTTTGGTTAATGTCTATTTATTATATAATACAAGAGAGCTGAGTCAAGATTCGTGATAAGCCCTTTTTCAGCGAATCAGAAAAGAATTGAGATCATTATACTAATATATCCATAAATTTATGCTATTTCGTTACTGAAATTCAAGTCTAAATTATATTAACACGGTGAAAAAAATAGCAATGTATTTTAGTTCTACAAAAATATTTTTAAAAATATAGTTGATAGCTATTTCGGCTCACGCTATCGTCAGAACTATGCTTAAACTAACATTTGCTTATCTATATATCAATAGACATCAACTATCAAAAAGGATTCTTAACGAACAAAGTAATATATTGTCTACCCCATTAATTAAACCTCTCCACGGGGGGAAGGGGTCTGATTTGCTTCCGTAATAGACTATTTCCGTGCCACATGTGTAAACTTATTGTCATAGCCGCATTTTTAGTTTCATTTAAAATTTTTGAAAAATTCAGTTTTATTGCGAGAAAGAAACAAGCTAGGCCGTTAAAACAGGAGAGAAGATGTATTGTGTACCTTTTCTACACAGATATATATATAGATAAGCAAATGTTAGTTTAAGCATAGTTCTGACGATGGCGTGAGCCGAAATAGCTATCAACTATATTTTTAAAAATAATTTTGTAGAACTAAAACACATTGCTATTTTTTTCACCGTGTTTTAATGGAGTTCTACCAAGTGAATGCCAATTCAATCAATAAATTATATTACATTCAAAATGTGTACAACTAAATATTGTTAACAGTATTATAGTATAGTTAACAGCTAGTATATTGTGGAACCAGCCGCTGTGATTATTCATTCATATTTGACATTTAAAAATACACATTAATGACCGATTCCTGAGACGTACTGGCGCACGTGTTGTACAGATCTGGCCGAGTTGTCCACACCTGCCCGCGTCTAAATCCGTTACGACGATAACAATAACACGAAGCCATTGACGCACAGCTTGAATGATGGTCCAATTAAGACTGCGGCCCGCGCTTAATGGTCCCCTCAGCGACATTAATTACGCGATCGGACCGCGGTCCCGCGCCAGGGATACATAAGACAATTAACGAAGCCCAATCACATCTGAACTCATTAAGTGTAGCTAAAAGATGCCAGTTAATTTTGGATCGGTATGTTGAAAATTTTCTCCGAATGATAATTGTCTTATTGTCACTAAACATTCCATTAATTGTATTCTTTACGTTGATTTCTATCAGTTCAACACTTCAATTACGAAGTCCACTGTAGTAACATTAGAAGAATTTAACAACTTATATTACTTGCGCTTTCAAAATAAAAAAATAGATTAAGGTTATTTCACGCAACACATCGCGGCTAATAAATCGTACTAACTTAAAACCACGATTTTTTAACATTTCCCTCTCTTCCCAGAGCATTGAGCCAACGCGCGTTTTCTCCAAGATTTAATGTCACTTGATAGCTTTCTTGCTTCCTCCGTGATCATCATCATCATCTGCCGAATATACAGTTTGAATGGTCATCGGAGGTCATCGAAATCTATCTAGTCGGTAAAAATTAAATGGAAGATTCAGGCTTCTTTGGGACATACAAGCTTATTTTAGATCTTGGAAAAGGGAGCCGCTCGTTTATCTTCAATTTCTTGACAAAGTTAAACCTCCGCAACTTTATTATACGCCGCAAGCATCTGTTTTCAAAACGCAGTGCACAGTTACGATGTGCTTTCATCAGCTGCCATGAGTCGCAACTGAAAATCATCCAAAAATTGAATGAGGCCGCCCTAACGTTCTGCATTGATTTGAAATTGATATGTAAAGTGTATATTTAGTCACTGAAGCCATCGATCGACTCATTGATGTCAAAAACTATGCTTGTTAAAGAGTAGTCTGGAACTAAACTACAAAGACACTGTCGCAAAACTCGACTTTAAAATATCGCAAAAATAGCAAAAGTACTGCGTAGAAATCTTATTGATAAATGTTAATTCAGAATATTAATATGTTGAACGTTTATTCTATAATACTTTCACATAAACGTTAAGCTGAGAGGTCTCTACGCCCAAAAAATATAAATCGTAGGGTGAAAAATTATGGAAATATAATCCTGAATAGCATTCAGGTATATGTACAATGAAAACCTGATACAGATAAAGGCTGTATGACATGAAAGCTACTTAAAGATTAAAGATTTATATTGAATCCTTGAGGGGCCTAAGGAATCAAAATGTGAGCATATATTGTTTGTTATAAAACCGGAGAAATTGAAGTGTAAACAGAAAAATGTTGAAGATGACTGTTGGATCATTTGTGATAAAGTTTGAAAAATCTCTTATATTTCATTCATATTTCAGATATGTGTCTGGTTTGCAAAAAGCGCTTAACACACAATATTTGAGAACTATTTTAAAAACAAGTGTGTCTTAATAACCACTCTTCATAAATGCAATAAATAATTTCAATTCGAAGACATAATATGTACCTTAAAATTACAAAAAAATCCGTTCAGTGGGAGGATAGGTTATGTTAGATTTTTATTTTAATATGACTGTTAACTGGACCATTAATTTTTTATGATAACGACTGAATGTGCTTAATGAAATTTCAATATCAAATTAAGATTGTTGAAATTCTGTACGATTCCACATGTTTCGGCGTCTTCAGGCATTCTATCACACCGATGCAGAAGAATTTTACTATCAGTTTTGTATAAAGTTTCAACCAATTCAAATTGCTGATTAAATTTAAGGTATTTTTAATACAGATATTTACGTTATGCTGTACATTTTTTTCACACAAATATTATTTTCGTTAAAAATGAATTTGGTGGCATTGTCCCGTAAGGTGACGTTAAGTGTGTTATGTTAAAAGAGGTAGATATCGCACACTTTTCTCTGATTTACGATAGACAGCAGAAATAGTCGACTATTTTTTAAGAACCGTAGAAACAATGAAGCGAGGATGATGAAATCTTAACTAAACCAAAAGAAAAATATCTTGTCCGTGAAATTTATTTGTATTTATTTATCGAGAAAAATATTTGAAATATGCGCATTCTAATAAGTATAATTTATGCGACGCCTAATGTAAAAAGCATGCAAATTTAATACCCATTGATGCTATTCAAAATAGCCTGTCATAATAATATTGCGCCATTACACAACAAACTGCCCACTGATGAAAAAAATCGCATAAACACGGTCGTAAAAATATTTCTCGTTTCTGAATAACGTGAATGTTTTGTCGGTGCGTGTCTGCTTTTTTCTCTTCAAGTTTTCCAGATTTAAGCAGAAAATTGTGCGTTCGTTATTTGAAAATGACTGCAATATCCACTTTAAATATTTTCGCATTGTTTGTCTGTGACCGTCTCCACTATTTGTTCGAAAAAAGTACATATTAAAAAACAAACTTTATTCCAAAATACCAAAATATATTTTATCTGTGACGCTCTTGAAGATTCTGTGGCTTCCAGGGGGGCCTTATAATCCCAGGTTGAGAAACAATGGTTTAAATATGCCACATTACCAGCAGACGCGGGTAAAACTGCTAACGCTGCATATTGCCGTGCTAGTCATCGCAGAACTTTATTATGTGAGGAGTTTCTTCTATATTTTGGCTAATATTACTAACAGGCTATAAATATTAAGTATCTAAAATTCATTTATAAAATTAAATAACCGACTTGTTCTAATTTCGTGTTATAAAAAATCGCAATGTATTTTCACTCTACAAAATTTATAAGATATATAGTTGATAGCTATTTCGACATACGCCTTCATCGTCATAGTTCTGATAGCTCATTCATCATAGCTATCAACTATACATCGTATAAATTTTGTTGAACTAAAAATTATTGCTATTTTTTCACCGTGTTGTAATGTAGTTCTACCAAGTAAATGCCAATACAATCAATAGTAAGATTTTCGTATTCAATAATGGTAAATGTACTCGAAGTATAGTATTTTAATAAAAAATTAGATTCCCACTAAGAAATTGTTTTATAATAGTTCAAATGATAAATTCTTTTTTTTTAATTTTAGATTTACATATTTATTGGATGTCAATTATTTCCTTTTTTCATGAGAAACTTTTATATTGCAATATTTTTATTTTCTTTACGAGACATAAAACGAGACTTGGAAGTAAAAAAAAAAAAAACAATTTCAATATTAAAAAAATATGTTTTGTAATGTTTGACTGTGCAGCGTCTGGAAAGTTGGCGGAGCAAATAGACGTTTAAAATATTTACTTCAATGAATGGAAAGGTGATAAAAAAATCGGCATCGGTTTTTATAGTTACGTTCATAGAGAAGCGTAAAAATATGTACGTGTTCATAGATTGAACGTAATAATAAATGGCAGTTCTTCAATGAGAAATACGTAAGGCAATTATGTTCGCCAAGCTGGCCGCGTTTAAAAAGCAATTAAATTTTGCAACGATATACGAAGTCAAAAACATTTATCATTGAATTTTAATCGTAACATGGTGTGCTTAGAAAAACAAAACATAATATTAGATTATTTTCCTGAGAAAGTGTCACGTTGTTTATTTAGTGGAACATTTTTTCACTATAATATTTGTGGATGGTGTGAAGCCGGTTTGTAGAACAGTCAATATTAACGATAAAATATACCGCGCATTTGTTCTTTTGGCTCACTCTGCGTTTTTATTTGCTGCATTGAGGCCTCTCGTTTTGACAGAATGATGGTCTAGACATATCATTTTCTTTCCGCAAGCCCATATGTCCCACAAGAAACATTGATAACAAATAAATACTGTCACATTAAGAAAACACCAAGCTGACAGTAATGTTTCGTTGGCCTTGCCCTACGATCGGATTTGAATGTCAAATTTAAACATGAGACACGCTCTGTTAACAAGAGATCCTGATACAAGGCCTACCAGTTCAACAAACTAGATGGCGTATGCCATTAATCATTACATAATAAATTGTATTACCATAACGAATTCGCAAAGCTTAGGCGAACGAGTTGATGCTAAATAAATATTATTTTGAATAACAGTAAGTAGCTAAAAATACTACTGGTCGTTTACCCAATTTAGCAGTTATTTGACAGTTGTTATTTTAGAAATTTAATAAGTGAACCTTCGCAGTCAGTATTCGTAATTAGTTCTCTAATATGTATTAATTTTCAGTTCACAAGCAATACTGAAATGAGACAATACTTTGGTGAATTTGGCAGTAACTTTGTTGAAGCTCATTTTAAATTGTTAACTTCGTCATACACCAAGTGAAATAACAAAGTTATCAACTTTTGATATGAATTTGAGACAATACTTACGTAGCTAGATTGTCATTTACGATATCGACTGAGGGTTCTTAATCGAATTTCAATATTAAATTTGAACTGTTAAAATTTAGAACTATTCCCCACGTAATATTTGGTATCGACTGAATGCGCTTGATGGAATTCCAAAATCAAATTTGAATCGTTACAACTTTGGACGTTTCCACATGTTTTGTCACTTACGACCTGGGTTTCGCCTATCGGCGTCAGTCAGTATTTAGTCATTTCTGTTGCACCCGTGTGATAGAATGTCTGAAAATGCCGAAAGGCGAAACCCCGGTCATTAGTGACAAATTATATTGAATCCTACAAAGTTGTACCAATTCAAATTCCCCACGCTTTGTCACGGGTTTCGCCTTTCGACATCCTCAAGCATTCTATCACAGCGTTCAGTTCTCTTGCATCCGTGTGATAGAATGCACGAAGACGCCGAAAGGCAACACCCCGGTCTTGTGTGTCAAAAAATATAAGAACTGGACAAAGCGTCAATAGTACGAAATCGATTTAACTAGTTTGTAAATTAATTAAAATAAGAACTTAAAAAACTGATCAACACCCGGTCACTTTCGAAAATTTCTCAGATGTGATGCAGACCTGCACGGATGCAAACTTTTAAGTTTCGATTTGTTCAGATACTTGATTAATAAATTATATGTTTCACGTTAGTCAGTACAAAGATAATCCGTGGTGGCGCTGCAGTCAAACATACTCCAGTTGAAACCTAAGTCATAAAATTAACCAAGGATGGATACGTCATTCCCCGAATGATAATGTAAATATATTGAATGCCTCAAACCTGAACTTAAGTTCTAAGTAATGCTAATGTAATAAATTTAGGTATGTTTATTCCTGTGAATTAAAAAGGTAATCATATGCCAGAAGGTTCTGGACTCTTCGCATAAATTACTTGCATACGAAATATGCTTACTACAGTTAAACGCATACTTAGCGTATTTAGCGTGGAGTTAGTGACCAAACAGAGAGCCCGCAGTAATTACGACCTCAAAGGACAATCGACGAATGTGGTTTGTCTTTCGTAATCGATAATATAAGTTAATTTCAATATTGAGAGAAAATATCTACTTTCTTTTGTTTCTGAGCAATAACTTTTCAATACGGCGTATGAATTTCGTTCAACAACGCCTACTAGAATACTGTGAAAATAAACGCACTTAAATTCTATGTAAAGATATTTTCCAGACTGTTTACATCACAACTGATATATTGTTATGCATCGGGTACTGTACTTAACATGCAATAAATATCCAGCATAATGTTTTTTTATTTTTTAGTCAGAGTAAATTATTGTTCTACGAGAAGAATGCGTCGAGATATTATAAAAAAACAGAGCAATGAAATAGGACATCCATTATACATTTATATTATGGAAATTTAAAATGAAGTTTAAAAAATGATTTTCAGATGAATTTATAATGTATAACCAAGAATTGACAGGTAACACTCAAAAGTAATCATAAATATATGAAAATTTTACAATTTATTATATCGACTGAAGGTGCTTGATGGAATTTCAATATCAAATTTGAATTGTTAAAACTTTGTACGATTCCACATGTTTTGTCACTAGCGAGTCGGGTTTTGCTTTTTGGCATCTTCAGGCATTCTATCACACGCATGCAATCGAACTGACTCACTATAGTCAGCATGAACTAAATGACAGCTAAAATAAATTTAATAATATTGATCTAATAATAATTAACACAATTGACTGTGCTAAGTTTCATTGATGATAAATACTGTTAATAATTTATTCTCGAAAGGATTTTACAAGTAATTTATTTTAGCTGCCATTTAGTTCTTACTTAGGTTTGTGTTTTCCTTAACCCTTTCTATGCCTGAAGTTTTAGTTTGGCCAGATACGGAGGGCCGCGATTTTATTTAGCTTTAGGAAGCTCTTTTTGAAATTGATATTTCAGTGATTATAATACAAAATATGTCAACTGTAAGTATAACACCATGATCCTAAGAGATGTCACTGTGTGGTTGAAATATTCAAATTGTTAAAATTATCGACCTTGTTGAGTTTTATATGTATATATACGCGAATTTTGTATGGCCGGCATTGCGCTCACGGAATTATAGGCCGCATTTACACGTCTCTGGCAGAGATCCGGTTTAATTAATACCTTTGGTATGTAGACGATGCTAACTATTTATTGTGCGTCATTTTTGTTGCATTTGTGCGATATAATGCTTGAAGATGCCGAAAGGCGAAACCCGGGTTTTTAGTGACAAAATATGTGGAATCGTACAAAGTTTTAACAATTCTAATTTAATGTATGAACGGTGATTATTTAAATCTTATGAGGCATAACAGAAAAAAATCTTCGATGAACCATTAACGAAAATAGATACAATTTGGTTGTCCCACCTCTACCCGTTATGTGTATGCAGCTGTTGTTACACGGCCGCCTTCCATCACGCAATACTAATAAAAAGAATCGATTTTACTCTTCATATTCTTGGCCCGATACAGAGCTGCACGGACCGATCGTTAAACCATGCACTATTGTGCTTGAAAGAAGAGAATAAAGAAGGAAAGAAAAAGAAAATGTGACTTGCTCAGCCACTTGGTCTACGTGATATTAGGTATCCTGTGTATCTGTGTACTGAAAATCCGCCGTGGCGGAAGAGTTTAATGTGCTACGCGTTGAATCTAAAGACGAATCGAGAATGTCTCGTTCCCCGTATGATCTCGCAAATTTATCGAATGCCTCAAAGTTGGCCATGAATGATACTAAGTCAGCGTGGCCTATTGGGCCCGTATGAGGACGGACCACAGCAAACAGCTCTGTTCGTTCGGCATTCATCTCGGGGCAGTCCCACAGTACGTCATTAGCGTCCTGATGGTTGTGTCCACAAGTGCAATCCGGCCTTTCAACCAACTTGTAACGAAAATAGATAAATAAAATATCTTTGAGGAACTTAAAAAATGTATATCGAATATCTGATTCAAGCGAGTTGTATTCGATTGGAGGCCGGACAGACAGTCTAACAATTATAGTATGCATTGAAACACAATCTACTGGTAATACACTACGGTTTCTTAATAATATGCAGGTTAGGAAAAGAGAGAGAACTTGCATATTAGGTATTCACTCGCAGCTCAATGATTGTACTAGCATTGCGCGTAAAAGTTGAATATTCATTCAAACAAGTTTGCAAATGGTTGCATGCGGAATATCCGTGCACTAGAATTATTATTACAGGCGGTAGCACCAACTGAAATCGACATTAACGTAAGTTTCACTTTCGAATACTCCGACGTAATCGCAAGTACACTATACAAGCTAAACTCAACGAAGCGATCAGATAATCACACATAGACAGACTCTCAACCAGTAGCGTGCATTCCGTAGAGGGAAAAAAGATCAGTAGGTATCCTCGTATACTCCAGAGATATCCACAATATACTGCAAATAAGCAGTATGACTCGGCACTGCAAGGAATGATTGCATTCAGCTTAAAATTATCGGTTTTCGGTGGTCATCCCTGAGCGCTACTTTTGTCACTTGCGGTGTCATAGGTTGGAGGTTTAGGTTCGAATGATTTTTTAATCGATGTATAGATTCGCATACTATTTCGCTTATTCCCACCGCCCTCGTATTCGATTCTAAAAACTGGATGTAACAGAAGCGAACTATACGCATTTTACCCTATCCGAAAAAAGGGATTTACACACTGTCACTTGAACGCATGATCGCGGGGTTTGTGTGCTTTAAAAGCGCGAAAAGAAATGCTTAACGTTCTTATTTTTCAAGCGAGTCTTCGTTTTAAATAATACAAACCATTCAATCACGCGTGAGGGTGTTCGAATCTAATGCCATCTATTGAGCGACTAAATTATAGCTTGCTAACTTCAACAATATTCTACGAACAGAAGTCTTCAGTTTACATGGAGTGGACAGGTGGAGTTATGCTTATATTATATACAATAACAACCCACCGATCTTAGAATCGGGATGAAGGGAGAGTGATTAGCTTATATCAATGCTTTCTTATGCCGTCATTAAAATAGAAGTTAAGCTACGACTGATTCGACTGCCTTGGAAATCTTTGGATTCCGTGCGCGCTACTGTAACTAACCGAACTTCTCAATCTTGGCCTTCGCTTATAACTTGATGGAAGTGAGATTTGCAAAAGCAAGGAAACGGAAAACGGCGGATGATGTTTTTACGACGACATTTATGTTCTATGTTAATTTTATTAATATTTTCAGTACAAGTCTAGACAGATATTACAAACGAAATTTGTACTTGCTTTACACTAACTAATTATATTGTTTTTTTTTTATTGTTATTTTTTTCTCACGAATCTGTCGACCAAGGCGAGGTAAGGAACTTTTATAATAATTAAATAAAATTAAAATGATAATAAAAAAATAAAACAATGAAATATTGTACATTTTGCAGTTTCGCATTTTTTTAATTGATAAAAATACTAACATCCAATACGGAGAAATGTGACTCAATATTCAACATATATACAGTTTCAAAAAATATACTAATAAAATAAACTAAGATGTTGCCAACATCATGATGCTGAACTGGATTCAAACAATTACCCTTCAATGCTACTTATCAATGATATAACTCATTACAGCTGGTCGAATACTGGAAGAGTAGGCACTTTCGGGTGTCCTTGCTGGTGATTTTTTCAGCCATATCTTGAGTAACGGAATTTCATAGACACCAATTCCCATCATCAAATCTTTTCCTCACACCATCATAATAAAAAGAAGGTTTGGACTACTTAAAAATAACTTCTGAAATTGTGCCCTATTAGGAGTATATACGCTCTGCGACGCAGGGTAGTGGAGTTGTTTAACCATCACGCTTGTGTTTCATTTGTGAGGCTTTCATTATCTCCCGGATCTGACATTTTTATTGAAGAGTTATTCGATACATTTTCGAGTGCCTGAAACGTTTTGTTTGAAAAGTAGTGTATGCTGAAAATTTTGCAAAGTTAATATCACAAAATCTTTCATTGTGTCTCCAACAGGTTTGGCAATAAAAAGGTTAAGAAAAACATGTCTCAAAAATTGACTTTAAATTAAAACGCATCTTCGACTCCAATTTGGAAAAAGCGCTATTTTCTCTTTATTGATTGAATCGGCATTTACTTGGTAGAATTCCATTATAACACGGTGAAAAAATAGCAATGTATTTTAGCTCTACATTTTTTTTATATAGTTGATAGTTTTTTCGGCTCACGCCATTGTCAAAATTAGATTTTTTCACCGTGCTATTTTCTCGTCTTTGATGTGCTTTTTGAATGAAATAATTTAAATTTCATCTTAACATACTACAAAGGTAAACAATGATTTTAATTCTTGACTTGAAAATGATTGTGTTAATGAATTAATTGTAAATAACCTGGCGATAGATTGACTCTGAAGATGATTCTCAAAGAAGCGAAACACATTTAATACCACATCGATTAGAATAACAAAGTTATCATTTTCAATTATATAAAGAATGAAATTTTAAAAAAATTATCGCCGAATAAATCAAAATTATAGCCTAGTTTTAAAAAAAATATTACTCTGGGTATCAATAAAAAAATCGTTCCAAATACATTTCCTTATTGTAGAATAGACTTGAGTAACTTGGTAGCAGTGTATAGTATTTATGACATTGAGTACTCGAAGCAAAAAAGACTATCGTGATGTTTTTTAACACACCATTGTTGAACTTCAACGAAATACTCCTGCGGCAAATAATTAATAGGTTCTAGTATTTGTTTCATGATCAGTTGAAGGAAAAACGACCGATCCAAACGATTGAATCACGACCAATGCTTAGGTCAATGTCCCTGTGTCCATTTTGAGCTGAAGCCGAAACAGGGTTGCCCATAATTAAAATTAAATTAATACATTGCGGTGTTTCTACAATATGTAATATAAAATATGAAATATGTACATAATTTAATGCAACAAAATACAAGTTATCAAGATAATCGACAAAATTTTAATCAAATATCTGTTAAAACTTATCGTTGATATAATATTGTACTTAGTTACACGCATTTTTGTCTGTATCAACACCATGTATCTATTTCATATTCCTCTTCTTTTCTATAACTTTTTATTACGGTAATAAATGCATGTATTAATTGATGATATCGACTGAAGGTGCTTGATGGAATTTCAACATCAAATTTGAATTGTTACAACTTTGTACGATTCCACATGTTTTGTCACTAACGACCCGGGTTTCGTCTTTCAGCATTTTCAGGCATTCTATCACACAGATGCAACAGAACTGAC
Organism: Himalopsyche japonica; assembly: GCA_028555115.1. Taxonomy (NCBI): domain Eukaryota; kingdom Metazoa; phylum Arthropoda; class Insecta; order Trichoptera; family Rhyacophilidae; genus Himalopsyche; species Himalopsyche japonica. Next base: position 274,287 of record JAHFWJ010000634.1, read on the forward strand.
GCACAATAAACAGTTAGCATCGTCTATCGTTAGGCAAGAACTAAATGACAGCTAAAATAAATTGATTGAACCAAATGACAGCGAGTTCTGGTTCTAGAAAAGTTCTGTTGCATCCATTTTGTTTTTGGATATCAGAACTGCCAGTTCTGTATATGTTACATTGGACCAACAATGTTTGTATACATTATGAGTCCCACAACCACCCGTTTCTTTTTGTATGCCACCGCTGTTTCAAGGCTGTTTTTTAAAATGCAATAAAAATCAAGCAAAAAAAGAAATCACTCATCACTTTCTTGGTCCCCAAATGGCTACTAGGAACCAAAATTTATTTTAATTATTATGAATTAAAATAATTACAGATGCCTTTAAAATTGGCCAGGTTTGAGATTAAATCAGCGTGGCCTATCGGGCGCGTATAAGAACGGTCCACTGCAAACATATCACATCGGCAGTTATTCCGTATGTGACCTGATAGTTGCACATACAAATGAAATCGGGTCATTCAACCAACTTGACCAACCCAACTAATTTTCTTTTGACCTTGCCGTGTTCGTATATACACTGGTAATTCTGGTGGCTATGTGAGGGCATGCTAAGATATATGTTTAGGTCCTCTATATAGACAAACTAGTAACAGTGAAAACATAACAATGTAATTTAAACACCGATTCCAAGTTCAAATGTATACATCCCTATAAAAGCTGCTAGTCGCGACCATCCTAGCCGAGTTTCAATACATTTCTCGTCGCTTACTAAACGTGCGCTCTTACCTTCGAGTACTACACACATCCTTCTCTTTTCTACGCGTGTTTCCCTCGTTTAAAGTGCGTGAAAGAGACAGTACAGCCTGTTTTAAGGTGTGTTAATGACCGAGGGTGATTGTTTATTTTATATTTCCATACTATCTGCAGGTTTTATTAACACTTCTAAAACAGGAAAATATATCTTCATGCACTTAGGGCTTGAAAGACATACATCTTGTTTTACAGGAATGGTGAACCTTTTTTTATTTTTGTTTACTATAAATGAAAGCAAGAACTATTTATTGTAATATATTTAATAGTCGAACATTTCTTTATTTATTATATTTAAATATGATAGTTTTATCGCTATCATTATTAATCTCTAGCTTTAAAAATAAAAACATGTTGGTTTTTTTTTTTTTTTGATCAAATGATAATGCTCGCGATGAGCGAAACTGGTACTGATCAAAAAATATATTGTGGAAATAAATACTAAAAGATGGGTTTTTATTATTTAAAAAAAAAATGTCCGTTTACAATGTGATTATTATACCAGAATTTAAAAACAAATTTGAACCCAAATTTTCGCAAGAAATATCAATTGCTATATATATACAATCTGATGTGAAAAATAACCAGACATATAAGACAATTGGGTCATGAGCTACTACAAAAATTTACACATCAATGTTTTTTTTAAGTAAAAAAAGACATTTCAATAGAATATTGAAGGAATTGATTTTCGTAGGTCATTATTATAAAACGACGTCTAATTTAAATATCCGCACTTTGCATCAACTTCATCTAAAGTATACTAAATCCATTTTTGCACGAGGTGTTACCATACAAATATAGATAAGGTGGGCATACAAAAATAGTGGATATGATCCATTACATCAACCCAAAACACGAACGCCGTTGGCTCAAAAATAAACTGTAAAATTGATATAATAATGAATAAATAAAAATATTTTCATAAGATACACAAAATACATAAATAAGAGGAATATATCAGTGTCACGGTGAAAAAAAAACATGCCTATAATACAAACATATATACCATTATTTTCCTTGTTAAATTTTCTTTTGAATTCCAATATTATCTTTCGTATATAATTTGAAAGCAAGCAAAAAAAAAAAATATGAGTGTTATTTTAAAACCGCATAAAAAAGATTATGTTTTTAGTATTCCCTGAATATTTACTTTCTAAAACTCGATACTTTAAGTGGGTATCATAGACCTATAACCGGGGGCACGTTTAATATTTTCAAGATTATTCAATCAATATTGTGCCCTTGTAATCTATGTATGTATATTACGCCCATGTAATGCTTCTATGAGGAAAATGTTATGTCGTGAATACGAAATAAGAATATGAAAAACAAAATTGAAAATTATAGGGGAATTACAGAGTGACAGACAGGCAGGTTAAATAGATACCCATGTCATAACATCAAAATACTCAACCTTCGTTACATATAATATATATATATATATTTATAAGTCGTTATTATTTTCAAATTCCGAATATTGTTTTACTATTTCTTTTTCCAAATTTCGACATCAAAAAAATAGGTTTATCATTTTTTTTATTGAATGCCACGGAAACAAAAGGAGATAAACGCGTTTATTTGGAGTTCAGAAATGGTTATTTGATTTACGGTTATTTTTAGAATTCTTCTAGTTCAATATGATAAGTGTTACACTAGTTCTACAGGAATACAAAATAAAAATACGATATAGAAAAGTTGTGCGAAAATCGGTCAGACAATATTAATTAAATATTTTGAAACATTTTTCTCATAAAAATAAATCACAATGTATTCAAAATATTCTCTCCTGGGTTACTCTAATAATGTTAAAACACTATGAAATTACTAAAAATTGTATTTGATTTTAATTTATAATGATTTTACAGTTTAAATTATACAGCTTATAAACCCGCCCACTGTAACCATAAAAACATTTTGGCCAATGTATCATATATATCAAAAATCCATTGCATGTTATATTAATTTTAATGGAGTATTTGAAACAGGGTGTTGGGTTAATTTATAAATACAATTTTATAATACAGCTATTATATTGATTATTTTGAGGGAGCTTAAACTTGTTTGATAAAAAAATATACACAAGATACAACGATCTTCATCTTGTGTGAAACGGTTTTTACAGTAAATGGATACAGTTGTGGTAGTGAAAATGTTAAAATTTTTTGAGTAAAAACGGTAAAAGACAAATGAAGATCAGTAACGTAATTAAAATTATAATGTTATTATACATAAGATTTAGAAAACAGATCGTATTAAAACTAACAAAAATTTAAACATTATTTGATACAATTACGTATTTTTGGATTGATGTGCTTGACGAAGATGCCATTGAAAGCAAAAGAAGTAATAAATTTAACTTGACATCGCCAATGTATAAGTTAGGCCACTTTGGTGGAGTAGTATCGATATGACTGTCAAGTATATTCGAGAAGACCGGTCTAAAGACAATGGACATTCAAGATTCCCTCCCTGGTCACGTCTCTCTCTATCAGGAAAAATAATCGATGAGAGTGAGTGAAAGGCGACGAGTCACTATTATATCATGCCATATACCGTGGAATTTGTACGAGAAAACGCCGGGGGGTGAAGTCTGTATGGTGAGTGACTGAGAGTGGTTTCGCACAGTGGCTGACACTTTATAATTAGATGTGGGGTTAAGAATCAAACATTTCAAAATTATATAATAAATGTTATCGTAGGTTTCGGATATCTAATTCAAACGCGCAGTACACTCGAACTGATACGGATTTGATAATTACAATCAATCAAGTAACCTCATCTTCAAACGTTATTTTAAATTGTCTGATTTTTTCAATAATATGGTACTCATTTTGAATTACATAAAAAAAACAATTAATCTTCCATGTTATAATTCCACGCTGAAAAAAAATTAATTAAACATTTTTTGTACAATTAAGCAATTAAGCTATCGTGTGTATTAAGGTTTGATTTAATATACATTTATTTCAATAATATCATCACGGTGATATTGGTAATAATGTATTATGAATTGGACCGGTTCCGCGAAGTGCGGGAACAATTTCAAAGAAACAATTTGAAAGATTTCTATTCGCTAAAATTCTGTCGCAGTGTCCTAACGATTACTTATATAAAAAAAACACGCGGCACACCGGTGATATATTTTATTACTTAGTATGTAAATATCGTAATTATTTAATTAAGTAATTATGTAACGAAGGATTTAAAAAAAATAGAATTTGTTGACAAAAAATTACACAACATTGAACGAAGACCATAAAAACAATCATTATCACAAACTGTTCCAAGTATGCACTAATTAAAATCCCCGGAGACGCGCTTTCCCATGAATTGTACAAAACCACTGACAAGAATATAAAATTAACGACATTTTTTATTGCATCTCACAGCGCCACTGCCTTCAGACGAGATTTCCGTACAAGGATTCGAAGAGGCATCCCGCATCTCTGCAAACAGGCCCGGTACATCACTGGTCCATCGTAGGCACAGGTAGGCATTCATAAATGAATAAATCCAACTCGATCGCGACATTTAAGGGAATGTTTTTTTCAGAGGTTGGCAACACAAACCATTTCACGAATATTATCGATTTGAAATGTAGTATTATTGTCAGTAACGGCCAACCTTCGCTCCCATACATGGGGTGGCATTCTTGTTTACTATTCCGGATTGAATAGTAATTTATATCAAGAGTTTCTACCGCAGTGTGCTATAGTGTTGCTGCTAATAATTGCACTTGCGCACAATTCAAAATGCAGGACGCACCAAACAATAATCCGATATTCGCAAATTCTTCAGGCTGTGCCAAAAATTTTAAAACCGATAAAATAAGAAACGTATTCAAACTATTAAAAAAATCCCGAAAGCTGTATGAAAAACTTGTATATTTAATGATTTTTTCGTTTAAAAAAATGAAATTTGCGAATACAATAATATTTTATTGATAAAGCTATTACTGATTCGAAAATACAATTACTGTAGAATGTATATAGTGAAAATTGAATCAAAATATGATACTACGATGAAGAAATTAACAAAAGTAAGATAATATTTTGTCTGCATCTGTGGAAACAATTTTGTACTGGCTATCAGGTGTGTCAAGTTTCAAGTTTATCAATTTTAATTTACTTTATAAGACTATTGTTTATAATTTACTCCGATACGGAATATTTATCCCTTTTTTAATTATACATTAAAATACATTTTTCCAAAGGCGAAACTGGTTCTTGTCATAAATTTATTGTGGAAATAATACTAAAACTGTGTTTTTATTATTTGAAATATAATTCCTTTCCACCATGAAATGACAGTTAAACCCTCAAAAGTAATTAGCTTCCTATAAAGCTCTTAAAGATTTGCTAAAATATATAATATTTATCATCGAGACAATTTATTTCGTAAACATAATGATCATTTCTCGCTAGAAAGCGCTAAATTAACAGTTTCATTTACTGAATAAAATATCCGCATTTATCAATGTCAAGTTTAATAAAAGGAGTAATGTCATTTTCAATCAGTATGCATCACCGAGTCTTTTGATGGCACTTTGTTTCAATTTTCAAACCCTGATTTATCGACTCGAGACATGTTCAGTAATAGTGTTGACAAAAATATAATCTAGCCTATTGATTCACAAACGGTCAATGATCCTAGTCTTCGCCGTATTTATCATTAATGACATACTTAAATCACTTTCATACAAAATATCATATTTTTGATGACATCGCTAATATTATATATATATATAGAGTAAACACTGATTACGTTAAAAAATGATTTCACATCACAATAAGTGGTTACAATTAAACTCCTTTAATGTATTCGATTTCGCAAGAAATGTAATTTTTGCCAACCGTCGTTATAATATCAATATTTATAAATTGATCAACGCATTAACAACTTCAATACTTCCTTTAATAGTCATAATTTTATTTGAAGAATTGACCACGATCGGTTGGCAGTTGACATTATTGAATTGTCTACCAATCAAAAAGAAAATCTGCTTACACAATAAGTTTTTCTCTAAAAATCAAGCGATCATTGGCAACGATGTTTACTTGATGTAAAACTATCAGTTAATTAAATTGGAGTTTACTATGTATGTATTCATTATAATATGTTTAAAAAAATGACACGGTGAAAATATAGCAATGTATTTTAGTTCTACATTTTTTTTTCAAGATGTAGTTGATGGCTTTTTCGGCTCACGCCATCGTCAAACTATTCCAATCTATATCTATAAAAAAAATTGTAGAACTAAAATACATTCCTATTTTTTCACCGTAATTATATAAATAGTAATTTATAAATTTCAGAAGCATTTTAAATTATCAATGTGATTTGTAAAAGAATCAAAGTTGTTTCAGTTATGGCACGTAAGAAAACGAATATTTTATTTTCCTTGTATGACAAATAAATTGGAAACTGATGAACGATTGTCGAGTGTGCGAAAACGACTACTAAAAATGTTTTTGTGTCGTTACCTTCTAGACACATTGCATTGTTTGATAGAATGCTCTTTACGTGAGTTTCAAAAAAAAATACTATGATAAAATTTCAAAAAAAAATTCACAAAAACATCCAATATATATGTGTGTGAAAAATAGTTTGTTTGAAATTTTTCGACATTGAGCAGGATGGACTAGTTTAAATCATAAAGATATAGAAAAAAAAATCAATCAAACTCCATACACTTCCTCATACATTTTTGTTCCAAATTTAAATGACATGATAAAAAAAACATGATAAAGTTTTTCATTTAATAAGCATATTCAAAATATGCCTTTAGCACTTAGACATAGGCAATTTATTTTTCGTAATCGTATTTATAAACAAACGATGCAAACTGTTTACTGACTGTCAGCATCTGTGTACTAGATTACCTAAGGATACCTAATGGCGAAATCAGAATGAGAAATTTCATTTTAAAATTCAATGACGATACCTTTAAAGCAAATATAAAATATGTAAAATCGCGTCTTTCTAATAACTTTTTGGTATTTTAAATTTTTTTTAGTTTGCAATATATAACAAGGATATACCATAATAATATCGTGGACATTTAATTTGCAAGTGAAGTCCATCGTTCTTGAAATCTGTTGATGACCTTTTATATACTAGGTTGGTATGGCTAAAAAATCCTAAAATGTCATTAAATTAAGCAAAAAAAATAAGCGACAACAGATAATCATAGAAATAATCGTGTGGTCACCGTATGCTCTGCATAGGACAGAGACATTGGAAAAAAGTTTTTTCGAATCTTGTATAAATATGTATAACCCGCAATGCTTTTAATACAATGATCTTGAGATAAATTGTAATTTCTATGGTCACCCATCGATCAATTAAAATAACTGTTAAAGCGCCACCCATACATTAAACACTTAAGCAAGAAAAAACAGAAAAAGCTGACTTCGCTCAACTAAAAATAATGTCACAATTAATCGCTAGATGTAAAAAGTTATCGACTCGAACTATTCTGTCGAGTCAGCACGCTCTTAGTTTTGGAAACACTCCCTGGAAAATGTAAGTTTTCCTTAATAGCAATCTTTGTACCTACATTATTATGTAACATAATCATACAGTTAGTTCGACAACGATTTAAACAATGTTTTCAAACATAGCAACTTTCGTGTAATACGCTCATTAAGGATTTTATATTGATATTATTCGATGCAAGCTTAATTTGAAATATAAAAAATAAACAAATTCCTCGATTACACGGGAGATATGTCGCATCGAGAAACCATGTAGAAAAAATATTAAATGCATACAAAGAATTGATACGGGTAAGGAATTTGATATAGGTCTAGGGATGAAATACAACACATAAAATTTATATCAGTGCTGTAAAAAATATGAAAATTCATTATAAAAAAAAATAATGCCTCTATTTTTTAACACCAAGTAATTAGAAAAGTAAAAATATAAGTTCATTGACATAGTTTATGTTAGAAAAAAAGATATTTTCAGCTCTGTAATTTTTTTTCTAAATTATGTGTTTTCCTTTTGAAAATTAAATGTTTTTAGAATATATATAAATTTATTTCTTTCACTCGAAATGAGGTAGGCTAATAAAAATGGTATCAAAATAATTAATCGCAAGCAGGTTATCGCAGCGTCAATTGATCGCAAAAATAATCCACAGTCCAGACAATGATTTGACTACGTACATATGGTTAGACCAGCCAAACTCAACCTTTTTTAATTGAGCCACACACGCGTATTTGCACCAAGCCGCGATACAATATACTCGTATAAATGTATTTTTTTATGTTAAGAAAAATCAGAGAGAAAATTGCTACGTGAATAAATGCTGGACTTTATTAATTAAAGAAGAATATTTTTTTTTCAAAAATTGAAGTAGCAAAATATCGAAAAAAAATCTGTAGTCGATGAATGGGTGTGTTCAAAATGTTATATTTTGAAAAATTATAATTTATACAGCGGTCAGAGCCTAAGCTTTAATCATTCATCAGATGTATTTTATTTCAGTTACCTATTGACAAATATGACCAAATAAACTTGAAAAAACATAAGACAATATAATCACTTGCCGATAAATGAGTAAGCGATGGTAATCGGTAGGTAAAGCAAATAAATGATGTAGATACTTCTGAACAATGCTTATAATTATATCACTAACTCGATATAACGGTGTCATAAATTTATCTTCATAATTATTGAATAACCCACTAAGTCACAATTTCTATTATAAAGACGGCTGATTGCAGTGTGTTCATAGGTAACAGTCATAAATATTAGAATTATATTATAAATATCAACTTTGTCGTGCAAGAGCTAATTTGTAACGGAATTCAACTAGGTTTGTCCTGTCCTGATAATCTACTTAAGTACTGAATTATTTTATTGATTGAATTGGCATTCACATGGTAGAACTCCATTATAACACGGTAAAAAAAAAATAGCAATGTATATTAGTTCTACAAAATTATTATTTTTTTAAATATAGTTGATAGCTATTTCGGCTCATGGCATCGTCAGAACTATGCTTAAACGAACATTTACTTATCTATATATAGTGATAGTTTGAATTTATATTACATATGTGATTCCTAACTCAGCGCCTTAGTGTTTACATCTTTGTAATAAAGGTCGCAAGATGACGGCTTAAGAACAGCTGAAAATCAATAGATATCAACTATCACGAAGGATTCTTAACGAACAAACTAATATAAGTCGATAGCCATTGCTTAACCCGCTACGGGGGGCCATTTTGTTTACATAATGGACCATTTCTGTGCCATATGTAAACTTATTGATATAGCCGCCTTTTCAGTTGCATTTACAATTTTTAGTTTTAGTGCGAGCAAGAAACAAGCTAGGTCGTTAAAACAGGAGAGAAGATGTATTGTTAACTTTTCTACACAGCTATATATAGATAAGCAAATGTTCGTTTAAGCATAGTTCTGACGATGGCGTGAGCCGAAATAGCTATCAACTATATCTTAAAAAATAATAATTTTGTAGAACTAAAATATATTGCAATTTTTTTCGCCGTGTTACTGAATTATTTTTAAAGTATTCGTTGTTACCTTAATTACCTTTATCTAGTTCAGCATGGAATGGGTAAATGGACACGGTAAGAGTTGTGATCAGAGATTTGGAGTCGTGAAAAACGAGCGAAGCTATTTTTTTGAAGAATACCTAAATAAGAACAATTTACCGGATTGGTTGGTTGATATTTAATTTTATGCACATAAATAGGTAAAGTATGAAAAAAGTCGTAGTCGTGTTTTTTCAATGACTCCACCGCTGATTGTGATACTTTGACATATTTTTTATAAAATATATTTTAAGCGCGAATAGAGTTAGAGATAAAACGTTTTGGTATTGAATCACATTAAAAAAAATGTTAAACTGACAAAAAATGGAAAGATATCAATAAAAAAAATCGACAAATGGAATAAAAATTCTTGCACAGCACATGCCATAAAATGTGAAAAACTTTATAGCAAAATAGACAAAATTGCTTAAGAAATATGACACTCATTTGTTTACCTACAACTATTGAATATTTTTGCAAATTGGCAATTTTGGGTGGTATGTAAAACTACGCCTGCACGTGAGTAGATATTAAATATCAGAAGATGATGTAATTATGTTACGTTAGTTTTTCATAGTAATATAAAAATCCTTAGTAATCACGTAAAAAGAAATTCCGATGAATGAGTGCTGCTATTGAAATATGATACGAGTGAACGTATAAGGCATATTATGAAAAAAATGTTTATTTGATTCTTTCACCTTGGAGCGTTGATAACATTAAAAGTAGACGATTATTTATAAAATCTGATTTAATAAGAATAATGAAAAAAAAAGCTTAAACTACACGTCGATCGCAATCATCAAGCAATAAACTCTAGGCCAGTGATGTCGAACCTTTCTGAGAAGTTGGTCAAATTTTTTATTATATTTTTTAGTTTTAGCTCGTGGGTCATTAAGTCAGTGGCATCACTTGGAAAAGGGGGGAGGATGGTTATAAAGTATATTTTTTGGTTTACAGTTTTAAAATTTTTTCCACTTTTTATATTACAACTTTTGTTTTTGCAGGTGACATGTACCTTTTTTTGGATTATTCAATCCCTTATGATGTAATTTATGATATCGACTGAAAATGCTTGATGGAATTTCAATATCAAATTTGAATTGTTACAACTTTGTACGATTCCACATGTTTTGGCAATAACGACCCGGGTTTCGCCTTTTGGCATCTTCAGGCATTCTATCACACGGATGCAAAATAACTGACTTAACTGATTAAAAAGACAAAAAAAAATGTTTATGAAAGTAAACGCTTGGATAATTTAAAAAGCCTGCGTGGTTCAGTGTCTGATCCGCGGGTCATAGGTTCGCTATCACTGCTCTAGACTTTAGTTTAGACTTCAGGTCGAATATTCTAATGGGAATTCGCATTGTTTGTTGTTTATTAATATCTGTTCCGCGGGAGATATTTGGGAAAGTCATGTAATAAATTTATTACTTTGCACACAAAATTAGAACCAAATAAATGCTCTGTGTGTATAACATAAGTATGTAAACATTGCCAATATACATTAATGTATGAAGGTTTTCATTCGGGATTCAAACGGAGTGGAAAAAAGCTATATTGCCGTCCACGCGAATGCAGGACCGACAAGACAGTCGTTTACGAAAGTAACTATACATACAGGTCTGTTAAATCAAATAAATGACGTGTGGTCACCGCAAGCATCCATCATGCTCTTTTTATATGCCATCTTGTCATTGGTATCTAGACTTAATGCTTTGAATGGAGACTACGCGGAATAAGAAGCAGTTTATGAAGTGAGGATCGGTGCGATTGTTGGGAGGTCTCCCATGCCTGTCCTGGTGATAACTGGTACTCCACACTTCCTTAAATGGGACGACAATGGCCATTGTATTGACGGGTAAAAACCTACCGAGACTCTGCCCTTATATGACTACGCCCGTTGTTCCGCGACTTCTGGATGTGAAGAACAGAGAAGGTAAACTAACATACAAATAGTTTTTAATAATTACCAGGATCAACCGTGGTATTATATAAGATCATTGTTTCTTATAACACTGGGTACGAAATATCAATGAATAAGACCTGTATGTGAACAGATTGTTCTATTCTTTGCATTTGGGAGCGATGCAGACCGCGTGGGGGACATCATTATCGCAATCTACGCAAGGATGGTTTATTAGTATCTACATATTGCGATAATTTAGTGATGGCTTCGCTTATATAAACGGAAACAGAGAATCGTTTGTGTTAAAACAAAATTGAGCAAGAAGTCTGACGTAATATAACCGAGAGTAAGTAAAACAATATATTTTCTTTAGACATTCAAGTGAACAACGGAATTTTTATTTTATTGATTGAATTGACATTCACTTGGTAGAACTCCATTATAACACGGTGAAAAAATAGCAATGTATTTTAGTTCAACTATATTTGTTAAAAATAATTTTGTAGAACTAAAATACATTGCTATTTTTTCACCGTGTTGTAATTTTTATTTTATTTATTGCGATTTATTTATTAACTTGGTGTACTGGCATAATGAAGTATTTAGCTGTACAAATATTTATGTAATATTGCTGACAACTATTTCGGCATCGGCCATCATCAAAACTAAGTAAAGTTAAGTTTGACTTTATATCAAATTTGAAATGTTGAAATTTTGTTTATTTCCAAATTTCTTGTCTCATTGCATTTCGGCATCTTCAGAAATTTTATCACACGGATGCAATATAACTATATGTAGAGTCCAATATATGTAGATTATATTGGACTCTTCTGTAAACAGAATATAAGCTTAGCTTCATTACAGTTTAATTATATTTATGGCAATAGTAAACTGAAATATGTAATATTCTTTCTAACTCATTTTAGTTATTTTTTCTTTACCAAGTCCATTGATTGGTTTATTGTTGCTCACTTTTTAAGAGGTATTGAAGGTTCAGTATGATTATGTTTCTCAGTCCAAGATGAACTCAATTATTACTACGTTGTTATAAGAAAACAAAATTGGCCGCGAGCCGTGATTGATAACACAGTGCACGTGCCAGCATTGGGAACGAGATTCGAATGAATAAAACCTGTATGGTGAAGAGGAAAAAAATAAATGGTAAGGACTATTATGACCACAGAAGTGACGTGATTTTATGTGTAAAAGGTGGCCACAATAATAAGTATTTGGAGTACAATGACTGGACACTCGAACGTCCAGTTTGGGAAATAAAACAATTTTCAAGCATCGATACAAAACTTCAGATCGAATAATTTGGATAAAAAATCAATCTACTTTGCATTCCTTTCAAAATTCCTCATCAAACTACAGCTAGACCAATTGTTCTCATGTGCGGCTACCAGAGTATTTTGCTGCGGCCACCAATACAGTGGAACCTCGATCAACCGTTCTCGCATTATACGTTTTCCCTGATGAAACGCTTATTTTTTTATAGTCCCGTCAAACTCCCATAAGAACTATGTTAAATAATTCCGCATTGACCGTTTCCCGATTCCCCGATTTCCTCGATAAACCGTCTAAATATTTTGGTCCCGTCACAAATATTATCCCGATTGACTGTTTTTATTGCATATTTCTCCGTATCTCGGCAAGCAAGATTGACACAGCCGAGTGCAGGTGTTATTGTGTAGACACGTTGGAATGCGCTGTACATGTTAGACGTAACGCATTGGACGCATGTGCTATTTTTTGGGTTGAAATCCACCACACGCGTATTATTGTTTATGATGCAAATGTAGAGTTGTTTAAAATTCATGGTAATAATGATTCCTTTACATACAAACTTTTAGTCACAAGTTTATGTTCCGATTAAAGTGCCAAATAACAAAGAAGCAAACGAACATAAAGGACTTTTTTTTTTAAATAAATTTTATATACAGTATGTACAAGTAACTAATAAATGAATATTTTTTACTAGTTTGTTATTATTTGAAGCTTTCCCGCAATTACTGTTATTTATTCAGGGTCCCTTGGAAAAAGTAAAATCGAGGTTTCACTGTACAGTAAATATTGATATTTTTAAAAAATGTGTTTTTACAAATGAATTTGTAAAATTATTATTATTATAAAATTGATTGAATAAACCTGACTTATCCAGCATTTAGTCGAGATTAAATAAAGGACTGTTTTAATAATAAGACTGTTTAAAAACATATACGTTGAACGTGAATCAAGTCAATATAAATAATTAACAATAATTATTTCATTAATTTTGTCAATTTTACCTACAACTGTATATTGTGAAAGATCATGCAGTGTAATGCACTTTATAATAAATAAACATTTCCATAGGACAGCTGATGATTATAATACGACCACAGTGAAATTTCACGTGAGAACCACTGAGCTAGACTAATCGCTCTTTTAGCACACTGTTCAAAATTGAGATGGAAAGTACTTACACGGTAAACGAAAAAATAGTGCGTTAAGTTTATCAACACACACACACTCTCTCTGCTGGCGCGTAGATGTTTATACGGATTGTGTTGTACACAATAATATAAATAATGATTGTACTTGTACACGTAGTTTGTTTTTTTTATAATAATATGAGCATCAGTTTTACATATATCTGTTTTATTCAAGGAATAGAAATATTTTAAGGTGTTAACTGGAACTCCTTATTAACTTTAATAATAAAAACACAGTTTTAGTACTCATTTCCACAATATATTTTTTGATCAGGACCGGTTTCGCTCATCGCGAGCTTTATCAACTGATGATAATGCTCGCGATGACCGAAGCCGGTCCCGATCAAAAAATATATTGTGGAAATAAGTACTAAAAAATGTTTTAAATAATAAAAACACAAATGAATATATATGAATACAATTTACAAACAAGTCTATTTATACAAAACAAAAATTTTATTTGAGTTAATGGTAGCAGGTGTACAAAACCATGGGTACAAGAACTAGGAAACAATTTACATAAAATCATACAATATTGATACAAATAAAGTAAATTAGTATAAAAATTAAATGTTCACCATCACTTATTAAGAATTACAATTACAATTATGGTAAATCAATAATCCATTAGGAGCTCTAAACAATCAATAAGGAAGTAAGGAGTGGGAAATTTTTAATGACGAAAATAACCCACAATCACTACTTAATGGAACAAAATAAATTTATTCATGTGTAGTGGAAATAAGTACTAAAAAAATGTGTTTTTATTATTTAAAATGTAATGCCTTTCCATCAAGAAGTGACAGTTAACACCTTAAAAGTGACTAAAAAATGTGTTTTTATTATTTAGAATAGAAATATATATGCGATGCCCACCTATGCAATTCGAGATAATATTTACTATCGTTCCCTAAGACATCTTTAGAAACTTATTTAGTCGAATTTCCTGCCGAGGTAGACAATTCTGATCGAATATCGAATCAACATTATCCATATAACTAACGTAATATTGCTAGTGGCGATTTACAAATCGTTCCGATGCAACATCGGTCCATGATGTTGTGACATGATTGTTTCTTGAATATATCATCACGCTTGCCATAAATATGCACAATAAAATGATAAAATATCCTGTCGTTCGCTTAGCGCCAGTCGGTTCACGAGCCTGACAAGGTGGCCTCGTTGATACAGCTAATACTCATGTTAATTTAATAGATCCATACTTCACATTTGACAGTCAAATCGCATCGACTTCGCGGGGCAAGGCCAGGGTAAATTAAATCCAGATAAATCTTTTATTGATGTACGCGATTACATTATCGTTGACCTGGAACCGAACTGTATTATTCAAACTAACCATATAAAATAAATGGGGATTAACACATTTTCAAGATTTAGTGGCGCTGGTCTTATCACAATTAAACTTTCACGCGAGCAAATGTTTTAAATATAATATAATCTCGCCATTAAGCTCGAATATCTATAGACATTCAACCTCGCAGATACTACATGGTATTCACACTGGTTAAACAGTCAGACACAAACTGTAGCAACTGTAATATGTTATACGACTCATTCTTCTTCTCGTTGACGCTATAATTAAGAATTGGTTTTTCTCCGACAAGGTTTTCTTTTGCCTTCAACAAATAATATTATTTATTGTAATATAATTTGAATTGTTAAAACTTTGTACGATTTTACATGTTTTGTCACTAACGACCCGGGTTTTGCCTTTCGGCATATTCAGACATTCTATCACACGGAAGCAACATAACAGTTCTGTTACATGTGGAATCGCACAAAACTGGTCGTTTACCCAATTTAGCAGTTATTCCTATAGAATTTACTGAGTGAACCTTTGCAGTCAATATTTGTAAATAGTTCCCCAATATTGACTTTCTGGTAACTAACACTACTGAAATGAGACAATAATTTTGATTTTTGAATTTTTAAAACTTTATACGATTCCACATGTTTTGTCACTAAGCCCGGGTTTCGCATTTCGGTATCTTTAGGCATTCTATCACATGGAAGCAACACAGCAGTTTTGTTGCATGTGGAATCATACAAAATTTTAGGAATTCATATTTTATTTTGAAATTGCATCAAGCACCTTCAGTCGATATCATAAATTATACTATAAGATAAGTAATACTAAGTCTACGCCAAACAATGAAAGACTGATCAAGTTAGACATGGTATTACCGATATTCATAAACCATTAAGGGTACAGCTCTTCATAAGTGTATCAAATAAGATAGCAACTATAAATGCTACAAAATGAATGACGTGATGTTCAATAAACAGTTGATGACTTGGTTGTGTTGAAAAAATAACAGGTTTTAATTGAAAAGTTTCTTCAAGAGCTTCGAAACAATGTCATAATATTAGGTGTGATATAATTCGCCCTCATAAACGGCCCTCTAAATGTTTTGAATATTCTTGTTTTTTATTGTCCATTTTTGAAGTAACACTATAAAGAATGAAGACAATATTGATATGAAATAGTTAATACTATTATTTACATTTACAATGACCGCAAAAATGATAATCACTTAATATAATTCGCTTGAAAACAAGAAAGCACAAGCCCCTAACCGCGCGTGAAAGCGTATGTATGTTGTGAAAAAATCTCTGTCGCTCGTGCTGGCCGCATGACGCGTAGTGTCTGCACGTTAGAATTACATAGATATGAACGCATCTTAAGGTGTAGACAAACTTAAGTAAACATACCAAATTAATTATTACAAATAACATTATATCATCGACACCATTTTAACCTTGAACTGTTTGATATATATTGTCGGAAATACGATTTACGAATACGTTCATTTAAGGTCTAGAGAAATAGCCGTACAGAATTAACTCTAGGTCCTAGATAAAAATGATATATTTGTATGCAGCTCGTCTATAGGTAGCGAGTTGGACGTTGCATAGCGACAGCGTTTCTTAGCAACAAGGTTTCCTGGCAACGGCGTCCCGACGAGTTTTTCGCAATGCCGTCATTCTGGCGAGGGATGGGATTTCATATAGCGTCATAAAAGCACGCAAATAGATAATTTTAGTGACTTATTGACTTCACTGTAGAGAATCCAAGCACACCTTATGAAACTCGATAGTCACATCAGTGAGGATTTGAATACAACTTCATAGAGCTGTTCAAAAGCTGTTTTTCGGATAACTGATTTTAATTCAGTTGTTTAGCATGTCTCGTAAGAGAGAGATGGAATAAGGTACAGGGAATAGAGCAGTAATGAAAGAAAGCGTATTAATCTTTGTAATAAAGGTCGCAAGATGACGGCTTTAGAACAGATGGAAATCAATAGATATCAACTATCACAAAGGATTCTTAACGAAATAACTAATATATGTCGATCGCCATTGCTTAACCCTCTACAGGGGTCTGTTTTGTTTCCGTAATAGACGATTTCCGTGCCATATGTTAACTTATTGATATAGCTGATATTTTAAGTTTAATTTACAATTGTTTTGTTTTATTGCGAGTAAGAAACAAGCTAGTTCGTTAAAACAGGAGAGAAGATGTATTGTTTACCCTTTCTACACAGTTATATATAGATAAGCAAATGTTAGTTTAAGCATGGTGCTGACGATGGCGTGAACCGAAATATAATTTTGTAGAACTAAAATACATTGCTATCTTTTTCACCGTGTTATAATGGAGTTCTAACAAGTGAATTCCAATTCAATCAATAAAGCGATGACAATTTTACTAAATTCTTCAAGAGAAGAAATCTTACTTTACAAGACTACACTTTCCAGTTTCTTTGGATATTTTCAATATTTTAAATAAGTGTTATTTTTTTTAATATAACATATAATATAACGCTAAATGTATGATATTTGCATTGATTTTCTTAAAAAATATTAAACAGAAGCTAACACCCTAAATAAAAATTGGAAGACTAAAAGTTTTTTGATTTACTGTACTGAAAGGTAATTTTTTTTGATATCACAATAATAATATATAAAAAATGCTTTCTAAATATATTCTTACATATTTTCAAACCAACTGTCCCTTTAATTATTTTTTATGGATTTCTTCGATATGAAATATCTAGTTTTCTAGAACATTTAAAGTATGCGTCGTTTTTATATACTAGAATACCATATAGCATTCAAATCTTAATTACACGATAATTATGAATATATATACAATGTTGTGTTGTTATTATACATTCGTATAATACATAATGACACTAAAAATTGAAAATGAGTCACTAATGTAAGAATTAAACACTTCGATACGATCGTCATTTGTGATTTGCTCTATCAAATCGAAACACTACATCATATAAAAATAATATATTGAATTATTTGCAAGTCACCTTTTTTCTCACTCTGTCAACAATTAGATAGGCAGTGTAAGTAAGACTTTGAGAACAAGTGATTCAGTATTTTTATAGAACTAACATACATTTGTATTTTTTATCGTGTGATTCACTAGTATTCGTATATTCAATAGACGCAAAAGAGTGACTCTCATTCATTTAGATTCGAACAATCATGACGCAACGACGCGTATTGTTTTACTCTTTCTTATTTTATTTTTTATGCTACCATTAATCAAAAAAAAAAATATTACGGTATGATAGAATTTCAATGTATTTACAAGTGCTATATGTTTTTCTCGTGTCCTGCTATTTATGATAGAATTTCAATGTATTTACAAGTGCTATATGTTTTTCTCGTGTCCTGCTATTATTCACGCACACTTCGTCATAATTATGAAAACCATAATGTTATATGTTAAATAATATCTGTGAGTGAGCGAAATCCATCGAAAACACTTTCTAGATTTCTCCAGTAGATATAGCAAAACTCCGACTAGGAAACAATTTAGATAAATATTTAATAATTATAAAATTACATTCTCGCATAACGCAGTGCACTACAAATTAAAGATCTACGAATCATACAAAACTTGCTGCTAGTATCATGAGGTAGATATATAATAGACGTACAATAATTTAAAATTATGGTTTGAATTGCGAAAATGATTGCAAATAGCATGATACATATTTTATGGAACTTATGTCACCTGATCAAATTGATGGTGTGCACTCAGTATAGGTGAACAATTATACATTTGTAAACCATAATTATTTGCAGTACAACTTAGGTTTCTCGAATCATAATTTTCGATCGATTCTATATAATAATTATAACGAATTATTTTTTATTGTGGAACAAAATGCAACTGATCGATACTGTTCGTAATCAAATAATAACTATGTCGATAAATTATTTCCGATGAAGTGTTGTAGAGTAGAGGGTGAAATGGAATGGTATTTGTGGTAAAGGATAGTTATTAAAATTAAATTTAAAAAAAAAAAAAGCATTTTAGTAAAACGTGTCTCAATCAGTCTTAATAATTCAATTGGCCTCAGAAATCGGCTAGACTTTTGGGCGAAAATTATTTTTGGCGAAAGCGAATTACGATTTTGTATTCTTCCGCATTTATACGGAAAATTTTAATTTCAATTAGAGAACAGCAATAAATGAATTAATAAATCGGTAGCTAGGTCGGCGGGTCGCCTTCTCTTATAGATAAAATTGTATCCAACTGGCTCAAACAAAACAGCAAAAATAAAGTTGTAATCACCAAAAATGAATGACGACATGTTAATTTTCGAATCAATTTAAGTTTAAATGCAAATAAAATATTAACAGTCAACACAAAAATCTTGCTTGTTTAAATAATAGTTCTCAAACTAAATCGACTATGGTAAACGAGAATTCAATACTAAGAAATTGTATCGATTGATCTTAAAAATTATTACCTATACAGAGCAATTTGATTGTTGTTTTTTTTATTTGTACGATATAAAATATATAATCGTGTTCGGTAATAATTTCAAATTGCACACAAGAATTTAATGCGATATAATCATTTAAAGCTATTAATATGAAAACCTGTGTATTTAAATTTACGCGAATAATTAAAAAAAAACTGTCATATAACAACAATATACAAAATATTACACCGAAAAATTACACTAATAGAAATATAGTTAATATAAAAATAGAATTGGTAATTGGAATATTCCACCGAATTATTCATTGACACTTGTTTCGCACTTGCTTAGACAGCATATTGCAGTATATTGATAGTTAATATTCAACAATAGTCAATAATAATGAAAGTGTTGATAGTGTTTTAGGCTAAATTTCGCTCTGAAATAAAGCCTAATACGTCCAGATAATTTCCACAAATTTGCTTAATACCAATAATATTGAATTATTTGATATTTCAATATACTTTATGTTTCTCCGTTTAAAAACTATCTTCATATTAAGTCTATCGGTAAGCTATTTTCTATTAGATATACTTAAGTTAAAAAACCAAGTTGTAAGTTCCGATTGGAGAAATTTTAATATAAACTGCACAGTTGAGATATTGTATAATTAATTATGTTCTTTGTTCATCAGTCATCTTTCAATGTTCTAACTAGATAACGATTTGTAGCTCATTCGCTCGATTCACTGTTAACTACACTCTCTGAGTTTATTGTGATACACAATATTATTTATAGCATTAAATTAATAGCTTATTAATAGAAATCGTTGGTTACATCACCGCTAAAACTAAACTGCACACAAAGCAAAATAACTATTCGCATAATCATCACGATGAAAGTAAAATGGCGTGTCAACAAGAACAATACGATTCTGTGGTGCTAGGTAGAGTTTCAATTGCGCTAGTTAGTAAAGTAAACCCCCTATAGTGGTCCCCTCTTCCTATAGAGAAGTTTCCAATAGCGTATGCGGCAGTCCCTCTTATTGTGGCGGTTCCTTATATAGCGTATTTGTTTTTAGAAGAACAAAAACTTAATGGTTAAATATTTTTTATTTTAATTTCATATAATGTAGATTGAAAAAAAAATTCTCGTCGCTGTCTGTCTCATGACCAGTGGTTCTCATGTGCGGCCACCAGAGAATTATGCTTTGACCATCAACTGTTTTATAGTAAATATTGATATTTTAAAAAAAATGTGTTTTTACAAATGAATTTGTAAAATTATTATCATTTTAAAATTGATTGAATAAACCTGACTCATCCAGAATTTATTCGAGTTTACGTGAAGGGGCGTTTTAATAATAAAAACTGTTAAAAATTTTGGTCGAAGTTATACGTTGACCACGAATCAAGTCAATATAATAAATAAACAACAAACGCTTTATTAGTTTTATCGATTTTACCTACAACTGTATATTGTAAAAGATCATTCAATGTAATGCACTATAAAAAATAAATATCGAAACTATTTTTATCACATTTGGTGCGGCCACGAGACATTCCCATAGGACAGCTGATGTTTGTAATGCGGCCACAATGAAATTTTACGTGAGAGCCACTGCTCTAGATTCACTACACGTATAAGTGTCAAGAACAGATACAACGGCATTTCATACATAAAAAGTGGAAAATGTTCGATTTGCTGGTTGTTAGTCAATTCACTTATAACATTTTTAACGAGCTAACTGTCGCTTCATGATGGAAAGGCATGATATTTTAAACAATAAAAACATGTTTTTATTGTTTAAAAAATATCAACAATAACAGTTTAATAAACCTAACATCAAAATTTGTGTGGGTGCCTAGTCTTATAAATAAATCGTAATATTCCTACAGTAAATTATAGGGGGGTCGACTGTATTCTTCTCTCTCGTACAAGGTTTTGGCTTAATACAGTTATGTAGATATTTTCATGTTTTCATATATACGATATTTACACATATGAATGATTGATACCGCGTACCCTTTCCTAGTCGCCAGCCTGTCTGATGCTTCGATGTAAGAAATATTTTTTTTCGTTTCCATTAAGCTACAGTACAATTTTCTCCGTGGTAAATTTATAAAAGTATATTCTTTTTGTTTGCCTTACATATAAATTAGATCATTGTAGTTTTGTCCATCTTTTATAGCAGTGCTCCGCAAACGGTGTGACGCCACAGGATGCTTGGTGTGCCGCAACGCATTTTTCTAACAGAAGAAAAATCATATAATTCGTCTAAACTATAAAATATTTTGTGAAAATGAAATCACATGCAAACAGAAATATTTTTTTTTTTTGTTCTTCGAATTATATGTGATAAGTACAAAAACATTATACACACGATCTACAATATGAAACGTAAATTTATAAGAAACAAAATTGCACGCACATAAAGTAAAAAATGCAGAAATAGTGAGTTTTAACAAATTCGTCGATGTTGCATATTCAATTTTTTTTTTACAAATATAAACTTGTGGTGTGCCGCGAAATTCTGTGAAAAAAAGCGTTGGTATGCCGTGGAAGACAAAAGGTTTCGGAGCACTGCTCTATAAAGAATCGCTCAAAATGTAAACTCGAAAGCACCCGCGCAACATTACACATAACCTAACCCTACTAACTTTACCTGACCTCGATCTTTTACAAACTAGTTTTATGTTTGTATGAAGTCTGTATTAAAATACCATCGCCAATAAATTCAAAAGCAGGTCGCCTGTAGTGGTTAAAAGTTTGGCCTTCCATGTCGCAGAAAGATTTTAAAATCAATTTGTAAAACTGTCCGTAGTGAGATGAACCCGATAACTTCCCAACTTTTAGTAGTCATCTTAAATAAAACCGCAATTGTCTATTTGTGGGTGTTGTAAAAAAGGGTTGAATCATCCTGGTTAAGTGTTTGTATCCCGGATCCCACAGTTTTAGCAATGCGTATTATTATTAAAAAAAACGTGCCATATTGAGACCGTTCAAAAGCTCACGGAATTTGGACTGTATATTAATCGAAAAATCCCAGCATCTTGTGAGAACTAATATTATTGCGTGCAACTGTCTATGTCTGAATAAATTTCCCACAGGTAACACTCATATCGCGTTTCATACGAAATACCTCAGCGATAAAAATTTCGTCTGGCCAAAGATCGGAACCCTAAACACATTCCAGACAGTAGAGGATTTCACTCTTCGTCAACCAGTTTAACAACATACGTAACAATTACGATCGGTTCAGGTAGAGTCAATGTCATTTAGTTTTTAATGAAACAACGCAGTATAATGAAGTGCAATGCTTTAAAAAAATATTCGAAGGCCGTTCCGCAGAAATTCCATACTGATCCACGAAAGATATAATTTCCTCGTGTAAAGTTGAACGATGCTTTATATGAAATTATTTTTTACGATATCAACTAAGAGTGCACGATGAAACTTAAAATTTTAATTTATAAAGTTTGCAGTACTGTCAGATTTATTGCATCCGTGTAAAATAACGCATGAAAATCTCGAAACGTTAAACGTGTCAGTGAGAAAACCTGTAGATATTTACAAAATTTCAAAAGTTTAAAAAAGCATTTTTGTTTTCTATTTCGATTCTAAAATAGACTCAATAATTATGAGTTTATAATATAAGATATCGTCTCATATACACAAAATTAACCTTTCCAAGAGTATGGACGGACTAGTACGTTGGCGCGATTATTTTGTAAAGGAATATGGACGTACTTGTCGTATATGTCAACAATTATTGCGATAATATTGTATATTCAAGTGCTATATGTTAATGGTTTGTGATCCGTGGATTATGCAACTGGTTTTATTACGATAAAACTATTTTTATATCATTATAATGATTACAATGATTGGATTATAAAAATATTTACAATTTTTATATAAAAAAAACTCACTCTTCACAGCACGGTTAAAATTAATCAGTTACTCCTGGAAAGGTTAATAATGTTATTCTGCGGAATCTTCCTGATATTTTTGCAGGTCCTTGAATGTCACAGAGTTGAAAAACGCTTATCTATATGGATTTCAAATTTTTAATCGCGACTCAAATTAAAATAACAATTGACAATTTTAAAAAATATATATATACTTATAATTTTACCGCACCGCGTATCTTCGTGTAACCCTATATCGCATTCAATATTCTTCCAATAAAAGTTTCGCTTGTAAAAAGCTCATAAGATTCTCGTTAGATGTCGATCGTCATTAAAATAAAAAGTAGTTCCCAACCTCAAAAAGCTTGAGTACGATGCTTCAAATTAAATTAGTTGCGTATGCTTACAAATACATAAAACGTTAATGGTAGCGCAGCGTAACGTGGCTCGCTCTTCGTTGATTATGGGTTAAAATAACTGACTCATGGGAAACGAGTAGACCTTGGTCATCATGCGACCTTCTGGATCGCGAATCCGCAACGGGAAACAGTATATCAACGCGTATGAACTCTAACGAACGTACATTATTTATCAAGTATACAAAAACAATTACACCTATTCCCTCGATTTACACGGTAGATAGGTTTCTGAGAAAAACGTGTAGATCGATATTGTATATTTTTTTATATGAAAATAATTAACATAATTTGGCTGCTACTCTTTTTAATTGATTTTTCATTTTTTCTTCTGGTTTTTATTGTAGCTTCATTCATGATATATAATCTGGCAACATCTTTTACTCTTTCTCCGTTATGTAAACGATCTAAAAAAATATTTTTGTTACCAACGAAATAACTTTTCTTTTTATTTCTTTTGACATAAAAAGGCTACAAATATTATTCAAGATATAAAACACGTTATTAAAAATTATGTACTCTTTTTTTATTTACGAATATGAAGAATTAATTTTTTTTCAAGTTAAAGACTCAAACACAATTTGCGTCGCTGTAGCTGACGTCAAGCTCAAGTCAAGGATAAAAGCCGAATGGCGGAATGAGACATACGTGCAGTGGAATGCATACAGTTAGATTCGCCTTGAAATGGACTCGCCTAGATGAATACCCCGGCACACGGGCGCACAAACAAATAAAATTGGCGAGAACATTTTTGTGTTGATCATAGCCAGTTATTTTCAACATTTTATTTAATCCCCGTAGTCACGACATGTCACATGTTTACAAAAAAAATACACACTGAATAAATAACGTCACGTTTTGATCCCTCTTAAGAACCCTCCCCAATACAACACCACCCACCAACCTTCCAATGTTGTGACGTCTTTTGCGATTCAATTTGGAATGAAATACATTATTAAAAATACATTTATATTAATTTTCATATCATGGTTTTCATTTTATAGTTACTAATATAAATAATGCAAATAAATCGATAATATGAATAAATTAAATTTCATTTTCGCCGTCTGATATTCAATTTGATTCCAGAAAAAAATCAATTTTGAAATTTTTGGTGGATTTCAATTTTTTTAATTTTATATATCTCAATTTTGAAGATTTTTTTACATACCAGTATTTGTGTATGTTTTAATACGTGTAAATTGCAGTATTGAGAATGTTATTAGATTAAAATATTATGAACGTGAAAAAAATATCTTTGATAAATGATGATGTTTCTAAAGCGCTTTAGTTGAATTTCAATTTATTTTCCGTCGATACTTTAACACAAAAGTGGATAAATGAATTGAGTGTTGCAAAATCAATTTAATGCATTTTTTTTGAGTTGAGTACAATTAACTATCGATCAACTAGTAATCGAGGATCATATATATACGCAAAATAAGAACTAATTTATGAATACATTCAAAGGTGTCTTTTAAAGTTTACCATATTGACGAAGACCTTATCCATCAAGTAAAAAAAAGCATAGTTCTAACGGTGGCGTGAGCCGAAATAGCTATCAACTATATCTTAAAAAAAATGTTGTAGAACTAAAATACATTGCTATTTTTTCACCGTGTTATAATGGAGTTCTGCCAAGTGAATGCCAATTCAATCAATAAAAATAAAATGGCATAGTCTAATACGTCATTCGTCCATGGAAGATGTGTATATAGTTCTTCGTCCGCACAAAAAAACAGGATTTTTATAAATGTGTTACATCGCACCTTCATACACTGTCTCTAATTATAATGAAAATGCAGTCAGAGAGTTAGCGTTGATAATATTTTGAGGTGATGTCGAGCGTGGAGTGACTACCTGCCTACGGCGTGCTTCGGAATCTGGTCCTCGATTGAGAATTCGACTTGTTTGATGCAAACGGACGCACGAGCGATGTGATCTTGTGAGAACCACTTTGTGAATCACGATACGGCACTCATTAAAACGACCATTTCACCCTTTGTTTACCTGCCGAACATTCAAGGCGTAGTCTTACACCATTTTACGCGAGATTTTCGGGCGAGTGACTAATTGACGGTTCATATTCAAAGCTGCATTCGCACAGTTTCGTTGTTCTCAAAAAAACAACACTTATAACCGAAACTGGCTCCGGTATTCACAAAATATCAGTGAGAAATAGCTTTTATATAAGTATAACAAAAATGGTCATCATATCGTCACCTCCAAAACAATTACACTTGTAATATTTTGTCTGGTTGGAGTAATCAATATAATAATTTTCGTATTTGTTTTATCTACATAATAGATTGGAATTTCATCATTCATCGGATCGCAGTGGCTTTATAGTTTAAAATTATCACTTATTTTGCGCTGCAAAATAATTAACGATGGCGCCCAACATGACATCATATGGATTCAACATGTATACTTTACACTTTCGCACTATTAATTTATTTAATATACTACCACTGGATACCAGAGACAGATTCCAAAATTATCGGTTAAAGTCGACTTAGTGAAGTTATTCATTTTTAATTATTTTAATCATGTGATTATCTTAGTTATGCCACTAAATATACAATAAATCATTCAAGACCTGTAATAAATTTGAATAATCACTTTTTTTTCTAATGTTATCGTCTTTTATCGAAAATTAAAGTGGATATATCTGTCAAATCTGAAAATGGAACGTAGAAAAAACCGTACCTACAAGTTATTTTCTTATCCTCTTATAATAATTTGTGTACAACAGTTTTATTGATTGAATTGGTATTTACTTGGTAGAACTCCATTATAACACGGTGAAAAAACAACAATGTATTTTAGTTCTACAATTTTTTTCAAACGACTAAACATATGCTGATGATTAATATGGATCCTTACGTGATAATGTCCCGTCAACTCGTTGAAACTAATACCAGAAAAAGATAATTTATAGCATAAATAATGGTGGATTTATAATCCCTCAACTAATTGTTTCAATGTCTTGACACCCTAGTTGCATAAAAACAATAATATTTTTTTTTTAATAATTAAAAAAAATGTTTAGTACTAACACGGTGAAAAAATAGCAATATATTTTAGTTCTACATTTTTTTTTATAAGATATAGTTGATAGCTATTTCGGCTCACGCCATGGTTAGAACTATTTAGTCAGTTCTGACGATGGCGAAGTGAAAAAGCTATCAATTGTATCTTATAAAAAAAAAAAATGTAGAACTAAAATACATTGCTATGTTTTCACCGTTTTACAAAAGTTTTCCTAAAAGCAAGTTATGTTGAATCCTCTATACCGGGATTTAAAAAATAATTCGAGGTCCATATTAATGAAAACGTAACAGAAGTGTGCAGTTTTTTCTGCGTTCGGTGGTGACCATTTGATTCTTGTACTGTCTTACAATCCTTTGATAAATTGCGTCATCGTTATAGAATCCTTCATTGTACGCTAATCCTTAATTGGCATCGGGTCCAAAGCGCGTTCACCTCTCATTCAGTCGCCGTGAAAAATTGAGAGAGTAAATTTAATATCAGTCGCCTGTAGATTTGAATACTTAACGATTGTTTGCTTTGATTAATATCGCACAATATATAATAGTATGCATTGTTCAACATTCAAATTACGAACGAGCGAATGAAACCAACAACATTACAGAATAAAAACAAAAGAAGCCCGACGCCGCTGAGCTTTCGGGTTATTTTCAAAACGCAAAAAATCAAATAAAGCTAAAGTAATAGCCGTCTTTACAAATGAATAAAAGAAAAGCAACGTCTCGGAAAGTCTTCTGAGAATCTTAAAAAAGCGTTGACAGATTGGCTTCAAGATGGTGCGCCAATTAAAACAAAACAAGAACGCAATCTCTGCGGAATAGTAAAAAAAAGTATATCACACAAATAAATGATAGTCGCTTTAAAACTTTTAAAAATCGAGATTTGAGATTAAAGCTAATCTAATCTTTCAATTACAAAAGTAATGAAATTAACACGATGAAAAAATAGCAATGTATTTTAGTTCTACAATTTTTTTAAATATATAGTTGATAGCTATTTCGGCTCACATCTACGTCAGAACTATAGGATAGGATATTAGGATAGTTCTGACGATGGCGTGAGCCGAAAAAGCTATCAACTATATCTTATAAAATTTTGTAGAAGTAAAATACATTGCTATTTTTTCACCGTGTTATAATGGAGTTCGACCAAGTAAATGCCAATTCAATCAAGCAATGAAATTATTTTCATTATTATTACGATGGTAATATTTTCTCACTGGTGCAAAATCTTCGTTTTATGAGTATTTTTACAAACATTTTCGTTATTGATAAAATCTAGTGATGACTAAGGTCTTAATGATAAACTGATTGAAAAGGGGGGGGAGGAAATACCTTGTATATAAAATAACCGACATATACACCATGTTTAACAAGTAAAATATATCTATGATATTTTATAAAAAGGGAGGCACCTATATTTTTCTTAAATATAGTGCCGACTAAAATAAAATTTGGAAATCACTGGTGAACTGTGTAGCCCGAGGAAGAAGTTAGTAAAGTTCTCAATTTTTTTTCTTTAAATCCTAATAATTAATCCTTGATCGAAACTTAAACGCAGCATTTAATGGCAAAAGCATTCCCGTGTATTATTTTTCAATAAATTAAGAAAGTACTATTTTCTACTTTTGGATATTTATAGCAATACCAAACGAAAATATGAAGTGTTTTTACATATTCTTCGAGAACAATTATGTTAAATTTCAAAAAACAAAGACAACAATAGAGTTATGTTGACATGACATAATTTGACATAACATGACATTATATTATGACATAATATAAATTCAAACTCAGCTTCTAAATGTTTGCATCTTTGTAGTAAGGGTCGAAGAATGACGGCTTTGGAACAGTTGGATATCAATAGACACCAATTATCACAAAGGATTCTTAACGATCAAACTAACATAATAATATCGCCACTTGTCAAGCCGTTGCACAAAGGGGTGGTCTAATTTGCTTCCTGAAGGACCACTTCCGTCCCACACACATAATCTTATTGTCATAGACACCTATTGTTTCATTTGGAATTTTGAAAGTTTAGTGTCATTGTGTTTAAATAACAAGCTAGGCCATTGGAAATGGAGAGAGGAGATGTTGTGTACCTTTTCTGCACAGCTATATATAGATAAGCAAATGTTAGTTTAAGCATAGTTCTGACGATGGCGTGAGCCGAAATAGCTATCAACTATATTTGTTAAAAATAATTTTGTAGAACTAAAATACATAGCTATTTTTTCACCGTGTTATAATGGAGTTCTACCAAGTGAATGCCAATTCAATCAATAGACAACAATAGAGTTAACTGATAGATACAACGTTTCTGTATTTTTTTTTTGTGTTTGATATGAAACAATATTAAGTTATGTTTTTAATTAAGAATAAAAGAATACAATGATTGTATTCTAAATTCAAAATAATAAGGGAACCGAATCATACTAATCGCGAAGTTAATTGATAGCACCACGATGCAGTTTTGTTATAAAAAATATTAGATGTTTTTTATGCAAATTCTAACAACTTTATTACACATCAAAAGCACCGAAATGTCAATTGTATTAAAGATAAGAGCTATCGTTTTTAACATCAAATTTATGAAAATGCAATACGGTGAATCTATATTTAACGACACTGTTTCCATGAATAATAAAATTTTCCCAGTTCTAAGAAATGTAATAAAATAGCAAGATATAATTCATTTATTTATTGCATTGGCATTCAATTGGTAGAACTCCATTATAACACGGTAAAAAAACAGAAAAGTATTTTAGTTCTACAAAATTATTTTTTTAAGATATAGTTGATGGCTATTTCCGAAGCGGTGAGCCGAAATAGCTATCAACCATACCATATCTTAAAAAAATAATTATGTAGAACTAAAATACATTGATATAATTTATGATATCGACTGAAGGTGCTTGATGGAATTTCAATGTCAAATTTGAATTGTTACAACTTTGTACGATTCCACATAGTTTGTCACTAACGACCCGGGTTTCGCCTTTCGGCATCTTCAGGCGTTCTATTATACTGATGTAACAGAACTGACAACTTGTACTTACAAAGTTGTGACAATTCAAATTTAAAATACATTGCTATTTTTTTCACCGTGAGATATTCATTTATTTGTTATGTATTTTTATACGTAGAAAAAGTAATATGTTTACAGATACGAAAAATATTTTGAAGAAATGTGTTACATCTTTTAACTATAGTTCAAATTCAAATATAGAAGATTTCCAATTTTTTAAATTCCTCGTGATTTTTATTTATTGTATTGTGATATTTAGCGAGATTTCAATGTGATATTGTTGTTCGAATATCAGACAAATATATATTTTCTCTAACAATTGAGTCGTAAATATACCTCGATGCACGTGCTGAACGCTGATAATCACTAGACATGGTGTTTATTTGCGAGTTATATCGGTGTTATTTGACAGTGAAGTGGGCGACTGAAGTCAACAAGGCGGAATACGAACTCTAGATACGAGTAGGTGGAAGCCTTTGGCTAAAAACCAGTCATTTGAGTATGAAGCATAACAAAACACTGCATATTTAAGAGTTCAGTCTCGCATAGGTCTTCCGCTTTTCGCAACGTCGATATCAGTAATAGAAAATGCTCATAAATAAAATTAAATATTATAAAGCAGTGTTCCTCAAACTTTAATCATACGTGGACTGATAAAAATGAAAAATAATACTTCGCGGACTGGCGTCTATGAGATGTAATACATATTCAAATACAGTCAGTTCTCGACTCGAGTATTTATGAGTGAAAAATGCTTTTCCACAAATTCCTGTCAAATATTTTACGAAATAACATTTGACCGCGGGTGACCCATATAAATGTTAAAATTTGACGAATATTATTTTTAGTGTCTAGTAGTCTAGTGTCTAGTGTGTTTAGTAGTCTATCTAACGAGTGTTAATATTTTTTTGTTTGTATAAATTCCGATTTACGACCAAAGTGGCAGGACAAAATCCGTTGCAATTCGAAAACTGACTGTACAACTTTACATGTTTACTTAGAACAGTGGTCGGCAAACTTATCAGCCAAAGAGCCAAATATGAACATAATAACAATTTTTAAATTGGGAGCCAAATCTGCTTGTTTATGTTAAAGATATGGGAGCCATTCTGCTTGTAGCTTGTACATGGTTTGTGTTTATGTTTACGAAAACTAATAAAATTAAACTCGATGTTCGTTACATATTTTTACAATATAAAATTTTAATTACCTATCTATCTTTTAACTTTAACAAAAAATTATACATGTTCTCGAATTATAGAAGAATTTTAATTTATCGAAATAAGATGTTTTTCTTACCATTTTTTTTTTTAATGAAAATATTATTGCGCCTTCCGTGGATATTTGTGCCAGAGGCGCACTTAAGGAGCCAAAGAGCCACATGCCGCACTTTGCCGACCACTGACTTAGAATAATAAATTCAAAAACCTTACATGCGGTACCTCAAAGAATGGGACAAGTCGGTAGACGCTATGCGAAATTCACATATTATCAAATTTTTAGTGAATGATTTTACCTACATCGAACAAAAAATTCTAGTGTCAAAATTTTTTGAGCATGAAAGTTTTTGTGAATCGGCAATAAGGCCACGCTGGACACAGGTTGATGAACACTGTGATACAGTGTTGCGCTCTAAGCAGAATGCGTTCGACAGAAACTCCCCGATAACGCGATGAATAGGGCGCTATCGGGACATCTACGCCCATAGACAATCAAAGGACACTTTCTTTTCTTTCGGTTATATCTACTTCAAAAACGTGAAAACGCTTTGTGGGAGTCGCGTTGTCGAGGAGTTTACTATTCCATAAAATAATAACGCTTTTCCCCATCATATAATGTTTTTTTTATTATTAATATTTAGATAATTTTATGTTATTTATATTTTTAAATAATATACTTGCATTCAAAATAAAAGCTTGATTCCATTGGCCCTGTATATTACATAACTACGCGTAGGTGTGTCCATGGCGTATATAATTATTACAGTTACACATAATCTTCGTCTATTATTATACATATTTATATTCTGTATATAATAGGTTACCAACTTGGATTTTCGCGAAGGGTTTTTTGGGGGGAGGGTCGCCAACTTATACGGTAAACTAAAAAAAATACCGTTTTTTTGGATGTTTTTGGATTGTATGGGGGGTCGCGGGTCACATGGATTTTTTGAAAAGGGGTCACCACCCAAAAAAGGTTGGGAGCCTATGCCATATATACATACTAGTCTGATTTTGTGCATATTTATTCACAGTCATAATTTTTGTTGACAATATGATATTTTTATCTCGTACAATTGCACAATGAATCTCTGTATGACATTATGTGACCGAAACAACCTTTCACCTTTCAAGAGTAAAAATATAAAAGTATCAATTGTTAACAAACAAACAAACATTTTTGAGTGATAGCTTTTTATGTACACATATTATTATATAATTGCTCAATATATCGTTTTGATTTTGCTGTTTTAACAAACGTGACGATATAAAAAAGTTAAATTCACTGATTACAAGTGTTATAAAAGGACTTTTTTATTCGTCTTTGATAATACTTTGTGATATGAGTCTCTCACAGATTCATTCTACAATAATTGAAATTAATACTTTTTACACATTCAGTAGTGTATAGCATTAATTTGAATTTAATACAATTACCGTGATTTCGATCAAAGTAAGATAATCTGTTAAAATTGAAGAGTCGCAGTTTTACAATAATGTAAAGTAGAACAGTGGAGAGAGAATGAATACCTAAATCTCAATGGATAACCCTGATATAGAAAGTAACGATCTAACACCTAGTTTTACCGCTGAGTACTGATGGTTGGCATCGTATGGAATATAGTCATATCCCATAATGGTAATGACAAAATCCAGTATGCATGAAAAATAGCGAAAAATAGTGAAAAAAAAATTACGCTACACTGTTTATATTTCAAATATTATGGGAATTAGGTATTACATGTATTATAACATTTTATTTCACGCGAATTTCATAAAATTTTCTCGTCGCGGATTAATTTTTGTCAATCCTTATCACAGGAAGTAAGTCTTCATATTTTGAGCTTCGGCACACATTTATCAAACGAATAATGACACTTATATTACAATTTTGACACTTTATAATTTGTCGTGTTTATATAACAGCGAACACACAAGTCTTCATACTCGACAAGTAATTGGTTTTAAACTAAGTACAGTTTTATTACGATTACCAGTTGATAATGCTCGTGATGAGCATAACTGGTGCTGATTATTGAACATTTGTGGTCTGATATATATTGTGGAAATAGAACTATTTGAAATATCATGCCTTTCCATCAACAAGTGACAGTTAACTCCGTAAAAGTAAGTACAATTGGTTGAAAAGAGAAGTGTGTGCGGTGTTATTTGTCAGATTAATAACCCTACGTCATAATATCCCGTGAACCCGTTGAAACTAATACCGGCAAAATATATAATTTATACCATAAGTAATGGTGGATTTATAATCCCTCAACTAATTGTTTCAATTGCTTGGCACGCTAATTTTACCGAAACAATAATATTCTTTTTTTTTTTAAATAAAAAAAAAAGTTGTATTATTTCCACCATTTAATATTTTTAATATCACAGCCTATTTCGCCCATCGTGAACAATATCAACTGATACGATAAAATAATACTACGATAAAATTTTATTTGTAAACCATTTCGCTTTATTTACATATGTATATTACGTATATTGTATGATTCCAGAAAATGATTTACTCGGCTCTTGGACCTTTGGTTTCACATACCTGGTTAATTTTAACTTGCAGCTTTGTATCATACAATGTATAATATATCTAAAAAAAAGTAACACAGTTTACAATAAAAAAAATATTTTATGTATTACTTTATTACATCAATTGATAATACTCGAGATGAGCGAAACTGTTCATGTAATTTAAAATATGAAAATGTGTAAATAATACTCAATATTGTATTTTTATTATTTCAATATAATGCCTCTGCACCGAAGTGACAGTTGACATCTTAAATGTGATTAATGTTATCATACGAAACATATGAACTTCGATGATGATATGAAGCGAATATATAATATATCGAAGGCTATGTTCAACCTTGCTCATACAGGGTGACAATATAGCGTGATAAATATACGAATTTTCCAGAATAACCGAATTTGATAACGACAATAATTACTGTACAATCGATAGTACAAATCTTTCGAGTGTTTGCAGTAAAATCGATCGATGGTTAGATAAGTTAATATTTTAACAATTCAATATTCTAATCGCTAAAAAAATTTGCGATAAAAAGAATATTTATAATTGTAATATTGGGCAAATACAGTTTTATTTATTCAGCGATATGAAATTTCACTTTTTAATTTTATCTACAAAGTAAGGCGCCAGGCAATTGTAGAGCAAGCGATGTTGTGAAGAGTCGCCCCTACGAGTCGTTTATCAGACATTTCAATCATCGTTATATGGTAGGCAGAATTTTGATGTGATTGAAACCTACTAGCTGCAAAGATTCCAATTTTGAAAATCTGATTAAATTAAAATTGTGATTCTAAATACATTATTCAAATGCATACAATTAAAAAACAAACAACTTTTACGATTTAAATTTGGAATTAAATGATTCCAATTTCTAATCATTCAATTTTTCATCAAGAACATAGATATCAAAAAGAATTCAAAAATCTATGGTGTAAAAGTTTCAACAGAATTAAGCACAACAATACGTATTCTTCTTAGTATTGACCATTTCCAACGTGTGGCCCAATTGAGAATTTCAATGTTTTTTTTCTGCACAAAGACAACCTATGTGTATGGATATTGAACATGTGTCGCAATTGTTATAATTGTACATACTAAAAAAATCTTTCATTAAAACATCTTCGATTTCACTACAATCCTCGTGATAACGAAGCTGAATAAGGCAGTCTACTTATGTATGCTTTAATTCAGAATATTGCAGATTTTTATCAATGAAAATTTAATTTTTAACGAATCTTCGAATTATGTTGGATTTGTAGCAACAAAGTGAAAATTAACTGACAGCATTCTAATTTATGATATAGACCAATGTCGCTTGATGGAATTTCAATATCAAATTTGAATTGTTGAAAAATTGTACGATTCGACATGTTTTGCCACTAACGACCAGGGTTTCGCCTTTCGGAATTTGCAAGCATTCTATCATAAGATTCAGTTCTATTGCGTATGTAGATAGACGCCTGAAGACGTCGTGAATGACAAAACATGTGGGATTGTACAAAATTGCAAATTTGAATACAGTAATAATTATACAATTCGTAATAATCTTGATCTTTTCAAAAATCAATCGCAAATAATATATTAAAAATTATTTACATTAATTGTAAAATAATAAAAGTACACTTTTGTTTTTTTTTTTTTATGAGTGCGGCCTACAAAACAAAATGTGTTGGAAATCAGTATAATACATAATCATTCATTACTTCGATTAGTATTGTTGACAATCGTGATAAAAACACGCGAAGATGATTGCTGTAATATAATATATTAGGTGTAGTAAAAAGTCCTGACGTGTTTTTTTAGTATTTTTTTAATATTTTTATTTATAAAAAGTAATCTCCCTGTCTATCTATAACCTTCTGCTACCTATTAGACAACTCTAAAATCCATTTAGTAAAAAACTCTACTGATTTGGAATTAAAATAGTCGGGAATAGCGTTTTTCACGTAATTTTTTGTTTGAAATTTTTTATCCCTAAAAGTTTTTTATATTAAACGGAATAAATGGTAATCCGATTGTACTATCTGGTAAATAAGGTGGATGCTATAATGTTTTCCCATCCAACTCCTGGATTTTTTCCCAGATCATATTCGCCACATGCGGTCGCGCGTTTTCGTTTTGCAGTTTATCGTTGCGTCCATTCATCCTGCCCGGCCTCTTTCTTGTCGAAGCTGCACTTAATTTGTTTAATTGGTCACAATATACTTGTGCCGTCATAGATTCACCATATTTTAACACTTCATAATGAATTATTCCTTTGAAATCCCTCCAAACACAAAGTAAGAGTTTTTTTGGGTGTAAACCAGTTTGAGGGGTCGGAATTGGTTGTTGTCGACGATTTAGATATTGTTTTTTCTTTGATATATTCGTATATAACACCCACTTTTAATCTCCGATTTCTCCGATCTTTTGCAGCAATTGGCACGCGCTTAGTTGCTGCGTCTTGTTCCGATCGCTCAACGCGTGTGGCGCCCAAATTCTTTTTCTTTTTCTTTTTCAAAAACTTTTCGAATTTTTCCCAGCCTTTTCAGGTACTTTTGATTTATGGACCATTTAGTACCGACTATAATGGACAATTCTTTTTTTGTAAGCATAGGATTTTTTTCGATTTCAGTTTTCAGGGCGACTTCATCCACTGTTTGAGGTCCACTTCGAGGGTAATTTTCAATGCTTAAATTGCCAAATTTAAATTTTGTAAATCATCTCTGACATTTTCGAACCCTTAACACGTCTCTATAAACGTCGCAAATGTCTTTAGTGGCGACGACTGCACTGTTCTGGGCGTAATATTGAAAAAGCATGCAACCGCGCAGATTTTCTTATGAAGGGCAAAGGTCGGTCATTCTGTTTGGGACGAATGAACCTTTTTTCTATACGGAACGTAACTTGAGATGTCACACAACATGAAAAAAAATATTATGACATCTTATTTAACCAAAGGCCCGTAGCCGACCGATACTAAGACACGCGTTTGAAAAAAACGTCAAGACTTTTTACTACACCTAATATAAAGCTAATCCTTTCAGCCTTAGCAGTAATAATGGGCGTCTTATAGATTATTATCTACAACAATGCTTTCCAAACTGTAGGCCGCAGATTTCCTGCAGAGGTCGCAAAAATTTTAATTTTTTACATATTTTTTGCTCAGAAGGGCCTCGGCATGATTTTTTTGGATACACTGATCTATAATAAAACTGAAATATAGATTCCCCGTGAAATTCATAAGCTTAATATATAACGTACACCAGTGTTCCCCAACCTTTTTACAGGAAACATAATTTGTGGACCACTAAAACTGGTTTTTTATGTAATATTATTGTGACAAATAAGACATAATTATATTTAACAAACATACATTTAATAATCTGATACAATATAAAAATTATAAAAAATCAATAGGTTTCTTCCAACAAACTAATTTATTGGAAATTCTTGTCTTGACAGTTATTATCAAATTTCTTGGTGTCGCATCATCTTACCATTTATTATTTTTAATTAACAATAACTAAAAGTTAACCTGCAGGCGAAAAAATCGTATACTTCATATTTTTGCATGGCGAACTTCTTGAAATTTAGTATACTTTTTGCGGCCCGCTACGGGCCACCAGTTGGGCAACACTGACGTACGCCATTCAAAGTTTTTCACAACCTGACTTCAATTAGACCAAAATCACGAATCGAGCATTTGAGTCGCATCGTTGCGTAATGAAAACAAATGACTCACACATCAATTCCGATTCGAATTATCGTTAGACCTTTATTTTATTACTTTATCTCTTACAAACAAAGTAGCATTAGAGTGAGAATCCAAGCGAAAGACGTGCGCCTTTTACCGACTCATAATAAGGAAGATAACCATTTTTACACCACTACTAACATAAATTTATCTGTAAAATTTTCCGAGCAATGGTAATAGCGAGCGTATTATCGTTTATATGTTTTGCAGAAAAGGTTGGCCTTCGCCTATAGAACTGACTCTTCTTCTGATGAACCGTTGTCTGGCATCTTGGGAGACCGCTGATATTCTTAGGATGTGTTCACTCCGAACACTGATATGAATCAACTCATCGACATGTATCATTTATCGTGTGCTAAATAAAATGGAAGATTTTTTTGTTGTTAATTATATTGCAAACATCAAATTTTTTTCCAAATCTTGATATTTACTTTACCATGACTTGAGCCCAAATATATAAATACAACAACCTAGTAATGCTGTTAGCATAGAGTGCAAAGGCAAGCTTTATTACAATATTACCTAAATATGTCCTGAATTGAAAGTCGAGCTTTTTGAAAGCACTAATCTGTACTTTACCATTTTACCATATATTTGTGAAAAAAAAATGATTGAAGATGAAAAAGTGAGCAGTGAACACACAATCCTTTAAAATACCCCGTTATACTTCTAGTAACTTCTTAGTTTTCTTGGATAGAATTATGAATAGACGAAAAAACGTATCAATTTAAATATATTTAACGGATATACTATTCATGTTTAAAAGCGATGCTTAAGTATCTAGAGATTTAATTGATTAATTTGTTTAAAATGGTTTGCCATCGCTTTGATGCGATGGATTCGATAACCATGCCCAATTTGTAAATATCCAGACAGTAAATAAACAATCCGATTACCGGATTATTCGGGTTTATTTATTTATCCAACAAATGTTTTTGAGTTCAGATTTAAAAGCATCTTAACCTTCCGAGAAATAAACATTGAAAAAAACGTACCATTTCGTCAGTTTTTTAAGAGTAAATCAACACTGTAAGCTGGCATCATTCCATATATCACAAAATAATATCACAACAAAACAAAACCAAGTTCAGAGCGAAAAGTCCGTGCTTTTACGCACAAGTCCAACAAGGTTATTCAACCTGCTTTATACAATATAATTCAAAAATAATCTTATGCTGGTTTCGCGTATAGCACAACATGATCATCACACGCGGTTTGTGAGTATTGTTTTTCAAAAATGCATTCCGTTTTATTTACAGAGAGCGTCCGTACACTTCAGTACTCTGCGGTCCGAGAGTCGACGGCGATTTCGCAAGATAGACCCCGAGTAAGCGAGCGTACACTACAACCCACTCAATCGTAAAGTCTCGGACTGGTTTTGATTCCAAAAAGCGTCTGCCGCGTGCCATGCGTATGACCAAAAGTACCATTGGCGTACGAATCCAAATACAAACAAAAAATGAGAAAAAAATACGACCACTCAAGAATTTTCTTAGCTCGCCAGGCGTGTATTGGGGTTAAGTCTTATGCATAAAAAAACTTATAAAGCTTATCCATCCACCTTTTATATCCAAAGTGGTTCCGAAAAATAGCCTGTGCAGAGTAAATATCGACAATTTCTCGTAAGCCACCGTGTATTGAAATACTTCATAAAGAGTTTATACAAATTACTATATTTTATGAAATATATCTTGTTTATAAATTCCAAATTGCTGTACATGCCCTGATAACACAGTAGCGGACAGTCTACCTAATGGTTTTGAATCTTTTAATTAATGTTTTTTGGTTAACAGTGACGAATTTCGCATATTTGAAATCTCTTTCTCCAATGTATACAACTACTTGTGGTCGCTTATATTAAGATTATAAGATAATTGAAGCTGTTTTCCTATTTCTGTTTGTATAACATAATAACATAAATGTTTCATAAAACCTAGTAAAATATTTTCACAAATGTAAATAATCGATTTACACAATATTATGTTCGATAACTTTCTTCTTTATCATTGCGATAACCATAAAAGATTGTCTGTTAGTCCAATAAAGGCGTTGAGATTATCATCGATATTATGCTTAGTATGTATTAGTAGATGTATTCCATGACATTTAAAAAACATGCACCACGTTAATTAATGGTATTAGTCAATCAACAAAATATACATAATAAACAAACTATAGAAAAGCTTTATTAAGATAATCGCCATTTATCAATTGCTTGCTTATTCTCATATCTACTTATGACATAACATAAAAGGCTGCTACGAGCCGCCCCTGGTTTTCGGGTTCAACAAGTGGGTGCGGCGTGAAAGAGATAGCATTAAGAAAGAAAGCGAGACAGAGCTACAGGAACATACTATGGAATTTTAGTAAGTGGTAGTGCGGTTCTTTGCTAGAAGGAGTGGACTAATACTACACCAGCTGAGAAATGAGTTAATTTATAATCCATAACAGCTGAGCACTGAATCAAGGCATTTATTTTCCAGTAAATGCGGATAAACGCTAAACGTAATTGCCGTAAATATATACCAGGTTGTAAATAAAAAAAAATTTAATTATAAATACTGTCAACACGGAGTTTGTCGATGGAACCTCGATCAAATAGTTGAAAAAAATCATAATCAAATAATACAATTTTCACTCTTCGCTGTTCGGTATCAGTCAATATTAAAAGTACTTATCCTGAATTTTATAACACGTAACATCACACACAACTCAAAAACATTGTAAATATAAATAAGGCACTAATTCCGCTTGTTAATTTTGAAAGACAGAGAAAAAGATGAAAGTGAAAAGTTGATGGTTCAAAATAAATAGCTTAGGAAGTGCTAACAGTTAAAAAAATAATTTAGCATTAATATTTTATTTCACCGTACTGAAAATTTAGTAAACGTTAGTGACTGATTTAACACATTCATCAGAAGATTCCAAGAGACTTAACCGAGAAACAGGTGAAACTTTGCCATATCATTTAAAAGACAACGAAAATCATTGCATCATATTAATACTATGTAAACATTCAACAAAGAAGACTTTTAAACTGGCAAGTAATCTTAAAGCAAGCAACAATAAAAATCATATCTTTTTGTGTATTTGGAACTGAATAATTCAGACCCTGAATAATCGTTGGCCGAGAAAAAGTTTTTTTGCGTTTATTTTATTGTAGCTCTCCTTTTGCAAGTCATTTCAATATTATTTACTATGGAACATATTACATAAATAATAATAATCATGGCAGTACATATGGCCAAAAGGAATTCAGAAGTGCACAACTATCTAATTATTACAACGCTCGTGTTAATTATTCACTATACTTAAATCAGTACTGGTAAATTGCCGTCAGTAATGTGTTGTTAACTAAATGCACATTTCACGGGTTGATGATTTATAGGCAACTAATACCATCATTTTTTTATGATTTCGTGAAATCACCATTAACTGTCATGCACCATGAACGCTTTTGAACCCTACAGCTTTTTATATAATTAAGTATAAATTTTTAAATGAATAAATTTCACAGCTTTCGTTAATTTACAGTGAAATGTTTTTATTCTTTAATGCATACAAACCGTTCCCCATCTCTAGTACTAGAGATAGATAGATACTATAGGTACTAGATCTAACATTTATAATCTGCTTATAGTCGTGGGCTAACGAGTGCGTATGGAAGAGAGGAGGTGGCTTACGCGATAACTTACGTAAGAGAGTGGTACCAGTATAAAAAAAATCACAACACGACCAATTATACTCCAGTCAAAAGAATGCAAAAATATGACTACCATTAACAATTCCAAAAGAAATCAAAATATATTTAAAATACCAGTATTATGTAGCCACGTGTGCGTGAATCTGTATAGCGTTGTTGAGATTTGTATTCAATCGCCAACAGTTCTACTTTCCTGATTTGAAATGAATTGTTCGGTTCGTGGAAACAACGCAAATCATTTATGTGTGGATTTTAAGCGTTGGTGTTAACCCATGTTAATTATAAGATTTGTGTTATTAATATACAAATTTGTTTGACTACATTTCACACAGCTTTATATCATATATTCTTATAAATTTCAAACATTCGGACGAAGGGGACAATAGCTCGGTAGATAATATGCAGAAATTTCCTATATTATAATTTTGCAGTTATTTTGTTTCAATAAGTTTACATACATTGCATGACGAATTTTTTCGTGCTTTTAAATTATCGGACCTTAAGGGAATGGCTTGACCCTTGATCACTTCATCCTGATCATAATTGTTTTATTATTCATTTTATTTCTTATGTGCACGTTAAAAAAATTTCAAAATATGACATTCTACACAGCTAGATAAGAAAATGTTAGTTTAAGCATAGTTCTGACGATGACGTGAGCTGAAATAGCTATCAACTTTATTTTCTAAAAAAATAATTTTGTAGAACTAAAATACATTGCTATTTTTTTCACCGTGTTATAATGGAGTTCTGCCAAGTGAATGGCAATTCAATCAATAATCTACAAAATATAAATTTGCTTTTAACAATAAAAATATTTAAAAATTGCATGCTGAAAATTAATTAAACCAAACAAACTCTTGTAAAATCTACTTTAATATATGAAAAATAGTATTCGCATGAACTCACTCTCGTCCACATTAAATTATTTTGAAGAAATCTAAAATAAACATTTTTTATAATTGTAAATTTATTTCTTTTACAGCTTTATCGCTACTTAACGGGAAGGCAATATATGTAAATGAATAAGCATAATAATAGAAAAAAACAATATTATTTCGTCAATGGTATAATAAAGTGATTGGGCTTGTTTCGCTCTTCGTTACACTAGCAAATACATTATACCTGTCACGATGAGTATGGTTGCACAACTCAAAAGATAGAAACGAAAAAAATGGTCAATAAAAATAATAAAAACGTGCGTTCCATTACATTCTATGTTTATGTATATTATATTTCCCAAAAAAATATTCTGACAAAGCGGAAAAGCGATCAAACAGTTTCATTTTTAATTAAAATAAAGAACATCTTGCGAGTTGCAAACATTTATTTCTGTCAGTAGTGGCGACGGCAGTTTGTTCCGATGATACGATAATCGTACACAGAGTGTTATCTATACCAGAAACGAAATACGACACCAAGTCTGTACCACATTCTTGATTTGTTGCGTCTAGAATCACATCCATGACGTACGTTTTGGCTCCTCTCGCCTCAACAATCTAAATTGATTTAAAAACCTCATAATGTGGTATCAAAACAACCTGCTTCTTTGCCTGTCTTCTTTTGTATGCGATATATATATACCTGTATGTAGGGTTGCCGAAAAAAAATATATACTTTCTTATAAAATGTATGCATTAAAATATAATTATTGCGTCGTTACCATATTGAGAAATATAGTAACTATAACTTCTTACAAAATTTCATTGAAATTATTCCAAAAAATACAGAAAATAAATTGGTGTATTACAATATCTAAAAATTTGCAACGTTTACACATAATTGCGTCACATTACTGTCAAAATGTTTTTAAATCGTACAATTATGTAATCATGGAAACCCTTGCCCAAGATTTTAGATGTTGATAGATATCTAAGTGTCGTTAATCTTTCAAGAAATAATCTGCTCACTATAGTATAGATGCAGACTGTTAATCGAGGTTGAATATATGTATGTTTATATTTATCAAGAACAGTGAAGAGAAATCATTTAATGTAGGCAGTAAGGCTGCATTTGAGAATATTTTATTTACTAAATCTTATAAAATTGTAACTAAACCGCCCTTTCAAAGCTAAATGGGCATTAGTGACAAATCACTAATATTCAGAAGAGCAAAATAGGTGAAGACGTATCGTGTCAATGAGAACAACTTCGTTGATGCTACCGACTGTATAATATTTCATCGGTTACCAGTAAAGTTCAGACAGCACTTTAAACATTTAAATTGTTTTTTAATTACAATCTTATATTGTTTGTTAATTACAATCAAATTTCTTATTAAAGGTACTATAAACCTTCATTTTAAAGTTGATGCAATAGTTTGTAAATAATTTTCTACCTGCCGGAATCCCGTACAATAGAATTCAATGAAGTGTTTTTATGCGTTTCAAGTAAATCACTTTTTCTGTTTTTTTTTTTATTATTATTTATTGTTGGAGGTAGCCCTACCTGGATGGCGCTTTCGAACCCGGCACCCCGGTACTGAAGTGTAGCCGTTGTCACCCAGCCGAGGACAATGCACAATACACTGAAACGCTTTTTAATATACTACCCGAGCTTTTGTTAGATCACAGGTCCCCGGGCCATGGCTATTGTATGAGATTTGTCTAATTTAAAATAGTACGTTTTGAAAGGTTTTATTCTCGGTAAGAAATTCTTTTTGATAGAACACTTGGAATTTAAGAAATTCCCATGCTTAAGACAGTTTTAATAATATTAGAAATGTATTATAATTTAACTTTAACATCGCTTTTTCTGTAACACAAAAAGACATCAAAAAGCAAATGTTCACAAGTGTCATTGCATTCTAGTATTTATACTGATAGAGTTATATATGTAAGTATAACTTCGAATTCACTATTTATAAAAATTGATTCAGTCAGTATGTTTCTTTATTTAATGTTTCAACTATCGCCGTAGCTAATCGGCAAAAAAATAATAATACTGATATGCAAATTCGTTTGAAAGCTATCTAAAATTATTTTCAAATTCTTTCTTTGCTATTCTTTGCTAATTTGCCCTAATCATCAAATATTATTGCGCTTCGAATTTTGCACTTAGATTTTTTATTTTTTTTATATTCGTCTTTATGGTGGCATAACTGTCTTCATATATAGCGATATACCGAGCGATCACAATTTGTGAATCACAAACACAAATTACATAATATAATTATATTGATGGAACTAAAGATGGAGTATTTTTATTCAGAGTATAATATAAAATCAGTTTAGCCATTTGTCACTCTTTTCGAAAAAGGACGAGAATAATATATAACCATTTATGATTTGTATATTGCCATATGTTTTGGCACAAACGAACAGGGTACTGCCTTGCGACATCTTCGGGGATTTTTGTATTATTATATATATGGATACACTTATACTGACAATAAACAATATACATATAACGTTTTCATTTTATTACGATAAAAATATAAAGGAACTAAATGGATATATGCACTATTTTGAAGGGCCTTTGATTTAATACTTTTGACGTGCAACCTCAATTAGAAGATTAGTTTCATTAACATTTATAATCTATAAGACT
The DNA here is from genome assembly GCA_028555115.1 of Himalopsyche japonica. NCBI lineage: Eukaryota > Metazoa > Arthropoda > Insecta > Trichoptera > Rhyacophilidae > Himalopsyche > Himalopsyche japonica. Next base: position 318,956 of record JAHFWJ010000634.1, read on the forward strand.
GAATTAATCAACATTAAAATAACTGGTATAAATGATTGTTTTTGGTGGGATGCAATATAAGATGACGAATAGATTGAATTTATCGTACTTCAGCGATACAATGGGATAATTCAGGTTAATTTGATCATTGAAATTTTGCAATTTACCTACAATATATTTTCTGCTGTTTTTCAACGATCGAAATTATGTTGAAACTTAATTTTAATTGATTTGTATATACTAACAACTGATCTGAAACTGACTGACTCGCGATCGATTGTTCGCGTTGAATTTTCTACGACAAATTCCTCACTTCTATCAGAATTGACAGTAGATTTCCTTACGAAACAGACAATGTCGATGTTTAAGATTTTCTACAATGATTTATATTAAAGGATTAAGCTTGCTTAGTGCAAGTTAATGAGATTCGTAGATAATAAAGAAGAATATAGAAGAACCCTCATTCGGGGAATTCCTCAGACCACTCAAGTTATTTCTGTCGGCACCTCGATGGCTATAATCGGCTACCACAACTAATGGTCCAAAGATCGATTACCTCAAAAAGTTTGTGCTCCTCATTTCACGGAACTGTTATTTTATCAAGGTATCAGGTCATTGTATTAAAAAAATCGTCAATTGAAATTTAATCTAATTAAATTCTTAGTAATCTGATAATACGGCGACGAAGGACATTTTTTTAAAATGATTATTTTATGCGTATTAACTAGATCGGCAAAAAACTTGATAACATTTCTGCTTAATCTATCGGAATGTGAAAAATTCTTTCACAAACGAGCCTATTATTATCCTATTATCGCAAGAAAGATTGTAATTTTAGTTGTAGAAAATGAAATAGTAAAACGGCAAATCTGAGGACCAATTTCATAAAGTCGAATTCCTGCTGGAAACGTTTTGGGCAAACGATGACTCAATCGAAGGTTCTCAAATATTAATATTTGTTGATTGAATTGGCATTTACTTGGTAGAACTCTATTACAACACGGTGAAAAAATAGCAATGTATTTTAGTTCTACAAAAATTTTATAAGATGTAGTTGATAGCTATTTCGGCTCAAGCCATCGTCAGTACTATGTTTAGTTGTTTGAAAAGATTTGCCTGGGAAGCTATCAACTATTCGACTCATTTACGTGGCGTCTCTTCGGGGTTAAGTAAAAACCTATTTACACGAAATATATTTATTTTGATAGCGAAAACAAATTATACGACATTTGTTGGGTATTTGCAATGATTTTCAACTCATACTGTCTAATTTATTATAATGTGTTGATAATGAAAGATAATAAGCAAAAAAAAAATGCTAAATTATCAATTTTACAATGTTATTTACGTATTTGAATTTAAGTAAACGTACACCAGTTTTAATTCATTTCAATAAGTGGCAGGATTAATCGTTCATATATATGAAAAATGAATCAATATTAAATATATATTCGTCTATCGAAATATATGCTGAAGTACTGATGATGAGAATACAATATTTTCCAGTAATTTGAAATTAGCTTAACAGGCTAAATTGTACGGATTGAAAAGAGCTTGATAGAAAACTAAGTAGTTTTTCATCAAAACTGATTTGTTATATACAATTTAGCTTATTTCAAAAATTAAATGCCTAAAGATATTTGTGAAGATACGGTGAAAATATTTATGAATATTCCTTTCTTTATAGTATTATATTAATCCAGTCGTGATCGAATACCCGATTTCATTCTCGCAAATCCCAGCCTCGTAAATTGATATTTATCAATCGATTTATTGATTCCTATCAAAAGTTAGATAGCTGGCCTAAAATTTCTTCTTACCCACCGAATCCTAATATGGTGAACATCGAGGGCAATTAGCTAACCAATACCTCTGTTCTACCGCTTTCTTTATATCCCTAATCTCTTCTAAATGAATAGAGTAATACGTAGTTCTAGTAAAAAGCTTCTACTTAGGAATTTATCGGAAGCAGATATCGAAGAAATATTGGATATTTATATTTTAAACAATAAAAACATATTATTTTACTATCCACACAATTAAACATATTATTTATCAGGACCGGTTTCACTTACTGCGAGCATTTCAACTAATGATTGCTCAGACCAGTTCATTATGCTTGTGATGAGCGAAACCGGTAGTGATCATAAATACATTAAACTGTGGAAATAATACTAAAAAAACGTGCTTCAATAATTAAAATAAAATGAGTTTCCACCCTAAGAAATGACAGCTAACACCACAAAAGTGTGCATATATATATTGTATGTATATATTTCTTTTATCTAGATTTTATTCTACTAGACCACGACTTACTTGATTACGAATTAAATTAGTTAAAATTAAAAATAAATATTACTTCGAATTGATAAAAGTCAGAGAGCAACTGTTTTGGCAGGTATAGTTTTACATAGTGCCTCGTCACTATTTACTACGATGTGTGTGTGTGTTTTTTTTTCACTCCAACACTCGATACCCGCTTTTTTCGTACTCAAAATGATAATGGACCGCTGGACACTACGAGAGCGAGGCGCTGTGAAAGATAGAATTCTTTTGAAAGTTAATTTACGAGTAAATAACCTCTGCGTTATACGACCGTAGAGTATTCATTGTACTAAAGGTGCATGGGCAATATTTGAAATTTAACTACATAGTTGTAACAGCGGTCTCCGTAGGAACTACAAAAACAACTAATTTAAAACGAAGAACGAGGTTCGAATAATGCTGTGACAACCAGTGTAGTTACACTATCAAAATATTGGACCTCGGCTTTTTTCACTTGAAAATTGTATTCGCCGGTCCTGTAGGCGAGTGATCAACGTTATTAGGCTTTCTATATTCTAAGTATCGGTCGAATTCTTGAATGGACTACTCCATAAATGTATTTTCCTCAAACAGTTCGTAAATTTTTGTTCAACAGCATTAGAAGACATTTTTGAGACGTCTTTGACAGAGGCCGTATGGATACTACCTATGGCGTTATCCATCTATTAGACATGCTCACTTTTGACAATTTGACATATAGAAGAAAAATATAACTGTCCATACATTTCTTTCAACTTATACGAGGTCAAAATGAGAATTCTGCTATCTGTAATAAAATCAATTTTTTAATTCCTGATATTTTTTCGAGAGGTCATGGATATGAATTTATTGTTCTTCGATAGTATAGAACTAGCCTGCTAACTGGGATGCCAATGGTAAGAGCATAAACAATGTTCAACAGTAAGTTCACGGCTCCAAATTTAGATATATTCCACGAATATCGCTTTTAATGTATTATTGTAGATTTTGCCTGAACTTTCTCGAATTACATCATTACAAATGTCCAATGTTACCATTCATAAATAGTTTCGAAATTACAAAAACGATAAATATTTAACATATATTTTTTTAATAATAACTTGTATGTATAAAATAAGTAAATAAACGAGTGTTTGTAAAATTTTAATCACTTTACATTCATATGACTATTAAATCGTCTAGCTCAGTAGTCCTCAAGTAAAAAAAAAAGTGGCCGCATTATAAACATCAGCGAAATGTCTCATGGCCGCACAGGTACAAATTAATTTGAAAAACATTTTTTTTAAATATCGATATTTACTACGAAGCATTATAGTATGATTCTCTATATCTCACTCTCTCCGAAATTAAGAGGTTAAAAGATTGAAGAAAAAACGTCCTGTTTGTGATTATATTCTCAATTAAGTAATAATAACGAAGCTTTTTTTTCTTACTTAATTTATGTTTGTGGTAGAATATATCTACAATTTTTGTTATTTTACTCTCAATCATAAAAATTATGTAACTCAAACATTAAAATGAAAATATCGATCGTGATAGACATCTTACGAATCGAACCTAAATTCTCTGACTTAACTATTATATATATTTTAAATAATAAAAACACATTTTTTTAGTACTTATTTCCACAATATATTTTTTGATCAGGACCGGTTTCGCTCATCGCGAGCATTATCTACTGAATAAGCAACTTGATAATGCTCGCGATGAGCGAAACCGGTCCTGATCAAAAAATATATTGTGGAAATAAGTACTAAAAAAAATGTGTTTTTAATATTCAAAATATAGTGCCTTTCCATCAAGAAGTGACAGTTAACACCTTAAAAGTATTATATATATATATGTATGCATATGTACAGAAAAAAAATTCGCAATGTTGTACTACTGCAAACATTTGTACCTTATATTGATTTTAGATATTTCAGTCAATATTGAATCTAAATAATATACGTAACAGAATTAAATATAGATAAAAAAAAATCCGTCGAACAATTTGACGACACCTGCCTTAAAAGCTTTCTCCGTCGCAGTAGTTGGTAACGGACAAAAAAATGTACGGCCATACAAATTTGTAAGTGAAGAAAAAATAAAATATAGGCGCCACGCAGTAAATTTAAATCTTATTGTATTCCAAGGAAAAGCCTGCCAAACAAAGTCACGCTACAAGTGACTGCCATAGAGAAGAATAAGTCGCCACTTCACTCTGTCAATTATTCCACCACCAATAATCAAACTTTGCAAATTGTAAACCTTTCCACGAAAAAAGTATAAACGTAATGTCTTTGAAGGCTAATACGTTTTTAAGAATCATTGTGTTGTATTATCGCACTGGCACCGTGTCAGGAAATAGATTAAATAGTATTGTATTACTCACCTACTATATTTATTTTTAAAAATAAATAATAATTTACATATTTTTTTGGTACATTACTTCACATGTCGTTTCCTATTTATATGGAACAACTTGTCTGACGCGTTTGGGCAAAGTGACGGCCGACAGTTTCTTTCTTGTCATCATTTTAATTTTTTTTTCTGTGACTCCTTAAAGTTTTCTTAAATATTATCGGAGTTCATCATGTAATTATTTTTTCTTTACAACTCTGCTCCAAATAAGTATATATTAAACTAATAATTGTTTGTCTATGTATGGCGACAAAATGGATTTTTTAACAGTACATGTATATAATGAAATGATCTTCTTGACTTCTTATTCTTCGAAAACATATAATTAAAGTGACAATCGGGGCTATGTGTGGTCGTATAACTAAATACATGCTTCGTACTCATTGAGGTACTAACGAATTACTCCGTAATCGTTAGAGGCACACGCTAGGGATGTAAAAAATAACGAATGTAGTATATATTATTTAGTTTTTAATATTTTTCCAAAAAAAAATATTTTATATAGTAAAAATTTCATGCTACAATCTTTTCTTCATTGAAACTTTATTACATTGAAACGCCTCCGAAAATGATAATGCAATATTTGTGACAAAAAAAGATTTATAACATTCATAATATTAAATATTCGCATTAATTTTTTGGTAAGCCTTTGAAATTTTCGACCGACACTAACATCATTGTAAATAAATCGACAGTTAAATTAAATTTATTTCATTGCAGCTTTATGGTCTAAATATTTTTTTCTGTTTAATTCGCTTGTATACATTTGATGCAAATCGATTTTTGTAGGTTAGTTCAATTGCATCCGTGTGGTTTAATGTCTGAATGAATGACCCAGGTCGTGAGTGACACAATATGTGGAATTGTAGAAAGTTTCAACAGTTCAAATTTGATATTGAAATTCTATCAATTCCAGCAGTCGATATCATAAATTGGTGAGCTTGTTTACTTTCCATATTATAGGGCTTTTTGATTGCGTATCCTAGAAGTGTAATCCGCCACTGCATTGGATAAAAAATAATGCTACAACACTATAATAGGTACTTAGTTACTTATTATTCTTGTTAAGCGAACTCGACAGTCACCCGCTAACAACCATTTATGACAGATTGTTTATTGTCTAATAGAAACAATTGAACGATTAATATAAACAATCGATTACATGCCTTTGAAGGGGGAATTACTACCTTGAACATCTATTGAAGACGTAATACCATGTGCGTCTAATTAATTTAAGATTATTAAAAACCAGTAAAGCATAGAAGAATATATTCAAACTATTTTTTCGTCATTATTACCTGATGAATTGTGGACATAAAAATTGTATTGTATGACAGCCAGCTAATTAATATCAAGACGCTTATATTGTTTAACCCTTTGCACTCCGTAAAAAAAACAAAAAAGCGTTGTAGCAACTCCTCAATTAATTTTAAGATTTTCGTAATATTCGACCGTCATTGAATCAAGTGGACGCTAAACACGCTATAATTAATTAATAACATATTTTATAGTTATTTCATGGTTGCAAAGCTTCAATCTATCAAATAAAAAAAATCATTTCAAAATATGGAATTTTAAAAATAATATCTACTCTTAAAAACATTTGAAAGTGTGATATTTTTTAAAATATTCCTCTGGGTGAAGGTTTGGTTTCCTCTCACAAGTTTCACAAAAGTCTGTGGTCTCTTTTTTCCTTCTGGAACCTTTCTGTACCATGTTATCCTTGAAAAATACTATACCAGAGTTTCCAAAACTGTACGCCGCGGTGCCCCGGGGTGCCGAAGCTGTTATATAGGGCGATGTAAAAATTTTCATTTTTTTTTCAAAATTTTATTTCGATATTATCCGTTTGAAAGTCTTCGAAAAATTCGTTCAAGCAGATAATATCGATAAATTCTCATGGATTTCCATTTATGGATTCTTTTATGGATCTAGGATAATGGGAACAGCTGCACGTGTAAGACTGTTTGTTTACGGTCGGCATTCGCACTTAGACATTGCCGCTTCGATTGCTTTATTGCCATTATAATATTAATGTTTTATTATACCTAATGTTGTAATCGGACAAAATAAACCCTGTACAACATCATTAAATGGTTTTTGAAAGAAAAAAAAGGTTGTAAATAATCGTGATTTCATTTTTAAAATGTGCCGTCAAATGTCGAGTCAGACTCGACATAGGAGTTGGTGTAAGATATGCCATGTCGAGTCAGGCTCGACATAGGAGTTGTAGCGGTTAACAGTATCGCTTAGAATGGCAATATCTTCAGCGAGAACATGAATGAGTTCAGAAGAAAACATTTTTTTTTTATTTAATATAATCGGAATTTACTCTGTAGTTTTATTTACAAATATTCTTTGCCATAGGTAATTGGCTTGAATACTAGCATACGCAGTTTCAAAAATTTTAAAATTCAATGATCATATGATAAGTCACATCAGTGTGATAAAATGCCTGAAGATGCCCAAGGGCTAAACTTGAGTCATTAGTGACAAAACATGTGGAATCGTACAAAGATTTAACAATTCAAATTTGATAATTATGAGCTTATATTTTAAGATATGGCCTCACTTTACGGTCGGCACATTTTCGCTAAATTACTGCACCGAAATAGTTTTTTTTTCTATTTTAATTTAAGACATCGAGTATATTCTTCATCAATCTATCGATACATTCTTAAAGTAAGAATTTAAATTCATATTGATTTTTGGTAGTATAGCTGCGCGTGTCCGAAGACGCCACATTGTGCGTCCGCGGACCGTAAAGTGTTAAAGTTGTTTGTAATGTTTAAATTTCTTCCTTTACATCATATACAAATTACGGAGTGCGGAGAGAGCAATTAGCCAACCACTCATAATGTACCAAGCATAATATGTTACTATCATTACGGTGTTCAAATAAAGAAAACTTAATTTAGTGCGTAACAAATTCTCATAGAAAATCTTACGACGCTATGATATATATCAGTAGTTTGCATGCTCTACATAGGTAGCGGGTATGGTTAAAACTTATTGGAAAAGATATTAAATTATTATTAAATATTTTTTTTTTGAGAAATATACTTAATCATTTTTCTTATCATAAACGAATTAAGTAACTTGTATGAAATTTTGCATAGGCAAGGTATAATGCAACTGTTAACTTAGCCAAATATGAAATTTATTTATATATTTGTTTTATCACATAAGAATCAATCGACGTTGAATTCGACAATTAATCGCGTACCTCATCAAACGATGTTGAGTTATGTTGGGTAAATGATAATCAATTAACTAAAATTTATCGGGATATATCTAACCCCCTAAAGCTGATATAATTATAATTTTTTTGTGTATTAGAAATATGCTAATTGCTTTTGATGTAATTGTCAGTTTGTCAATGGCTGCGGCGCTCAAACTTATTCACATTGGATTGATAACGCAACGGTAAAATTTGTATCATATTTACAATTTTTTACAGTAAATAGTATTTCGATATTATGGGAATTTTCGGTAAAATGTTAAAATCAAAAATTAATTTAGTTAATATTAACGTTCAACGTGTTGGTTAGTTGATTTTTAATTAATTTATTTATTTGGTAAATACTCGTTACAAAAAAATACAAGATATAAATTTATTGCTTTTGCAACGTCAAAATATTTAAACACTTAATGTTGGAAATTTAAGAAATAAGCAACAAATTTATAAACAAGGATAGCAAGAAAGTCAACCAAGTAAGCTCATTTAAAATTGACTTCGGAAAAACAATTCACGTCCACGATAATAAAAAAATATCCGGAACAAACAATTTGATATTATTCAGGATGGCAGAATTCTCATTTTAGCATCAAATGAGTCGAAAGAAATATGTGACTAGATTTATTTCTCTTCGAGTTTTCAAACTATTAAAAGTGAGAATACCTAAAAGAAAGTCAATTGGATAAAGCCGTAGATAACATTCACACGTCGTGTCTTCATGGTGTGTATATTTGTATGATATATTTTTGCAAGCTAAGTCGAATTATGTCAATAAAATTTTAAAAATATTCCATTAAACTACGTTAATTGGTACGTATATGTGACTTCAGAATTAATTATTAGTATAATATTTTACAAATAAAAAAAATCGTTAACAGTACAATATTCATTAAAATACAAATTACGTTAAACCATTTGCCACTGCAAGTCTCTTTTCTATTCAAACCGTTATGGCACCTGTGGTGTGAAGAAAGTTACTAAATTAGTTTTGCTTAATTGGTGGTACCATTAAATAATAAAATAAATGGTAAATTATAGCCAGTTAATAAACGTAGTCTATATTAACAGTAATTGATATTTATTAATGGCAATATTAACATAAACGTGCTCGACGTGTCAAACAATTAATTTAACTTGTTTACTATCAACAATACACCGGTCTAATAAAATAATAAATTAATGATCAAATATTTTTCATTCACCATTGTTTTGTTTGTATCTTTATTTATTAAAAAATCAACTAATATTTTATTAATAAAATTTTGTATATTTTCAAACTTTTTGTCACTAAAAATCCGCGTTTTGTCTTTCGGTACCTTCATGTACTCACTCAAGCTGATAGTTAGTAAATACATTAGTTAATTAGTAAATACATTAGTTAGTAAATATAACGTTTATAAATAAGATAGGTAAGTAATCATATCATTGAACAAAAACGTAATATTATTCATAGAGACTTTTAAGATTTTAACTGTCACTTCTTGATGTATATATATGATGTATATATAATAAGAAAAACATATTTTTTAGTACTTATTTACACAATATTTCTAAAAAATGTGTTTTTATAATTTAAAAATTATTCATAGTGTTTCGGGTGGTCAAAAAATATCTAATCACGAAACTTTAACAGGGCACAGTAAGATTTTTTTCAAACAACAAATTAACATCAATGTTAATGACAATAAACAAATAAGTTGATAATGATCGCAATAGACAAAACCGGTCCTGATCGTAAGATATATTGTTGAAATAAGTAGTTAAAAATGTTTTCATTATTTAAAAAAAAATCTTTCATTTTCTCTCAATTCTTAAAATAATATGTGAGATTTTAACCCATCAAAACCCTCCACTAATCAATTTTGGGAATTGAATTTTATAATCACCTCTAATAGCAAAATTGTTTAATTTGTAATGGTTATGACATTGCTTCTCAAAGCAGTATTAAAGTTTTTATTATTAAATCAGTTATTCTATCAATAAAATTAATCCAGATTTCAATTGAGAATCAAAATGAATCGTTAATTTTTTTTTAAATTCATATAAACGTCTTAATCTATTTTGTCATTTTGAGTACATTCATGTAGTAGAATTCCAGAAGATACCTAAAGGCAAAACCTGGGGTGCTATTGACAGAACATATGAAAATATCAGGGCTGTGGAATCGTTAAAAAAACACGAATCTGAAATTTACCAGCAATATGACTCCGGCTAAAAAAGAATTTTTTTTTCTCATTAATTCCCTTTCGTATTAATGGGTGAACTAAATTAAAGATTAACCAACTAATCCGGCAAATTGTTCATCAAAATATCGAATATTTCATTATCCAGATTTTAAAAACGAAACCGAATATTTTCATATATATATATATATATATATATATATAAGTCAAAACTTTTTATTTATTCAGGATTGATCAAAAATACAATTCATGTTCACAGTTGTTACAAGTTACGAAATAATGAAAAAATTTTGATGTTTCAGTGTAATTTAATTACTCAAAAAAGCGGCTGTCATATTCGTGTGAAAAAATGCATAAACAATGACTATTTAATTAATTGACGAAGGCATTGAATTGGGGTTAATTTAATTCGATGTATCATTTATTAGCAAAATGTTGATATTTAATTGTCTTTAATTACCTCTGCTTAAGCGTCACGCAGTTGTATATTAAATTATCGTGTTTTTTTAATTGTCCCACAATTATCATTCAAAATATAAATAAAACCTCTATCTTATTTATTAAACAAATACTGAATGAAATCTGTGGTTCACAACAAGTGGTGCAGTGGACCCGATATTGTATGATGTGCCGAATGCACATAAAAAGCGACAGGAGGTATTGAATTACTTAATCAATTTACAGTCGAGACAAAATACAAAAAAAATCATACAATTATTTTATTGAATTTTTTGATTTTCTGTGAATTTCTTAATTTTACTTGAAATAATAATAGTTTTCTTTTTCTTAAATTTTTACTGTCATTGGAACGCCTTTTTCATCAATAATTTGAAAGAGATCGATTCAGTTATATTATAATATGAAAATTACCATCTTTAGCCTCGAAAAAAAGCAGGTATTACTTTTGTACGCGTTTACCGAGATTCGTCACGGTTTTCTCAATATCTTGAGTTATTTTACAAATTATATTCAGTGCCAACCAACAAAAATATACTTCAAGATTTTTTATAATTTAAAAAATATTTTGAGAATTTACCTTTATCAATACTATTTCATATATAAAAAGATCGCAATCCATTATCAAGAATAATGACCTGACTATTTACATACGATAATGATTCTGTAACCTTCATATCCTGTTTTTAAGAACTGACTGTATTTTTTTAATGTTTTATAGATTTTTAAAATGAATTTATAAATGCCCTGTTTTGAATGCATTTTATCACGACTCACCGGTTACAGAACACTGTTATAAATCATTATCCACATATTTTTTAAATTTTTTTAAGCATAATGTCTGGCCACTGTTCATTGTTTGCAGTTAAAAATAATATACAACACTGCATATAGAAGTATAATTTGCCTTATTTGAATGCAGTTGTAAACGTGCAATAAAATTGTTAATGCTGATGTTCGATTCATATACTCGTATAACAATGGCCATACAATAGTGATTGATTCACATTGCGGCAATAAATTTGAATAAATTAATAATTAAGTCTTTGTTTTTATGCGTGAGTTGTGTAACAAAGTTTGGGAGCGCACTCCGAAATAGGCTCGCCTTTTTGAAACTACGACGTTATAAAGCAGCTTTAGGAGTGTTTATTGGTGGATATTATTTAAAATTTTTCAACTTTCTTACAAAAATAATAAAACATCATTAACCCCATCAAAATAAGTTATGATATCTATCTATATATATAAAAATGAATTTCTGTCTGTCTGTCCTTTATAAACTCCTACACCATTAATCCAATTGCGATAAAACTTTGTCGAATTATTGCATAGACTACCGGGCAAAAGATAGGATACTCAAAATTTGATTTGATTACAAAAATTAATTGAATATTTACGAAAAACATGTTTTCATACAAGACTATTGTATAATAATACAGAACGACCATTCATGAAACATTGTATCCATAGCAACGCTGTCACATGCGCTCGCCTGTAGGTATTTTAAGTAGGTACTGAATATTTTGAAACAAAATTCGATTTTCAAATAAATTATTTCAATGTTTGAATTTTTACCAACTTCTTTTGTTTTAATTTTATGTCGCATGACACGTTCTGTCAATTGAAATAAATATTACGTATAAATCGTGTGTGATATAGAAAGAGTTTATTTTAGAATTCCTATTACAATTCAAGTTTCCAAATGACATCTTTTGGTGCAACCAATATCGTGCGGGAAGATTACATGCCAACATTTAAAGTGCAAGAACAAATTTATCATCGTGCAGGATCATTACTACCACTGCCGAACGCAAATCATATATTTCTTCAAACCTATATCTTGGGAAACACTGACAAACAAATTGACCAACGTTGTCAATTCAATACGGGTACTAAACGAGAAATAGTTGCTCAATTACAAACTTTATTAGATCAGAACAACAAATTAATAAAATTATTCAGAACTGCTCTCGAACAAATGCCATCTGATGATTACAAAGTTGTAATTAGAGCTGACAAAGTACCTGTAAGTCAACACGAAAGACAGTACAATGCACCAACAATTGATGAAGTAGCGATCGTTATAGGAAGTCCACGTCACATGCATGAATACACACAAGATGCAATGACGTATGTTCGGGCATATGACCGCCCAGATTTTTTTATTACATTTACCTGAAATCCGATATGGGAATATATAACAGAACTTTTGTTACCCGGACAATCATCATCAGATCGTCATGATATTTGCGCACGGGTGTTCAAACAAAAACTCAAATCTTTAATGGATTTCATTGTTAAGCGTCATGTTTTTGTAGAGGCACGCTGTTGGATGTATTCAATTGAATGGCAAAAAAGAGGATTACCACACGATCACGAAAAAACATTGCACTAGCAATCGCATCATCTGCAATTGCAGCAACTCTTTTGGATGGTGGCCGAACAGCGCATTCAGCACTGAAATTGACATTGAATATGCAAATAATTAAGCACTTCATCGCACACTAAAAGATTTAAGAGGAAATGAACAAATTTTCGGTGACGCACTCATTTTATTGTCTGGTGATTTTCGACAAGACAAACTCTACCTGTTATATCACGTTCAACAGTGGCCGATGAACTTAATGCATGTCTCAAATCATGCGTTTTATGGCGATAAGTACATAGATTCACTTTGAAGACCAATATGCGTGTACAACTACAACATGATGCATCCGCTGAACGTTTCGCAAAACAATTGTTGGATATAAGAAATGGGAAAATGGCAATAGAGGAATCCACACAATGTATCACATTGCCAGCGAATTTCTGTAAAATAACCGCAACCATAGACGAATTGATTCACAAAGTTTTTTCCAAATATTGCACATAATCATAAAAATCATCAATGGCTCAGTGCACGTGCTATATTAGCAGCCAAAAACAAGGATGTCAATTTCAGCATACGTAATGAAATATCTGGAGAAGCGACAACGTATAAGTCAATCGATACTATAACGAATCAAGACGAAGTCGTCAATTATCCAACAGAATTCTTGAATTCACTTGATTTACCAGGCATGCCACCGCATGTTTTAACATTGAAAATTGACGTGCCTATCATTCTTCGAAACATAAATCTACCACGACTTTGTAACGGTACCAGGCTTTCAGTGAGAAAAATGATGAACAATATTATTGAAGCTACAATTTTAAATGGAAAATTCAAAGGAGAAGATGTACTGTTACCACGCATCCCAATGATTCCGACAGATATGCCATTTGAATTTAAACGTCTGCAGTTTCCAGTGAGTCGCCTTTGCAATGACCATCAATAAGGCACAAGGACAGTCGTTACAAGTGTGTGGACTAAATTTAGAAAATCCATGTTTCTCACATGGACAACTGTATGTGGCGTGCTCACGCGTTGGAAAACCTTCTGATTTATTTGTGTACGCTCCAGATAGAAAAACAAAAAACATTGTGTATCCAAAAGCACTCCAATAAATGAAAACATATACGGCCGCCACTGTCAAATTTAGGTAAGGAAAACATAACCTAAGCTTATCGCTTCTAATTGGCTCCAGCCTCGCCTCAAGTCCGACGAATAAAATCGGAAGGCGAGAGGCTCCCGACGTGGCGCTTCCGTAAAGTCGCGGTTTCTTTTTTTTTAGTGGCATTGCAACGCATGCCGGGAACACGCTAGTATACAATAAAACACATACTTGTATACCCTCACACACTAAATACACAATAAAAACTTCTATTTTTTTTTCATAATAATAATCAACGCTTTCAACGCTTTCAAGCAGATGGCTATGCCCTCATGAAGAAGTAAGAAGTTCCTAAGAACATACAGGACTTGTTCCAATCTCATCAAATACTTTATTTTCAACGTTAGTTATTGTCGAATTGCATCACTACAGCAATCAAGAATTTTTTTGGAATATATTTTTTTTACTCTTAAATGTAATAAATATGTCTATTTATTTTCATTATAAATATTTATTTTCACCAATAAATGTATTTCTTACGTTATGTTATATACAATATTTAAATCGTCTGTTTCTCACTGATTCGTCTTTTGGCATCTTCAGACATTCTAATACGCTGAAAAAATAGTATGTAACAATGTATTTTAGTTGTACAAAATTTATAGGAGATATAGTTGATGGCTATTTCGGCTCACACTTCATCAGAAACATATTCCTGATGAAGGCGTGAGCCGAAATAACTATCGACTATGTATCCTATAAATTTTGTCAAACTAAAATGTATTGCTATTTTTCACCGTGTTATAATGGAATTTCAAATTCAATCAATTTATACATTCTATTACACGAATGCCGACAAAAGATCAATTTAAACGATTCAAATTTGATATTTACATCAAGCATCTCAGTCAATTTCTAAAATTATTTGATTCCTAGTCAAACATTAATCGTTTCGTTAAGTTTTTTTAAAGCTACTAGTACATTCCAAAAATCTTATCCATATATATCTACAGCCGTGCGCATAATTTAATTATCTAACAATTTTAGTCATCTGAAAAAAATTGTAACAAAAATTGCACAAAAATCTATATGCCTGTTTTCGAGGGCACTATCGCTGTGCGTTTAGCTATGTTAATCCTAATATACCAATTAAGAAACTGAAAATGCGGAAAAATAATTATAATTTAATTGTTTAATCTAAAACCTTATCCGACTTAATCCAGATTTTTGATTGATTATAATTCGGCACGCCTACAATTGTGCAAAACACCTAATTTAATTTGTATTAATTAGATAACGATCTTCAACAGGCTTAGTATTCGGTTGTTGAGCTTTTGTTTTGAAGGTTCAAAGCCCTTGTTAGCATTTCTCGTCTCGCCATACTTTACGTACTATTGTAAATCACATAAAAAAAATGTAACACGCGCGTGAAATCACTGGGCCAAAAAATGAAGCTAAATTACTCACCGTCACAAAATACTTACATATTATTATTCATGAATGTGTGTGATCTATTATTTCCGGCGTTAAGTAAATTCAGTGAAAACGACATCTAGTTTTAAACGAGAAAAATACGCAGCTCGGGTGACGTGTTTTATTTACCCATGATTGCATCTAGTTCAGCGATGCTCAAGTTTTTGTCTCCACAAACCCATTTGAGAGGGAAAATCGTGACTTCACACCTACTTACACCATGAGATAATACGTATGAATTAAAATGTTTACAAGTTGAATCAAATAGGCATTCCAGAGATTTTATTAGTTGCTTCAAAGTTAATGAATGAAAACATGGCTTTAGGCATATATGTACTATTGAATTTAACAATTCAATATTTTTCTACTACTATATGGAATCACCGTCAATAGAGAACCATGTTGACAGACGAACTAAATAAAGATTCATAGTCTTATCAGAAGTAAAAGCCTCTAGATAATTATTTTGAATTGATTGATTGAATTAACTTTTGCATGTTTGAATGTGTGTTTCATAATTCTAAAAAATATTCACAACTTAAAATAATAACTAATATTTTTCATTTACACAACAGTGATATATATTTTTGTGAAGTAATAACTTAATTATATAAAATATGCAACAAACACTTCTATAAAAAATCGCTCAGTCATAAAAGATTTAAATAAGTTGAATATTTCATTATTTTTAAAAATAGTGTTCTTTTTTTAAGCTTTATTATATTAGAGTTTTACTAAGTAAATGCAATTTTAAACAATATTTTTATTATGGTAACAGACCTATCTACTGCAAGATATCTTACCCGTGATATTAAATATTTCAGTATGTTATTACGGTTTACCTTTATTTATAGAAAATACTAACTTCCAAATATTATTATAACCAACAACACTGTCTGATCTCTAGTTCATTTCTAACCAAATCGTAATCATAATTTTTGTAATACGAGTAACTCGTGGCTAGATTTTTAATTTATGGGATTTTCTCTAGTAAAGATAAGTTTATAAACCGTTTTAATTCTATAAACTAGAATCACGATTTATAAAAGGCTACATATGTAAATTAAAGGATTCTTAAAATTTTAATAGCATCATTTCTATAGAAGAAGTCGTATTTAATACAATTATTATTTCCAATTTAGAAAATTGTTAAGTTTTAAATTTATTAGTTAAATAATATGCGACCCCACATTTGAGGATTGCGCTAGTTCATATATTTTCAGTCTGCTAGGCTTCACCAGTAAATGCAGCATATTTTAGCTTTCGAACTGTATCTATTATTTATCTATAAAAGCATGTAATTTCTAGATTCAAGATGGTTAATTATTGCCACTATTGAAGATTCAACTACATTAGCTTACTACATTTTACAGTGTGAATATTTCAATAATTATATACATATCTAATAATTTTAATATATAATTTATAATTTGTTTTTTTCACTATAACCTCTCCCAATGTGGTTCATGGAGACTCCAGAAAATCTTATTTTTTGTACAACTGATAAATAAAATCATTGATAACTTGAGTATAAAATGATTTTTCAGGTATGTTACGTAGCATTTTCATGGAAAAATCGATGATTGAAAATAGTGACGTACAGCAAAAATCCATGAAGTTGGCTTGCAGTCTAAAGGGTTAACACAATGAGTCCTATAGCCATGTTTTCACATCCACACATTCAGAAAATAAAAAATGAAAAAACCGTTCGAAAAAATAATCTATGACACTCTATACTAGGGACACGAGCTCATGAAAGGTGAACCCCGTCGTTTATTTTACATATTATAACTAATGCGTGAGTGTTATTCTTCAGCATCCAAAATTAAAATTGTCAGTTCAAATGTGACATGTGATTTGCATTCTCTTTCTTTGAAATGCATCTCTGTACTATTTTGAGATATTACGGTTTTGAATCGGACCCTAGGCACATACTTACCACTGCAAAGTCGTCATATTTCTATAAATAACATTGTTGTCATAATACTGGTTTTTAGAGACATTGCCAGGTTGAAATAATAATAATAGATAATGTTCAGTACTATTCCATAATTTTATATTAAAAGGATAGTGCCAGTTTCGCTCATCGGAAGCATTATCAAAATGTACAATACAAATTAAAACAAGTTTTTTTTTTATAAAAAAATGAGTTAATAAATAATAATGAAATAAAATATTAAAAACTTCTCAGTATTAATATGTAATTAAAAATAAAACCAAATCAATTAAAGTCAATCAATTGTTTTTTTATTATTTAAATATGTGTAATGCCTTTCCAACAAGAAAGCGACAGTTTCATCTGATTTTTGCCAGGGCTAAAATATAAATTGAAAAACAAACTATCTACGTAAACTAACCAACTATATAACTATAAATAGTTATATCCAGGGCTGTGTCGGGGAGTCGAAGTTGTGAAAAACGAGGGACTCATAAACGCAGGGATCAACCGCCATAGTGACCAGTCCTAGGAATCACTGCTAACTGTAGACTGATTTATATCTATAGGAAATTCGTTCTTATTACCTAAACCTGTGCATTAGTTCCATAGAAGCATGATCTCCTCATCGATCTATAAGTACAATATAATAATTGCGGAGAAATCACATTAGTTGATAGAGTAACTTAACTAAAATCATTTCAATGGTTTCAAGCGACTTACGCCTTCCCACAGTCGATGTAACGTATTTCTTCGTAGGCATTGGAATCGGAATTGAAGTCGTGAAGTTGCGGTGTTCTGTTCTGTTCGGTGTGCAACTCCGACTACTTTTTCGAATTGACGATTTTGAATAATATTTCAATGAACAATTTACCAGATTGGTTGGTTGATCTGTTTTTAATTTAATGCATATACGTAGAAAGATAAGAAAGGAAAAAACCTGATAGAATGAAACTTTTTTGGTCGGAGTCGTGTTTTTTTAAAGATTGCACAGCCCTGATTATAATTGAATAAATCATAATAATTTGGTGTGTCAAAACATTCAGACGGCTATTATTGACATATATTTTCATTTATAATGTGGGAACAGTCATTTCTTGATGACAAGGGATTATATAATTTATTGATTGAATTGGCATTCACTTGGTAGAACTCCGTTATACAACGATGAAAAAAATAGCAATGTATTTTAGTTCTACAAAATTTTTTTTTTTAAATATAGTTGATAGCTATTTCGGCTCACGCCATCGTCAGAACTATGCTTAAACAAGCATTTGCTTATCTATACATAGCTGTGTATAAAAGTTACACAATACATCTTCTCTTCTGTTTTAACGGCCTAGCTTGTTTCTTTCTTGCAATACAACTATTTTTTTCAAAAATTGTAAATGAAACTAAAAAGGCGGCTATGACAATAAGTTTACATGTGGCACGGAAATGGTCTATTACGGAAGCAAATCAAAAACATGTGGAGAGGGTTAATTAATGAAGACAATATAATACTTTGTTCGTTAAGAATCCTTTGTGATAGTTGATGTCTATTGATTTCCAGCTGTTCTAAAGCCATCATCTTGCGACCTACTACAAAGATGCAAACACTTAGGCGCTTAGTTTGAATTTATATTATGTGATTCCTTTATAACGTGATAAGCGAATTGAAGATTCACAATTCGCTGTACCTTTTCTACACAGCTATATATAGATAAGCAAATGTTAGTTTAAGCATAGTTCTGACGATGGCGTGAGCCGAAATAGCTAACAACTATATTTAAAAAAATAATTTGGTACAACTAAAATACATAGCTATTTTTTTCACCGTGCATTATATAATACTTAATATTATTAAAAAATCGTTTATTACTACTAGTTCACAATATATTCATGTTCAGGACCGATATCAAACATCACGAGCATTATCAACATCAATTGTACCTTTTAAAAGTGGTGTAATATATAATATTTTATATCTCGACTGATCAAATTTCGATAATCTGTTCCATTATTTGATAAACTTCTTTATTTTTATTTAATTAATGATAAATAATTATTAACTGTTCTATTATTGATTATATATGCCATTATATCAATTGATAAAAGTTATCTTAAGTAAATACAAATAATAATTTTATATCTTAAATAATACTATTGTAAGATATACATATTTGATTCACTGAATGTGTAATTTTTTTATCTTATCGTGATTGTAATTTAGTTTATTGAATTCTTTATTATCGATATGAACGGCGCCAACGTGTATGTATATTATGTATATAGCAGTGCTCCGCAACATTTTATATTCCATGCACACCACACTTCAATGTGCTTCTGCATTAAAAAAGGTTCGTGTGCCGTAGGCTTAATATGGCTGACTAGTCATAAAATCATGCAAGAAGTTTAAAGATTATTTCCTCATCAATTATATATGAAAGATATGACAGTGTAGGCAAAAAAAAAGTTTTTGAAAACATGAAAGCATTTTTGATAAAAGTAAAAAGAGATTTTAAAAATTTATAAATATAATAACCGCCATATATTTTCAAAAATAATTTTTGTGTTATTCTTATAGATTGCAATGCATTGATATATCATTTATATATTATAATTCTTTATCTTAATTTATGAGATTAAATATTATTTTACAACTTATTGATTGAATTGGCATTTACTTGGCAGAACCCCGTTATAACATTGTGAAAAAATAGCAATGTATTTTAATTCTAAAAAATTTATAGGATTTAAAGTTGACAACTATTTCAACGTATGCCTTCATCAGAACTTTTTTTATTATACTGGAGTTCTACCAAGTAAATGCCAATTCAATCAATAAAAAGGAAATATTTCTGCATCGCTACATATTTTGTGACAATTGTTTAATTTTTTTTTTTTTTTAATCTCACGTAGTTGTATACATTCGACGGATAAAAACTCCATTTTTATGGATTCCATACTTTTCTACAACGAGGAATGTATTCCAAAATGGACGTCGACTAAAATGTAAAAAAATCAATAATTACAAATACCAGACCTATAATTATTACGCATATATTACCGTTACAATAATTTTTGAAAGAAAGGAATGGTATTGAGTGTTTACAAACGAAATCTTAAAATGTTCTATCATGCGCTTTGATTTGTATTATATTTGAAAAAACATGACAGAGTAATATAAAAATGCAATACTTATACTTGTTAAAATATTTTTATAAACATGTGAATTTTGATTATGAGACGCTACGAAAAACTTTTGGCTAAAAATACCATTATGACTAAAGTTCCTGCCACCCGGAATGGATAGTCGTATTTCTTTCCCCGGTAGTCTTCTAGTAGAGAATAAATAATTATGAAGCATTTTTTTCTGAAACGAATCATAGTAATAAAAGCAATAAATGAAGTCGATTGATAGTAATTATCTTATTCTATATATTATTTTTGCATCATGAGTTTGTGATCAATAAATGTAGTTGTAAAATATTTTGAATTGTGTAATTCAAAATGGAACGCATTGCACTAATAAATAAACAGAGCCGCACTGAGAACTTGCCGTTTCGCAATTTTTTCTAATAAAATAATCAACTGTTCGTCATCTCTTGGGGAAGTATAAAAGCTTCATTCAGATCTGTTGACTGAACCGGTAATGAGATAATAAGCTCGTTAAATAAATATTTTATTGAATGTACTATGACTATTATTGACGTAAATACATAAATTATTTCTACTAGTAATAAATAAAAAAAATCTACTATATTCTCTAAAAAAAGTTGGCCCATCACTTAAGATACGAACGATTTCACTCAATAATTTATTCAAAATTCATGACATTTGTATACTGCACTAAATATTAATTTATTCACAGCGTAAAAGAAATATAAAAATAGCGAAAAAAATGTGTAGTGATACGTAAATATAAATGCTATCAATAAAATATTAAATACATTTGCATCCTTTTATTTATTTGAGTACGCTTAGTTCTTCATTCTTAGTCATACAGAATAACAAGAAATCTTCTTTCTACTAGTACAAGAACATGATATTTTTTAATACTGTAACGAATATTTTTAGTACTATAATAATCATAAATTTACCCAAAAGGCCTCACTATCAAATTAATTAATTCAAATTTTATGTTTTAGCATCAACCGATTCTAATCACATCGATTGTTTTATTTTATTTATATACACGATGGTATTCAAATTTCTATTATTATTAAAATCCATTGTCCATCCTGTGTTCGCCAGCCCGCCATTCCTGATCGTTTGTCATCGAAAACCACAGCATGACGCATTGCAATTAAAACACTTCACATTTAAATTGATGAGTAATTCTACAATAATCTGTTGAATCTACGATAGTTACGGTCGTTGGTGCCATTCGCACACCACACTGTGCGGTGAGTAGTAAATAATATGAAAACAAATTTATTTATCCCACGAAATTTAATAAATAGAACTCATTGACCGGAGCATGGAAGCTGAACACTGAACAT
This sequence comes from Himalopsyche japonica, assembly GCA_028555115.1. Classification (NCBI taxonomy): domain Eukaryota; kingdom Metazoa; phylum Arthropoda; class Insecta; order Trichoptera; family Rhyacophilidae; genus Himalopsyche; species Himalopsyche japonica. The sequence continues at coordinate 340,885 of JAHFWJ010000634.1, forward strand.
TTACGTCAGAAATGAACTTATAAATTTTAACTGGCTGAATCGTTAATTAGAATCAAGTATATATGGAAGAAATATTTAATGCATTCAGTATTTCTTGACTGTATTGGTATGCGAACCAAACGGTCTAGATCAGGATCAGAATCTGTGTATGAATATTTAAAAATATATTTATGTGTAATTTAATATTACTTAGAGAATTAGTCGTAACGTTTAATTAAGCCCAAACTGAATAATAATTTAGTTATTTGGGTCGCTTTTTGTCACTGTTTCCAGAGACATAATATATTGTGTTTTGCTGTCTCGTATTATAATACATATATGTAATAGTTTGTTCTTATCAAGTAAGTACAGCGTGAAAAATCGATTGGAAAAACAGATACATATATCAATTTATAATATTAGATTAGTTCTTTGGAATGGATTAGTAAAGCGCTAAAACTTTTTCGAGTCGAGAGGCCTCATTCAACTAACTTTATTAATATAATAAAAAAAAATCGATTCTTTCTTTGATTGTTTTCTCCAAGATCAAATATAATTATTAATATTATTTTGCTTGCCATCGGCACGCGACAAAAGAATTAATAATAAAACTATCTTTGGTAATTGGTGTGAAAAGCTATCATTGTTTTTTTTATGATAAATCATTCATTTTTTCTTGAGTGTGTAATTTTTTTGTAAATATTCATAACATCCAATTTAATTAATGCTTTGAAAAGACTATTTTTTCTGAATGAGTCTAGATTTTTTTTGGAATGGCTCAGTTTATTTTCATTTTTACCGCCATTTCATTATGTAGTTATGTATCATTTTAAGTTGTCGTTTCTTCCTTAGTATAAAATTAATGGGCTCACATATTATTGGTAAGGACTGTCATGCTTTAAAAATATGTTACATAAAATAATGAAATAAAATATAAAGTAATTTAATCTTTAGTGATATACAAACGAACTATATTTATAAGTTTGCATTAGATATAATGTGCGTAAGAAATATGAACTTGATTAATTATTGCTACATTAGTTTTTTGTCATGAGAAAAATATGTCGAATACTCAGTACATCAAAAATCCTGACTTCGACCCTGCGGTTGTTTTCAGCCTTTTGCATTTCTATTGTTGTCTTGTCAGAATCTAACCAGAATAATATTGTCGGTCAAAGCATTTTTATCACTATGTCAACGAGATAAAGTGGCATCCATATTAGCGGAGTATTATTTATGTATAAATAAAACATGATAAATATTGATAACACACTGAAGTATAGCAGAATTTAGTACATTGAATTTTGTATGACAGGTGGCCAGAGAATTTATTTCTGCATAAGATGAAAGTTCAAACAGGTAAAAAATCTATAGAAATTTCAATTCAACTACAAAATTTTCCGTAGATAGTGTTATACTTGTTAACCACAAAAAGGCTACGCTGATATAATCATACATCAATGATATTTTATAATGTTCACTTTCCTTTGATAATTTTGTTGTAGGTTATGTTATTAACACTATTACATAATAATTATGTGACACGTTTGTAACGTTTCAAATGAAATATACTAGCGACAAGTACACTGAATTGAGGTACCTTATTGGTACAAGATTTATGTATTCAATTTAGTGATTACTTGAATTATCATAATTACTAATAATGCTATGCTCGAAGGGCAAAATATCAAAGACAGACTTGATTTTTACTTTCTTGTACGCAAAGCTAAGTCTGGTGGTGACTGGTGAAGAATCGTCTTAGGATGCAATCATAATCGAAATCCCCAGAAATAAGGCAATGGTTAGGTTAGGTTGGATTAGGTTATTAAATTATGAAATAATGAATTAGGAAATAGATTTTTTACCGTGGATTCATTATTATAATTATTTACAACAAAAGTTAAATAAAAGAAATGTAATCTTGCACAACATATTGGTAAAGATAATGAACACTGGTAGAATGACAGAAAAAGACGAGTTGTACAGATTTCGTAGCTGTTGAAGTAAACTTGGAGACATATATATTGGAAAAAGTTTGTTGAAAACCAGTAAATTATTGTTTTTTCTTGATTTAGTTTTCTTTCAAAATATTTGGTATTACTTACAACTCAAAATAACGTTTGATTTAAAATAAGCTCATTATTTTTCCCATTACACTAAATCATTGATGAATGATTAATTTATATGATGAATAATTTATATGTACATATAAAATTGATGAATGATTAATTTAGATGATGAATAATTTATATGTAATGTATGTGACACTAGTATTAGAAGAATTATCATACCAACTCTGAAAGAAGCAAAAAAGAAAACATGAATGTTTTTGATGTCCCTCAAAAAGTTATAAAATAATTTTTAATCTCAAAAATTAAGTAAACGCAATAGTGCAATCTATAAGGAAAAGTAATATAAAGGAATCTATAAGTTTTTAAAAATATATGCAGGTTGTTATATTTATAAATTTTTGAAATTCATTTTTATATTTGTCAAATGTGTTTTCATAATGTGAAACTGTTTTTTTGCCTACACTGTGATATCTTTCCTTTATCATTGAAAGTTGAAGCATAAAATAGTAACCAGTACGAAATTTGATATATTTTCACATTATGCATTTTTGTTTTGGAAAGTTTTTTATCTCATTTCAGTTATCAGGGTTTTCTTTATCATTTTCAGCAAATTATTGATTTCTAATTGTTTTAGAATTGTTCGATACCGACAGCTTAAATATTTATACACATATGTTGTTATGGTAAAAAATGATGGGATGAAGTTCTTATCTGGGATCTAAGGAAAGACTTTTTGATAACACATATGTAGAAAACCAATTTTTCTATTGCAGTATTGGGACCAGTTGATCCTGAAAAACTGGGAAGGACGTTAACACATGAACATTTTTCATTGGATTTCACACATTTCTACCGTCCTCCTCCCCCACATTTAGAAGACCGATTCAATGAAGGAATCACACTTCAAAATGTAGGGTTTGTAAGGCAAATGCCGTACTCATCAAAATACAACATCAAGTTCAATGGCACAGATACCGATGATGCAGTTTTTAATGATGTCAAGGCATACAAAAAGTATGGTGGAGGTAAATTTTTGATGATTGATGAATAAATTATTTAATTTATGTACCACAAAACAATGAACACATATTAATATTTATATAAAATTAAACTATGTAGACCTCTCTTACTATCTAAATAATTCTTAAATCGATAGTTTTGTTATTATTAGTAAAGATGTCTGCTAATCTCCAAAGTTTAACAAATATAATTTTTCTATTCAAATCTTTAAATACAAATAAGATTTTTCTCTGACATGAAATGCATTATAAGTTATCAAATATCATTCATACATCACATGACGTTCAAGACTTTCTTTGTTGTTCATGCATAATCATATAAATGAAATATTTGCTAAAATATCTATATTTTAATTCTATTAATAAAACTTTTAGCCTTTGTTTATACATAGGTGTACCCCAGGTTAAAACTAACTTAATTGCCTGGAAAAGTATATGAATCTTGAAATGTTTTATCTTGGCTCGGCTTGTGGTACTACGGATGATTTAGCCTATATTAAAAATTAAAACTAGATAAACCAAATCATTGATTTTATTCTTCCAAAATTGAAATTTTCAAAGTTAATGTTTTTGATGGTATACATAACTATAAATGGGTTACCAACATTCAAATGCTCAACTATATATTTATATATAATGCTAAGATTATTTTTTCTTTCAAATTTTAGAAACACATGTTCTAAATTAGACATGTTTCCTTCATTTATATAAAATCAAAAGCGTATATTTTGCTTTCGTATATAGGTACAATTGTTGAGAATACAACATTTGGCCTCGGTCCAGACTTGAGTCTCATGAAACGCATTTCATCAGAGACGGGTGTTCATATTGTAGCTGGAACAGGATATTACATAGGAGACATGCAAGATGCCTCCACTCTTTCAAAATCAAAAGAAAACCTTTATGATAGAATGCTTCAGGATTTGACTGTGGGGTTTGCGGCCGATCCCTCAGTCAAAGCAGGATTTATGGGAGAGATTGCCAGCGTGTGGCCGATACAAGGTAGAAATCTTTTGTTAATATTGTAATATTATCTGATGACCAGGATATGATTTCAAAATAAAATAAATTATAATCTGTGGTTATTTTAGATTGACAGTGGCTACAAATCTTTACAATGTTTTTAAAATACTTACTAATTCTAAACTAAAAAATTTCTCAATATTATACTCTGGAAATGGTTTCAATCATTTTTTCTTCATTTTTTGAACTGACAAAACTGACTGTAAGTGAAAAAACATGTTGAATCATACAAAGCTTCGATTCATATTTGTTTTATAATATGTCAAAAGACTTTCTTGAAAAAATGTATATTAAAGTTTATTCATGAAAATCAGATGTTCATCAAAAGATTGCACTAATGCAAAATTTTGTTTTCTAATTATCTGAGAGTTATACTTTTTGATTTATCGCATTTTGGAATTGAGTTTTAGACATTTTCAGATGCCTTATATCTTATTCTCGTATTGCAGATTTTGAAAAGCGTGTTATAGAGGCAGTAGGTGAGCTTCAAGAACAATTGGGCTGCGGAGTAACATTTCACCCTCACCGAGAACGAGATGCCCCCTTTCATATCATGAGACACTATTTGGAAGCTGGAGGTCGAGCAGAGAAGGCAATAATGTCACATTTAGATAGTAAGCCAATTTTTTTGTGCTTTAGCCATTCTATCTTCTATATATATAAAAATGAATGTCTGTCTGTCTGTCCTTTATAAACTCCTACACCATTAATCCAATTGCGATAAAACTTTGTTGAATTATTGCTTAGACTACCGGGCAAAAGAAAGGATACTCAGAATTTGATTTGATTACAAAAATTAATTGAATATTTACGAAAAACATGTTTGACAGACTATTGTAATACAGAATGGCCATTTATGAAGCATTGTATCCATAGCAACGCCGAAAACAAAAATGTCAAATCTGTCACATTCATTCTGGAAACAGATCGAGTACGCGTAGATCATACCAGACGTACTCTGCATGCTGATTTAAATCATAGTGCTTTCCATTACAATCCTAATTATGATTACAGTCTGCACCCAAGTGTTGTTATTGGAAAAATGGACAAATTATGCGTGTATTGTAGTGCCTTTAAATTTAAAAATGAAACACTGTGCTGCGCGAGTGGAAAAGTGAAATTGCCAGAATTACATTCAATGCCCGAACCTTTATTAACGTTGGTATCGGGTGATACAAGTGAATCAAAACATTTCTTGACAAACATACGAAAGTACAATTCAAGTTTCCAAATGACATCTTTTGGTGCAACCAATATCGTGCGGGAAGATTACATGCCAACATTTAAAGTGCAAGAACAAATTTATCATCGTGCAGGATCATTACTACCACTGCCGAACGCAAATCATATATTTCTTCAAACCTATATCTTGGGAAACACTGACAAACAAATTGACCAACGTTGTCAATTCAATACGGGTACTAAACGAGAAATAGTTGCTCAATTACAAACTTTATTAGATCAGAACAACAAATTAATAAAATTATTCAGAACTGCTCTCGAACAAATGCCATCTGATGATTACAAAGTTGTAATTAGAGCTGACAAAGTACCTGTAAGTCAACACGAAAGACAGTACAATGCACCAACAATTGATGAAGTAGCGATCGTTATAGGAAGTCCACGTCACATGCATGAATACACACAAGATGCAATGACGTATGTTCGGGCATATGACCGCCCAGATTTTTTTATTACATTTACCTGAAATCCGATATGGGAATATATAACAGAACTTTTGTTACCCGGACAATCATCATCAGATCGTCATGATATTTGCGCACGGGTGTTCAAACAAAAACTCAAATCTTTAATGGATTTCATTGTTAAGCGTCATGTTTTTGTAGAGGCACGCTGTTGGATGTATTCAATTGAATGGCAAAAAAGAGGATTACCACACGATCACGAAAAAACATTGCACTAGCAATCGCATCATCTGCAATTGCAGCAACTCTTTTGGATGGTGGCCGAACAGCGCATTCAGCACTGAAATTGACATTGAATATGCAAATAATTAAGCACTTCATCGCACACTAAAAGATTTAAGAGGAAATGAACAAATTTTCGGTGACGCACTCATTTTATTGTCTGGTGATTTTCGACAAACAAACTACCTGTTATATCACGTTCAACAGTGGCCGATGAACTTAATGCATGTCTCAAATCATGCGTTTTATGGCGATACGTACATAGATTCACTTTGAAGACCAATATGCGTGTACAACTACAACATGATGCATCCGTTTTCGCAAAACAATTGTTGGATATAAGAAATGGGAAAATGGCAATAGAGGAATCCACACAATGTATCACATTGCCAGCGAATTTCTGTAAAATAACCGCAACCATAGACGAATTGATTCACAAAGTTTTTTCCAAATATAGCACACAATCATTAAAATCATCGATGGCTCAGTGCACATGCTATATTAGCAGCCAAAAACAAGGATGTCAATGTAATCAATTTCAGCATACTAAATGAAATACCTGGAGAAACGACAACGTATAAGTCAATCGATACTATGACGAATCAAGACAAAGTCGTCAATTATCCAACAGAATTCTTGAATTCACTTTATTTGCCAGGCATTGCCGCCGCATGTTTTAACATTGAAAATTGACGTGCCTATCAATCTTCGAAACATAAATCCACCACGATTTTGTAACGGTACCAGGCTTTCAGTGAGAAAAATGATGAACAATATTATTGAAGCTACAATTTTAAATGGAAAATTTAAAGGAGAAGATGTACTGTTGCCACGCATCCCAATGATTCCGACAGATATGCCATTTGAATTTAAACGTCTGCAGTTTCCAGTGAGTCGCCTTTGCAATGACCATCAATAAGGCACAAGGACAGTCGTTACAAGTGTGTGGACTAAATTTAGAAAATCCATGTTTCTCACATGGACAACTGTATGTGGCGTGCTCACGCGTTGGAAAACCTTCTGATTTATTTGTGTACGCACCAAATAGAAAAACAAAAAACATTGTGTATCCAAAAGCACTCCAATAAATAAAAACACATACGACCGCCACTGTCAAATTTAGGTAAGAAAAACATGGCCTAAGCTTATCGCTTCTAATTGGCTCTGGCCTCGCCTCAAGTCCGACTTATCCAATCGGAAGACGAGAGGCTCCCGACGTGGCGCTTCCATGAAGTCGCGGTTTCTTTTTTTTTGATTGGCATTGCAACGCATGCCAGGAACACGCTAGTCATTTTATAAAACTTAAGCAACATTCACCAGTTTAACTGGATTGAAATGGATAAATGTGGAAAAAAATTTTCAGTCTTTTGAATTATGGTGTAATTTTGTTAAATTTATCCGGTGATATATTTAATCAGATTGTATGTATGATGCTTTTGTTTCACCACCTCAAAATATGCTATTATATATCCTAGAATTGCATCATTATTTTCTTATAGGAACCCTGCTTGATGATAAATCAGTGTTAGAATTCAGCGACTTTGGATGCTACTGCCAGTGGGATCTGTTTGGAGTTGAAGTCTCTCATTATCAGCTGCATCCGCCGACTGATATGCCATCAGATGTCCAACGCATTTCCAAAGTAAAGTTGCTAATAGATCATGGAAAGGCTGACAGAGTCCTGCTCTCTCATGACATACACACCAAACATAGATTGGTAATTGAGATTATAAATTTAATCAGTTAATACAATATAATCAATGATACGAATGTATCGATTTATATGCCTGCCTAATGCAAAAAGTACGGATAGTGTACATACACACACGCGCATGTTAATTTATGATTATTTTCTAGATTGATTTTGGCGGACATGGATATTCCCACATCATCAATAATATTTTACCAAAAATGAAGGAAAGAGGGATTAGCCAAGATGACATTGATCAAATATCAATCAAAAATCCTGCCAATTGGTTGAAATACAATTTGAAATAAGAAAAAAAGTTTGATGCTGCGTTCATAAAAGGTTAATTTTTAAAAAAAAATTTGGTTTCACTTCCAAGCAAAATTCAATTTGTATCACAAGTATGTATTAAGAGGGTTTTAAAGAAATATTACTTTTGTAATATTCAGGTCTGAGGTTGTTTGGGAATCAAGGTTTGAGTATTAGTTTAATAGTGCTATTATCAGGTCATAATAATACTGCAATAAATAGGGAAATTTTTAATTATTTTTGCCATCATAGATGTTGAGAATGATGAAATATGTAGGTGTAAATAAAAATCTATATATTCACACACAAACACTAGAAAAAAGTTTGGCATTGAGATAAGGAAACTTTTCAGACAACAGATTTCATAAACCATCAAATCAAAGTAAAATTAACACACTGAAAAAATAACAGTGTTATAATCGAGTACACCAAGTAAATGCCAATTCTATCAATATGTAAAATTACTTTGTTTTTTACTTTTGCAAAATTGTTATTTCAACAGTTGTGTCTGTTCTTTTGCAGGAGCAACCATGTGATCTTCTAATGCAGGTATCTCGGTGGATTGACATTTTTCTACGATACACTTTTATTCCAAGAAGATTAGGAAAGTTGTGGTGAATAAATATGTAATAATGTAATTTATTCTCGTTAATCCAATTTATTAAACATTAATAAATATATATTTTATCACTTAGATACATTGTTTAACGTTAACAAGAATTATATTTCGACATACCAATGATATTCAAATTATGAAATTTTACAATAAACGGTATCAAGATTAATTACTGCTAAAAACAACTGTCAAATTTTAACAGAATTTCACAATTAAAAAAATATGTTTAATAAAAAAGCTAACATATCTCTTGATTAATATTTGCAATACCTTACTGTTTTATAAGAATATTTCCATGAAAATAATTTGTTTCAGTTGTAGACGTAACAAAAATCAAAAAGAAATATTTTATTTTACACTAAATATACACTTTTACTATTAAGAAGTGGAAAATTAATACGCTTTAAGAGAGTAAGAAATATTTGTATCAGAAATGATATTTATTACATTTTCATGTTTTTCTTTCGACTTTTATCTTTGACAGATCAATTAACAGTGTTTATATGAAATTTTACTGTTAGGTTTCAATTCCTTGAGGACTCACTACAATCATTTTTCACATTTGGAGTAATAAGCAAATGAATGCGGTGTTGTTTTAATTTGTTTATATTATGTATCTAAGGTCAAATGGTAAAGGCAGCACTGATTATTGAGTAATTTATAAAGAAAATTATATAATATATTCACTTTATATATAACAGGCATGGGATAAAAAATTAACAATTAATACAAAAATTACTTGGAAGAAAATTTAATTAATATTTCTGTTTTGAAATACCATTACGATTTCTATACTTTCAAAAAAAAAAAAAGCATTCTAATGGTTATTTGTGCGTTCCAAGGATTTTATTGATTCTTCATGGAATGGTAAACAATAAAATGAGATAATTTCAAAAACTATCGGTTTGGAGAGCAACTTTTTCTTTTTAGCTGTCATGATTATTTACACAGAAATGGATACTCAGTACACAGAAATGTCAGGCGTTCGTTTAATTCAATTTCAATTTATTTAGTCCTTGAACTGAAAATTCCAGTATTTTATACAAAATTTTAGAAGCTATTGCTCACTTTTATAATGCAGGGAAGCCTTATTTTGAATGGAGCATGTATAAGTTGTACAAAAGTATTTAACTGAATAATTAAATAAAAAAAAAACATGAACGGGCAATGGAACATCCAATCTGTATATAAATTCATTTTTTGTCAAAATATTTCTACATTGGATTGAAATGAGATAATCGGTCACGGGTAATTTAGTTTTGATCATGGAGGTAATAAACAAAGCCACAATTAAAGTAGAGGAGATTTAAAAATATTTATGTTTTATTCATTACTTTTATAAAATAATCCAATAATATAATGCATTAAAATGGAAGTTAAAATGTAAACCAACATAACTAACAATATAAGTTCCCAAATATTTTCACAGAATGAAAAATTGCATCCCTTAGAATATATGTGTTAAGCATCTTTTTGTCGAGACATACTTTTATCAGTCAAACATATATTACTATAAAACTTTCACATTCTAAAATATTGGGTTTTTTACATTATTATTCTTCCAACTTCAATATTAATTATAAAAAAAGCATGGCTGTATAATTGGATTCATAAAATATATCAACAAAACTTGCAAAAAAAAATTAAGCACTGGAGTTTATATATAAAAATTAATGGAATTAAATAGAAAAGATGAGATTTTTCTTTTTCCTATAGTAACTTTATTATATTGACAGAAGTCTTAGTCTGTTACCGCCATGACACAAAATGTAATATTATACAATAATTGAGAAATCGTTTGCGCACTGCACAAACCCAAACGCCGCAGACCTTGAGGAGTCAAGGCCAGGCCTGGTTCACTGGTCCAGGTCTAAATTTTGCAACTCTTCGTCCAGATCATCGTCCATGAAGAGGTTTTCGTTAATTGGGCCAGTATCGGCAGTATCGTCGGTGGGTGATACAGAAATGTCGCCGTTGGTGAGTGCCGTACCGTTGTGACGTTCGACAGCTATCGTGCCAGTACCATCAGCCTAACAAAAAAAAAAAAATTCAGTTTAGGAGAATAAAAATGAGAAAAACGTGAATAGAGACCAAACTAAGACTACATTGCTGATACTTTTCTTCAGTGGTCAATAAAAATTCTTGCAAAAACAACTTCTGTTTTAATGCATTAAAAAAGAAGGAAAGAGAGGATTTAGGAAAATGCATTTTAAGTGTATTTGGAGTGGAAAAAAATACCATGTATGTTTTTTCATAAGACATTTAAATGAAAATTCACATTTATCATAGACTTTGTTTTCTATTACGCTTTCAATTTCAGATTTTAATGAAGTTTTAAACTACATTTATTTCGTAATTTCACATATTTTTGATTGTGTCTTTTTTCGCCTTTTAAGGTTTTCTAATTAAAATCATTTACATTGGTGTATTGTAGGTTTCTAATTTAAATACTTATATAAAAAAAATATATTTCACATTTCATGAAATGAATATTACAAATACACAAGTTTACTTATTTTCTTTTCTGAATTTTAGTTTCATAGTTTTGTCTATCAAACAGAGGAAACAATTAAAACGAAAACTGCATTCATAACTTCACACTACCACAATATCATTATTAGCATTTAACTTTTGGGGTGACATATTTATCAATATATTTAGGGTAAGAGTAAGTAATCTTTTTAAGTTAGGCCGGAAAAAATATAGAAATATTCTTATGATTGTTGCAAAAACAAATTGCTTTCCGTTAAATACCTCAGTAGCTTCAAGTGTGATAAGATCGAGCTGCAATTCTTTGTATTCCTGTTCTTCATCATCATTGTCTCTTTGCAAACGAGACGAATCCAGAGTTTGTCCACCTTCTTCATCGTCTTCATCATCCACAGCCAGATTTGGATTAAAGCTGAACATTTCTCGACCGGAGAGTCCGACATGTCGGCCTGCCTTGAACTCAGAACGCTTCTGTTCTTCATCTTTTGTCACCAAATCCTAAAGCGAAATGCAAGAAAGTATGAAAAAAAAAGCAAACAAAACAAAGTGTAAAGATGGAAAATTAGAATGAAAGAAGAATCACATTTTTAAAAAAAATTGAGGCGGAGCTTTTTTTCACTTTCAAAAATCCAGGTTATGGAAAATGCGTCTTTTACCTTTAATGGTCATCAGTTTTTTGAAGTTTATTTGGTATTATTAAATGGGTTGTATTTTATTTTTAATTTTTTTTATGATATCATATCCTTTGGTTTGGTAATACAAAGCCAACCAATTATCAATCTATCAGATAGAATTGATAAAATTCAAGATGGCAACAAGTAAAATTATATCAGTTTCTTTGAAAAACAATGTTTACCTTTTTATCTTGAAGTTTTCTCTTTTTCCAGGCAACAAATGTTTCAAGTGTAATTTTAGTCTGCTTCGATCCTAATGAGGCTCGTTCCCTTTCTATGAGGTCAACAAGGGAGATTTCATTCTTCTTGTCTTCCATCTTTTTCTTATCTTTCTTCAGTACAAAGCCAGGCGGTAAAGCGTGTCGGTAGATGCACTTGGAGCCTGCAGGGCACTCCCAGAACCAACCATATTTAGACTTTTCGACAGCTTCCAAAAAGAATTTGCAAATCTGAAAAGGGATTATTTCAGTTTATTAAACCTTTCTCTTTTAAGGTGTTAACTGTCACTTCTTGATGGAAAGGCATGATATTTTAAATAATAAAAACACATTTTTTTAGTACTTATTTCCACAATATATTTTTTGATCAGGACCGGTTTCGCTCATCGCGAGCATTATCAACAACCTTTCTCTCTAGAATGCCAGTGAAATTTGAATAGAACTGTACACAATTTCTCATGTTTTATCATTGACGATCTGGGTTTAACCTTTAGGCATCTTCAGGAATTCTTACTACACTGAAATTTGAGCATCCATCCTAATGCTTATTGGAAAAATATAGCTAAAGCTACATGAATTTTTGTTATTTAAAAACTGTTGACAGCATTGACAACTGATAGTTTTGGTTATTTGAAAATATATTTCAACCTTCTGTCAACAAATTTGTTACTTCTCTTTATAAGGTTTCAAGTGGTCAATAGGTAAATAAAAAGGCAGAATAATTCCTTATCTCCAAAGTCTTACACTAATGGTGATACTCATATAAGGTTATTTAGGGCATGTTGAACGGGTTTTGAAACACCATACATATACACTACACACCTTAGTGTACTTTGTATGTCTGATTTTGATGAATTGACTGGGACAGTGAAGTAATTAGTATTATAAATATTAAATGTGATAAAGAATGCACAACCAAGAAATATGGAGTGTCTATTAACACAATTATAATTCCATTGAGCAGAATACAATTTTTTTTTTATATCATTTCGGCTCTTTCTACCAGCATCACTATTTATCACAAGGTTGATTATAATACAATCATTAAAAAATACAACAAATCATTAAAACTCACAATATCTGTAGTGGGAATATTTTTGGACATTCCCATTTTTTTTTCTACCACTTCTTGGAGTTTAGCCTCGTTCCAGTTGTCCATAGTATCTTCATCATCATCTCTCATATCAACGTACAACGACCTCTTCTCCGCTTTCCTTTCTATCGTCAGATCGTGAGAGAATTTGCACCTATCCCCTTTACCGCACTGTCCTTGCTTGAAGAATGCACACACTACTGATTTTGGATCAGTACCTAGATTCAAAATGAAAAATAAATATAAGATTCAAAATAGTATGATTAAAAGATATATAATAAATTGAAAGTATCAAAAAGATGACTTTTTTATCAGCACTACAATACTTAACAATTTTGGCAGTTTATATTTCTGTGAAGGAAAGAATAAAATGCGGTCAGGGTAATGAGGCTTCATCATTTAGTTCATTCATTCATCTTCACTGTTATGGTTTTTGTTATAATTGTTTTCATAAAGATAATACTAATTTGTAGAATTTTCATTTGTAGACACAAAAATTTAAAAATGAAAAAATATAGTAATCTTTCATGCTGAGAACCACTTTCAGTGAGTATATAAATTTAAATTTTATGTGTTCCATCTACACTATAATCTGATAAAAGTATATTTAATTAAATAAGTATTTTCATTATAATAAATATGTAAAATTATAGCTTTAATAATTATACCATATGGAAAATATTTTATTTTTCTAAATGTGAAATATCAACATATAATTAAAATTAAGATTATAAAATACACATTATTCTGGGGGCTGTCTTCTGGAAAGCCCTGTGCCTCTACTTAAAAGAAAATCTGTAGGTCATAAATTATGAAATAGTGCAAACAAGCTTGACATTGAACGCCTCACATGCACCGCTGACATTTGACTGGTCTATATAAATCCCTGAGATGGTTGTCGATATTACCAATTGTATTTCTAACTAATTGCTGCGACAAGTTGCCCATAAAACAAACTTATATGACGGTCAAAAATAAATGCACGATGTACTGTGCGCCTAAATGTTGATTAGTAAAGGTCCTTTATTTTATCATATATATTGAAATGTTTTATGTCTGAAAGTAGTATTCTTTACGGAAACATGAATATTTATTTAATAAACTGGTGGTGCTATACTTGGTGAGTACTATATTGAAAAAACAATTAAATATGTTGGGCATTTTAAAAGTTATGGCATTTTATGTAAAAATGCGTTTTTTACGCGCGGCATTGATTTTATGCCCACATTAAGCTATCAGCGTAGTGCGAATCTCACACGCAAATAAAGTGTTAAGATGAATGCAAATTTACCTTTCTCAACCTTTTGAGTAATAGCAACAGGCTTAGACAACAAAGACATCTCTAATTCCTTCAATTTCTTTTCTTTGTCCGCTTTCTTGGCCAATGGGTCCATTGGCCCAGCAGGATGAATTCCGCCACTTTTCACTTGTTTTTCTACTTGCTGGATAAATTTTTGTTGCTTTGCTCCTTTCTTGTTTTTCAAACCGAAAGTCTTGTCCTAAAATTATATATAAAATATATTTTTATGTAGATAAGAATCCACCAAGCCGAAAAAAACTATAAATGATTGTAAAAATACAAATAATTGTTGGCATATGATATTCAACAGAATAATTTGTATTGAAAAATGCTGAAGATGATTTGCATCAAAAGTAAGCTTTTATCATTTCATCTAACTAAAAATTTGATTTCAAATAAAAACGCAAAACATTTCTTTGGATATAATAATATTTTATATATTTTCATTTTGGTGAGAAATATAAAAATTAGCATAGTTAAAAACAAATGCTGGTTATTTTTGGAATTTAAATACAGTAATCTAGCTGCTACAAAGAACTGTAATAACATTATGCGATTCTTATATGATCCATTGCCAGAGAAAAATATATTGATAATATCAAGCAGGAGTCGATATTTTTTCCATGAGATTATGAATATTTGTGAGAAAATATTTACAGAAATGATAAAAGTTTGAAGAGCACCTTGAATACTCATTAAAAATTGCAACAACTTTCGTTGCACCAATATTAATTTCACCCTTAACTGTCAATCACTGAAAAAAGGAGCAAGACGTAATATAATTTAACCCATACGAATTTTGGATACGATGATTAACAATAAATCATTGAAAACATATTTACGTTAAAAGCATTTAAATTATAAATGGAAATATGTATCCAATTAATTCAGGGTTTAGATTATAAAATACATACATGGTATCACAAAATGAAAATACGAAATGCCAACTCAAGACTGGGTATAAGATAAAATAAACATATGCTATGTGGCACAATGCTATATTTTTGAATTAAAAAACTTTGTTGAATGAAGACTATATAATTTCAATAAATATTTTCATACATACCTCAATGACTTTTTCCTTTTTTTTAATTTCAGTTTTTTTACTGGCCCCACTATTGGTCTTTTTCGGTGGCATGGTGAATGTCAGTGTAATACAGCCCAGCAAAACTGAAATTGGAAGCGCAAGTTAATAAACAGCAGCTTTGTAAAATATTTAATTCGATGATGACCAGTTTTTTATGATTGATTAAAATTATTTTGATGTTATAACAAACGTTTCGATTTTTTAAATTGGAAAAATACTGCACAAAAATTGACTTACATTTTTTTCCTATACACGTTTATAGGTTATGGGTTAGTGTTACCCATAGTTATAAACTAGTATACTTTACCTCTAATATAAATTTATACTATTTCTAAATCACCAAAAACTCATAATAATATCGATATTTTTAGATAAAATTTTGTTATGTAAAGGAAAGAATTCTTAGCAGATATGTTTTTTCTGTGTTTTTTTTCTCTCAAAATATAAAGTGAACTTTCTTAACGTAGGAAATATAAAAAATGGAGAGAAAATTTACAATAAATTGAATGAACATTCATCATTGTATTTCTGTGTGACTCTAGATTCTAGAATATTAATCGTGGAATCTCGATAACTTCTTTTGATAATAGTTTTAGTTGTCTATTTCCCAAGTAATGTCAGCTGTCATTCATACGTCAAAACTAATATTATTATTTGTAATTAAAAACATATATATATATATTTCCCACAGACTGCCAAAAATAAATGATGTTTGACAGTGACAAGAGTAACAAAAGCCTATTTTTTTTTTTTGACAATTAAATAAATTTGACGCTGACAGCTCAAAAAATTATGACAATGGATCGAAAATCGGAATTTATTTCTCAAATTACTGATTTCCCTCCGTTAAGTCCAGAGGCAAACGAATCTTTATTTTCAAAAATATTCAAGTTCGCCCGCAGTCCACCAAGCGAAGGAAATGAAAACAATCAACCTGACACACCGAGT
Source organism: Himalopsyche japonica (assembly GCA_028555115.1). Taxonomy (NCBI): domain Eukaryota; kingdom Metazoa; phylum Arthropoda; class Insecta; order Trichoptera; family Rhyacophilidae; genus Himalopsyche; species Himalopsyche japonica. The sequence goes on from JAHFWJ010000634.1 coordinate 357,328, forward strand.
GACGGAACTTCACAAGACGCGAGTTGGAAAGATATTCCTCAGGACGAAACCAAGGAACCGGTGGATCTCATCAGAGCGGAAGATTTTCCAGAAGGCCGCAGTCTACAGAATGTACTGAAGAGAATAAGTAGTTTGATTGCATTAAAGAGTGCGGTTTGTAACATTAACATTACTTACATTTTGCTTTGCTATAGTTTTAATTATTTTTAAGTGGGTTTCTGTAATATCATTTCTAAGTAATCCATTTCCAGACTTCTGCACGCGTTTTTTCTAGAAAATATGGGATTCTCCCAGTGAGGTATCCCATTTACAAGAAAGTTCAATCAATATGAATGTGTAGACCAAACTGCCATTTAATAGAATCAATTGAATGATTAAGTGATAAAATAGTTTATTTGAATAAACATAATGACATCGTTTTATTGATATCAGGATTATCTCATTATTGGTACTATTTATAATTCAAAAAACAATCAGATTACCTCATGTATTTACACATTGAGTGTGGAGAAAACACCTACCGCATAAACACATTTTATTATGACTTGCTACTCTTATATAGGATAGCTTGTAGCAATCACTTTGTAATATTCGGCACCATACAACCTCAGAGTAACTCTAAATACGATAGATGCATAATCACCATTTCTCCAATATATCTGATTACGTGTTAAGCACATCTTCTAATGTGTAAAGTATTTCTGTTTACAGATTTGTTTAAATTTCTGATTCAATTTTATAAAATAGCAAAAATTATGTAATAAATTGGTGGAAATTGTAGTAAAAACTATGTTTTATTTATTTGAATATTATTTCTTTTCCACCAAAACCATACATACTTTAAAAGTGTTAAGAACTTTCGGTTTCATTGATTGTTAGGTCTTCCCATTCTTATATATCTTAATATTCAATAAAGCAAGAAATCGATGACCTAAAAAATATGTAGACAGTGTATTTAAAATGGTTTTAATATAAAATTAAAATCAATATTTTTTCTACAATTTATTTCCAAAGTCTTGATGCATGTGTGAAACTGCTAATTGCTAGTCTTGGGTATAAAATGACTAAGCATTTAAACTTATTGTTACAAATTTCATCACATTCAAATTTGAATTATTGTTGGAAAATTATTATAACACATTTTAGTTGGAAAATTTGAAATATATTTTGATATCATCTAATTAGAGTTAAAATCACATATTTCATATTCAATATTTTTTTATGTTCAATAGTGGATTTTTTGCTATCCTTGGACACAAAGGTCAGTGCACACTAAACCTAGTTATCACCTTGCATGATGATTTATTGGAACTAATGAATACATTTTTGCAAGGCATAGCTACTGGGTAAAAAAAACAATTATAACCGGGTTGAAATGATTACAATTTTACGTTAATGAATCAAAACATGCTACCACATAAGTCACTATATATAAATATTGAAAATTATGAAGCTGTTCATTCAATTAAAATATTGAAATAGAAATTGTGGTGACAAATACTCATTGACCAGTAAGGCCTAGCCTGTTTAGTAACCATTCAAAGAATAATTGTTCTAGAATGGGTCATTAATTATCTCAAGCAGAATGTTTGTCAGTTCTGTTGCATCCGTGTGATGGAATACCTGAAGATGCCGAAGGGCGAAACCCGGGTCATTTGTGACAAGACATGTGGAATCGTACAAAGTTCCAACAATTCAAATTTGATATTGAAGTTCCATCTAGCACCTTTAGTCGATATCATAAATCAAGCAGAATTTTTTTTTGATGTAGCATTCTCTGTTAAAATTAAAAAAATAGGTATATTTAGAGGCATTAACTTTATTACAATTATTCTAAATAAAAATCTGATTATTTTGAAAATTTGATCTTCTCATTTTAAAGTGATTGATTCTCATATGATAATTAATATGAAATATTAGGCAAAGTTTAGTGGGTATTTACACTTGACAATATCAAGCATAAAACAAATACAGGAAAAAAATTCTTCCAATTGGCGAAATGGATATAACATTGCTTCCCATGCATACAGTTTTAAATTGCCAATTGAAAGGATTGCTTTGAAAAGTATGATTTTATTTCTACATATTTTTGAATTGCATTTAAGAATTATGAACATGTGTTCAATTTGCAACAATGTTTCTTGACAATCTAACAGCACCAATTTTGCATGTGACATCATTCATTATATATTTTAATATATACTAAAGCATTATCATAACAATGTATTGTCATTCAATTTTTCTCAGCGGGTACATATCTTAAAATTCTTTTTCATGCCATAAACTTATTTTCATCTTCAATTTGGTTTTTTGGAAGCAAACCTGTCACAAGATTCACATTGCTTTTATGTGGATGGTTTTATTAATTCTTTAACAGGCCGAGACACATTCTTCTTGGACATTTGATAAGTATAATAATGTAATAAAATGTGTTTGTGGAATTGGATAACAATTTCACCTTCCATAATTTAACAAAAAAAATATTGAAATGCACATTTTTATGACAAGTAAGCCACATTTTCACTCAATTGGTACGGGTATACTATTTCTGCCATCTTCAATTGATTTCTCCTATATGTGAGTGCTTGATCTATTTCATTGGTACTGATGATTTCTTTTATTCTAATATTTTTCATTTCTTGGAACCTGCGCAACATACTTAGTATTTTACATTTGGATGTAAAAGGGTTAAAGTTTTAAGTTTAATGTAATTCATTTTTCATATTTCATATTCATTCATCATATTTTCCATTGTTTCAAGTTTGTTAGAGTCATTATTGTTTCTGGATATTAATATTCTCACAAAATGAAGCTAGGGAAAATCAATATTATTTTCTGTAATAAAAGTTAAAAACTTTTTTCTAGTCTGCATGGTTGGTATCACATGATAAATATTTATGATAAACCTTATTTACATTAAAATAAAGCTTTTGTGAATTTATTTAATATTTTGTGATGAAATTGCTATAGACTTTTTTAAAATTGCATTATTATTTTTTTCTTTTGGGACACATTTAACAATAGGATTAAAAGTATTTGGAAATGTAAATAAAAGTATTTAAGGCGTCTTATCACTGTACATTGTTTTTTTAAATCATACGAAATCAATTCAATGAAAATTTATAAAATTGCTCAAGATCAATTTGAAGGGCATAGAAGATGCAACCACCCACAAACGAGATCTCAAATATCAGATTGATTGAATCGTAATTATATGTTGACCTTTCCGTAATATTAACCTTGACCTGTGTGATTACTAGGGTATAGCTCTTACCAACAGGCCACTAGGTCTGGCAATCAAGAGTAAGTTAAAGTAAACCCAAACAAAGCAGCAGTTATCATAGATAAAAACTTCATTTAAGGTACCTGCATTAGGATGCTATATTCTCCACATTGCAGTGAAGAAATGTTTTTAAAAAAATATATTATTTTTAAAATCATTGCCATGTCTAATATAAACTAATTACTATATCAGTTATGTCCCATCATTTCAGAGCGGCCCCCGGTATGCAGATACTGAGAGAGCCCAATATTGGATACCTGATAGCGTTTCTCGTGAGTGCTATGAATGCGGTGCAAGATTTGGTGCATTCCGACGTAGGCACCATTGCCGTGTTTGTGGCCAGATATTCTGCGCAAGATGTTGCTCTCACCGTGTGCCGGGGCATGTGTGCGGATGCGCAGGTGGACTAAGGGTGTGTACCTATTGCTGCAGAGTCGTTCTTGGCTATTTGCAAGATGGAGGAACTGCTCTATCAGCAGATTTGAGAGCACTTCAGGAAGGGTTACGGGTAAATAAATATTACAGATAATTTCAATTTGTTTCGTGCTACAAAAAAAAAAATACAATTTAGCAACGTGGCAAATGTCTTTAGAATATAAATTCAATAAACCATGTATACCACTGTGATAGATGGCTTAAAAATATTATGAATTGTAGGAAAAATTACCAAAAGAGACAGATGAGACATTGGAGCAAAGTTTTCTGCTGAGTGGTGGAATAGAAACTTCTGTCGGACGTTCGGGAGGTGCAGGTAATTCCATGGAGCTCGGTTTGTCGGACTGCCTTCAAGACTCATTCAGAGGATTATGCTTGGCGCTACCGTTGCAGCAACACAGGTGTGCCATTATTGAATTTATTGAAATATACTATATTTTCGCAGGTAAATAATAATTCAAGAAAATATTATTACAAACATTTTTTGTTTTTATTTCACAGGTATAGACTTATTAGATATCCCAATGTCTGGAGAGGAGGAGATATTCTTCAGTGGCTGATAGATCATGGTAATCTGTCCGACAGGTAATTTCTACTGGTTTCTTGGGTTACCATCGACAAATCCTCAATACATTGCAATTTTATATACGATAGTTCTAAAAAAATGTTATCAATTGAATTGAAAAGTGCCTGCTATGTAAACTGCACCATTACTTTGACATTACCAGTAAATCATTTCCTTCTTTTAATAGTCACTAAATATTAAATTCCTGCTAATATCAGGTGGCCTTATGTTTTCAATGCATTCTGCTGTTACTTTGTGATAAATCCTGAGTAGCTAATGTGGCAAGTGCTTAGTTTCTTTGAAAAGTGTCGATTCTGATCTCTCAATCATAGAAGGTAATAGAAAATTTATCTTAGATAAAATTTTTTCCAGTATTTGGGTGAGAAAAATGACCCAGAATACTTATTTGGAGAGGGAATATCTTAATAGAGATAAAGCTACTACTAGAGAATGTTAATTAATTGATCAATGAGCTATGTGGTCAAAAAACTGAAGCGTTATTTATCATTGCATAACTACTGCAATGTGGTTCCTCAATGATATGAAAGATACATTTACAATTATTTTATTATTATCATAGATCCCATGCAATTGCGGTATGCCAAACCATGATCAACGAAGGTCTACTGGAATGCGTCACCGAGCAGCAAACATTCACCGACTATGCTCTTTACAAACCTGTAAATTTACCGCTGGTGGGCGACACAGGTATGATATTTTGTTCAATTGGAACATCAATAGATTTCCAGAAAAATTTCAATGGTTCAATTGGAATCTCTCGATGTATTGTAAAAATATTATATGCTTAGAAATGATTCTTTGCAGTTAACCCTTTTACGCCGAAGCAGCGCAATCGCGCTGCTTGGTACTTGTGCGAAATCGATGGGCAAGCGCTATCGCGCTGTGAAAACCATGTTCCACAACTCGAAGTGTTTTAACACACGTTTTATTATAATTTATGAATAATGTGGATCATGTAAGTTCTTAGGATTGACAAAATCGAATTCACAAATTTATTGACCCAAAAATGTTTTTTTTAATGATAAAACAAAATTGTGAACATATGTTAGTGAGGCGCTCATATTTCACCGAGTATTTATTGAATAACAGATATGTTATGCAATCTTATAATACATAATACATATAATACATGTATTTCATATCGAATCCGGCATAGAAATAGAATATACTTCTTAGAAAAAATGTCTTTTTTTGTTATCATGGATTCAAGAAATATGGAGGGGACTTGCGAACAATAGAAAATGGCACAAATATCTACCCTTTTTAAAATTCCATTCATCACTTTTTCAACAGAAAGATCATAAAATTCGTTACACTTGTATACACAATCTTATTATTTGCTCAACACACGTAAGCGTCAATAGAAAAAAAAACTCTTGCATACAGTGGCAGCCCGTCCATTGAAATTCTTGATTTACTTCACTCCCTGAATGAAAAAAACTTTTATATTTATAAAAAAATATTTTTATCAATAATTTCTTCATCATAAATAAATCACCTGTGTTTTATGCGAAATTGATTGGAAATTTCGTGGGTTATTTTGTTTTTCTAAAGATACTGCAAGTCTGAAGTTCTTATGGATAACCCGCCACTGTACATATGTATTTACTGGAATTTCTTTTAATTTATGGCTTTTCAAGTTGAAGGAGAAATTATTTTCAGTTATGTGTACACAATATTTATTCTTCAGTTTACTTCGGGCGGTTGTTGGAATTTAATTGTCACAGAAACCAATCGATATGCCAATGCATTTTTTAATTCTACGCCAACATCAACAGTAAAATGGAAATCTGTGACTGTTGGAGAAATGCGTGCTTTCATTGCCGTAATTTTTGAAATGGGAATAAGGCGACGACCAATCATGCATTCTTATTGGGCAAATAATTCGTGAAAAATACCATGGTTTGGTATGATGTTCTCAAGAGATAGGTTTTTGATAATTTTGAAATTTTTTCACCTAGTGAACAACAACAAACTTTTTCCTACAAATCATCCCAAATATGATCCGTGCGCAAAATTTGACCCAATTGTGCAGCATGCAAACCGAATTTTCCGACATCATTATATTCCCGAGAAACATCTAAGTGTTGATGAATCACTTGTAGGAACCAAAAATCATTCTACAATATCTCAATATTTGAGAAACAAGAAGCACCACAAGTGGGGAATCAAGTTCTAGATGATTTGTGACGCTGTAACAAATTACTGCTTGGAATTTTTTTGTTATCGTGGTAAAAAAGACAAAAATAATGCAGCAGCTGTAAAAAAAATGGACTGGACTATAAAAATACGTATCGAATGATTAAACTTTTTAGTGTTTTTACTGATAGACGATAGTTCGAAAAAATATTCTGCATCAAAGGTATGTGAAATATTTAACAAAAAATACCTCATTTTTTTATCACAAAATTAAAAATTTTGTGCAAATTATTGCAAATTTCATGTTTCTTATTTTTTTAGGTCGATCGTGTAAACTCATTTATTGTTTTTATAATTGTTTTATCTAAACTATAATATATCAAATGCAAAATAAGAAAAAACAGAAATAAATCCTTAAAAACTACATATTTACAAATTTTTTTTTAAACACAAAAAACTTCAAAAACTCCTTAGCGCTTTTAGCAAGTCCCCAAAAAAAAAAAGGCTAGGCGTAAAAGGGTTAAGAAAACAATTTACTAATTGTTTAAATACATGAGAATTGCGAAAAAAATTGGTAGTCATTATATTTTTGCATCACATTATATTTTTGTTAAATACTTTCATGATCACTACTACATGCATCAAATTCACCAGATATTTACCTTTTTATTCTTTTTGAAATAAAAAAAAATGCTATTATTATTATAACAAAACATTTAAGGTTTTGGTTCATTTAATGTATAATTGTAAATTAAAAAATCTTATTTTTAGCATCCAACCAAAGTGTCATGACAGGCAGCACATCATCTTACTGTCTCAACTTAAATGTGGCGGAAAATTCAGCTCACCTTGTTAGAGGACAGAAAAATGGTAAGCTAGCAAGCCTAATGAAAACTATTTTCCTGGGTAAATAAAGTCATAATTTCACACAACACTACAATGATCATGATAACATTCATTGGCATATGGAAACCCCCCAACAAACAATGCAGTGAGTCATTTTTGATCATTTTATAAGACAGCCAAAAAAATGTTGTTTATTTACAATTGATTGATCTTTAAGCATCGACTATTTCTTTTTGAATCCTAAGCTATTTATTTGCGAGTTAGTATCTTTTGTTAAGGTGTCAATATCAGAATAACAATAAAAAAAGGCAGATGGCTTCAACCGATTTCTGGTGACTGACTTCACTGGCCTGCTTTGAAGAATGCAGTATTTACATATAAATTAAATCATGAATAAGTCAATAAAACGCATTTTTTTAGTTTCAGATGTCACCACCGATTCCTTGAATAGTGATGTTGTAAATCCCATACCTTTACACACAATTGGTAAGCTATTTCATGTTTCCAATATAAATGTTGCAACACAGTGTGGGCAACTACTATTTGTTATTTTAAATGAATCAGAAAAAAAAAACAATTAGTAATTATTTTCTTATTAGTATTGTTGCAACAAGGCATTGTACACTGCCATTATAAGGTAAATGAAAATGTGTTGGTTAAACATAACTACTTTTTTTGTTGTTGTTATATATAATATTTTAATCGTAACTAATCAATAAAAACTTGCTAATAATAATGTATATTTGATAAATATGGTTAAAATTACAGTATATGTATACTCTGAGTGTGTTATTTTTTTTACTCATGTCGGTGGTATAATTAACATAACACTTGGATCGATAAGTCCCGGGACTAACTAAGAAAAACACGTTTTTTTGGCAAAATTCGACTTTATTCATCAACATAGTCTCCTTCAAGAGCAACACAATCAGTCCAGCGCTTCTCTAACATTTCAATACCTTTCTTGTAGAACGATTTATCTTTGGCCTCGAAATAAGCGTTCGTTTCGGCGATGACTTCCTCGTTGGAGTAGAATCTCTTTCCTTGGAGCATTTTTTTGAGGTCTGCAAACAGGTAGTAGTCGCTGGGGGCCAGATCCGGTGAATATGGTGGGTGTGGAAGCAATTCGAAGCCCAATTCATGCAATTTCGCCATTGTAGCGAGCGACTTGTGACACGGCGCATTGTCTTGGTGAAAGAGCACTTTCTTCTTTTTCATTTGGAGCCGTTTCTCACCGATTTCGTTCTTCAAACGCATCAATTGGACAATGTAACGTTCGCTATTGATGGTCTTACCTTTTTCAAGGTAGTCGATGAACAAAACTCCATGAGCATCCCAAAATACTGAGGCCATAACCTTAATGGTCCACATTTGCGTTTTTGGCCGCTTTGGACGCTTCTCACCGACTGCAGTCCACTCGGCTGACGACCGCTTTGACTCTGGAGTGTAGTGAAGGATCCAGGTTTCGTCCATTGTCACATACCGACGCAAAAAATCCGGTTTGTTTCGGCGAAACAGCTTCAAACAGCGCTCAGAATCAACGACACGTTGTTGTTTTTGATCCACTGTGAGCAAACGCGGCACCCACTTTGACAACAGCTTCCTCATAGACAAATGTTCATGCAAAATAGTGTACACACTGCCGTATGATATCTTTAAGGTGTCAGCTATCTCACGCGATTTTAATTTACGGTTTTAGAAAACGATTTGGTGGACTTTTTTGATGATTTCCGGGGTAATTGCCTCATTTGGCCGGCCAGAGCGTTCAGCATCTTCAGTGTCTGTACGACCACGTTTAAACTCAGCATACCACCGACAAATGGTTGTTTTTGATGGAGCAGATTCCCTGTAGTACTTTTCAAGCCATTGCTGAGCTTGCACTGTGTTTTTTTTCATCAAAAAACAATGATAAATCAACACACGAAATTGTTTCGAATCCATTATTCTGAGAATATCAAGACGAGCGTCACTTAAATCACTGTAACTCATGGACCAAACATCAGAATGTCATGAAATTTTGACAGGTATCTTTTGAAGGTTGGTACTTATGAAAAATCATACGGAACTTTTGTTGGCAACGCCATCTATGTGTCAGTCCCAGGACTTATTGATCCACGTGTTATGTGTTAAAAATATTTATATGTATCTTAGCTGCTTAAAATTTTTGCATAGGCAAAATGATCAATAGGAAAATAAAACTGAATGAAATCGATTTTTATTTAAAGCATTTGATTCAATTTGGCTCAATATTACATTATGCATAGAATATTAAAAATGTAAACCAGATAACCCATATAGTTGATACATTGAAACATTTCTTGTGAAATATGATAGGCCCGGATATTAATCAAATAAACAGAAAGGATGCATTCTTTTATATTACATTTATAAAATATAGGTGGTGACTCCACGAGGACGTGTTGCAGTTCCGTTATAGCTGCAGGAGCGGAGCATCTTCAATTACTCTTAGTGCAAGGCTTAGCTAGGGCAGGGCTTAATCTCTCGTGGGCATCTGTACTCCTGCCTCTCTGTCAGCAGGCAGCCAATATGATTCATCCAGGTGAGGATCTATTCTGTATCAACAGTATTAGAACACTTTCTTGTCAAAGACCAAATTCATACCTCTATCAAATAAGTAATGTGGAAATAAGGGATTGCTGTCATTGATAGTTGTTTAATTGTTGTGCAATATTATAAAATTCATCATTGCAGATGTATCTGCAGTCGAATGGGATGTACGTCGCTGCGTACGAGTGAAACGTGTCCCGGGTGGAGAAATGCGTGAATCTAGAGCTCTGAGCGGGGTAGTGTTCAGTAAGAATGTGGCACATCGGGGTATGCCTGCCGTTCTGAAAGAGCCCAGGTTGCTTCTTCTGAGGTGCTCATTGGATTACCAGCGGGTCGAAGGGAAGCTGGTTTCATTAGAGCCTGTCATAATGCAGGTATGAAGACACTGGATCAATTGAGTCAGAATATTTTGTTTTATTTAGATTGCTTTTAATTACATAGTAAAAATAAAGTTGGTTTACATAAATACAGTTATTACTTCATACAAGTTGCATTTCACTAAATAATCCTTTTTACATTATCGAAAACAAAATATTTGAGTATTGACGATTTCTTTCACTAAAGGGATGTTATGGATGAAATAAAAGCTATTTGGTGCCTGTTGTATCTGTTAATAAATTTGAACTTATTGGTCTTCAATGTGAATTCAACCATAATATATTTCAGGAACAAGAACATTTGCGCCATTGCTGTGCTCGCGTCGTCGCTTTACAGCCAAACGTGGTCCTAGTCCAGGGCAGCGTGTCCCGGTTGGCTCAAGATGAATTGAGGAAACGAGGAGTCACTTTAGTGTTGAATGTGCGACCGTCTGTCATGCAAAGAGTGGCAAGATGCACCTCCGCTGACATCGTGACTAGTGTAGACGCTCATATCGGTCGACCAAAATTGGGATTGTGCAAGGCCTTTTATTTACTCAATTGTAAGTTGTTACTATTGGCTACATCTAAAAGATGAAGTAACACCCAAAATTATATCTTTAACAAAGTCCGTGCCAGATAAATTGTATTTTAAATAAAAACGGGGCTTGGTGCTTACAAGTTTGAACATTTCATATTTTATTGCATTGAATGTTTGCATAGTGACAAAACAAAATTCCGATATTTCTATGATTTACAATTCGAATCTTGTATTCATTATTTTCATGAATTGTATTGCTCAATTAAATACACATAAAATTTTAAAATAGAAATCATACCCCATCAATCGATACCCCCTTGCATAATTGTCTATCTAATCATAATAATCTACTTCGATAATTCATATTGTTGTAATGTAAGAATAATTCAGTTAATCTATTTTACTAGATGATTCCAAAACTCTCATGGTCCTCGAAGGCTATACGAGTGATTTGAAAGCGTGCAGTGTCATCTTGCGCGGGGCCAGCTTAGAGGAGCTCGGCCGTGTGAAAAGAGTTGCGAGCCTCATTTTGCTTGCCGCATATAATTGGCGCTTAGAAAGCTCCCTACTCGGTGATATGGGGGCCACTTTACCAGTATCGAGCGCCTCTCTCATGTTCACTGACAACTCCAAAGATAATTCCCCAGAAAATAATGAATCTCAGACAATAAAAGAAAAAATTCTCAAAGAGGAAACGGGCAACCAAGCCGATGCTGGAATAGAATCATCAAAGAAAAGTGCAATGTTACTTCAAGTTGAAAAAAGTAAGGGTGCCATGGATCTCAAAGCAAATGGAGATATTCCAGGAAAGGAGGCTAAATTGTGAGTATGATCGTAGTCTATCATATGATTATAATGGAAACACTAGATTTGCTGAGCTAGTAATCATTTTTTAATCACCGTATTCCCTCGATTTTATGATACGCACATTAATAAAGAAAACTTTGTGCATTCATCCCATGTCTTCAAATGTATTTTGCTCTTCCCGAACACTTGGGGAATCATATTGGGAACTTGCAATTTATTGCAGTATCTATGTCACTAAGTACTTTCATCAAGACTAAACTTAACTTAACTAAACTAAGATTAAACTTCAGTTGGTACTTGTCACAATGAGTGAAACCGGTCCTTATTTAAGAAATATTAAATTGTGTACCAAATATTGTTTTTATTATTTAAATATAATTATAACTGAATGGCATTACGAAAGTCATGAAATATTCAGTAGACTTGCATTTGTTATCTTGTTTGTGAAGGTTATTCATGCCATGTTCACTTGTTTACAGATCGATAGCTATTACAGACCCTCTGACAACTGATCAGTATCTCAAGGTTAACAAACGCGCTGAGGGAGAACGGGGTTTGAGTTGCGGTATTACTGTAGACGACTTCAGTGATCCTCTCAGAGCGCACACCCAACACGTGTCTGCTGAGGATGAGGTCTTTTTACCTGTCATGCAAGGAGGGCAGGTCCACGACTCGGATTCTGACACTTTAAGAAATAGGTAATTGAATATTCTCTTAAATTATACACTAAGGTAAAAATATCACCGTATTTAGCTCTACGAAATTTTCTTTATTATAATAGAGTCATACCAAGCAAATGCCAATTCAATAAAGAGCGCGTTTTACAAAAAAATAAAATAAAAACAAATTTAGGATTAACCCTTTTGGTCTTAACTATTTTTAAGTGGTGCATTCTTAAAAGACTACAACTTTTTGCATAAACTACAATATGGTATTGAAGAAATAATGTGTTTACCTAAAAACAAAAGATCTTTTTCATTTCCAAAAGTATTTTTTCAAAAATAAGTTTAAAGATATTCGGGCAAAAAACAAAAACTTTAAGCTTAAACATAACAGACTAAAGATTTTCTTACTTGAATTTATTGATATTTGAAGCATAGGGATTAAATTAAATTTTTGATGTCAGTGCTGTATCATAACTAAATTGATTGTCATTTTGAACAGAATTTTCTTCACATATTACAATATTATTTTTCTTTGGATGTCATATAAAATAAGTTATAGTCTTGTAAAATTGGAGGTGTTGGAATTATGATGAGAGATGCGTGTTTATATTATAGATGGAGTACTGATGAGGCAGTTTTATCGATGTCTCCTCATGTGCGAATCTGTGCTCCATACTTGGAAAGTGAAGCGGGCCGCTGTTGTCCATTGCGGCAGTTTTACCGCCACCCTCTTTTTCCTGGCAGAGTTCCTGCACCACCAACTCCACGTCATAGAAGACACAGTGTTAAACCACGCCCAGAGGATTTAAGTTTCAAAGTAAGTAATTTAAGTATCTATTATATCATCAACTTATTTATATTAATTTTGTTGGATAAGGGAGTAATAATCATAAAATCTGTATTCATGCACTGTAATGAGCCATGAGTGATCCATGAACTCTTATGTTGATAGATACAGTTTGTTTCTTCAGTTGCATAGTATAGTTTCTTCAGTGTAATATAATGTCTGAAGATGTCGAAAGGTGACACCCGGATTGTTAATGACAAAACACGTGAAATTGTACAAAGTACCATACTTAATATTATTAATAGTACTATTAAAATCATAAACACTTAAAAATATATAATTATTCAAGCAAAAGTTAGACTTTATTACACGGTGCAAAAAATAGCAATGTATTTTAGTTCTACAAAATACATTGCTATTTTTTTCACCATGTTATAATGGAGTCATACCAAGTGAATGCCAATTCAATCAATTAGACTTTATTGTTTATTGTCAAAGGAATACATACAATAAGATTTTTTTTAGATAAATTTATATGTTATAGAATTATATCTCAACATATATGACACTTGTTAATGAATTTAACAATGACTATATCAGCTGTATCTGTCAATAGCGCTCCTTTGGCACAATAATTGAGTATTAATTGAGTATTAATTGAGTAATAATGTTCTGTAGTGATCAAATTTTCTCATTAAGAATTAATACTTTCAATATAATAATTCAATTTATCAAGTATGCTTGTTATTTTTTTTATTAAAAGGAGGCCCATCCCTTTGTGACGAAAGCTTTAGTTCAAGGTTCAGAAGGCAGCGAAGTGAGAGCTCTTTTGGCAAACTATCGCGCTACCGGAAGCAGATTACGACATGGTAATTTGAATAATTTCAAAGATATTCCTGCGCCATCAGAATGGTAATAGGTTTTCTGAACGGCGGTTTTCTCAATCATTGATATCCGAATTTTCTAACAGAATATTGCCTTTTTACCATTAAGGGTACTAGTGATCCACTTATCAACACCCTCACTTCCTCAGTAGTAAAAGTTTATTTACTGCATGTTTCAACAGCTACAAGATGTACCCTGTTTTCAAAGATACCTACAACATCATCAATGTAATATGATATTTTAGTTGTCCGACTTGACAATTGTTTTCATATAATCTTAGATCTAACATTACTGATTTATAAGTAAGTTTGCTTTACAATTCATAGATGCCAGTAAACATATTGCAAGCAAAAGGTTTCCAAAGAAATTTTTATTCTATTCTGGAAGAGACTTTTACATTTCATGGTATCATATTTCTTTATTATGTGTATTGCATGGAAAATTTACACTAAAATTATTTTTACTGGAAAATTATAGCACAATATTTTGAGATTTTTTTATGCTTATAGAAAATGTGGCATTGAAGAAGACCTCCCCAAAAGTGTCCACTGCTGAATCTGCTAAGTCTTCAATAGTCCCAACTCCTGCGGATCCTTTGGATCCTGAGCAACATCAGCGAATGCATTTACTCTTCTACAGCTATAGTACTCGATCAGCAAATGCGCCAGACTTTTGTATTAATCCTTGGTATGATTTAAAAAAAATTAACAGCACAGGAGTACCCTGGGTTGAAATTGAAATACATAAAAAATTTATATAATATCTGTAGGAAGACTTAAAAATAAATGTCAGTGTAGTTAAAAAGAAATTATTTCTAATTCAACTTTTTGAAGAATTTAACAAAAGTAGTCTCAACTCGGGATACACCCATAAGAGAACATTTCAAACAAGGCATTTAATTTATGTGTATAGTGATTTTTGAATTTCTGTTACCCTTACTAAATCAACAACATGTCGAATATATTTCATGTCTGAAATATTGATATGTACTAAATATATATATTAAATGTTTGCAGGATTGTTCGGATGGAGATGTACGGAAACAATGATATCCCTCTCGGTCTCTTTTTGGAGAAACACTGCTTTGCCCAGCAGAACCCGTGCACATCCAACTCGTGTCAGATTCCTCTGGTTCAGCACGTCAGGAAGTATGATCATATAGATATTCAAATAGATAAATTATATAGCAATTTAGAATACAGTAGCAGTGCAGAATGGAGTCCATTCATACAAACTCAAGAAAAGAATTTTAGTGTTTTTAAAATGTAACTGTTCTCACTTAATTTTATAATAAAAATAATAAAGGAAATAAGATTTATCTGTTACCAGAAGTTTCCACTTTGTTTATGTACATTCTCAAGTTCATTTTTCTATCTTTTCAGGTTTGTTCACGGTGACGGATGTATTATGGTGACATGTGGAACTGTTGAAAGCAGCACCACTCGGGGAGCTCCCCAGCGTCTTCCAGTTGATGAAGAAGGGAAACAGGTCATTGAGTTTTGTTTTTGATAGGATATGTAGGAACGTAGATAAGATAACAATCAAGGATACAAGTTTTTTTTAAATAAATAATTGTTGAATTCACATTTACTTGGTAGAACTCAATTATCATATGGAAAAATTGCTTGAAACTATGTAATTGTAATGGTAGTACTGATATTAACTTGAATGCTTTTTAACACTTTGTCTATTCAGCCATGTAAAATATATTCTAATACCAAATATTTCAAAAATTAATTCAGTAGTATTAGGAGATTAACTGGATAAATCAGGCTTTTTTTTTAATGCAAAAATTAGCTTGTGCACCCAAACTTTTGACACCGTTAACATTTCAATATTTTTGAGTATAAACATTAACATATTACAATCATCCATCTCAACAGTTGAGACGTTAGCTTTCAGTGGGTTAACAACTTCAAAGAGTTTATGATTTTTTTCATTTTTGTCATTGGTATACTTATATCTTGAATGCTATCGAGACTGAGATATAATTTTTACTATACAGAGTGTAATGTGGTGGTGCCGCTGCACTTGCTGTACCGAAGGAGGAGGAGGGGGAGGAGGCGGAGCCTGTTTGAGGCCGCCGTCGTTGGCTCTTTCGCTGGCTAAATACTTAGAATTGCGGCTTCACGCTCCGAGATACACACGGGCTAAATCCTGTCATCATTCCATAAATCAAGACCATGCTCACTACTTTGCATGTGGCAACACAACAGCTTGTTTCAAGTATAGTACATCTATTTATTAACAAAATGGCTGTTACAAACATTGAAAAATCAAACAAAATTGTACATTTATGGAATAAAATCTGACTCTTCAATTCGATCACAATTGCAATCTTTACACCTCTTGTTTCTTTGTGGAATAGGTACATTAAGATAAAGTCTTGGGACATATGTTTACCACCGCTCAGTATCGCTACTCATCACAATACCAGGGCTACACGATTATGTCTGATCAATCAAGTCAAGGATCTTGTTTTAAAAGGTTGGTAGCTATGATTTTAACTATTGCGGTATTTTGTTAATTACATATCCCAGCGATACTCTGACTTGTGAATATAAAACTAAACCAAGAATATCATTATATTCATTGACCCTCTTTTATTCTATCGGTCAAAATCGATGGCAGAAATTTTGATATTTTCTTCTTCTTTTACAAGCATAGATTTCTCTTTTAATCTATAAGAATCATGAATGTTTTGCCACATTGTATTTGTTTGTTTAGTTATAACTGTTATTTTAGTTAGTTTATGTAAATCATTTTTTTTGATTAACTTAAGTTGTGGTACAAATCAGATGAAACTATCTGGCATTAATTTATTTGTCAAATATCATTTTTCTTGCTAGCTTTCTAAAGTCACTATAGCGATGAAATGTATGAAACTTTTTATTTTATTTAAAGACTTATAACTCAATTTCGAATTGTGTTACTCCTTTTATTGGGACTAAGATTTTTTCCTTTTAATACACATCTCACCTCATACAAGTTTTTTTCTACGAAAACTGCTTGTTATTTAGTTACCCAACCTCTCTTTTAATGAAAATATTAGGGATAGAAAGGGCTAGTGGTTAGCTAAATGCTCACGGCACTCCTCGTTTTTAGGATCAGATCGTAGCAGCAAATTTTGAAATATCAAAAACACAACAAATTGACTGACAAAAAAATAGTTTTTCAGTAATAATAATACTTGATCCAATAAAAGTAATGATATATATCTTATTTCTAGAAAATGAAGTTTTTGGCAACATCGGAGATGGAGATTCTGACAAGGAACATGCATTGTTTAAACAACACGTTGACCAGATTCAATATAACTTGACATCAACCTCTTTACAAGAGCAGTGCACTAATGCAGGTATAGATTTTACTGAAACCTTCACTGTTCAATCCGTTTTACTGTATAGCTTAGACATTATGTTGACGTCAATTACATATGATGAAATTCATGGAATGTATTGACTATTTATTGAGTAGCATTAGTGTGCTGCACAGGTAATCGAATAAATAACAAAAACAATTGAATTCATTCTTTTCATTTCAGGCGTCGTTCGATGGCTTTGGAGCATATCTGATGCACTTATCATCGGAGAAAAGATGCTTCAGGACGCGCACGACAAATGGGCAGCGCAGACTTCAGCTAAATCTGGTTTTAAGCTACCGCAAGATATAAGTAAGTTTATAATGATACTTTTTGGAATTCACTGAGAAAATCACCGAATGACTTAGTTTCTTAACACTTTATGGTCGGGAAACGAAATATTTCATTTTTTGCAGACTGTCGTTTGTTTGCGGAACCCGATAAAATTCGTTTTTGTATCCTGTCGGCCGTTTGCGGGACCCGACTTCTCTCGGGCTCGTATTTCGGCGTGAAAAAAAACGCACGGCAATACGACAAAGACCTTTTTTTTTGACAAGTGGCAATAAAACTCATGAGTTTTTATAAACCCGAGTGTTCCTATTCGGAGACGCATGTCTCGATTTACATCATTCAGATTTCAAACTTCCAGTGGTTCTAAGCTTGCAGGAATTGCAAGTATATATAATTATATAGTAAGAATAAATATATTATCTTTTACATAGGATGTTTTAAAAATTTAATATTGATGAGATGTGGAGTGCCATTTACATAATTGAGAATAGGTTTTTATATTCAGCTTAGAAATATAATGAAATTAAGATGTAATCAGAGTGTTTATGATTTATTTTTAAAGATCAAATGTCACATATCATTTCTTTGAAAATTTCAATCAAAAATATTGTTTTGTTTAGAAGTTGTGTCGATTTTAAGAAAGTAATATTTTTTGTTTGTGCTAATCGCAAAAAACGCCCGCTACAGGCTTGAGTATATTGCTCGAGGGGCACAACCACAAAGTGTTAAGATTATAAAGTAATTAATGACATTACTAGCAGCTGCAGAGAATAAATGTATTTAAATGAATAAAACGCAATTATTAGTAATCTTCTACAATTTTATGTGAAAGTTTTATTTTATTTATTTAAATGTAATGTCTTTATATTTAAATAAATAATATTAAAAAGAGGCAGTCAACATCTCAAAAACTGTGATTTGTGTGAATACATATGTAACTAAAAATTAGTTTCAAAATAGTATTTTAATTTTATTATTGTAATTTTGGTAGTTTTTCACTTAATATTAGTGATATGGAAGAGTTAGTTTTAAGATGTTACTGTTGATTCTCGATGGAACGGCATTATATCCATATAAATCATACATTTTTTCGTATTCATTCCACAGTATTATGTGAATAGAGACCAATTGATAAATAATATTGTTTTTTTTTTCAGTTGATGGGAAACTGGAATCTGATGATCCAGGACAGCCCGACTTCCATGCTGTTGATTGTGTAGCAGGTATTTAGTCAAAAACTTTTTCATACTTGTATACTACATTCAGGTTTCTACTTTTCTGTATCACATATATTATGAAAACACATTTTTAGACACATCACACACATCTTTAATCATATTTTTCTCATAAATAAAATGTTTCACAATTAGCCACATTCTATAGTAAAAAAATACCTTTTGTATCTCATTAAAGTTGCTTTATGTCAAAGTTTTGGCTGGAATGTCACAATTTAGAAAATTTTACCTCGCCTACGAACACATGTGTCATATATATCAAACAATTAATGCAGTTTTTTTACTAAGAAAATATTGATATCAAAATTTTATACATATAAATGAAAAAAAAGAATTTCTTTTACACAGAACACAGCAACAAAATTGTATATTTCTTCAAAATACTGAATATTGGGTACCATTTTTTGAAGCCTCGACTAACACATCATAAAAATAATCTTTGCTTAAGTGAAAAAAATTGGCGGAAAGAATAGAATCATTTTTCACTAGTATTTATTTAGTACATAAGTACTAAGTTAAATTAGTGAATGACTTGAGATTTCCTATAGGAAAGAGTAAAAAATTTCACTACAAGTTTGACAAATATCTTTTGCCATGTAACGCATGCATTTTAATTTTATTTACAATTGTTTTTTATTATAAAAGACCCATATGTCGGTTTACAAATTTTACAAGACAAAGATTCCATCACTGCATGCTTTCACTATATTATTTGCTTTTTTTATAAACACATATTTATTCTGAAAACAATATATTTATTGTGTAACAATGTAATCCTCCCCTCTAGATTGCTTGGAGATTTTTTTTGTGTACATAAGTTGTTTCGTTAAAAAATGACATTACTATAAATGTCTTATGCATTTCAGATAGCCGTGGTTTAGCTAGTAATTCCATCGAAATAGATCACACAGGTATTTATACAGATAAAATAGATATCATTTTTTGGGTTATACACTTGTAAAGTTTTCACGCATTTATGCGGGTATCTCTCTGGCAATAAGCGGTTTCGTTCTAACCTTTTTGATTTAACACAATAGAAAAATGCATTCAGTCAACTCTTTCATGAATGTAACAGAGATAAATATCTTCATATCTTTTTTAGGCTAGATCGGTGGTTCTCAGGTGAAATTTTACTGTGGTCACATTATAAACATCAGTAGTCCTATGAAAAAGTCTTGTGGCTGCACCAAATCTTTGTTTTGAGATGTAATAAAAATAGTAAATGCATTTACAAAAAAAAAAAAATACTTTTGTGAGTTATTTGGGGTAAACAACTCGACATAATGCTGGACAACTTAGGTGTATCCAATCAATTTCAAAATATTAATAATTTTACTAATTAGTTTGTTAAAACACATTTTTGATCATTTTAATATTTGAAAATTCATATGATTCCACATGTTTTGTCACTAACGACCCGGGTTTCGTCTTTCGGCATCTTCAGGCATTCTATCACACATATGCAACAGAGCTGACAGTTCTAGAATTCATACAAAGATTCAACAATTGAATTTGATGTTGAAATTCCATCAAGCACCTTCAATCGACATCATAAATTACATTTTATATTTATTATGAAGCTGTTGGTGGCCACACGTGAGAACTCTAGTTTAGATTTATTTGTAATCAATTGATATATTGTCCAATTAAATTTGCTATTTATTTATTATTACAACTACACGGTACAAAACTTACAAATTATCAATTCAATGCTTTTGCACCGTAATATATTAACATATTTATATATAAAAATTCAACAAATACACAGTAAAACAATCAAGAAGGATTGCAAAAAAAAAAAGAAAGTCAACCAAGTAAGCTCATGAAATGTCTACTTTAACTGAAAAAATAGCATTCGTCTGAGCTCACTTTCGTCCACATGAAATATGTCAACATCCGAAGCAATACTGTTGAACATTGTTAATGCTCTTACCATTGGCATCCCCATTGGCAGACTGGTTCTACACTTTGGAAGAACAAACAAATTATGTACACGATTTCTTAAAAAATTATCCGAAACATATAAATTGATATTATTAAGGATGGCAGAACTTTCATTTTGGCCTCGAATTAATCGAAAGAAAAATGTGGCTAGATATATTTCTCTTCGATTTTTCAAACTATTAAAAGTGACCATACCTAAAAGAAAGTCAGTTGGTAAAGCCACGGATAGTATCCGTATGCCCTCAAGTAAAGAAGTCTCAAAAATTTCTTCTGAACCTTTTCCACCATAAGGGCATATTTCAAATCTCTTCCCCCCAAACAATAGACCCACTCTCAAGCCTACTTCGCACTAAGATATTGTACAATAATATTAAAATTTTAACACCTGAAAAGGCTCTCGTAGTACGTAGGATAAAGCCCAACATTTGCAATGCTTTGTTGCAGGTAGTCCTGATGTGACTATCGAAGGTTAGTTTACTTTCGAATTGTACTCCAAGATCCTTCACTGATGAAATTCGCGAGAGAGTTCTGCCACTCATTGAATAGCGGAAAAATAACAGTTGTGACCGTCTAGTAAACGATAAAAGATTACATTTGTCTATATTAAAATCGAGTTTATTACTCCTTCCCCATTCTACTATATTGACTATATCGGACTGGAGACGGAGACAATCATCAATTGTGGCAATTTGCAAAAACAGTTTCAAATCATCAGCAAATAATAAGAATTTAGCATTTTTTATGACGTTTACTATGTCATTTACAAATATAGTAAACAGCAATGGCCCCAAGTTCGAACCTTGTGGAACACCAGAATACGTGCAGAACGGTTGGGATTCAAAGAGCCCATACGATACTTCCAAACAATCTAACAAAGCTATCTGACAAACCTATCACTTGGAGTTTTTCCAAAAGTATGTCATGATTGACTTTGTCAAATGCCTTCGAAAAATAATTGTAGGAACAGTCAACTTGCAGGCCTTTGTCCAATGCCGTCGACAGGTAACTCGTGAACACCATCAAGTTTGTATCGGTTGATCTTCCGGTTCTAAATCCATGCCGTTCATTTATTATAAATGGCTCAAATTTTCTTAAAATCAATCTATGCATAATCATCTCAAGAACTTTAACTGGCGCTGAGAGAACAGCTACTGGTCTATAATTTTCCACTGATGATTCTGCACCACATTTAAAAATTGGAGTTATCTTTGATATTTTCCATATATCCGGAAAAATTTCTGTTTTCATTATCAGATTAAATATGTAACATAAAGGACTCTTAATTAAATCAATACATCCCTTCAAAAAAGATGTTGGTACCCTGTCGGGTCCAAGCGAGCGGGAATTCTTTAGTTTTTTAATAAAAAAATGCCACATCTCCTTCAGAGATTTGCATTGTGTCAATGAATTGGGCACCTTTTGTTTGATTTTTTAAAACAGAATTTGTGTTAAGGTGTGGTTTGTCATTTGAGTACACGGATCTGAAATGACCAGCAAACGCTTCTGCCACTCCAGGACCAGTCACTGCATGACCCTTCCAATTCATTGACTCAGCAAACTCATCATCCTTTCTGACAGAACGTATATAATTCCAAAAAACTTTAGGATTATCGCGTATACAATCTTCCATCATACCCAAATATGTTCTGTAGACTAATCGAACATTTTGTCTCAGCTTCGTTCGAAGTTTACTAAAAATTTCATAGTCTCGAGAACTTTTTGAAGTTTTCCAGGATCTATGATATATATGTTTTCTTTGCATGTCCCTGACAATTTCTCCAGAAAACCACCTCGGATATCGCCTTTCATCACGACATGGTAGCCTTCTTGCAAAACATACATCAAAAATATTATAAATTATAGCATAAAATTGAGTAACCGCCTCATTCACATCACAATGCTCGTAAACCTCACTCCAGTCAACTTCACTCAATAACGAATGAAGTTTTCCAAAGTCTCTGCTTTTAAAATTCCATCCCCTCCATAAATTAGTATTATGGGGTGGAAGCTTAGATTTAGATACTCGAGAGCCATGAACATTGTATAGTAAAACTAAAGAAGGGTGATATATATCCTCATGCACTAGCGGGGACATACACCATGTAACCAATAATTTACTGTTACTAAAAACCTTGTCAAGTAATCCATTTCTCGTGTTCAAAACATCATTGTACTGAGAAAATCCGAAAACTGAACACAGGAATTCCAAGTCACTCCTGACACTGTTATTGCTGCGAGCAGAGTCCAAATTAAAATCACCCATAACAATGATCTTCCGACCACTAAGCAAGCTAAATCTAGACAGTAAGCTATCAAAAAATAGTTTATATATCTCCAGTGTACTCGCTGGAGGAAAATATAATGCACAAATATAGGTAGTCTCTCCAGCACAGGTTAGTTTGACCCAAAGATCTTCGTTAGACGTCTCTAAAACATGGAAACGTTCAGCCTGCAAACCTTCCATACTTCTAATACCCAACAAACAACCTCCACCCTGCTGTGGCCTGCACCGGAGTCTCGATCCCTTCTATATACAGTATAATCACCACCAAAATATTCATGACTGAAGACACTGTTATTTAGCCATGTTTCCGTTAATGCTATGACATCATAGTCATCAACCAAAACATTAGCAAAAAAATCATCACATTTTGTCTTTAAGCCGCGAACATTCTGGCAGTAAAACGATAATGTTGATCGCGATTTATGTCAACTTAAATTTAACCGAGGTGTTTCCATTTTTGTCACCCATTCCTTGATAAATGAGTGATGTGGCCAATTGAGTGATGTGGCCAATGCCTTCAAAACAAGTTTCGTTATTTTTGATGGAATCCCTACCTTAAAAGATGCGTATTCACCCTTTGATTTTAGTTTCACTACAGTGAATTTAGCGGGCTCAATTTTATTCAAATATTGATTTATATTTGTGATCGTGGTTTCCGGGTGAAAAGGATAAAAATGATAACATTTCACTTCATTATTATCATCCCTTCGCTCACTCATACTTCCACGAACAGCAAGACGGCGTTTTTTCACAACAGTTGACCACCCATCCACTGTCCGAGGAGTACAATGTACATCAGATATATGTGGAATCACATCTTGACACTTCTTAACGCTGGATATTTTCAGAGGCTCCTTACTTGTTTGCGTTTTTGAGGTGTCTTGTTTTTTAGCATGTGATCGTGTCTGAATCTTTGTAGTAATGTTTACTACATCGATCGGTAGTGATTTATTTATTTTTGCGGCTTCGGTTGAAACGGTATCATTAGTCATTTTGATAACATTTTAAATGACATTTTGATCAATGAGAACTGTCAGTTTGCACTCCTTGCAATTCTTCATTTTTATTTTGATTGTTTCTACTTTTAACAGTAAAGCCTCCATGACCTTAACCTGTTGACGCACTAAGTCCACGAGTACAGTACAGTAGAGTACAGTCCTACAGTAGTGAAACACACGTATCACAAAATAATAATAAAAGAAAGTTAAGACAGCTTATGCACGTCTAATCGATACGGCGGTTCTTTTGTTTTTCTCAAAATACATACTCTTATCAATTTATGCAGGAGTAAAATGCATTTGAAAATCAAATACTTTTCTTCTTGAATTCTATTAATCATTCACAAAGAGATACCTGTATAAGTACAAATATTTTATAGTTTATTAATGTGTAAATTATTTAAGCCACTTTTTTATCTAGTGAGCTTGATGTAGTGTTTGTTAAATGTTTTCCGAATTATAATTTCATTTCAGTTTACATTGCTTACCTTATTCCCTTTGTATCACAATAATGTAATGCACTTACAAATGAGTTGTAACGTTTAACTAAAATTTAATCCTTGAGAATTGATGTGACTGGATTGAAGCGTGTTTATTGGCTGAATACAGTATATAATTAAATACTAAGTGTCAAATTTTGCTACGTTATATGTTCAGGAGAAGAGGAAGAAGACAAGGGTGATAAACGAGGACTACGAGCGATGCTTTCTCAGCTTCTCAATAATTCGCAGCCTGCTCATAGGGTGAATAGTTTTATTTGTTTTGCCTTAACAAAATATTATTAGTTTGTTCTTTTGATCAAGTTTAATCAAAAGAATTGAACTGTCAGTGATGGAGAAGTATTTTTTTTACTTGTAAAATATAATTATTTTATTACAAATCATTTTGAAAAATGACATATGCTTATGCAAAAATTGACGTCATTAATACAAATCATCATTTTCGTAATTGAAAATAATCAAAACTAAATAACTTAATGAATAACTGATTCTCAACCAATATGTGAATAACATACTTACGATAGTTTACTTTTTTATTTAATGTGACTTCATAAAGTCGAGATTTTAGTGTATTCCTCATATATAAAAAATAACACAAAATTAAAATAATATATTTCAGAATGGAGTATTTCTGTGTGATGGAGTAGTTCCTGTCGTAGTTCTAGCTGGTGAGGTCAGCTCTTTAGTAGCTGCTGCACTCGCATCTCTACAATATCACAATCTGCTGGTGACCGCCTCACATAATAAAGGGTGTGTGATATGAATTTCACTTTATTTTTCAGTACCTTTAGTAAATTCTATATTCAGGCCTAACAATTATCTGAAAAATTGTGATAATTTGCTGTGTCCAATTGTAAATGATCTGGTCTATCAGTGTACTCAAGAGAAGAAAGCAACAACAGCATTGCCTCAATTTATACCCTGATAATCCTCGAATAGCATGGTTTCACTGGCTCTGAAATTATATTTTTATATGTCAGTTGAAAACACTACAGCTTACAAAATTGTCCACTTAGAAATAAGTTACCATTTTAATAATAAACATATAAGTTTAAAATTATTTAAAACAAATTATTTTTCCCACAGAGCTGCATCAGACACTGATGAAAAGGAAAATGTCGGCTGTGGTGCAAAAGATAAATCAGAAAGTGACGGCAAATCGAAAAATTCCAAAAACCATGAACACATTGATGTACAATTACATAAGGTGCGCAAAACACTTTCATTAACAAATGTTTACTTTGTTGATCGATTTACATACATATATTACAATTAAAATGTGAAATCTGATACATTGACAGCAGTTTTAGTTCAAGTTTATATTATTACAGTTCATATTCCCTTTTACATGTCAATGTATGAATTAACAAAAAAGTATGCAAACCCACTGTTGAATGATGGACCAAGTAGAAATGACATTACTGTTCTATTAGGTTAAGTTAGTCAGATGTCATGTTAGATGACAGTAAAACATGCATACACAGCAGTGGAGAGTGACTGGCAACTATTATTTTTAAATTTGTGGACAAGTTAACTATGTATGTGTTGTTTAATGTACATATTGACTTTTTATAGTGTTAATGTGTTCGCTTGTGTTAATTGCACCTGGCTAAAATGGAAAATATATATATACATTGACTAGTGATTTAGTTCATACTTTACCTATAACATTTACACATATATTTAAAAAAAACACTTTCATAGGACGGGTTATCCTGCCGTGTCTTCCACGCGATGCACTTTGTGAAGCTTCGAGCAATGCTGTTGTGCCCTTTGCAACGTAACTCCCACATTGAAAATGATTTCTTGCTTAAACCTGATCAAGGAGATTCAGAAATTCTAAGCAGTGACAAATCTACTGAGCCCCCTGCTGATGGAAACCACAAAGACACCATAGTCGATCACCCGGCTTGTCAGTTGTCTGAAAAAGATATCAATATCGGCGAGACTTCTCCAGCTATGGGCTTGAAGAGATCTTCAGAGAAAAAAGCGAGCATTGGAAAGGTGGCGGGGAATGGAATCGATACTCTAAGTGAGATTGAAGAGTCATTTATCAGATCACTGAGTCGATGTGTTCCTTGGGCTGCACGAGGAGGAAAATCTGGATCCACTTTCTGTAAAACAAAAGGTCAGTTGAAAATTATATTCTTGCATAGTATTATTGTATTTATGTTGGAAGTTGAGTTTATATTATCATGATTGTGATAACTTTATTTATGGGTGAGTTAAATGCATTTATGTGCCCAAAGTATAGTCCACGAACTACAATGTCAAAAGTTGAAGGTTGAAAATATCCCTGTATTTTGTATCACATGTAACACACCACAAAATATTGTCTATTCTCAATAAAAATGCTAAAACTGGTTTAAGCATTATTATAATTTGGCTAATTTGGTTCCGTTTGTTTGTGAACAACATATGTCAAGTATGTTATTGTTCGTTTGTTCAAGCGGCTCTCCCAATCACTTAAAAGTTTTAGCCATTTAATTCATTCCTTTGCAAATAACGCATATGCAGTATAGATACAAGTACTTACAAAATATTTATTCTCATAAACTTTTTTACGAATGTTTTAGATGATCGTTACATACTAAAGGAGATGTCAAAAATGGAATTGCAGCTGTTTATGGATTTTGCTCCTTCATATTTCAACTACATTCAGTCTTGCCACCAGAACAACCTCCCTACATTGCTCGGTAAGTACAGTCTATAAGCGAAACAGCATAACATAGTAATATGTAACATATAACATCATGTGTAATTGGCATGAAACAATTCAAAATCCACTATATTCTTCAGATCTGGTGACATTAGATTACTGCCATTTCAGATTGATTGCAAAAATTCAAAAATGCTGATGAGGCGACAAGGAGGCTCTATGAATATTTTGATTTAGAATGAAAAGTGATCAAAAAACTTTCAAAAAGGCTTAAGATGTCATAATTAGCAACAAATGTTAAATTGTCAATTATAAATATGTTTGATTAAAAAAACTTCTTTTTCTTTCTAAATATCAACATTATTTTTGGTTTTACTTATTAAGTGAGATAAAAATATTTTTCAACATACCATATCCAATGTTCAGGTGAGCTATTGTTTGTTACTTTTTAATAAAATACATATTTTTTGATACTATGATATATTTTAGGTCGCATCGTTGGAGTCTACCAAGTTGATGGAGTTGGAGGTGTAGGAAACGGTGTCTTAGTGATGGAGAATCTCTGGCATGGCCGAACAGAGCTGGCGAGGCGCTTTGATTTGAAAGGGGCACGTAGAAATCGGCTAGCTGAACAGGGACCTCCAGACGTCGTACTTCTCGATGAGAACCTCTTAAATTGTATGAACACAAGTCACTGCCTTAATATCGAATTCTAGTCATGCCAATATTATTTTGATAATAATTTACATTTCTTTGTACAGTGCGATGGGAAAGTCCTCTTTACCTGCAGTCTCACTCTGCTGGTGTCCTTTCTGCAGCAGTCAAACGAGATACGGACTTCCTCGCCACGCATCAAATCATGGATTACTCTTTACTCGTCGGGCTCGATGAAGAGCGACAGGAACTTGTTCTTGGGATAATAGGTAAATTAATAAAAGCTTTCAATATTTTTAATGGATTTGGCAGTAATTTTTTGGAAGTTAATTTTGAACTTTTTCACTTTATTTATTTAAGGAATAGGGTTAGTTAACCCTATTCCTGTAGTTGGTATAAACGTATGAGCTTAACACATTTTTATTTAATTTATGATATCGACTGAAGGTGCTTGATGGAATTTCAATATCAAATTTGAATTGTTACAACTTTGTACGGTTCCACATGTTTTGTCACTAACGACCCGGGTTTCGCCTTTCGACATCTTCAAGCATTCTATCACAGGGATGCAACAGAACTGAACTGATGCAGTAGTGCATAATTCTGTTGCATCCGTGTGATAGAATGCCTGAAGATGCCGAAAGGTGAAACCCAGGTTGTTAGTGACAAAAATGTGGAATCGTACCAAGTTGTAACAATTCAAATTTGACATTTTTATTTGTTTAGGTTAATCAAAAAATATATTATTTAGAAAACCAAGATTTTTTCTTGCATGAAAATATTAGCTAAAATTTTCATTGGTCCACAAAAGAGACACTTCTATAATTCCTTAGATTAATTTTTATAATTGTGAAAGCTGAATGCTTATTGTCTAATAATTTTTGTTCTTCTCCTACTTTCTCATAGATTACATTCGTACATTCACATGGGACAAAAAGCTAGAACACATAGTAAAGAAAGGTCTGGGCTCAGGGTTGCCCACAATTGTTTCCCCGGAGCAGTATAAAGCGCGTTTCTGCAATGCAATGCGAAAATACTTCCTGCAGAGCCCAAACCAATGGGAGGATCTCGACAGAGGCTTGATATCAGATTTAAACATGACCACCAGTTGATAAACATCTTTCATTTCATATTATTATGTTTTTGTTTTCTGGTTTGATTATTTTAATATCAAAAGTTTTATTAGTATGTTTATTAGTCATTATGTTTTTAAAAGCAATATTTCAAAGCTTTCTTAGTTTTTCATTGATACCTACAACGGGACTCGGATCTTAACACTCCCAGAACAGTGCTATCTTCGCAAGTGATTCTAATTGTAGGAATACGGATCATATACTGACATTTCTATTTATATTACATCTATTGTAGTCGGACAAACCGGAACATTGACAATTCCGAACAGTGATAAATGAATGTACACCAACAGAATCAATTTAACACTGAGGAAAAATAAAATGTATAACTATAATTTAATTCGAATACTAAATATTTTTTGTTATAATTATCATGATGTTCTTAAAAGATTTATTTAAAATTCACAATACATATATTCTTGATAATAAATATACGTAAAACATATTGATTATGAGTACTGAAGAAAATTGGAAAACTGAGACCTTCTTAATGCGTTTCAATTATGTAATATATTTCATTATTCAGTTTATTATCTTCACTACCTGCATTTATCACATAACACTTATCTGATTGGTCGAGTTCTGTCACCAAACCTACATCACTATATGTATAGTCTTCTCTAACTTAAAAGTATAAACGATTAAAACAGTGATAAATTTATGAAAAAAAAAAACATAATGAATATGACCAACTCATTCGTTGTGCATAAGAATTTCATTGCATTGACATATATTTCCTCATTTTTTGGTCATTTTTACCAGTTCACAATAACAAACTTTAAATTGCTGAACACACCACCTAGATATCTCATTTTATTTCTTTTATTTTTCAAGGAATGTGATATTTTATCATTCAAGCTTGACTATAATTTATTATCAATATAACAAAAGTATTTCTTAACTACCAATAAATACACATTAATTATATGGACATATTTTGTATATTTGACAACCTAGCTGTAGAAATTTAAAAATATGTTGACCCGGAACTTTATTATTCCAATTAAAGATATTTATACTCACAAAATGAGATGGCTGTCATTATTTAAAGAAAATATAAACTCATGTAAAGTATTACCTTAGTTGTTCATGTATGCCTGTAAATATTAGAAAATTTTAAATGTGCTTACTTGGGTAGGCATGTTGATATACATATATCTGTGTACATTTTACTAAGTACTGTAATGAAATAATTAATTAATACTCTTCATAGTCTCAGGATGTTTCCCTTCTCATTTATGGATTTCCAATATTTGTTTTAGTCAATTTTTAAATATTATTTTGTTTTTATTATTCCATTATTATTTTTATATTATTTAATTTTATTTTATATTTAAGAGTTAATTTTTGCAAATATTTCAATATCAAACAAGAAGTAATCAACTGACAACGTTTTACAGTCGAGCTTTAAATAGATCACTGAAATATTATTTGGCTATAAAATTTTGTATATTTTTATAATACTTTCTTATAATTACAATAATAAATTCAACATTTAGACCAATTATCTGCGCCAAACTTAATGTCTCATTAACCCTTTCAGAGGGCCAATATATCTTCAGCAAAGCTTCAATGGCTCAAATATTAAATTGTCGCACAAAAAGTCAATAGTAAAATTAACATGAAAATATTTATTATTGTTTTTTATAACATGACAGAAGAGTTTGGGTCAATTGATCGTCCTTTTCCTTCCGATAATATATTTCTCCTTTGAAGATTTTTATAAATAAT
The DNA here is from genome assembly GCA_028555115.1 of Himalopsyche japonica. Taxonomy (NCBI): domain Eukaryota; kingdom Metazoa; phylum Arthropoda; class Insecta; order Trichoptera; family Rhyacophilidae; genus Himalopsyche; species Himalopsyche japonica. Next base: position 388,016 of record JAHFWJ010000634.1, read on the forward strand.
CGCATTTAGCACTTGATTAAAATTGTGCATTCAGATATTGAGGGTTCACTGTAAAGTCATGAGTTTATGTTTTGTTACACACTCATGAGCAAAAATGCAAATAAATTTGTGATAATCAGCGTAACGTTACCATATTAACGAGTTACTATGTTACAAAAGAAACCAAATAAAAGATATACACCATTTTCCATGATTTGTTTTATTCCAAGCAGGGTTTTCTTTCAGTTTTTTTCCAGAGGAGATAAAAGTTGCAATCTTATTAATTTTTTGTTTTGTCTATAATTAAATTGTCATAGTTTTGATGATGTTGTGATCTTTCATGGGTTATACAACTCTTTTTGTCTGCTCTAAATGGCTATGAGTTTTAATATATATGGGTGAAGTTTTTGTACACACAAGTGCATTTTAACTTATTACTTGTTTTGAAGGCCTAATACAATTTGAAATCGGCTCATCATCATTGTTGTTCCACTCCGAAACATTACAGTTGGAACAGCAGGAAATTACTTCGTCTGCACATGGCATATCTTTTGGAAAAGTTGAAAATGTTTAGTCATCATTATTTCCTTCTTCGTATCGTAATCAATTCAATGGCTTCTTCGAGGCAAATATAGTTATTTAAGATTATTAAGCTGTGACAGTCGCCATTATAGAATCTTAATGAACACTTTTAAAATATTGGTATATGGTGCAGGATACAACAAGAGATAAACCAGTACATCTATATCATTGAGATGTTGAGTTAATACTGACGGCTGTCAGCTGTGACCAGTGACCTGCCATGGTTACTGAAATAAGATGTTTTGTGGAATATACTCAATCACTTTTAAGGTGTTAACAGCTAACTTTTAAAAAAAGTATGCTGTCACTTCTTGATGGAAGTGAATATTTAAAAATAACACATTTTTAGTGCCATTTCCACGATATGTTTTATATCAGGATCCACTCTTAATTCTTACTCTGGAACTATCCATAGTCTGTTTGGTTAAAAATAAGGATGATGGCCGTGACATGGGACCTTCCGCCTGGAAGCAAAGCTATTGGATTCTGGTGATAGGAGATTTTGAAGAATTCATGTAGTAGATATATTCTTGAAGAAAAATAATCAAGAAGTTTCATTTACAAAGTTTTTATTGCTACAAAACAAACATATAAATAATATTCTAATGTGTTAATAATAAATATGATTGAAACATTCTCAATCACTTATTTAACTTTTTATTATCCATGCACAAAATTTCACATTTCTTGGATAGCAAAATGTCATTTTACCGGTAGTATTAGCATGTTGCTACTAATGTTCTATCAAATTACAATAATTTTTTTCTGATGGATTCAGCAGTAATTTTGTGTTTTTTTGGCATAACACAAAGAATAGCATTGTTATTCGACTGGTGTAAATATGCTTCTTAGAAATAAAAACATATGTGAAGACTGTTTATCAATTTTAATTCGATATAATGATTTTCTTTTGAGTTAAAATAATGAAAACATATGGCTTTCAGTCTTTAGATAATAGCTTTTGAAACCAAAGGGGCAAAACAAGTTTGAAATTCACAGTTCACTTGAAAACATCAATATAAATGCTGTCATTAGTTTTTTTTAGCTTTTCCGAAAAATTTCTTGCTATCTAGATTAGGATAATTATGTTTTGAATATGTAAATGATAATGCTCGCAATGAGCAAAACCCAACCTGATCATAAAATATATTATGGAATTAGAACTTAAGAATGTGTTTTTACTATTTAAAATATTATGCCTTTCCACCAAGAAATGACTGTTAATACCTTTAAAGTGATTAAATATATAAGATCACTAATCTTGTAGCTGAGTGATAGCCACTCTCGGATTATTTGGCTATGCAGTTGCGGGTTTTAGTCCTGCATAGAAACAATACAATTTTTTCAATCAAAGGATAGATGTGTAACCGAAGGCATGGCCGTGTGTATTGTTTTCAGCCATCCCAACCCACACCCTATATGATTGGGTGAGCCTTTTTTAAAATTCCAATACGTATTTTTTTACCCTATTCGAAGACAAGTAAGAAGAGATTGAAGTGTCGTTCTGTTAAGATAAAATACCATATTTGATAAAAATGATTTTAAAATTTTAATATTTATTGAGCTTTTTATAATAATTAAAATGACACATTTTTTTAGCAATGTGTAAATAAAATTTGACTGAATTTTTGATATATAATATTTATGTATATGTATTCCTTAAATTCTGACGAGGTTCGATTCCAGGACTCTTTTACTACTTAATATTCCTATAAACTATATACACATTCTTAAGTAATAAAACAATAATACATTTATGTACACAAATCAAAAAATAAATATTTTTTCCAATGTCCTAAAGCTGTGGCAACCTATCCCTAAATTAGGTGGGTTCACTTGACAGATATATTTTTAAAATCATTATTGAGGTGATTTTGACCTTGACAACAAATTACCCCAAATGTATAGTAACTGAAATATCTTTGTTCTCATTTAAAATGTGTTATTCATTGAGACATCTTGATTAAACTTTTAATGTTTCACAGTTTCTTTGTTTTGAGCCCAAGTATCCCCAAATTTTGTAATTTTTACTTTGTAGTGGGCAAATAAATTTAACTAACTTCAAATAACAACATTCAACTTGTTTACTGATAAATGGTAACATTTATTTTTTGTATTCACATAAGTATATTATCTACTAACTCTAAATTAAATATAGATTGTTAGAGCTGAAATGAGAAAGTTTATCCAATTACAGTGAAATCCTAAATTATTTATTTTTCGATAAACCCCGAAAATAATTTAATAATAAATAAATGAAATATCTTAAATAATATTTCAAATCTATTGTGCTTTCTAAACTAAAGTTTAGAATATTCACCACTAACACTTATGTTGCACCTGAACCCCACACACAAATATTTAATGATTATATGGACACTTATTCATAAAAAAATACTGTACTCGTTTGATATACTATACTTTACCAAGTCTTAATGTACAGCAATGGATTAATATTTGATTAAGTCACATATGGTTAGTGTAATTGCATTAAATACATATCTTCACTAAACATCACTTATATTGGTGTTTCTCAATCTTATTCAAGCCATCTTCACCGCATTTACCTCGAGTCCTCTATAATTTGAAAATTATAATTTTTTAAGAGACCCTGAAAAAAATAATTTGGGGAAGTCCTGAATAATTATTTACAGTATCTTACCTAAAGTCTTAAAATTAATATTGACCAACTCTGGGAGATAGTCAATGGGAAGTCAGTAGAGGAAATAATATCAACCGGCATCATAACAAAAAGATAGCGCTGGCGGACTTTCTGTTTCAGTTAAATTACGATAATGATTGAATAGGGTTGTATGTTCTCATGAGCAGCATGACAAATGCTAATAAAAGCAATATGTAAAGATAAAATTTTATATGAAAGTGTGGCAGGCAAATTTGCAATAAAAATTAACCCACTATTGAACAGCGGTTTGCTGAAGTTATTCATTATTATTAATTATGACATTATTGTATTGTATATCAGTATATTGTATTAATAATGAATATTTGACAATAATGATCAATCAAGGTAATATAGGTGAAAAGATCATAAATATTTAACCGATAAACTACAGAAAACAATATATCAGGAAAAATGAATGTGGAATAAATTCACATTTTCACTATGGGAGTTAGGCCGGGATTAGAAAAAATAGCCTTATATACGGGATCAATATACCAGGATTCCATTGTATAGATTTATTAATAGCCGATATATAGAACAGTAGAGCTACAAATATTCAAGTAATAGATTATCAGCTGAACTTTTTCATGTTCACACAGCAACTGACTTACAGCAGATTAACAATGTTACTCAATGAACATTCGGCTACGTTGAGTTTTGGCTGCGACTTCCAACATATGAACAACTCACTTTTCATCTCAGATTTAATCCCCATTTACATATCTATCAGAGCTCGGTCAGTAATGCACAACACCTTTTAACGATTTTTGTATTAACAATTCATATGTTTATTAGGTTATTTAATACTGGTCAAAATTTTATTACCACTAACCGCCTTTCTGTGTTACGATACCGATTAATATTAAGTATCAATATAGTAAAGATGTTTAGAACAATGCAAAGATTTACATTTGTCATAAAGGTGTACTGCTTTACTTCTAGACTATGTAAGTGTCCAGTCACTTTTAAATTTGAGAATATGACTCCATGTCTCAATTTTGTTTTAAAAAATATTTAAATGGATAAATGATTTTACTTAAGGGTAAAAATTTTAAGTTGTATTGTAGAGCATTTAATTTAGTGAATACCGATATTATTTAACATGTGTTTTATCAATTGAGAATTTTCTTTTATGATGATCTGTCCCAGAGATCATTATTCTCTGTTGCGTAATGGCTGACATTGGTTATGAAAAAAATGATTATGATAAAAGAAATGTAAATATATATATATATGCAATATCACTCAGAAAAAAATTACTAGAGCTGCTTCGCACACTATTTCTTCTCCATCCAATTCATTAAAATTAGTCATCCATTCTCAAAAGATATCCACCCATGTTGCTAGACCAGTGCCTCTATTTAGTCTACGGAAGCCTAAGTTGCAGATGACCCGAATCTGCCAAACAAATAACCACTCCAATATGCACAATCTGTAGTGAAAGAAAAAAAGCATGTTTCAAATTGAGGGATAGTCCATTTCATCTTTTCAAAACCCATACAGTGTTTTCCTGCGGTTTAATAGAAATAATGAACAAAATATCAATTACATGTTATCCATAACAAAATATATATACAGTATATATGAAACCATATTTTATTTTCAGCATTACAACGAAATTAGGCAATTTACAATGAGACAATTAATTATATGATAACATTGTGTTCATAGTCATTTCAATTGTAATCTAACAGTTAAAGTGATGAGTATTTACTTCCAGTAATGATTATACAAAGACACTTACTATAAAATACTGTGGATGCTTTATGGGACTGTTAATCGTAAGCAGAAAATCAAATGCAAATTAATATGATAGCAACAAACGGCCTGAGAAATAAATTATTCACATGTATTGTGAATATTTAACCTAAGGTGATTATAAAATATTTTATTGTGCTTTATTATCTTGCAATATCATAGGTTTAAGGTAAACATAAATATGGATAAAAAATTAAGCAGAAGTAACTTTGGTTTACAATTAACGGTAATGGTGAAACTTTAATTAGAGCAAAGAACAAAATATTGTGTTTAATCACTACGAAGTAAGGTTGATCTTTGATCAAATTGATTCAGAATCTGGATTAGGATTTTAATGAAAAAAAAAGTGTTGAATGTAGTTTTGATAAATATTTATAATGATAAGCTAAAGAACCTTCTTCCGTTTATTTAGAGCACACTCTATGATTCCGTGAGCGCAGGGTCAGCCATAGAAAAAGAGCGCGTAAACATGCATTACATTACAGCCACTATACTAACCAATTGATGGTTTCAATATTTAAAACATGGTATACACAGTGACATCTCCCGGAATTACAATTTACATACTTTGTATTATAATCAATGTTACATGTATTTTAAAATGAGCTTCATTGGGTTATCACTAATCAGCTCCTGGTACAACTATACTAATACCTCTTCACATGCACATAACAGGTTCAAATTATACAAAAAAAATAATGAATAATTTTAAAATGTAATATTGATTGTTTTTCTTTTTTTGATGGTACTATAGAATATGCTCATCCTTTCCTGAAATTACATACAATGATATATACAGTTTTAACATTACAATAACAGTAAAAGGGCGTATCTGGTGACTGATGAAATTATTTAATTTTAAAGAATAATTCAACATCACAGTTATTCTTTTGAGGATATTTATTTTCAGGAAAAAAAGGTAAACTTTGCAACTAACTGCGCATATGCTTTATTAAGAAACGTCATCAAATTGAATAATGACTTGAAAAATTGATATACTGTATTTGTATGGATAAACTTGATCAGACATACAATGGTGAAATTAAAATTTTTTTGTTTGACTTTTTCGAAGCACTATAATATTATATTCGAATAGCTGATTAGAATTGTTATTTATGGGTACACAGGTAATTTTACATTTTTTCCAATGTTATAATGTTTCCATGATATAAAATGCATTTGGTGGCTTTCTCTCGTATGACAAAGACATCAGGATTAAGTAGCAACACCTCAAAGTGACAATGAGTTCAAAATATGTGTTTTATGTGAACACTCAATAGCCTCTAAATGTATCTTACACGGGGTTACTTGTTCTTGTGTGAAAATATTACTTTTACATTAATAATAACTGATTGTATGATTACTGTTAATTTCAAAAGTGTATATTATTTAATCTAAATCAATTCAAATACTTCATTTAAATTATTGGCAGGACCTGAGACCGTGGCTCATAAAGACGAACCGCCACTGTTGCTATGTATCGAAATAAAAAGATAGCATTCAACAAATTGACTACTATTTAATTAACATATACAATATATATACTATGTAACAGTTTTCACAAGCCTCATAATAAAAAATATTTCACATCAAGAAAAATTTTGATGTTATATAAAAAATAAAATCTCTAGCCTTAATCTAATATGAAATAACAAAAAGAGCTCAATTTTGATTGAAGAAATAAATTTAGCCAAATTATGTACATTCAATTTGAAGGCCTTATATTCAGAATGATGTGTTCAGGATGTGTCTTACGAGAAAACGTATTCGACCCCTTAAACGCCACTAGTTTTAAAACTTAATTTTATTATCAAAATATAACAGTAAATACATGGAAAATCATTCATTAATTTGTTCTTTACTAATTTTTATCAAAAAGTAAAAAAAAATAAATAACAAAAACCCAAGTTTATTTTTTCATTTTTATTACACAACAATACTATTATCATTTATGACTGAAAAAAATATATGATTTTGTCTCTTTTGATGGTATCACACAAAATTTTTGATGTAATATATATTTTATGTGTAAATGCTCTGAAGCCTTGTAACAAAAAATTAATAAATTTATGAAAATATATATTGGCGCAGCCCTGTGACTGAGCTGTTCTACTTTAGTGTGAACAACATGAAAATTGTTCAACATTTGATAATTCCGGAAATTCTACAGATATCTTGAATGTAACAAAAGATATCTATATAATTTATTTAAATGTCCTCGATGTTTGAAGTCATTGGCGCGTCTAAGTGATTAAATATTGGGTGGAAGATAATTGATAATATTTTTGGAAATCTACAAATGATTACAGCCTTATGGACTACAGTTAAAAAATTGCTTACATGCATTACAAGATAATCTATTTACAAAATTATGAAATTCGTTGATATATTTTCAAGTCCTTGTCGTTTTTAATCTGGCATTTTTCTTTACTTTGTACTCTCTTAAGCTGACACATATTTGGTATGATAGAATATCAAAGCGTTGCAGACTTGTTTCTTAAAATAAAAATGACTATATGACCGTTGTGTCTTCTACAGTAAATCAAATTCCTGTAGTGTCATTATTGTCACTGTAGTAAAATTTTACTAACTGCAAAACTTCAGTGTTCAACAGGAATTGATTAGTAATATTAACTGAAAACCCAAAAATAGTTGAAATTTCAATGTTTATTTTCCATTATCCATTGCAATAATATTTGATTATATCCAGGAATATTTTCCACATTCTATTGAAAGAATATTGATAAAATAAAATTTTTATTTAACAAAATGAAATTAAACTATTTCCCTTTGCAATTTTCCAAAAAAACATTTCCCAAATTCTCATAAACATATAATGAAATCATTATATTTTCCCAAAAGTGAAAATTTTAGTTTGAAAAGTAAAACCGTGCACCTTAAAATATAAACATGGAAACATGCTAAACAGTATTATTGATAACCGTTTTCTTCCTTTCTCCCGTTGTGTCTACTCAATGTGTCGTTATGGCAACTCGCGTAGTTATTTAACTCTATGGTAATTCTAAATCTTTTTTAATACAATTTAAAATTGTATATTATAAAAGATGCCAGTGTATTAAATTAATTTCTTAGAAAGTATTTAAGGAATTTTCAATAATATTTACAAATTTAAAATATTCTACAACAATATCCCAAAATTAACCACCATAAATTATTTGAATTACACTGTTGAGATTACGGGACTTTTAAAGTCAACGGATAAAAGTGATGAGCCCACTGCAAGCAGACAGGCACTGTTTGGTTTTGTCAACTATAAAACGGTACAAATTTACATCTCTAACGTTTTCAGAAAGTTTTTAGGTACTATTCTATTATGGAGGGTCCAAGGTAGAAGCTAAGCCCCGGAGCCTGTCGAGGCCTGATAGTAGTTCTCTGAAAAAAAATTAAATCACATTATAAATTGTTTTGCCAACACATCCGGTATATTATAATCTAAACATAAGTTGACAGACAAGCAAATGACGCCCAAGCGGTTAGATTTAAGTCCATAATTAAAGAAGAGCATGTAAACATGCGCAGAATCTAAGCGCAATATAACCATGTGGGAAAGGTTAAAAATTGGTCACTCTATTATGCTACAACAATCATAAAATAAGTAGTTATTTTCGACACCTTTTGAGCATGTAAATCTTAAAAAAAATATTTTGTAAGAGGTAGACAAAGGCACTTCAAATAAAAAAAACTACTGTCGCAGTTAAAATTATATGATATGATAAAAAAAAACATTTAGATATTAAAATTACCTGAGTGATGCATCAGCTGTATTTGTTGCCAAAACTAGTGCTCTCGCTGCTCCTTTTCGCCCTTCCTTCATCTCTTCTAAGTCGGCTTGAGCCAACAATAAATCCTCCTGTCAACACAATAGAAATATGGTTTTTATTTCCATGATAATCAGTTGGAAATATTATAATTTATAGCTGACAATCTATATATTTTTTAATCCATGTCTGCTCCCAATAGCATGAGGCCATTTCATGACGATATCTCAACAGATATTTTTTCTACGAGAAATGTTTGTTAAAAAGTCGTTTAATCCTTATTTATACAAAGAAAGTAGGCATAGAATGAATAGGTTAGAACAGGAATAATCATTAGCTACCCACTCTCAGTACACTTTGGTTAGATAGGTGGGAAGGAATTTTTTTCACAAACATCCATATCTTTGAACAGAATCTAAGTCAACTGAAAAGAATACTAAAAAAAAAATTATAAGTTAAATACAACATTTTAAAATTTGTTTTTACCTTCAATTGGCTGATTTGTGTTTTAAGTTTGGTAATATTATTCTCATCGGACCCACTGCGTTTCTGGAATGAGAAAAAAAACGATCAATTATAATTAAAATTACGGTAATGAGACATTAATGTCGTCGTTTGTAATATGCCATTCAGAGTTAATTAGTTATGATGCGTGGAGTAATGAGAAGTAAAATGAGAGTTGAACATCTTACCTCATCTCCTTCTACAAAAGCAGATAAGTTTGCAGAAGGTGAAGCTGCTGAGGTAGAAGCGGTGGACACCGATGCGGAAGATGATGAAGCGGACGCAGAGGAGACCCGGCCTACGCCTCTTAAGTCTCTTGCGAGTCTCGAGGAGGCCGCTCGCGCCTCTGCCAACTCTCGACGGGCAGCCTGTTCTCCTTGCCTTGCTTCGCTTGCCTCACGACGAAGTAGCGACATCGTCTATTAACAAATTGTAAAGAACTTAGGTTCCGCATATAAGCCTTAATTATAAATATCTACAATATCTATACTGCTGTGAAAAATATTCTTTTTCCGAAGAATGCTGAAAAGAGCTAGACTCAGTCAGGGTAATTTTATCAAATTTCTGCTTGCAGAGACCTTTAATATGTAATATATATATTTAATCTTTTTAGTTTTGCACATTATATTTTTAGCGAAATTGTGTGCGAAATAAAGAAATCTCTCTAAACGACTGATAATTTTAATGATGCATCATGATTGCTATACCTGTAATGCAGCTCTGAGTTCTCTTTCAGCAGTGTTTCGTAACCGTCGCTCTTCGAGGAGATCATCTCGGGAGGAAGTACCAGCCTGAGCAGGTAAGAAGTCTGGCAAACGGAATGACTCCCCGCCTAAAAAATGATCACGGTAGAAATGATGGGAGATATTTATTAAGACTTATTATGCACTTAGGAGACCATAGGCACAGTCGAGAGACCATATTGTTTGGACAGCTATGAAAGCGTCGCAAAGATGTGAGATTATGTAAATAAAATTTTACTCACGACTATAGGTAAATATACCAAAATGATAAATTTAATAATGTCAACTGTTACCTTATTGCTGCCAAACAGTGTACTTTGCTCTTTGTTATAAATTAATTGCTAGGAGCCTGATACAATTTAGATTAGGGCTATTTGACAGTTCCTAGAAGTCACATATATTTTGGTATATGTGATTATATTTCTCTATCAGAGATTGAGTGTTCACTGTTTATCAAATATTTATGTTCTAAGACTACATTTCAATTCCAAGCATTGCATTATATATTCACGGTTTGAAATTGTGGTATTGAATTTTTTTACCCAATCAATGAAAACAATTTCTATTCACAGGTACCTTACACATATATGAAACAAAAAATTAAATAAGAATGACATTACTGCGGACTTTAAGTTAGGTATGATGTGGATTAGTATTAGATTTAAAATATTAAATGCTACTGCAGAACAAACCAACCAAATTATAATTGCAAATAAGGATAACATGTATGAATTGTTCGGCTCAATATTCAACAGCATGAAATATTGATGTCACAAACAAAATATAGCACTGAACTATTGGAAATTTTTGTAAATGATATAAATTAATAGTTTATTTTCTGCTGTTCTGTCAACCCACCTATTCTTGATAATGAGATGTGTAAGGTTGAAAATTTAAGGTTATAAACCATTGTGTTGAATTAGTTGCACTTTCAATACGATCAACAAGAATAATGAAGATATGTTTATCTATTTAATACAAACTGAATAGCAATATATGAGAAACATATTTACTATATATTTAAAATTTATGTTTCTTGTAGGTAAATTACCTGTGGCATTGGTGGAAGACGCATTAGGAAGATCTAGAGGAAAAGGTAACCGCCTTCTTGAATCTCGTCTATCAGATCTGCCGACAGATTCCGTCAAATCTAGCGAGAGTCCAGGCAGATCTAATGGTGATTCATTCACTTCCCGTACTGAACCGCCTTCTGGTCTATTATCGTAAAAGTTCCTAACATTTGGTTGAGAATCTTCATTATAATTTGAGTTAAGAGTAAAATCTGGAAGGTTATCCAAGTCTATGGTAAGAGGAGCGTTTCTACCAAGATAGGCTTGCTCGACTAGCAAATGATCTTGGACGAAATCTGGCAAAGAAGGCACGCCAGAGGCGTCGTCCGGCAGCTGCCCCGTACGTCTGTGCGACGTCTCGGCAGCGTCTGCTATCAGATTACTTCCAGGTTCATAGTTGAGCATCAACTCCGCCAGCAAATTATCACGGTTTTCTTTTTTTCTACTTTCCTTCGGCTGTTCTTGGTGCAGGTCCAAATCTGGGCGGACGCTCGGATAAATCTTCGGCCTGGCCCCGGTCCCTTCGTAGCTCGCGGAGGCGCTAGGAAGCGATAAGTCTCGCTTTAAAAAATGTTTAAAAGAAAAAGGACTCTCTTCCTTACGCCCTTGGCCGGTGACCTCTGGAAGTAAAACGCAAATCAGTTAACGTCCTATATTCGATTATATTTCGGAGACAACAAAAAGTTTATCTTATACTAACTTGACGCATTATTTTTGTCTGAACTACCACTGGCAGGTTTGTCTAGGGAATTAGTCGTGTAGTTTGTATTTTCGAAACCCAAATCAGGTTTGACAGAATTGTTTCCGTTGGATGATGCCGCGTCTTCAGAATCAGAGTTGTTGTTGGGAGAATTTTTGTTTGAACAACCTTCTTTTTCTTGCGCCATATCTATCCTATCTGCATTTTTGACATTTCTTTCGGAATTGTTGCCACATGCATATTTTATAAATAACGTAATTAAAATTACTTAGCAAAAAAGAAATTCCAGGCTTTTTATTTTAACACCACATTTAGCTACATCCAATTTTAATATTTTGCATAGTGATAAAATTTCAAGCAATATTGTGATCACATGTTATAGTCAAACAATCTCGATAAATATAAAAATGAACGTTTGTTTGTCCCGTATGCGTTCCTATCAGTTTCGTGGCAAATCATATGCTGTAAAATGTGAAATTTAGAAACAGTCATTGATTATTTTTAAGATTCTCTATGACTCGTTTATTCCTAAAATTATCGCTATTTCTGGCGACTTCACTCAATTTTGAAATTTTTGTATTTCATATAGTTTAGTGACAATTCGCGTATGTTTTATAGCGTATAGTTTATGGTGTGTTTGATGAAAACTGTAGGCGCCTTAGATACGTCATGCTTATCGAGAAGTCAAAAACAACATACCTACAAAATAAACAATTTGCGTCCAGTCTCAGATTGGTTAAACCAGCTATTTGTCATCTGTGATTGGTCCTTGCCGTGATAGTTAGCCAATCACCGGGATGGCTTAACGCAAGTTGTTTTTAACTCCTTGGTTACGTTTGGCATGTGCGATTTATCCGTTTTGGTTACGTCAAATAATAGCGGGGTATTTATTGTGAATAATTATGAAGTAAATTAGAAATAGTCGTCACAAAACATTACTTTCGCTACCAAATAATTATGCCACCCAAACGACAAGCCATTGGTCGATCTACACCTCAAGCACGAAAGAAAAGGGCATCAAGATCTTCTGAAACAGACGAGCAGCGGGAAGCAAGACTGAAAGCCGTTCGAGCTCGCACTGCTCAAGCGCGATCGTCTGAAACAAACGAACAATGGGAAGTTAGATTGGAAAACTCTAGAATTCGCACTGCTCGAGCTCGATCGACTGAAACAGTCAAGCAACGGAAAGCAAGACTAGAAACCGTTCGAGTTCGCACTGCTCAAGCGCGATTGTCTGAAACAGACGAGCAACGAAAAGCAAGACTGGAAACCGCTAGGATTCGCATTGCTCAAGCTCGATTATCTGAAACGGATGAGCAACGGAAAGCAAGACTGGAAACCGTTAGAATTCGCGTTGCCCAAGCTCGATCGTCTGAAAAAGACAAGCAACGAAAAGCTAGACTGAAAACCGTTAAAACTCGCACTGCTCAATCCAGACGAGCAATACACGCAATAAATTTCTCAAATCATTAGTTTTATGGCGATTCGTGCAGAAATTGAATTCAAAGACCAATATACGTGTAGAGCTACAAGATGACGTTTCCCTAAACAATTATTGGGTATTGGGAATGAGAAAATGGAAATCGTTGAATCCACACAAAGTATCACATTGACAACAAGTCTCTGTAAAATTATAGAAACCATATTGATTCACAAAGCTTTTTCCAAACATTTCATAGAATTACGAAAAACAGTGTTTTATTAGCAGCCAAAAACAACGATGTTAATTTCGAATGTTAATGTAAATAAACGAAATACCAGACGAAGAAAAACGTATTATTCCATCGATACTGTAATGAATCAAGACAAAGTTGTCAATTAAGCAAATGAATTCTTAAATTTGAATTGTCAGGCTTTTTAACGTTGAAAATTGACGCACCTTCATATCATTCTTATAGGAAATATAAATCCATCACGACTTTGCAAAGGTGCCAGGCATTAAGTGAAAATGATGATGAGCAATATCATCGAAGCTACAATTTTAAATGGAAAATTTAAAGGATAAGATGTACTGTTGCCACAAATCAAAACGTTTAAAGTTTCTGGTGCAACTCGCATTTGCAATGACCATCAACAAAGCATAGGGACAATCGCCAGAAGTGGGTGGACTAAATTTGGAAAACCCATTATTCACACATGGACAGCTGTATGTGGCCTGCTCACGCGTTGGAAACCTTCTAATTTATTAATATTGTGTATCCAGAAGCACTTCAATAAACAAAATTAAAACAAAAAACACTTTCTTTCTTTGACTGGCATTGCAACCCATGCCGAGTACTAATTAGTACTAAATACAATTTGAATTATTGAAACTTTGTACATTTTCGTATACTTTGTCACTCACGGCCTGGGTGTCGCATTCCGGTATTTTCAGGCATTCTATCACAAGGATGCAATATAATTGAAGAATATGGCAAAAGGCAAACCTGAGTCGGAGTGGAAAAACATGTAGTAATGTACAATGTATTAACAATTCATATTTGATATTGAAGTTCCATCAAGCGCCGTCAGTTGTTATCGTAAATACTACCACATAAGCTATACATTGTCATTCTAAAAGAGAACATTTATCCAACCACCGAATGAAATTGAATCGCTTAGTCCCTAATTATTAATTTAATTATTTATATATGCCCCTACTCTTGTTTTTCATATAATGATCGTGATTCAATTATTTGGTATAAAACACATTGTGTCAAAGGAAAACAAATTAAAACTAGGGAATAATGTGAATAAATCCACGATGAAGCAGTACTTAGTTACTTTTAAAATTTGATATTGGAAAGATATTTTTACTTTCAATCTCAAATCTGCGGATAAAAAACGACTACTACTGAATTACCTCAGTGTAGAAATACCATAGCTGAAATGTTTATCACTTTTAAGGTGTTAACTGTCACTTCTTGATGGAAAGGCATTATATTTTAAATAATAAAAACACATTTTTTTAGTACTTATTTCCACAATATATTTTTTGATCAGGACCGGTTTCGCTCATCGCGAGCATTATCAACTGATAGAATACAATTTACTAACAAGTCTATTCATACAAAACAAAAAAATTATTTAAGTTAAAGGTAGCAGGTGTAATTGTAATTCTTAATAAGTGATTGTGAACATTTAATTTTTATAATAATTTACTTTATTTGTATCAATATTGTATGATTTTATTTAAATTGTTTCCTAGTTCTTGAACCCATGGTTTTGTACACCTGCTACCTTTAACTCAAATTATTATATTATTAAGCATTATCAACTGATATGCTCGCGATGAGCGAAACCGGTCCTGATCAAAAAATATATTGTGGAAATAAGTACTAAAATAATGTGTTTTTATTATTTAAAAAATGAAATGTTTATATTAGATTTATTCCAAATAACTAATATTTCTGACCCTACCATAGCAGTTTGTAGTGAAAGGTAATACAAATAGAAATAGAAAATACTTAGTCACTAGAAGCCTAAAAGGTGGCAGCATGCATCCAAAATTACAGTTATGCATCGTGAGATGATAAATCTGTTCCTATCATTCCGAGGAAGTTTATGACACAAATAATTCCTGACAATAATAGGGTACCCATTGATGAAAATCCTAAAGAAAACTTTGACCTAATTTTATCCCGAAAGATTTCTTTCATTATTCTTTCGTTGCGT
Organism: Himalopsyche japonica; assembly: GCA_028555115.1. Lineage (NCBI taxonomy): Eukaryota > Metazoa > Arthropoda > Insecta > Trichoptera > Rhyacophilidae > Himalopsyche > Himalopsyche japonica. Next base: position 403,468 of record JAHFWJ010000634.1, read on the forward strand.
TCTGTATGTTCAAAACCCCTTTTCAATTATACGATAATGAGACCCGAAATGCAGCAAATCGATTGGCGAGGGACGTGTGGTGACAATATGTTGTACAATACACATACCTCAAGAAAATAAAAATGATTCTTATTTAATGTTTGTACATATTTATTTATTAGTTCATAAAGCACAATTAAAGTTCAAATCGGTTCACGAATATGTAATCTTCAAAATATTAATAAAATTTGCTCTATATTTCTAGTATATTGATAAAGACACATACTTAGAGCATCTGTTTTTATCACTGGCGAATTGTATAAATTTTTATTATGAATGAATTTCAAATCTTTTAGCACACATATTAATTAAAATTATAAATAAAGCTTCAATATATTATATAACAATAAAGAAATACGAACCAAAAAACTTGAATTTAAATATAAAAAAAGAGGCATTGAAATTTGTCTGTTTCGACGGATGATTCTTTTAGATTAGTGCAACACTCGATTATAATTTGAATATATTTTCTGAAGAAACTTTTAACGCCAACGCAATTTACTGGGCACCAATGTTGATAGCATCTTCAAATTCTTTTGTCGAACGAATTTGTCGCATGAATCTGGCTAAATTTGTTGGATAGCGTTTTTTATATTGACTTTGAGGGTGTCATGTGTTAATGGTTTATTCGCATAGACTTGCTATTAAAGATAGCTGCAAAGGAAGAAGTCCAAAGGTGTTAAATCACACGATGTTGATGGACAGTTCCTTTTCCTCGAATCGCTTGTGCAGAATGTGAATCAAAAATTAATGATTTGCACATGTTTTTCAACGCTTTAATCTTCCATAGTGATTTATCATACTCTATTAAGCAATTGACAACAAATTTGACAGATGTCAATTTAACAATATGGCTGCTATAATGTAACCAATTTCAAGCGTCGCTATTGAAAGACCCTATACAATATGCTTTGTTATATATTTGATTTTTTTTTAACGGACTGATTTAAAATTTTTATCCAATTTATCATATATTTGTATAAATTAGTACTTACGTTGAATGTTAGCATATATAGTGAAACCTCGATTTTACGTTTTCCAAGGGACCCTGAAAAAAATAATGGTAAATGCGGGAAACGGTGAATGCGGGAAAGCTTCAAATAATAATAAACAAGTGAAATCGTAAAAAAACATTTATTAGTTACTTGTACATACTGTATATAAAAATTATTTTTTAAAAAAGTCCTTTATGTTAGTTTGCTTCTTGGTTATTTGGCACTTTAATCGGAACAACGACTTGTTACTAAACTTGTGACTAAAAGTTTGTATGTACGGGAATCATTATCACTATGGATTTTAAACAACTGCAAATGTATTTGCATCATAAACAATAATACGCGTATGGTGGATTTCAACCCAAAAAATAGCACATGCGTCCAATGCGTTACGTCTAACATGTACAGCGGACTCCAACATGTCTTGACATAACACCTGCACTCGGCTGTGTCAAACTTGCTTGCCGAGATACGGAGAAATATGCAATACAAACGGTCAATCGGGATAATATTTGTGACGGGACCAAAATATTTAGACGGTTTATCGAGGAAATCGGGGAATCGGGAAACGGTCAATGCGGGATTATTTAACATTGTTCTTATGGGAGTTTGACGGGACTATAAAAAATAAGCGTTCCAGCCGGGAAAACGTATTATGCGAGAACGGTTGATCGAGGTTCCACTGTATTTATAATCCATCGCAAAATGATCAAAACATGTGTAACTTTAGAAAATGGTATATAAAACAATATTCATGAATTAGAATGCATTGATAGAATCGGTGTTTACTTATGTAGATATATATCTATCGAGAGCCATCTACAATATATATACAAAAAAAGATAAATGTGTACAGTAATTTTCATTTCAATATAATTGCTGATTTCTCCGCTTGGCGCCTTTCTATAAAATTGTGTCCTAAATTAAAATACGTACAAGTTAAAACGCACGTAAAAAACGGCGAAACATTACATCATTCCATGAACATGATATTTTACGGAGTTTGGTTCATAAGAATGTTCTTATGCATAAGTATTGTATATTATACATTTTTATGTTTATACTTATTATAAAAAGCGCTGTTTTTTATTGAATTATTGCGGACTAGTTTATACAGATACATATGAAGTAATATTAATTGTCACAAATTCCGAGTCGGAAGATGTATGAGTGTGGGTTCCTAACTACCCAAGTACAAGTAGATTGTTCTCAAAATGTGTATCATAGTAATTATACACGATGAATTACGATTTCTGGTTTGATAGAAACGGCGTCCCTATCAAAAATCCGTACCTACTTTTGACTAATCAAATTCACACACTGACACTTTGACCCGCATAACTTTTAATATTCGATTAAAGTATGTTTATGGCAGGGATCTTAAACCATTTGTAAGTGAGATAATAACGAAAGAAGAAAGTTTTGACACATATAATAATAAATAATTTTATTAATATTTCCACCTATTTCAAAGTTCGAAAAATATCGTTAATCTTCCTTCGTTCGTTATTCGTTTTATTATATTTTATTGTCTTCATTTCATTCTATTTGATTGAACAGCTATAGGTCGAAATACCCAAAAAGAAATTCATATATTGATATTTCAATCAATGTATGGATTCGTTATTTCTAATCTTATCCAATAATCAAAAGACGACATAGCGACTAACTAACTGACAAATAGTGTTTAAGTAATAACTCATTGAAATACTATAATATTCTATAATATATTATAAAGTATAATATATAGAGAGGAACGGAAAAACGACCAGTAGTTTCCAAGTCGATTTTTGCATTCTAAATAATAATAAAATATATTCTTTGTCGTTTGGATTTTTTCGAGACGATTTTTAGTTTTATTTACTACAAGTTAGTCAGTATTAAATTGGCACTAAGCTATTTTTTTACTAAGCGAAGACAAATGAATGTACGGCATGAAAAAACATAAGCGTATAATTCAGAGAAATATTTTTTGTTTTAATAAACCTGATGTTAATTCATGTATTGCATGTAAAAGATTAATTATTAGCAAGCTACAAAATGATTATTTTATGGTTCAATATTAAATAAAAGATAGCCGTGTATATAAGTATAATACATAGCATAACACTTATTGTTATTATCAGAGATGGTTCAGTACATACAACAGGTAGCAACCTGAATATTTCGTGATATATGACATTTAAAATATGGATACTAGGATTGCATTTAAAGTTACGAAGTTAAAGAAGCACTGTGAGTTGGAAAATGTAATTAATATTTGCTGTGAATATTCAATGAGATATTCATAATATTGAGATAGCAAAGGCAAAACGTCGTATGAGGATTAGTGTAGAATTACACTATTCAAACACTTCTATTAGTTGAAAACTCTTAACTAAGTTATCAAAAAGATACTAGCTAAAGGATTGACGAGTGAGGGTGTATATGTTTATTAAAAGTAAGATGAACCTAATATAATTCTTTTAATTGATACATTGTTTGCATTCATCTAATGTAACACGTATAAAATACTTTGAATAAGTTTTTCTGTTGTTCTTTTTTGATACAATATTAAAAGGCAGAAGGGCGTGATTTTTGTACAATAAAACCATATCCATTCCTAATTTAAAACACACAGTTTTCTAATAAATCTTATTTTAGATATTGTCTAAAAGAACCGATGGTATTAAAGTTGCTCGGCCTTTCTTTTTAACAGAGAGAGCAATGATATGATGATTGAACTAACGCACTCTCTCTACAGTACTCTATATGCAATATATAATAACAATAAAAAATATTGTACGAGAAATGTATCTACACTAAGTCTCATAACGATATGAATGTAGTTAAATAATTCAATATAATTATTTTTTAATTTCACACTTATGAAACGTACCTTATGCCCTTTTGTTTTTCTAATTCGATATGCATATATTTACAATTTTAATATTATTCTGACGCGCATTATTAACATTTGCAGATAAAATTTTCTATTGACAAAGTTAATAACGAATCAAAGATTTCACTTCTCTGATAAAAATTATATTTTAAATAAAATTAAGTCAACAGCGTATTTACTTTAGTTTTAAATAAATGTATAGAATTTTGAATCTCTCGAAGACAAGAGGTCAGTTATATTTAAATAATCGTTTCATTGTCTTCATTATGTGTTAGCTGTCAATCGTCGACGAAATAAAATCATATTTTGTTTGCATTCGTAAACAGTGGTTGCTATTTCATTGTTGTGTTTTTAGTGATACAAACAATAATGATACGAAGATTTGGTAAATATACTTTTATTTATGTTATTTATTTAAAGATACTTATTTGTAGAGGTGCCATTTCACTGTACATATGCAAGGCGATTTGTACGTGATAATATTCATGTGTTCATGTAATTCGTGGTAGGGACCAGTAATTTATTTCGAATATCTCGTTGATGTTAAACGATATGTGTTTGTGTTGGTACTGACAAGAAAGAACTACTCCACGCATGTCACGTACACGCGGAAATATTTCTTAAAACTTTGAGTTTAAGCGTTTACATTTTAAAATATGATACCTTATTTAATCAGTCTGAATTCGTGATCTTTACAGTGAATAAGTTTACGATTTGTTAAATAGACGGTTGCCGTTCGCTATTGAAATTCAAATTTTTCGCGGGTGCGTTTTTTGGTGTTCACAACCGTTGAATATTTATAATGGCAAGTTTTAAAGGTGTATCTACAGCATATTTATATTATATGTAAAAAAGGGTAATAAATATCTCATTCAAGTCAGTTTTAACAAAATCATATATGCATTATAATTACTTAATGCGTGAAATATAATGAAAGTGAATAATGAAAGTGAATAATTTTCGTTTCAAATTCTATCGGTCTATATTCAATAAAAGTTAATATTTACTAGTTATCACATCGTGTTGAAGTGCTACATTAAGAGTTTATATGCTCCTCAAAGAAGACGAATAGAACTAACATCAATACTTTTTATTATTGTTCAATTAGTTGATTGACATGGTTACCTTTTTAAGTTATTTCCACAGTGACTTATTGGAATCTGCCAGATGAGAGGCATTTGCTCCCTCCCCATCAAAATAGCAACTTTTGCCTCTCCTCTAGTAATCAAAATGACACTGCATGTCCGCTCCTAGTGTGGAGTATATAGTCTTCTAAAGTATCTTTTCAAAACAACCATGCTTGGAAAGGGAAAGGGAAGGGGCAAATAAACGAAAAAGGTTGTAGAATAGTAACTCTCTCCATGTTCCATTTTCAAAATTAAATAAGTTGTATAGGTGGGATGGCGAGGTCAACAGTTATTGACTGGTTTAGTTCAACATATAACTATAAGTCCATGTTCAATAATTATGAACTTAAAGTAATGTTGTTAATGACGCACAGCTGGACATAAAATATTTAAATTTTGTTTTTCTGGTTTGAGTAGTTGAGTATCTTATAAAAAAACAAACATAGATAACATTAAAAATCATGGTCCACTAATTACAAATCAGTTTTTGATAAGCCATAACGTTGTTTGTAATATTTGCAAAATTTTAGTTATTCAACTGTCAGATATCATTTCAGAAATATAGCAATATTTTGAATAGAATATGACTTTTGATAAAGTGATTTATATGCACTGTAATAACATTTAAGATGATTCATACCGAACAACAATTGAAATTTCTTCTTGACTTGAGAATTTTGATAAAAAATCATTCTACGGAAATTTTTAAAAGCCTAAAAAAATATCAATAAATTCTAAATTGCTATTTATTTTAATTATTCAAATTGGTGTAATAAATATCAATTCTGTTGATAATAAAAATAGATCGCTCTGTCTTTTTTGAGTTTTCAATGATTCTGCTGCTGAAAATGAAAAAAAAAATAGATGGATGTATCCAATATATCTCTTTACAACTGAGTTGTTATCAATTAAATTTTCTTTGAATATAAATTAACAATGTAATATTTTTTCCAACAGTATTCAGAAACCAGCTATGCCGTGGTCGAAAGTTCTCATCAGAGGCACCAGAAATGCCACCATGTGATTTTATACCTGAAAAATATGGGGTTAGTTCAATTTATTATTAACACTTCTTGTTTTTATAATCAAAAGAGCACAGCCATCAGACCCAGGACTAGGATGCTTCAGTGATTCCCACAAAACTCAGCCTCACGCTTCAAAAAACCTGAGCTCATCAATTTTTTTATAAATTGCACATTTGGATCAAGAATATGATCATCTCTTGAGATGATCATATTCTTGATGAATAGATCTCACCTTCAATTAAATCGTGTATTCTGAAGATGTTGCGGGTCACATTTTTGTAATTGTTCAAAAGAGTGAAAAATATCTCTCTGTAAAATTTTATAATGAATTTTTTTCATGTAATATAAATTTTATGGTAGCTATACATTTTGATTAAATCTGCTTTTTCTAATATGGACCCTTAATCGTTTCATAATACATGCATTTTTAGCAATGCTCTAAAATGTTTTAAATTGTCAGAAATTTTCCCCAATCAATATTTTAAATAATTTCTCATATACCAGTTTGTCAATACATATCAGTGGCAGTCTGTAATAAGTCTGCAGTATGTTCTGTTAATGTGTTTTCTCATCACAGAACCATGTGTATGATGGCTATAATATTATTGTTTGAATATGTTAAGAAAGGTATGGAAGGAACATATTCTTTTAAAAAAATAATTTTTCTATTCTTAGAAATGTGTATTTTTTTTTGCTTATGTTTCGATGAATTGAGAACATAAATTATGAGTTCATCCAAAGCGTAGAACAAGCATGCCAAAGGTGATGCCACTAAGAAGAACTTTTTACAATGTTCAACAGATTTTTGAATATTAATATATTTCGCATGGACATGAATGACTTCAGACAGACAAGTGTTATGTTTTATGATTTAAAGTAGAATTTCTCATAATTTACTTGATAAACTTCTTTGCAAATACCGTTTTTTTATAATATTTTTTTCATTAGGCACATTGCAAAAGCAATAAAATTATACTTTGTGATGTTCATTAGTAAAAATAAATTTTAATATGAATTTTATGTTACCTCACAGCCCTAATAGATGATCCAGAATTGGCATAAGTTCTTATTCCCAAAACATCGCTTCTAATGGATATATCATAGATTATTAAAAACAATTTCTTCTTTTTAGGGAACTGATTACATAAAAATGCAAGAAGTTAGGAATAAGCACATAGCACCATGTATATCTACCATGTTTAAAAAACCTCTACTCGTTCACCAAGGACATATGCAGTGGCTTTTCAATCACGAAGGAAAGAGATATCTCGATATGTTTGCTGGCGTCGTTACCGTCTCAGTGGGACACTGTCATCCGTAAGTTTTCAATTTACTCAACTGTTTTCAATCAAATTGTTCAACAAATATTTTTGCACCCAGCATAAAGCATTATGAACTTTTTGAATGCGAGTAAAGGCAAAAGAATAACTTCACCTCTTGCACAAGTGATACTCGTGGTTATATCAAAAGGATGTTTCGGGCGAACAAATGCATCTTTACTATGTATATAATAAATAAATAAAATAAAAATGGTTTGTGACAAAGTTTATTCAATTTTTACTGTAACATAAATTGTTTCATGTTTTATTATAACTGTGTAGTTGATAGAATTTTTGGAATCTTTTTTATTAAATAAAGCTTGAGGTACTCCCACAAGTATTGCGTGAAACAAATCACCTAACAAATATCACAAGTCATAACTTACGGCTTATTCCAAGAATTGTCAATACCCCATATTGGGTCCCATACCATTTCAATTGAGCCCGTGATCCAAGAAATAATAAACTATTGTCCTTTTGACAAGCGTTATCAAGGATGTCTTAGAGTCGACTTCATGCGTAATGCACGAGATGTTAAGTTTTACTTTAACTCTTCTCTCTATTTAAAATTGTTCAAAAATATATAATCTAAGGGATGTTGGAAATATCATAGATAAGTTTTTTAGTTTTATATTAATAAATCAAATGAACCAATGATTTTTTTTCATTCGAACATTTTCAAAAGCCTAAATGATCAGTTATTGAAGAAGCAACCATGTTAGCCCTTGTGAAAAACCCCAGTCAATTTTCAACAAAAAAGCAATAGTTTTTGTTTATTTTTTCATTACACTTATACTTTGTTTCCAAACTTGATTTGGCATTGTGGTGGCATCTCCGTGATGTTTTAAATAATGTGCAATAATAGTAATCATGCCAAAAAATATTCATAAAAAAATTAGTCAAGTAAGAACGTAATCACTGGACAGGTTGGTTAATTTCAATGTTGCTAAAGGATATACTAGCGGACTAAAAATGTTAAGCACATTTGTAGTATTTATATTTAACGCAATGTATTTCTTACAGCAAAGTAGTAGAAGCAGCATCCAATCAAATGAAAAAACTTTGGCATACCACAAATATATACCTCCATCCTACAATCCACGACTACGCAGAAAAGTTGACTTCAAAACTGCCTGGTGATTTGAAGGTTAGCTACAATTATAACATATATCATACCGGTTACGCAATGAAAAAGTTATTACAATAATTAATTTATGTAAATCAATTAATTTTCTTTTGACTTTCAAAAAGATTTTTTGAAAATTCAGGCATTTTAATAGCCAAAAACTAATTTATCGCAAATTTTAAAGTAATATTGTAGTAATAACAAATATGAAGATAGATAAAACTTACCAAAGAAAATTAAAAAAATATAGTAATTTATAAATATTATGCAAATGAATAAAGATATTAAATTATATAACAAACATAAGTACAAAGAAATGTGATGTATTAAGTGAGTCACTAAAAATGCCCCTATCTACAAGTGAAATTTCACAATGCCCTCTCGGTAATAACTAATGTGTTTGACAAATAAATCATATTAAAGAACAAGTATGCCATTGCCCGGTTTAAAGATTTACTGACCTGTCAGTTTCGTAATTATATAGCAGATGTAGAGAATCTGCAGCCCTATGTCGCTATTTAGGTCCTGAGTGTGAATATTTCTAGAATCAAAGTTTTTTATTGAAAATTTTATTGAAAAAGTTTCATAATATATTATGTTTTTAATTATGCTTATTTTATTGAAGTTTTTTGAATGTGGCCTTCTGATGTGAAAAGGTTACTCATATAAAGTCTAATAATATGCATATTTAATCCTTCCGAGTATTGCTGGAAAAATTTCCCTCATTTTGGATGATATGTAAGCTTTATATGAACACACAAATTAAAAGATAAATTGATTTTGTTTTTATTATGAAAACCAGAGGATGTAAGAATCACTTAGAAAAATGCAAATTTTAATATTTGATTTAAAAAAAAATTATTAAAAGTATTCATAAATATAATTTCAAACATATAATTATAAGAACAAAAATAATTTGAATGAATTCGGTAAACTTTTGCTATTTTAAATAAGTGACAATACAGATTGGTTTTTTTTTGCGGGTCCTGTACGAATTCGTCCTTGGGAATGGTTGTAGTTTACATGTTTGACACGTCATACCAGCTCCACGAGTTAATCACAACTTATGATTATTATGTCTACGTCATGAAACTTCAAGATTACATTTCAGTAGTATCATATCATTTGAAATATTGCATACTTTCATATATGTCGCAAATGATCTGAGTTTATCCTTTTACTATCTTCAGGACACAGAGGATATGAATAAAATGAAATCATGTTCTCAAAGATAAAGCAAAATCCAGATATTTGCGATCATCATAATGATTGTAATATATAATATGGTATTTGAATAGATAACACCTATTATAAGGCTAAGATTTTCCTCAATAGTTTTCATAAATTTAAAATACAACCCATTTGCTTAGTTTGCTTACTTTGCTACAAAAGTGTTTACAAACCGAATACAATTTTTATGACACATTAAGTGCTGTGTGTATTTATTATTTATATATAATTGAAGATTAATCTGAATGATCAAATGGGCATAATTACATAACCTGTGTTGTAACTTTCAAAAGACTTCCTCATGTTGAGATATGAATAAAATCATAATACTTATATTTATTTATGAAATTATTTTATCATGTCGGGCCACGTCCTTGACTTTTCTTCGTATTATAAAATAATACAAACAATAAATAAGCGTCGGTATGTGTGTCTAATTCTTTCGATTGATTATATTGTATATTGCTATATGCGATTATAATCCATAAAATTTTTATAACGTTTTAATCGAATATTATTATTATGGACTGACTGTGCTTGAAGAAAATTCAAGATGATGTGAATCATCCAGATTTATTAAGTCTCCTTATTTTTTCTAGCCGGTAAACTTCAGAATTATTGGACCTTCTTTCGCAAGGATGAATCCAAATAGACAGCCAAAAATAATCTCTCTCATAACAAATAATCAAACCAATATTAATGTCAAGTAAAGAAAATAAATAATTATATATTCACATGAATATATTTTCTACTGTTTATATAGATACATAATTTAAAAAATGCCAACTTTTGATTATAGCAGAGAAATGCAATGAATGTTTTTGATATTTTTATAGGTTGCATATCTAGTCAACAGTGGTTCTGAAGCCAACGATTTAGCGATGCTTATAGCACGATTGCACACAGGAAACCATGACATAATATCTCTAAGAAATGGATACCATGGAATGACTAATCATACCATGGGTCTCACAGCTCAGTCCACATGTAGATATCCTACCCCTTCAAATAATGGTGTTCATCATGTGAGTATATAAAAAAAAATAGATTCATACTTTAAACCAAGGGTAGTCAACTGTTTTATACCGACCTGCCACATTTGCATATCTGTTAGTAGTAAAATTGTCTATATATTTTCAAATTATTTCACTTACTTGAATACTTTTTAGATATCAAAATTTCATAGTATGGCATCCACATAGGTGTTATTGAATGAACAGTGACTGTCTTAATTATTGAATACACTAGGTATAAAGTCAGGTCTCTTTAACGGAGAGAGAAAAAGTTGAATATGTTTTAAAGTAAAATATTTAAGAATAATAAAAGAATTATAAAGTTAATCAATAAAGGTTTTACAATAAAAATGAATTTCCACTAAGTAACCACTGAGTTATCAAAAATATTCCTTAAAAAATTTATTTAATCTTCCGTTGTAATAATAAGACGTGTAAGTAATTCATGAATTGCTCATGTCAATTGTTCGGTAGGAAAAATATATCTTGTAATATAGACAACAACTTATTTGTTAGTGTTCAATTATAACTATTAAAATTCCTTTGATTTTATTTTCATAAGCAAACATGTTCTTAAATTATTTTTGTCATTGTTGTTATGTTTAATAATATAATAAAAAGGATAAATGTATTATTAACAACAAATATTATATTACAGGCAATGAACCCTGATCCATATAGGGGTTTATGGGGAGGCAAAAATTGTAGAGACTCTCCTATACAAACTGACAGAAATTGTGAATGTCAAGCAGATGAGTGTAATGCTTCAAACATGTATTACGATCAATTGGAAGAGGTAATTAGGCTTTGTTATCGAGATGAATATATTAATAATGATCTATTAATTTCATAATAACTCAGAGATCATGCATAATTATCAATATGTTATCTATACAAGTCAACCAAGCTAAGACCTTTTATTTAATTGATACCATTCTGCAACTCAATATTATTGTGAAATTGGTTGTAAATCACACTCAATTCCGAGTGAAAACTATAATAAACGTCAAAAATATCTGTATTAGTATATCTATTCTATAATTAGTAATCACTGTCGTAAAATTATGTTGAACAGGCTAGATCTCGATATTTTATAATACCTTTTTTGTTTTCATTTTTACATTAGGTTTTCAAATATTCACTCCCTAAAGGAAGTATAGCAGGAATGTTTGCTGAAAGTATTCAAGGATTTGGAGGATGTGTACAGTATCCTCGCGGCTATCTTAAGAAAGCTGAAGAGCTCATTCACTTAAATGGTGGACTATTCATTTCTGACGAGGTTATAACACAATTAAATAATTTAATAAGGAAAAAAATGATCTAATCTATCCAGAAACAGCTCTTTTATTACCTTGTCGTATGAATTTAAAATGGCAGTTTATAAAAAAAGTATTTAAAAAAAAACTTTTTAATTTGGTTCTGTTCATTTTTTTTATAAGAATGAATTTAAGTTTTTCTGATTTTTAATATTGCATGTACTTTTGTGTTACAAATATAGAATGTAACACATTTAGTGGTTGTTTATTACTTTGATTCACCTCCATAAAATAATTAGCAGTTAGTAATTTTTGGATTTCTACCAAAAAATATGAAATATATCAACATTATGACTAACCATCTTCTGATAAAAGAATTTTTTCAAACTTAACAAAAATAAGTACTTACGTTATATTTATTAATTATAGGATTACATGCACCTAAAATAAGCAAATATTTAACATTTCTGATGATTATTTAGGTGCAAACAGGATTTGGAAGAACAGGTGATCACTTTTGGGGATTTGAAGCCCACGGACTTAATCCTGATATTGTGACATTGGCTAAAGGAATCGGCAATGGTTTTCCATTTGCAGCTCTAGTTACGACACCAAAGATAGCTGAATGCTTAACGAAAGCCATGCATTTCAACACTTTTGGTGGAAATCCAATAGCGTGTGCAGCAGGAATAGCAGTCTTAGATGTAAATATCATTTATTTATTGGGTGTAAAAATCATAATTAAAATTAAAAAATATTTTTTTTTAAAAAAGCCAATGAAAAGTCATTTTCTGATCAATGAAACATTTACACTGTTTGAAAACTGTTTCTCCATATTTAAGAACTACTCATATTGTTATTGTTACCAGGTAAAATATTTTTTCCTCAATATGTCTGAACACATCTGTGCAATGACAAGTAATTTTTCTTATTTTATTTACCACTCAACAAAAAATATTTTGGAGGAAATTGTAAATGGATTTAGAATAAGGGATTATTGCTCCTCGTAAAATCTTTCACAGTTGTTGATGTTTTAGTATTAAATTTAATAAGGTCTGGGTTTGTGGATAAACATAGTCAAGACACTTATTTTATCTATTCACAATCTCTACTGTCAATACATTCATATAAAAATATTAGCTTGAGATGTCTAGATAAATTGTATTAAAATAAATAAATTGACAATGATTTCTATTTCCATCAAAAAAAAATTAAAAATAATCCCATGTCCACTTCTAATGTTTACCATACAGCCATTTGTAGAAGAATCTCAAAAAAGGTTTTTCCTAGAGAAGTTTAAGTCTCAGTGTTAACATTTTTTTTCGATTTGATTTATGAATTTCTGTTTGAAGGCATGGGTGCTTGTGATGTCTAAAAATTCCCTCCCAACCTATTAAATAATATGTATGGAGTGTGTGAAATGTGCTTTAAAGAGTTATGGTGAAAAATATATAATATTGAATAAGTATTACATTTAGTGCCATAAGTAATAAGCCAATACATTTTCAGGTTATGGAAGAGGAAAAAACCCAGCAGCTCTCAAAACATATTGGAACATATTTAATAAACGAATTGTCGAAACTTAAAGAAAAGTATCCCGTGATTGGGGATGTCAGAGGAAAGGGACTGATGATTGGGGTTGAACTGATCCAAGAACCAAAAATGTCACTTTCTTCTCCCCATGTCACAAACATAGTAGAAGACTGCAAAGACATGGGCTTACTTCTGGGTAAAGGAGGTCTTCATGGAAATGTAAGAAACACAAATCAATAAGATTATTTTAATCACTCCTGAGATTCAACAGCATAACTTTGTTCTATTTAAACACAATAACTAAACTAAATCACCCCTTTCGCTTACAGTGTACCATATTAATCTAATTCCCAATAAATTTGAAGACGTTTCTCAAAGAAGTTAAGCAATAGTTTCAAATTTGAATTTTTACATGTTTCATCATTCATGACCTGGGTTTTGAGACAGTTCTATTGCATCCGTGTGATAGAATGCCTGCAGTTACCGAAAGGTGAATGAAACCCTAGTCGTGACTCATAAAACATGTGGAAATGAACAAAGTTTAGGCAATTTAAATTTTGATATTGAAATTCGCACGCAAATCAAGCACCCTCAATCAATATTGTAAATATTAAAAAAAGTTCATTATGTTGTTTTGAATTTTAGTTAAAATAGCAATGACATATTGCTTGTTTACTTTGATCAATAAAATGTTTAATTTTAATAATTTGATTTCTCATCAATTTAGCTAAATGCAAATTCGAATCTGATTATTTCACATCTTTGTAAAAAACTTTATTTTATTGTGCAAAGTTTTAATTTCATTTAAAAACATACTAGATATTATATTAAATTTAATTGTAATTGTTTTGAAAAATTTCAGGTCTTACGTATTAAGCCACCAATGTGCATTACTAAAGAAGATGCAGACTTTTCGGTTCAAGTGTTGGACATCGCTTTGAAGAAATTTTATGTGAATATGAAGCGGAACCAGCCAGAATATGAATTTTTAAAAAAGCAATAGTTTAATTCTGAGATATAAAAGTTATCATAAATAAATTGAGGCGCCTGTGTAAATTGAATCAAAATAAATAATAACTACTTTTTGAGCTTAAAGACAAAAACTAGATTCATGGATTGACATTTTATAAAGCCTGCTTATTCTGGAACATATATTAATATAATTAATATGTATTTTTTAAATTATGTGCTGTACTCAATAGTTTTAAAATGTGTAAACTAACTTTTTTGTTATAATTGTATATTTGTTTATTGAATTAAAATATATTGATTTTTTTTATTCTCTTGGTTATCTACTGCATATACAGTTTATATTACTTACGCCAATATTCTTGCTGCAATTCAAGTCATTCCAGAAGTCCATTTGAAAAAATAGTTACGTATATAATTTATGATATCGACTGAAGGTGATTGATGGAATTTCAATATCAATTTTGAATTGTTGTAATTTTGTAAAATTCCACATATTTTATCACAAACGACCCGGGTTTCGCCCTTCGGCATCTTCAGGTATTCCATCACACGGATGCAACAGAACTGACCTAATCGATTTCATTTGATGAGCCGGATTCAGGAAAGCGACGATTGCCAGCTAGCTCTCTCTAAGTAAACGGCAATCATCAAAGGCGTTGGATAAACCAATCGTACACCTGATGATGATGACCCAGAACGACGATGGGTAGCTCCGATGTTCGCGAACGACCCTGTCAGTTCCATCCGTGTGATGGAATACCTGAAGATGCCGAAGGGCGAAACCCGGGTCGTTTGTGACAAAACATGTGGAATTGTACAAAATTACAACAATTCAAAGTTACATATATGTTTAAAGGAGAAAAGGAGCAGTCGAATCGATGGGAAATAATTGTCATTTTCACAAATCCAATCCTTGATTTTTCTTCACATGAAGAGTGCCGATGTTAAGACCCAAAGCATTTTTCTTTTACCCCACAGAATACATTATAATTTCATACATTAACGAATTTTGCACTTTTTAAACGGTGGTTGTGAATTATTTCTAATTACCTAAACACACTGCTAATTGTTTTCCAGTGATCTGTTTGGCAGAGGTGAGAAATAATAGACTTTAGAAGTGGGTAAGACAAGAAGATAGGGAAGCAAACAATAAGGATTTTATTATGACAGAAAATGATTAATGAGTGACAGAAAAATCTGTAAGTATCATGTTGTGGTCTCATACTTAGCAAGCAGGCAGTTTATATTTCACAATAGAGATGTTGAAGACAGTATCATTAAACCATTTCCCGCTTAGTGCATAAATGATATATGAACACCGAATATTTCAAAAAATAGTTTTGTATAGTTGGTGTCAACAAACTTATGGATATAATTGGGTTATATTTTATCGCAATAGCTTGTACATGACAGTTTTGATACTGTAAATACATTCATATTTTTAGCAACACACTGAAATCAGCGGTCTCAAGAGTTGACACATTAGCAGTCATTAGGTTAAAAGTTAAAAAAAAAACACCATTTTTCAAATTTGAGTAATTTATTATTTATAATATTAAATATTCAACAATACATTACACACAGTACTTGAAGTGTACAAAATGGAAGCGGGATGGTTTCAGAGAAAAAATAATTTAAACATAATAAGCTCAATCAATATATTTTTATGCACTGTACACAACAAAGTGGGGTAGATGGTGTTCCACTTCAAGCACTGATTATTTACAATACAACACATAATGCACATATAAAAATGGTTTATCATTAACATCAATAACAAAGTTATCGCAAAAAATGAGATTCAGTTATTGAATAGTTGTCACTCTAAATCAAAATCTAAAATGTCAAAATCATATTGCTTACTGTTAGTAGAATTATGTCAACAATGCTCAGAACTATTTTGTATATTGTAGTTAAGAGCATCATCGAATTTATAACTACAAAAATCAGTCGAAATATATCTCAAAATAATAAAAGTAAATGCAGAAACCGATTTGAACAGATTTCAGACCATAGAGAATAAAATAAATTACTACGGTGTATACTAATCTATTAGAAACGGAAGCTGATCCATGGAATTTATTACTGATATGAAGTAGCAAATTGATTATTTCGATTGTTATTTTAAATCATACATAATATTAGGTAAGCATTGGTTTTGTCAAGAAGCTGTCTTGTTGCTTATGACAGCAAAATAACTACTGAAACTCTGAAAATAATATTTCAACAAAAATAAAACTAACTAAAATCATCCACTCAAAACAAAAAAATCAATATTACAATCTGTACAGTTGAACAGACAAACTTTAAATAAACAATGCACTGCGATGTCGCCGCATGTCTGATGTATAATAATAATTCAATAGTGTATAAAACTTCCACTTTTTAATTGGTCGATTGAACCATAATGAAGATAGGTGCAGTAGAGTTGTGAATACATTTTTAGAACATCTATATAGCAAAATATGGTTACATAATTGATATGAAATATATAAATTCAGTGCAAAAATTTTGGTGTTTAAGCAGTTTAAATAGTGAAGTGGCATCATTGTAAATAGGATATTTGATATTTAATAATATCAGACAAATGCATATTAATAAGTGTTCATTTAACATTGAAAGAATTAATATGTAAAGATTATTATATTATTGTTTTCTTACAACCGCTACATATTATTCTAAACACAAATTGTCACATTTGGAAATGTAACAATAATACGAACATGTGATAACGGACCAAAACATTTTCTTAAATATAAATAGCTAGCGAATTACAACAGCACAGTACTATTATTTAACTTATTTCATAAATCAGTTTAACTTAAGTAAAAAAACACAAAAAAACATTTTTTTCTTACTGATACCTCACAGACAGAAATTTTAATTTAATTAATTTTGTTATATTTTTGCGAGATGCTCTGGCATTGATTAGAATCTTAATAATGGTCCAGTGAGTGACTCAATGAATAATTTAAAATAAATGTTGATTTAATTTTCCTAGTGATAGTTTTTACAACAAGTTACAATGTTCGGTAATGTCAAAACAAAGAATGCTAATGTTGTGACACAGGCTAAGAAAAAATATTACGTATTCATGTGTATCATATTTGAGGGCCTAATATCCAACAACACTACAGGTTGTCCTCGACTTACAACAAAGATGCTTCCTAACTTTGGTCAGAAGTCAAATTTTACTAAATATTTTCAAAAAATAAATTGATGTGCCTTCTTGCCACATCTTTCTATTATTTTTGATTCTAGTCGAACACTAATATAGCTTGGGAAAATTCAGTTTTTAAATCATAGGCTTTTAATGTGGCAATAGTTATCTCGTACATGGGTTGCAAAATACTGGCAGTATTATGAGGGAAATATACAACTTTTTATAGACATTGTTGTTGCTTCTTAGTTGTAGAGATCTTTTGATGTGATAATTGTAAACAATATCTGTTTTTTTTTAATATCATATTGCTGTATGTTTTATTTGTAAACCTATAACAATTCTTTTTTTTCTACCACTCTACCAATCTACTCAAATTATCAGTTATTATGGGCATGCTTAATTAATTATTTATTGCATAAAAAAAACGCATAAATATGTCTTATTATATAAATAAATATCCAAATTTCAAGGTAACCCTGAATTCAAAAAAAAAGAGAAGAAAAAAAAAAACTTTTTGCATATAAATAACTTCTGCAACTAACCAGAATGAAATTTCATTATTGTTGTGTAATCTTTCTAGAGACACATTTATCAGTGATAAGCAATGATGCCCTGAAATGAAATAGAGATTTTTTTTTAAATGTTACTTATTAAGTGAAATTTGTCATTATTTACCTGTATTTACAAAGTGTAACTTTAAAAGACAGTCCAATAAAGGTTTTTACTTTTTTGTTTTGTCAATCCATGTCTACTCCAAATGTGAAACATATGCCCCCATAATGTTACTTCCATCTCATCTCCTCTTAACAAAAGTTTTTTCTAAAAGAAATATTTGCTACTAAGCATCTCTCATTTTACAGTGAGTCAGTTAAGAACAGAAGAGATAAGGCTAAAACAAGATTTATGGTTAGCTAACCGCTCTTACTATGTCTCGTTTGTAAGAGGGAATTAAACACCACAAGCAAACATGCCTTCAAACAGAATCGATCAATTGATTGGAAGAAAACACTGTTTATAATAGAGCCTGAACCAGTGAGATTTGTTATGGAACCAAATGACAATGACCACTGTACCACAGTAGTTAATGTTAAACTATATTAATGATTCAAAAAAAAAACTAGATAATATTATTTGGATATGATGTAACAAATGCTCGTCTGATATTATGCCCTCAAATGTCTTTGATGATTTTCATTTATTATAAATGGTATATATAAAGATGTGATACAGAGATAAATATTTTGTTAAAATTGTGACTCAAATTGTGAACACAAACAGGGACATTCTGTTTCTTTGATAGGAGATCCATGTTAAACAGGTTACAAAGGTGATGATTCAAACGAATTCATATATAATTCATCAGCAACATAGGGCTTGATACAAGTAATATTCATGAAATTTTTAGTTACCCTTTTAAAATTGGTGTTGTTTATTGAGGAAGCACAAATCTTCAGTTTAATTTTTAATATAATCATTTTCAAGATAGAGCTTGTGCAGATAGGTGTATAAATAACTGTTTATTAAACACTGCCCTGGGTGAGTTAAGACTTGTTTAAAATAAATTTTACGAGTGTTTAAAACTCCACAAGAAATGTCAAACTTTTAAATAATATTAAAAACTAGCCATGAGAATATACTGTAAAATGACTGTTTATACGTACAATTATAATTATGTTTATGCAGTTAACCACTAATTGCAGTTACAGCAGTGATTTCCAACCTTCATGCTTTTACGCCTACTTAAAAAAATATTTTCCGCGCTTCCCCACCTTTTATTTTTTAATAAATATAGACGTTTTTAATAAAATTTATTAAAAAAAAAAAAACACTGAAAACTATAATAAATAAAATAACCCCGAGGTTTTGCTAGATTACGATAAGAAGTTTTATTTATTTTGAGATATTATTTTACTAAAATGTTTTGGAGCCCCCCCTCACAATAGTCTGCTTACCTCCAAGGTTGGAAACCACTTAGTTATAGAAAATAGATGGTATTTATTTTTCTAAATGATTTCAATTGAGCACATTATATTAAGAGCACACTCGGAAAAAAATAAATATAAATAAACGCTAAAAATAGCGTATGGTGTTGTAAGTAATGTAATAAATGAATAGAGACTGAGTTACCTTTTTTGGGTTATATATTTATAATTGTGTAAATCAGGTTATATTGGTATTAACCATTTTTTTTACTGGCAATAACGTGTCACATAAAAATTTTACCTCAAGATGAGTAAATGAAATTTGCAGTCTCATAGCAGAGTTAAATTATAGTTGTTGGTTATGTTCTCCACATTAAGCGTAAGCCAAAGATTTCATCCATGAAATTGGCTCAATAATATCCAGTATAAGCTTCAGCTTGGCAGTGCAGCATTATACTTTTTCATAAAGTAACATTTGTTTCAGACTTCCGTTTTTTAATATAAGGAAATTTTCGCTCGTAACAAAATACAGTTTGCAGTAAAAAGTCACGAAATTAAACTGAAAATATTGCATTTTTTTTTCAAACAGTAATTAAAATAAATAGTACGGAAATTGACGCAGTTGACATGATTTCAATTAAGCATTGAAACTGTTCCGCTGCATATATAAAGTGACAAAATTTTCGAATATGGCACTGTGATACGTAAATGGAGAGATATAATACTTAAAAATTCATAAAATAAAAAAAAAACTATAACTTGGATATTAAAAGTAATTGTGAGCTCAATAAAGTTAGCTAATAAGTTTATGGTAATAACAGTAGAACCTTTATAAATCTATAAATAAATATAAACAATCAAGTGTGATAATAATTTCTTTGTCGTTGATATGTTCATTAAAATCTAATTTTGGCAACAAAACCAGTAAAATTAAACAGTAAAAATATAAATAGTAACTCATATTATTAAGAAGCAATCATTTGTAATTCAAATACTGCATACACCCGAAGACCTACAAATTCTATAGAACATTTTGCACAAGCATTCCGTAAGTAAATTTTGTGGAGATTTTCTCTTACACCAATAACATGTAGAACTAAACACTTTGACATTTTTATCTTAATACAATGGATTTCTACCAAGTAAATGCCAATTCGATCAAGATAATAATGAAGTCTATGAAATCCAAGTTCATACAAACCATTTGATGATATTGAAAACTTTCTATGTTACATTGTAAATTTTGGAATATTTTGATAACAAACGGTAGCTTGAATTGGTGATTTATGAGTGACCACCATTTTGTGCACATTTTATGTTATGCAGTATCATTACTCGCACCTTTCTCTTGGTCTTGAATAAATAATCTTACTTTTTTAAGGTGAATATTACATGACAGCATGCATCAGAATAATAACAGACCAACAGACGTCTCATAAATAATTCAATTAATAGTTTAAAATCAATAAAACTGAGTTCAAGACTTGATATAGCTTAAATTAAAATATGAATAAGTCTAGTGTGTTGATGAACACAAAAGTCAACTTAATATCATTTTGAGTTCATTTTTAGGATTTTTTAAATAGAGTTTATAAAGTTTGACTAATTGAGAAAAGTCCTTGAAGGCCAATAGCTGAATGATAATTAATATTTTTTTATGAGGTTGGTACATTATTATTCTGAAATAAACGTGCCCCTGCCTGTAATAGTATAATATTAGATTATGTTTTAGCAAGTAATATATCTATCCACCGTTGAATTAAATGTCATGTCAATATACCCACCAACAATAAAAAGTTTTATATTAGGATTTGCAATCATTTTGCTATAAAATATATCTTTCAAGTATACTGGTGCAGTTCAATATTTTCAGTGCAATATTACCCCTTTCGTAGGAACACAAGTTGTTTTAACAAAAGTATTAAAAAAATACATATATGCAAATATAAGCGCACACAATAATACATTTAATGATGCCTTATTACATTAAAAAACATAATGGACAGAATAATTTATTTTGAGTCTGATTTGAAAAACAGATAAATATAAAAAAAAATTATTGACTAACCATAGAGTAAAAGCTTATTTGATTCTGTACCTTGCCAGTTGTATAATATAATTTATGCTTTGCATACTTGATGTTTTGTGTTGATATATCATTTCATACAATATGGCTACCCTCGTTGTCCGATATTGTATGAGTTTTCCTCATTCATATCAAAAATACTATGACCGAAATAACTTTTTTGACATTCAATAAGATAGGAATAAATACTATACGATACACACTAAGCGATTTAATTAAGTGAGCATGTTACCAAAAAATAGATTTGTTTATAAAATCTATGTAAATTATTATTTGTTTCACATTGTATCAAATATAATTTAGTTTCATATTGTGGCACTAGATTTCCTATACTAACCTTACACGATACAGATTTTATAATATGAGAATATATTGAACAATATACATTTATTCTTATTAAAAAATGTTTCTATATTTAAAAAATCTATTCCCCACGTTGACTATTTTCAATTTTGTTTTACATACATATAAACACTGATTTAAAAAAACTTTAATATTGATTAATAGCATACCAGGACAAAAGAAAATAAATATGTTGTGTAAAAATAACCATGGATGCCAGCAAACATAATACACGCCATTTTATGCGATTATTACAGAAACATCCTTCATAAGAATTACTGATAAAAAGAACTACCTTGAGTTCCGAATAGAGATTGAAAGAAAATATGTATTTGTATAATAATCGTGGGGAACAGATGGATACATTATTTTACAAATACGTAATTAAAAGTAAATGTATGGACATTGTTTACATAAAACACTTCTAAAACAATTATTATATTTACGTAAAAAATAATAAACACCAAGTTAATAATTAAAATAAAGATAAAATTAATATTCAATACATTTACGCAGATTAATAATTTAAAAAAATTTTAGCACAGTCAACTTTACTACCAAAACATTTAATTATGTATGAATCCTCTGTTTCCAATATCAGCCAACACTGTATTTTACAAAAAAATATCATTTGAATTCCTACAATATACATTTTTTTATACATACCATATATTAAATTATAATTAAAAATATATGACAAGCTACAAGTTCAATTCTAAGCCTGCCAATTGCGGCAGAGATGAGATGTATTTAATTTTAAGATGGAAACAAAAAGTGACAATTTTAGAATTTTAAAGTTTGCTTATATACAATGTTCAGTCATTAATTAAATACAATGTTAATGTATTAAACTAAAAAGATTTATTATGTAGTAATCATATTTTTTTAGATATCATACTTAATGTGGACGTATCAGAAAATATAATAGTGACAGAATGTCACTATGTCATAGTTATCTTGGTAATTGTATACTCAATTCATAAACACAAACTAAAGCAACTAAGAGATTCCGAGAATTTAGAAGTATCAGAATTCTAAAAATAAATTAATTAGTCTGGCAATTTGTGAAGATAGTAAAAAAAAAAAAAAAGCCATAAGTTCAGATTTTTCTTTTCAAATCTTTTACTCTGTAGTGTGAAACATTATGTTTTATTAATTGAATATAATGCCTATCCGTCAAGAGGTGACAGTTTACACCTTGAAAGTGATTAATGAAGAATGTAATTTAAGTTTCTTAAATGCGGCTTTAAATGTAGAAAAGTTTTGCACCGCTGCAATATTATCACATAATTTTGATGAACTATGAAAAATTATTTTCTGATTTATATTTTATCACTGACCTTCTAAAAACTGTAATTTAAAAAATTCAAAAAAGATCAAGAATCTAATTAAGTTTTTATCTGGGTATCGAGAAGAGCAAAAAGCATGGAAACACCCAGAAATTATTTCTTGTGTTGTTTCGACACATAGTGAAGACACAAAATGTTGACGAGTAATATCTTCATGCCTCATTTACTTGGCTGCTAATAAAAAAATGTGATATTTTCAACATATTGTGTAACAAATATCTGATTTTGGCTGCAACTTTGAAAGGTCGATTTGAGCTATTTAACGTTTCAGAGTGTACGCATTTTAAGTATAAAAGCCATCCATGTATATCATGACCGAAGGAGTGTGGTCTGAATAATTTGTCACGGAGGTACAACAAAACTTCGATAAAACAAACTAATGAAAGCGAGGGAACCCGAAGGCTGAAAGTCTGTTTTACAAATATCTTTAGATGATATATCCAGACACACCTGTAGTGTTGTCATGTAGCACTTATAAACAAATAATATACACCCAGTCCTTTTTTTACGCGATACATTGGTTCCAGAAAAAGGCGCATAAAAAAAATCGCATAAAAAAATGATTTCACGCAATTGAATTATATTTCTTTACACACCCTAAAATATAAATTCGCATAATATCCGATACACTTGTTAACATTTGGCAATTTTATGTGTATTTAAAAAAATTGAATGCTTTACAAAATTAAGTTTTAAAAATACACGTATTTTTTTTATTTAAAAAAATAATGAAACGTACATGTCTAGCATCATATATAAATTTCTTCTTTAAAACAAATTTGGGGAAAAAATTACGTAAAAACGAGTGAAGTGCGTAAAAAAATGTAGCGGTGCAGTCCAAAAAAATCACGTATAATCGAATTTGCGTAAAAAAAGGACTGGGTGTATATAAATTTTGCTATCTGACAAGTAATTGAAAAATTTGATACATTGTCGAGATGCAATCTTATCAGTGATAATTTTATTTTTGGGCGCTCTGTTTCTTCTCCCTTGCTACATTTTTCTGCTATTTCACTCTCAGTTATGATTAATCAATGCATTTATGTCAATATATTAAGAATAGGATTATGACAATGTGTACGATTGTAGTCTACAATTTCAGTTATGAATGCACTAATTGGCTTCGAGTAATCAAATTAAGCTACTGATTGAATGAGCAGTCAGCATTGATAAGATCTATGAGAGGGAGAGGTATGTATTATCATACACAGAATATTGTTTACAACCGGTGACAGTAATGTATTATATTAAAAGGATGTTTGTAACAATTTTCACATTTAAATGAATATTTCGTTCGTTATATTTCGAGTTTATCATGAAATTTAACAATCAAACAAAAATCACATTTAAAGTATTAACTCTCACTTTTTGACGGAAAGGCATATTTTAAATAATAAAAATATACTTTTTGGTACTTATTTCCACAATATATTTCATGATCAGGACCGGTTTTGCTCTGATCAGTTGATCTTCAAAAAAGTGTGTTTTTATTATTTAAAGTATCAAAAAAAATGTCTTTTTTAAATTTTTAAACAAACAGCCTAACAGTTAGTCTACAGATGCATTTCAAAGAAATGAAACATATGTCCCACTAGTAACACAACTAACTATTGGGATAATAAAGTTGCCAATTTTTACTTTATGTTTAAAATTCATTTATTTTGTGACATACAACAGTGGGGGGATCATTCATGGATGATTCCATATACAAAATTCTAGACAAACATTATCGATTACATTTCGAAAGGTAGAAAACCTCGATGCATTTTTATCTACACCAGTCATGTAATTTTTTGTAACATTTTCAATAACCTTCACTTGTATTGGTAGATATTTTTACTCCTGACTACATAAAAGACATAAATTAAAATTAAGTACTCCCGTTGTGTTATTAATACATAATGGTTACATCTCGTAGTTGTAATTTCCAAAGTTGTCTGTGAATCATTTGTTTGATAGAACAGTTTTCAACTAAATATAAAGCATTAAATTTTGGTACTTGCCAATGGATTCGGAAAAATTGTTACAACTTTGAAATATATATCTTTCATCCGTATTAGTCGAAGAGGTACAAAGACCGAAAAGCATTTCCTCCGTAGAATGGTTAAAAACGCTTTCAGCTCAAAAAGAACATATAATCCATGATTTCAACTCTTTCCAACTTTTCATCACCCTAAAGGAATTCTTAATAGAGTTTGCCTAAAAAAATTGGCTACGATAATAAAGTAGTAATTGTAGAAGAAAGTAACAATACATTACGACAAAAACCATATTATAATATTTGTTTTCATTAAAATTCTATAAAAAATAATATCACTTCTATACCCCGAGGAAACACAGAGTTCAGTGAAGTCTTCCGTCTGACTCGTCATCAACTCGCCGCCGACAGTAATATTTACGAAACAGTATTTGACTATGCTACATATCGTACATAATTTACAGTTCACAGCCATATATTTTTGGCAAATCTGTTATCGATTATGATGTTAATTTCTCACACCTCCGCTGTCCAATTCACTAACATCAAATATAATCAGATATATAATGTCGGAAATGACAATTTGCATTCATTATATTGCATCGTTTCATTTTCTTTCAATAAATAGAGAAAATAATTACGGCTGAAATCATTGTGGCGGCAATCGCAGAAGGTACTTTGGATCTTTAAATGAACAGCATCAGGTCATGAGAAACAGCAAAACCTCGATCTACCGTTCCCGTTAATATGATTTATTGTGTCATAAAATTTAACGATTTTCCTCCGGTAATAAATATTCTCCCTGCAAATTTCATTTATATTTATCAAAGGACAAAATTAGATATACATTACTAATGTTATGATAAAAATTTTGTAATACCGTGGAAGAAAAAAGGTTGCAGAGCACTGAATTAATTAATCCATACAACTTAAATTTGAGCACTTAAAAATCTTATAGATGTAAGTAAATCAAAAACAAAGAACGATAGATCGAATATTCAGTGTATTGTAATATAAGCTGCCATAAATTTTGAGGATTTTTTTATAATGAGCAATTGATTTAATATATCCTTTTTTTAGATTTAACAATCCAATAACAAATGACACTATCGAGACGTTTGACCGAGGCTGTTCAAATGTTCACACCGCAGAGGACATCTGTTCATACGGCTACAACGCTTCCAGCTTTTTCTGACTGGTGTGGAAGCTTCCCTTCCCGTCATCGCAGTGGAGATATTGACAGAACAATTTACATGTAAGCCATCGAGTCTTCAATACGTACCGACCGTTACAAAATAGGAGTCACACATCTGCCGGGACAGTGTGCGGCGGTAGAGAATGCTAGCTGATGCACGTTGAGCTGCTCGACGTGGACACGGGTCCGTCTCGGCCCATGTCCGCTTCCATCAGAGCCAACGTTAACTCTTTGCGTGCTTTTTGAACCACCCACACCATCAAAGTTATACCGATCATGATCTGAAACAAATATATACCATTTAGTAAAGATGTATTTAAATAAATTTATGGTTTTGATTGAGAAAACAATATGTCTGTGTATATCGCCAATTCATAAATATGCTAATAGAACAGGCGATTTTTTTTTTTTTTAAGAGATTCCAACTAATATTTTTATTTTTAAATGATTATTTTACTTGCAAAATAATCATAATATCTTGCTATTGACAGATCTGAAATTTTTTTATTATATTTAATTGAAATTATTTTTAAAGACTTGCATAAAAAAAACCTTTTTTAATTAAATATCGTAATTATGTTGTTGAAAGAAAATGAACTGATTCATCATTTAACCATGTATACATAAAAAAAATTGCACTCGAAAAACAATAAAGTTGTCACTTCGATAATGGATGAACAGGAAAAAAAGTACATTGTTAATTAAATTTGAATAACTAAGCGCCAGAATGGTGGCATTCGAGTTGAAAGACAAAAATCAACAGAGGCTCTATGGCAACATTCTAGTACAAAGGGTTTATTACCTGAATTAATTAAAAGTGTCCACATACATTGTCTATAAATATAGACATTGTTTGTGGACACTTAATATAAATATGTATATCACTATCACAAATCTGTATGATTAATTAAAGCTGTCAATAAAAAATTGTAACCATATTGCTCAATATTTCATAAAGAATGTATCTATAAAATAATCGCTACATCTCGACACTTGATAATTTGATTTAATCAAATAATAAAATTTTAAATAATAAAAACACATTTTTTAGTACTTATTTCCACAATATATTTTTTGATCAAAGTCAACAAGCGATGAATAAAAGAATGAAAAGTTGACAACTTATGTGAAATGTGGTGTCTTGATGAGATACTTATGATATTGTAGAGACTTTTAGTGACATTAAATACATTACAGTAAACGTTGGGTAAAACTAAGTTATTTAGGCAGAGTTTCTGAAAACATATCCAAGAAGATAGACAAAAAACATTTTAATGTAACTTTTTATAACAATCATAATCTTAGTCGAATGTGAGTTAACACGAAAGACAAAATTAATATTTTAAGCCAAAGTGGTATTTATCTTCTAAAATGCGATTCCTGTGAGGCTAGGTATATTGGTCAAACAGGAAGATCGTTTCATACTAGATTTAAGGAACATTTAGCTTGTGCCAAAAAAGGCGATGAGATTTCTACTTTTGGAAACCATTTGTTTCAAAATAAACATTCATGTGATTTTACTATAAACTACAAAATTCCGCATTTCAATAACAAATCACTGAAATTAGATAAACAAGAAATCCTTGAAATTAATCGATATAAATTTTTGCCTAACTCTAACCTTATAAATGAATAAACTACTTTTGCGTCGTCACCATTGTTATATTTGTTAAATTAGATTAATAAATATATATTTCATATAAATATAATCATAATAATAAATTAGTAGCTGTCGATTGGAGTTTATCCGTGCACTTGAATGCTAGAAGATATCATAAGGGGAAGTCGGGGTCATTAGTGACAAAACCTATGGATGTGATTGATTACTATCATATTTAATATGAGTATTATGACTAATGTAATGCATATGGGACATGTTATGATTAATTTTGATATTCATCACATACTGTATAGTGAAGTTCATCGTAACTTTCATTCATCAATATAAAGGAAAAATTTACACACCAAATTTAATTAATTTCAAATTTTTCAAAAAAAAATCTCACATGGGACAAATTAAATTTGCTGCTTCAAAATGATATCTTGATATGACTAATCTTTGATCTGTTTTCTTGTAATAAATTTTATGGCCATTAATGAAATAAATCACCTTGGGAAATAACCTTGAATACAAATGTCTGACATTCAAACACCTTCAGTACAGTTAAATCGCTGATTTATTGGTTAAAAGGTGATAAAAAAATATGCAATACAAATCAAAGCTAATAAAGATAATAACAAAATACTCAGAACAACAGTATAACACTAGAATAAATAAATATGTACACCAAATATTTCAAAAATTAATTCAGCATTGTTAGATATTGAAAAAAATTAATAATCTGGCAATAATTTAATTAAAAAATTAGCTTATTGTTGACTGACCATGAAAGTCAGGCAGTCACCTTATCTCTCAAAATTGTGAGGAAAAAAGAGAAATAATTTATTTTGAAAAGGACTCATAGTTAGCTTCGTGTTCCACACTCGGATATATAACTGGTGTAGAGGAATGCAAAAACCACAAATGCCAATGGATTTTGGATTGAAATTGGAGAAATCAATGCAAGAAAGTTTTTTTTGCCCGATTATATGGCCCGCAACCAATTGGAGAAAAGCTCAACAACATTGTCCAGTCAGCCATGTCACCACAAATATATATATATTTCATGAATGTAAAATAAAATTAAATGCAAATTTTTTCAAAGCAAACCACAATTTCCATTTATATGATAGTGAACAAATAAACTCTTGCGTTTGTTGAAGCTATCACTTATTAATATGCTAATGATAGCAAAACTATCAGTAAGGAGGCGGCTTAAGGTGTCATTGAAGCTAATATTGCCACAATAGCAATCAACAAATCCATTAACATGCGTTATCTAACTTATATATGTAGGTATCAATAGTCTTATCTTGAATTTCATCGTTTATTTAATTTTTTAAATATATACACAAATCGTGTGCAACTCATTTTATAATTATTTACAAAGAAAGTGATAAAACCATCGGCTATATAACAGAATTGCCAATATTCTTGGATTTTCATTAATTTTTGGTATCCATTAGTTCAAATCTCAACACGGATAACATTTTAAATTGATTTTTGAATTTTAGTTAAAGTTATTGATGCCCTTTGAGCATAGGATGGAGCATTTGGATATATAGTAGTATTTTTCTAGTTTTTTTTTTTATTCTTACCTTCAACAAAGCAAAAATTATGCGACTGAATAAAAGTAGTTCTCATGTTATAGGTTTTGCTGGGATGTTCCTCATTAGATGTCGATATGCTCCAGTGTGAGAGCAGACACGATCAAAGAAATCATTGGCAACGTCTTTAAAACTAAATATATTTTAATGGAATAACAATATAAATATATTTATATCCATAAAATTTGAAATGAGGGTATAGATAGCTATTTCATAGGCATAGCTTTATATACTGATTAAGAAAAGATAGACTGCATTAGACATGTCGTAATAGCTGTCAATGACCATATCTAAAATTTTGTTGAGCTAAATATAGTTATTTTTACCTGATTATAATAGAGTTTTACCAAGTAAGACTCAAATTGAATAAAAATATTTTAATACAGCATTATTGGATCGATTGATTCTAATAATCCAGACAATGTAGAATAATGATGCGATGAGCAAAACTGGTCCTGATCATACAATATATTAAGAGTACTAAAAAAAGGTGTTTTTATTATTTAAAATGTATTATTTTCCTAAACTGGAACTTATAATAGAAATAATGCTTATTCAAAGAGAAGGATACTATAAAATTGCATATATAAATATTGATTTCCATTTTCATTTTTGACTGTTTAAATCGGTTCATAAAAAATGGAAAGACTTAAGGTAATATTTCTCAGTAAAAGAATGTAAGTGTTATCATTAGCTTAGTCAAACAAGGGATTATTTTTTGTTGTAAAATATAAAATAAATCAATATAATTCTAATAAAATATAATTTTTAATGAAATAGTATTTGGCAAAAATAAACTGCTTAGTTACCAAGAGGAATCAGGATTATAGGTGCATGTGTTGCAATTATTTTTAACATAGGTTTTTTCAATTTAAATTAATATTAATAAACTATGAATATTTACTATTTTCTAGTACTTCTTGTTGTGTAATAGTTGAAGTTTTAATATTTGATACTCAAACAATTGATAATGATGAATAGTTAGAATTTTCAGTATGTATCTTAGTCTGCCTAAAAATTTTCTAAAAAAGAAAAAAAAGGATTTGTATTTGTGTCAATGAAATACTAATGCTAGCAATTTAATGGTCAAAATAGCAAAAAAGTGAAAAATGGTTCAGTTGTGAAGTTAATTGAGAACAGAAGCCAATCATGCATGATGGAGCAATAAAATTAACATAACAGGTTTTTGTATACAACAATAGCTCGGCTATGGCTAAGTTATCAATATTATGATTTCTCACACTCGACAAGTTTCTCATGGTTGATTAATTGCAACGCTAAAACATAATTAACTAAACATCAAGTCTGACATTACAAATCACAATATTCTGTGAAATTACTCATTGCCGGACAAAGCTATTTTCAATGGATATTTTCACGGCCGTGAATGTGTTTTTAATTTTTTAAATTTAAATAGTGGATAATTTATTAAAGTGTCTTTGTTAAAGTATTACGATATACCAGTTATGAAAGGGAAACCTTTATCCAAAAAAGCCCTATTTCAAATCAATGATTCATTTACCGCACATTTTTTTCAGATAATGTTATCGCTTGTACTTCTAATAAGGGGCTTGACCAAACGGCTTATGTACTAATAAAGTTTTCACGG
Organism: Himalopsyche japonica; assembly: GCA_028555115.1. NCBI lineage: Eukaryota > Metazoa > Arthropoda > Insecta > Trichoptera > Rhyacophilidae > Himalopsyche > Himalopsyche japonica. Next base: position 434,835 of record JAHFWJ010000634.1, read on the forward strand.
CCTTATCATTTGAATGTGGTAGTATTAATAGTAATATATAAACAAATTGATAAGCAAATAAGTTCCGGCTTTTTCTTTTTTGAAATTATATTTTATATAAAAATACTGAAACAATTAATCAATAAAAAACTGATTTATGAAGTCGACTGAAGGTGCTCGATGGAATTTCAATATCAAATTTGAATTGTTACAACTTTGTACGATTCCACATGTTTTGTCACTAATGGAGATCGGTTCAATGAATCGACAATCTCATGAAGAAAATTCTTATATTTCATCACTAGATGTTTAATCGTTATTTGCCAGATTGAAATAAATACATATTTCTTAAAAAAAAAATACGCAATTTTATTTAAATGATAGTTAATTATTATTTGTTGTAAAACCCTTATAAAAATGACTAATGAAAATTTATCACAGGCAATTGTGTTAATTATTATTAGATTAATATTATTACAAAATTTGTTTTAGTTGCCATTTAGTGTTTGCCTTGGGGTGTGTGTTTTCCTGTAATTAATACCTTCGGTATATAGACAATGCTGACTGTTTATTGTACATCAAGTCTGTTGCATACATGTCATAGAATGCCTGAAGATGTCGAAAGGCGAAACCTGGATCGTTAGTGACAGAACATGTGAAATCGTACTACAAAGTCGTAACAATTCAGACTCAATATAAAAAACTAAATCAAATTCCACAACATATTATTGCTGGCTTTAAAATGACCAGAAAACTATGTGAATCAATATGACGACTAAAATTTGTTGGTCAAAGAGGAAGACTGAAAACTTATACATTTTTAATGCAAAAATAATTTGTTTTTGGTAAAAATAATGAAGGATAAAAATAAAATTCGAAAGGTCAGACGGTACAAAAATATTCATAGCAGTAATTATAAACCAATAAAAAAAACATTATATTGCTGTATAACGACATTAAATGATTGTGAAGGTTTCTTTTGGCCGGTGTCGCATTTATTTCAAATTAAGAATAATGTGCGGAAAAGAAAACATTGAATCCATTGATTATTATCAAATACTGGCCTGGTCTAAATAAATTTCGATTTTATTTTGTTTCTCTCCTAAGATGCAAAATCTGTTAAATGTCAAAAGAAACCAAATGTATGAAGTGATATTATATAAGGTACAGCCAACAGGTAGATATCGTTGGCATAATGTCAAATCTAATCATAAAAAAAAAACATACCAAATTATTTTTCAAAAAACAAGTGTTAAGGAAAAAGCAACCAAAATAAAATTCCCTGAAATAAAATCTTGTTTTTTATATGCAATATTCATTCGATACCACAAGACTCGATTAGCAAATCACGAATACTTTTAAAAGAAAAACTTGATATGTCCAATTTGCGGCAGTAGAAAGACGATTTTTTGATTTATGCAAAATTATTCAATTTACGATATTGACTGAAGGCGCTTGATGGAATTTCAATATCAAATTTGAATTGTTAAAAATTTGCACAATTCCACATGTTTTGTCACTAACAACCCGGGTTTCGCCTTTCGGCATCTTCAGGCATTCTATCACATGGATACAACAGAACTGACTGTCAGTTCTGTAGCATCCGTTGGAATCATACAAAGTATCAACAATTCAAATTTGCAAAATTATTCAGTTTTAGCAAAAATATGTAATATCCATTATATTCCAATTCAAGAAAGTATGTGAATTTGTAGTAGCCAGTTATTAGTTACTTGGAGTTACCAAATAAGTTATGTATTACTGCCGTATGACATTCATCCTGTTGAAATTGTGTGTTTAGCTTATCTGTAAAATGTATTCAAAACTCTCCCTTTTCTGCCCATAAGTACACACTAAGTCACACCTGGCTATTTGAATAATAAATATCCTTTAAGGAATAGGATAGTGAAATGATGATGATTTTCAAAACGGGTGCTGTAATTTTTAGGATTACTGTAAAAAATGTATAGCAATTATTAAAAACTCTTATTCATAATAAAAAAATTACAAATCAACCGGGAGTATAAAATAGTATAGATATATTAATTCAACTTTTGGCATTCAAGCGAACATATTTTTACTATTTTCACAAATTAACATATTTATGGTAAGACCAGTTTTAGTATTAAATTGTGGAAATAGTACAAAAAAATGCGTTTTTGTTATTAAAAAAAGGCTTTGCGCCAATTAGTTTTCTGATTGCAAAATTCTAAGACAATATTTGAAAAATTAAAAACGATGAAAATTGAAATTGACTACCTCTAAAAGTATTTGAATGAATATTCAAAGTAAATGGTATTGAAATCAATCTTATAGAAGCCTAATATTTTATTACTGATTATTATTAACTGAACATTTTATCAGATTGAACAATCTTGTCAGTCAATTGTATAAAGCATTAGGGAAAAACTGAGTATATCTTGAAAGTATGTTGTTAGTCATTTTATACAATTTTTCAAAATGTTTAATAAAACCACAAATGACCCTTGAGTTATATAGTATTTGTGATAATTAATTTTCACAAATTATTTATGTTATAAATGAATGGACCGGGGTGTAAATTTGGTAGCGATGGCATGACAAATAATATATAAACCTCTAGCGAGGCGAGCTCAAAATCTTCACAAATCCTGTGTAGTAGAGTAGTAAGGCTACCTACCAGTTTGGAGAAGTTTGTGAAAAAAAGATATTGTGCATCTGAAGGACAACTAGTTTTTTGCGAAACGTTTTCTGAACAATCTGTACGGTTCACATTGAAAGAAAACATGTTCAAAAAAAGTTCTTTCAATACAAATAAAAAATATTTAAGTAAAATTTAAATAGCAGAAAATCAATTTACCTGGAAGGCAAACACTATGTATCCGGTAACGTGCGACTCTTGAAGTACATCGTGCATGGACCTCAGCGTAGAGCCGAGATACACATTGATGATTTGAGCTGGCAGCAGGCCAACACCAGACGCTGTGTGGTAACGTAAGCCGCCCACCGTGCTCAGCTGCAATGTTTATTTATGCAGCATGAAAATATAAACAATACACTTTTATTGCGCGGGTATTTCACAAATAGCTCCCTGAGAATGAGAGGCAGACTTTTTGGCAGCGATCTTACTGTGCGACAGAGAAACGAGCACTGGAAATTTCAAGGACATAGGTCATATTTTTTTTTTTATGATTAACCATCAGCAAAAAATAAGATTTCAATTTCGGTCAAAAAGTAATTTTTGATGCATAAGAAAAACATTGCAATGAGCCATCAAATAAAAAATAATAAGACATACATTAGGTATTATCATCTCATTTTTTAGCTACAATATTTGTCTTTCACAAAGTTTCAATTAAATGTGTAATGTCTGACAAAATTTATGAAAACCGTTTAAGAGTTGCCGAAGGGCGAAATGAAGCCGCATTTGATTTCTGATAAATCCGTTGAATATTTCAGTGTGAGATATATATATTTTTACTCACTCTTACTATATTGAGGAATTTTAGAGTGAGTTATACAGAATTAATATAATAGTATGTCTAGTTCATGATATTAAATGACAGTAAAAGATAAAAGTTACTAATCTCATAATCGAGTCATAAGATTACTTATACTATTACGTGTAAATGCAACATGGAAAATATTAGTATGGCTTCACTGTAATACAGGGTGAGAAACTGAACAGGTTGTTCTCAAAAATTGTATGTCTATGTTTATGATTTCCAGTCAAAACCACATTTGTCCTTGTCATTTCCAGTTTCTATATAAAATAGTATGCATATAGACAGTAGTTATAGACAAAACTTTCATATGGACTTAGATGAACAAAACAACAACAATTTGACACCATAAGGATTTTCAGATGTGAATGAAACAATTTTATGTTATTTTCAATCAAAATTAGGCTCAAAAATTGCATAGATATCAAATCGTACTATCAATATATTTCTATAGTATAAATATCAAAATATTAAGTAAATATTAGTTAGATACTAACATTAAAAAGTCAAATTTACTCGAAATCAAAAAAAAAACACTTACAATGTATGCGAATATTATTTCAATCACAATTTTAATAATTAAATTATGAATCAAGCAAGCGAATATTTTTTTGTGATATTAAATAATTAAATAGTAATCAAAATGTGTCCTTCGAATTCATATTTGACGACTATAAATTTGTGATTTTTCATTTATATTTTTTATCTACACACCAACTGATCAAATCAGATAAAAAAAATCAAAGTTACAAAATCATAACGCTATTTTTAAATACCGATTAAAAGAGTATTCAGTAAGTTTTTTTTTTGTATAAAAAATATACAGATTGGCATATTTTTTTTTAATGAAACAGGAATTCAAAAACGAGTGAACTAAAAACAAATTAATGTGACTTGTTGTGTTATTTGATAATGTAGTTAACATTTATTGTGGACTTACTAATAAAATTTAGTCTCAGTTACACTGTGTAGAGATACATAACCAATGTAAATATTATTTCTTACTTGAATATGAAAAAAAATAGTTAGAAATACGACAGATAGCAATCCTTACAAATATTAAAGCCCCTCAACAGCATGAGTGAATAATGACTTAAAATATGATACATGACAATTGATGAATCCTAAAGTATCAGGAGTACATACAGAATCAATTTAAATAATTGATTGGTAGATTTGTACAATGCAGAGGACATGTGTCATATTTTACAGCCGTGTCATCTCACGTGATATTTTAACAAATAATAATTAAAATTTCACTATTAATAACAGTTTTAACCAATAATTTTTCATAATTACAATATTGACTGACTTGATGGAATTTCAATATCAAATTTGAATTATTGAAATTATCTATTTTGTCACTCCAGTTTGTTATTGGGGCATTTATCTCAGTTCTATTGCATCCGTGTGATAAAATGAATGCTGGAAGATACCGAAAGGACAAATTCATGTGAATTGATGTATTTTGTACACAGTTTGAACAATTTAAATTTAATATTTTTTCAAAGGTAAATTATTATAGACATATTAACTGTAAAAATTTGACAACAGAAACTTAATATGAAGTAGCAACAGTATTAATATTTACAGTATCACGATAACAGAATTTGATGTGATTTTTATGTGATTGTAATCAATTTTTTATCAATCAAATTGACAATATTTTAAACCCTTTCATTGGTAACACCATGGGTGTTCAATAATGTACTGTGTAATCTATTATCTACAGTCATTCTCAATTTTTTTTATTGAATTATTATTTTGTTAGATATAGATACTAGGCATATCTATTTGCTAATTTTGGCAGTCACATAATATTATCATTTGCATTAAATGAACATTTTTTTTTTTTTAATTGATCAATATGTGGAAATAAACCTGTAGCCGTATAATATTGAGCGTAAAAATTCATTTCAGTTTAAGTCCATACCTGGAATCAATGTAAATAGATAACTAAATGCCAACATGAATTCAATAAGGTTTTACACAACAAATATGCTATCATTTTTTGATTGTAGTTGTGACTAAAAACTAACTAAAACCAGTAAAAAGATTCAAAAAAAAAGTTAATGTTTAAAAAATGCACACATTTTAATTTTAAGTAAAAGCCAAAACAGGTTTTGCTTAGCTAAATTTGTAATCAAAAACTGATTCAATGCTGCATTTTTTAACAATAAAAGTTGGGATTTATCTAACAGTGTGTGCACCGTTACTATAAAATATGCTATTTATCATTTTCTCAGTGTTAGCAAAGAATTCTATTACCGATTGTCTATGTATTCAGAAAATATTTTATCACGAAAAAGTTTTCATAAATTGTTTTCAATTTTTTGTCTCAGTTTCAAGCTTATTCATGAATTTAAAACAAAGCTGTTGATGTAAGGAATAGATAGTTTTTTTTCCTCACAGTTAAATTTAATATAAAAGATCTGAAGAATGGTCTCACTTTCTAACAAGTTTATTCAACCCTATGAAAAAAAAAATAGTGAAAACTTTTCATTCAGAACAAGGTTTGGGAAGCTAGGAATAAAAAAGTGTAAGAGAAATGGTAAATAACAACCTTTGGTGATGACAAACCCTCAATATTGTTTTCTTTAAGGATGAATACATACAAAACACAGAATACTGTCAATACAAAATTTGACTAATCCACCTTCAATTGAAATTATAAATAAACTCTGAAAACGTTCAATATTTAATAAACAATTAATGCTTACTTCTTGCCTACTCAACTATGAATTACACCAAAAATTTCTAGAAATATCAATTAAAGAGTCATTGAAAATCTATTAAGATAATGGATATAACAAAGAGGCATTTAAATAACTCACCGCAAATATTGTATTCTGTAGTCCAAAGGGTATAGGTGTAAGCCGGGCAAACAGTACAATTTTGAAGGCCTGAGGTCCGGATATTACCCTGAGCATGGCTTTGGCTGTCTCGCTTTTGATGAGACGATTGACTGGAAGCTTACTGCTGATAGCTCTCAGCGAGTAATGAGCGATCGCTACACCAACATTTGCACTTATTAAAACAGTTCCCAGTCCACGTAGGATCCCAAAAAGATATCCACTCGTTATTATGAGCACCAAGTAACCGATAGCCACTGGGAAACTGACGACAGTAAATAAGAATATGAAAAACACGAATATCAGCCAAGGATTTTGTGTTTCCACCCAAAACAAAACTGCCTTTAAATAATCTTTAAAAAAATAGATAACTAATATAAACAATGCCACAAGAAACAGCGATATCGATATATTAAATATATACCCGTAAGTTGTTCTATTATTAAATTTCGCGCAAAAACTTCTTTTACTTCTGTTGATGAGAGGTTCAGGGTTATCGTCGATAGTAATGATTTCCATCTTCATTGATTCCAAAACAAAATTAACGGATTATTACAACAAACGGGACGAAAGTAACTTTACATCGTTTATTATATATGTTTGCGCACAACGTTGTACGCGAACGAGCGATCACATGAAGAAGTCAAGCACAGAGCACATACGGAGAAATACATTTAACGTTGAAAAATACTAATGACAGTGACAGGCATAGAAACGTTGCTCAATAACATAGATGTAGATTGTAAACTAAATATTCCCACATATTCCGATAAAAAAAAACCACAAACTTTTTTTTATCGTGAGAATTAAAATTTAAAAAAATGAATAATACTGTGGTGATTTAAAATAAACATTTGCCAACTCATAATAAACACTTCCATTCTAACCTAATATATTCTTACTTTAATGTGCATGATAATATTACAAGGTTCTTAAGATTTTTATTCATTTCAAACTTTCAACGTGCCAAAAACCATAGACTGTTAATAAATGTAGAGCTAGATTGCAATATCGCCGTGATATTGACAATCTCTGGAGTGCGCGTTGTTTTCTCTTTGACGGAAACGTTTACCGGCGAATCCTATATTATACCAATCAAATTTTTTTTATTTGTCGGTATGTGTATTACTATTTATGATTTGGTTTTTTTTTTAATTTACTACATTTTATATAAATAAATTGCAACTGTTGAATATTTTGATATAATAAGTTAGGTTATATTTTCAATGTGAAACAGTTATCTAGCGTTGTAATTCTCATTATTGTTAATTATTTATTAGTTATTACCAATTAAATATTACACTGATTGCATATATATTAACGAAGTGTGAAATAAATTTGTTGTGGACAGAAGCTGAAAATCGATCTTCAATCATGTCTGCTGCTATGCCAATCAACCCCAAACCCTTCCTCAACAGTCTTACAGGGAAGGCAGTTCTCGTGAAGTTAAAATGGGGACATGAATACAAAGGGTATCTAGTATCAGTCGATGGATATATGAATCTCCAGTTAGCAAACACCGAGGAACATGTAGATGGAAATTGCACAGGTAAACAATAAACATGTGGTAAAAAATAAAAATGTTATGGAACATATTCTGTAAATATGAAACATCTGGCCAACCTGATCATACACAAGTCTGAGGATTTATTCATTTTCAGGTAATCTCGGAGAAGTCCTCATACGATGCAACAACGTTCTATACATACGAGGTGCTGAAGATGAAGATGAAGAAGGAGAAATGAAAGATTAAGATAATTTGTGAAATACTAGTATAAATTTAAGTTTAATTTAAGAACAATTGTGTAATAAAAACTAATTTCTTAAGCTTGTGTGTTTTATATTAGGTATACTCCTTACCAAATTTTTTGTTTTAGACAGATTTTAAATTATGTAGTATATATGTGTATATATATATACTTTTGAAGAAGAAAAAATATTACATTGTAATCTGAAGAGACTGCACTGTCATGTAATAAATTTAATATTAATTTTGATCTTCAATAAAAACCATATATGTATTTCTGTTGTGAAAGTAAATCCTACGTACTGTTATGAAAAATCTAAGCACTATAAAATTTATTTAAATACTGACTAGTTCCACTCAGCTAGTGAATGTTGGCAACTGACCAGTTAATGATAATATTATAGATTAAAATCATCAAAAAAGTATATTTTCCATTCATAATATATAAATATTCCTGTCTACCAATATAGGTGTCGGTTACAGCAAGCGGCGATCCATTTCATAAATGTTATTCGAGTAGTCATTTCTACTCAAACTACAGTAGGGTTTATACATATTACTATAATCAGAACAGAGTACTGACATGACAAGTAAAAACTAATCTGCCTATAATTTCTAGAAAATAAAAACAGTTTTTTTCAAATATTTTTTTATTAGGACAATATACATGTGACATTTAAAAAATCTAAGAAACATAAACAAGAAAAGTAACTTCAATTAAATAATTCTAGAATTATTTACAATTTAGTTTATTGCTTACTCCGTTTGGTCTTTTGACCAAACACAGTATTTGAAGATGGTGAATTTCTTTATCCTTGATAAAGTAGTCCAGAAGTTATAAACATTTAAAGTTACTTCTTAGCCTCTCAATATTTAAAATTTATCATCACAAACTAAAAAATAACCACCAAAGCTATGCAGCATCGTAAGTTAAATTGTGCTTACAAGCGACAAAATATAATTTTTTAACTGAAAATTGCATATCAATTGATTATAACTGAGGTGAAACAGATAATGGGGCTTACTATGCAATACCAATACAGACAAGACAACTAATTGCAGTGTAACATCTTGGAAAATAAACTCTCTTATCCAGCTGTGCTAACTTGTTTATTGGCTATTATAAAAGACAGCCATCTGTGATTTAAAGATTACCTGCATCGATAGAGTAAGCAAGTTGCTTAATGTGTCACAAAACCGTATAAGATTAAAAACTTTATGTAGTGTAGATAATAATATTATAATTCATTTCAATGATTATTGAGGATCATTTTAATCATAATCCATTTTTGTTAATTATGAGTGAATTAAATTTGTCTAGACATGATTTTTTATTTGCCCTGTAAATGCATTGAATTCTAGTTCAATTAATACAATATATTTTCTAAAAGCCTGCAGTGCTGCCATTCATTTAAAGGAAGATTCATCCATGCCCACTTCATTATTATATAAATATTTAACTATTTAATCTCCGTTAATACATATTCAATAATTTTAGTGGCAGTGATCTTGCGTATCTCTTAACGTTAATTTTTTCTCACTTTCCAAAACATTTGCGGCCATAATGGACAATCTAGGAATATAAAAGCTAGACATGTGTGGTCTTATTAAATGGATCCTAGTATTTAAATGCAACTATATCAGTTGAATCCACGACATAATAATTGTAATTTAATGATCTTTTCAAAATATACTTGCATAGAAATGAGTGTTACATTTTATTTAGAACTTGTGACGTACAAATATGGTATTCTATGGTTAAAGAAGACCACAAATATCATATCCATACAAATGATTAGTAAACTTAATTTAATGAGGGTAAGAATACTAGAGTATTATCATTATAAGCCAGTGTGGTCACGTCGTTAAATGTGGTGAACTTAAATGTCACAAAAAGTAATATATGGATGAACATCGATGAGTACTTGTACCGTAAGCTTTCCCCAGTGAGATGTGCAGATAATATCAAGAAGGCGGGCTGCAAATGATTGGATACAGATATGCCTGGAGGACGGTTGGATTGTAGCACCAACAAAATGAAGTGGAAAACTCAGATGTGTTAAAAAAGAAGAGTTATGCTATTCTTAAATTGGATTTTATAATATTCACCATTCAGTTATTATTTCGTTCATTCAATTATATTTTGCTTTTATCATGAGCATTAATTACATTGACATTTTAACATTACCAACATAAAAATAACTTTCTCTAAAAAGAATAAATAAATTCTTTCTTAAAACAACTTAAACTATGAAAACACCACTACAAATTAAAAAAAATAGCATATCATTTGCTAATAAAAAATATAATATCTAGTGTTTAAATGCATTAGTTATTTCATTGCATAATGTCATGTGAGCTATATATATCCAGAATTGACCATCTGTATACATAATATGTCAATGTGGATAAAACAATTTTGTAGATAAAATATAAAAATAATTTGTAAATTTTGTAATTTCTATAAATGCTTCAGTATCAGCAAGGATTCAAGATTCAAAAAATTGTCTTCAAATTATCAAAATACGTAAGAATGTGGTATCGCATTCATCAATAATAACATTAAATTAATAATAAATATGTAATCTAAGTCATTTACTTCATTTAATAACTTTATAAATCATTATAATAAGACAAAAATTCTTCCATCCATAATACTCATTAATAATTGAATCACTAACCATCCAATGGGAGTGACCCAATTTAGTTAAGTGTCTATTATAATATCTCTAGAGAAGAGTTTCCTCATAGACCTCCCTATGAGGGCTTTCAACGAGATTTAAAAAATATGTAGCTGTCTATTGTTCAACCAAAATTTTTAGGCTTGTAAAATCTATTTAGTTGTAAACATAAGGTACTCTGAAAGTGCGAGTACTTGAGCTTCAAACTTCAAAGGGTGAAATATATGTTCAAAAGTCAAGGATATGATTGCATGTGATTGTGACCATGATAATTCACCAGTTTCTTTGTTGCCTTTAAAATATTAGTCAATCACACGTCATTGAAAAAGAGTTCCATGCCAAATTGAGGAATGGATATTTGCATCAATTTAATTGTACATTTCAGATATTCCATTCATTATACCCACAACAGATATTTTGCTAACAAGATTTTTTACTTGAGAATTGTCGAAAGAAAAAAAACACAAAATGTGTAATTTTAAAAAGGTGTGTGGTTGTAAATTTATTTTTTATCAGCAGCACACTCAACAGATAGTTGTGTTCAGCTGCAATCAGTAAAAAAACCAATTTAGTGGCCAAGCAACATTTGACATGTAGATATTCTTCTGCTAGGAAAGAAAATTATGATGTAATAAATTGAATTATGGCATGTTTTCCTGAGCTACCCATTGCTCTGAAAAAGTTATTACTCAACAGGTTACGAAACCCTGCTCTAGAGTTTTCAACGAGCTTACTGTATTTTCATTTACAGATTTTCATATAAAAAGTAAAATTGACAATACCACAGTGGTTAGCTCCTACTCATCACAAAAGTGCCATTAGACTTGTGTTACACCTAACATTACTGATTTACATACACTAAAGTACCTAAGCAAACATAAATATTGAAATGGTATATCTATCCATGTAATCCATCTGAATATCTTGGCTACTTGTTTACTAAGTATTTATTCTGTCAATTATAAAATATGGATGCAATGTCTAACAAATTTGTTTTTTTGTATTAGTGTCATTAGTATGGCCATAGACATATATACACAAACTAATGGCACTTTTAGCATTTGAAAAACATGAAGTAGGTTTGAGGTAAAATTTTACCATTTTTTAATTTATTACCAGTTCAACTAGATACAATAGACACACACATTCGACATAATACATTTTATATAAATTGATACATTATTGAGAATGATTTCGAAAACTGCGGGTAAGCAGTATACGCATATCGGTTATTCATTTAAAAGTTCGCCGTAGTATGCTGTCAATGATATGAGCTTCTTGTCCAAGAAATTTTGTTCAATTTCAACAGCTTTACCAGGACCAGCTATTGATACCAACTGTAAAAATAGAATTACAATCAAATTATGTTAATTTTTCAAAAGTGGTTTTTGTTCACACAGTAATTGCAGGTGAGATTAACACAACATTAGTAAGTAAATGCGGGCAAAAAATCACAAAAACTAATCCTAAAACACATAAGATAAGCAATAACAAAAACGGCAACAAAAATTTCAAATGTTTGAACTGTTTTGAAACCTCAAGAGGATGTCATAACTGTGTTCAAATTAAATATTTCGAGTAGCAACACATTAAAATCTATAGATGCAAAAATATTTATAGCTCAAAAAAGAAGTGTTCACATCGCTTTAGGAAGGTTTAATAAAATAACTGTTTAATGCAAGAATTTGTAAGCATAAATTTAAAAATTAAAAGAAGATTTATGATTCTTTTCGAACCATACATATATAGTTAATATATTTCTTTTTGAGGATTATTTTCAATTTCGCTAAAATTAAAATTAAAAATGCTGATTACCTGGTTTGTATTTGAGTTTCGAGGTAGGAACACTGCAATGTTTTCAGATATATTACGCGCAGTGGCAATTAATTCTGTTGCAGGCACAGGTACCAGCATACTTTCTAAATCATAACTGTCCACCTACAAATTGAAAAAACAATTTAGAGTTACTCGTATAGTTGACAAAATGAGATAGTTTCAAGTCAAGTTCCATCTCTAGGAGAATTAACAGAGCAGCAAAAAAAGATTTAACAGTAACGGAACTGAACTGAACACATAAAAGCTTCAGTATTCACTTATCATTGCTTTCTAAACCTACAGAACCTATGTGCACAAGTATTGTTTGCCGAACACATGATTTCAGTTGATGAGTCAGTTTCGAGACATTTTCACAAAAAATAAAGCTATCAACTGTTGTACAATTCTGAATGTAAATTGAAGGATTCAAGGTAAAAATAAATTGATTACAGAATGTTATCATCAGACACAAAATTACTTTAAGTATTCACCAATAGACTCTCATATAAACAAATCTGAAAAAGATATCCTCTTTATATTCCAAGCTTCATCTTGAAGTGGATTAGTACCTGCAAATGTACAAATGTAGGCAATGATTCTCATCAAATCACACATCGAGTTAAAATATAGGGTTGAAGATTAATATAAAAAACTGAAATAAAAGCTGTCAATGCTTATTACAGGTTCATCTGGTGAACCACAACGTCACTTTATGTGCGTTTTCAAAATCATGAATACTAAAAACAAACTGTGTGAACAGGTTGGCAGATGAAAATATGATAAATTAATTGAGATGTTCAGTTACGAAATTACAAGACGATATAAAAAAATATCAAATGGTATTTAAAAAAGAAATTTTAACTTTATTATCCAAGGGTAATTAGAACTGACAAAATATCTCTTAAAGGGAATTGGCTTCAAATGGAGATCTAAACAATTTAGTAAAAGGAAGAAAAAAAACGTTCATTTGGAACGCAAGTCAGACAGATATAGCCTGTGTGGGATTGAACATGACTATTGACGAGCGTACATTTTAATTTTTTTTTTATATTTCTCTGTAAATTTACAACATTTGGGATCTTGATAACCCCTGTACTACCCACCAAATATCACAAATATTTTATTTGGTGTACCATACGTGTATATATTTTTTACCTTTATGTACTGCGGGCCCCCCCATGGAGGACTGAGGAAGACAACATCAGCTTGCAGCTTTGGAGCCAAGATAAGAAAATCACCAACAATAAATTCTATACGATCTGCAACGCCATAAATCGCAGCATTGTGTTTTGCCAACTCTACCTTCGCAGGGTCTATATCTATAGCTATCACTGAAAAAAAAAAACAATTAACAGAATTAGAATAATCAAATTTGAATTATTGAAACTGTATATAATTAGAATAATGAATACTTCCAAGGTCTGTAGTATAGAAGTAGAACCACACAATATTAATGAACACTGATGAACTCAATCAAGGGTAACATAAAATGATTGTAAACACAACACAATATTTTCGTGACAGATTCACTGTGTCGAAATTTGACATGACTTTAAAGGTTAGCGATTAACAATTTTCAAATGTTTGATATTTGAATGGAAAATGATTAAAGATTAATATTGTAAATTGGGGAGCAAATAAAAGGATGGAGATGACATCTTCTGGAAACACCATGGGATCTAATTATGTTGTGTTTAAAAACTTTGAAGCATCATTTAAAGAGGGCGTAGGCCATATTGCATGTAAGCAATCACCATTTTGTTAATCTTTTTCTTCGATAGTAAGGCCAAAATCAAAATTCCAGTTACGAGCATTATCCCACTATCAATTTTTGAAAAGTTATCAAAAACATATTTCTAGATAGTTTACCTCTTTCACAAGTGAAGGCAAATTGAATAGCATTTCCTCCAGCACCGCAGAACCCATCGACAATGAGATCACACTTGCACCTCTCCGCTAAATGCTCTGCTACCTTTTCGGGAGTGACACTAAACCAACTTTCCAAATCTAGCCTGATACCCTGGTCAAACTTAGAAAAGAGAGAGTATCGTTTATACCAGAACTTAGTGAGGCTGGGATCCGTGGCCAATTCGGCGGGCAATCTGGTCAGAAGCTTCTTTGCCCCTTTACGACGCTTTCTCTTTTCCCGCTTCCCTCTAGCGAGCGAATTGTCAAAGCTATTTGCATCTGTCAGTTCGCTGATACCTACATCTTCATTCAATTGAAAGAGGACGTTATCATTTACAGATGCCATGCTGTACTTCAAATTAGTCGTATTGGTATTTTCGTCTTGATTTGAAGTTTTGAAAGGTGACTCGGAACATTCTCCCTGCTGATCTGACTCACTTTCCATCATTATATTATCATCAGCCTTGTCTGAACAAGGTAGATTATCAATGTTTATTAAAGCTTTAGGGGGTTGTTTCGAAGAAGGTAAGCAGTGAGAGTCATCGTCTGATGTGTCGCTCATATTTTGTACATCCACAGTTTCATCAGTTGCTTCTTTCAAAAATTGTTTCACCTATTCAAAACAAATAATCGCCAGATATGTACAAGATTAGATAAAAGAAAATTGAGAATATTGTGCTACGGAAAATCACTTTTAATAATGCAAATGGACTTCCAACTTTTGTCTTATACAACTATATCTAGTATATATTATGACATATAAATTAATGTGATAAAATGTACAATTTTATTTGATCTTTTTTCAATATCTTTACAATCTTTCCAAGGATTGGGTTGAGTTAAATTCATCTTCATTTACGTGGTAAAAATACCATGGACTCACATTGAATATATTTGAATAATCAATGTACCTTATCAATAGTAGCCGTCATTGCATTGCCTTCTTCATCAAAGTATGTGTGCTTGGATGACTTTGGGCGATGAAGTTTGAGCTTGAGCTGTCTATTCTGCTGCCGAATATGTCTTTTTCGATACACCACTTCACCCAAAAGCTGCTGCGTTCCTGGTACAGCTCCACGGTCAGAGAATGAATAACCCATCAAGGAGAATGCTGCCTTCACTTTATCCTGATTGGATTCCTCAGTGTCACTCTCGTGGCTAAAAATATTCAGAATGGATATTTACCACATCATATATATGATCCCATCACATATTATTCCAATTGACTAATCCATAAGCCTTCTTATAGTATACTAATAAAACGCGTATGATACACAATGGTAAACTATATGAATATAATGAAAATAGAACATTATCATGCAATAACATACCTTCTTTTCAAATTAGTGACCCTACTGTTTTCTTCAGGAGGTTTGTCCCCGCTACCGCTTGAGTCATTATTTTTTGTGGACGAATTGTTTGTATTATGATTGGAGTTGTCATTTTCACTTGATGTAGTATTTGATGAACACGATGGAGCAGTCTTGTTATCATTACCGCCACCATTATTATCAACGCCATCGTTAGGAGGTTCATTTATTGATGTGGTACTTTTAGAGGTATCGTACACGAAAGATCCATCAGATTGATTTGTTCTTTCGCTAATATTTTCATCTGTATTTTGAAAAGTTTCAATATTCAAATTTTGAAGAAGATATCCAACAGATTCGACATACTTTTTTATTGAATGGCGACTGTTCTTTTTCGTAGCGCCCGACATTGTCGTCTTAGCGAGCTGACTTAGTCTGTCTTGTTTAAATTCAGAATTAGTCTGACAAGCCTCTATTACTGACGGAAACTCTTGTGAATTGCTCTCGCTCTGATCGACAATATCTTCTATGAGTGATTTGGTTTTATTAGTATGCTTTTTTCTTTTATTTGTTTCCTGTTTGCCAGGGTGTGTTTTTGAATAATTTTGAAAGTGTTCGGCATATTGTTCATTGAAATGCTTCTTCCACAACACTTGCCAATATTGATCGACATCCATTGCTGACGTGCCATCATCGATAAAGGATGAATTGGCATCGGCAAAGAGGTGTTCTTTATCTGAAGAACCCGTCGAACTCAATCCGCTCGCCTCCGAAGCTTCGGCAGATGAAAACATGCTTAAATTTGACTCAGAAGAGTCTGTGGGTAAGTGACTGGAATTCACATCGTAGCTAGTGATTTTTGTCACATTTGTCATCGAATCGCACGTGTCTACGGCTTGTAGAACACTGCTCGAAATGGATTCGCACCTCGGACTAATCAGTTGATCATTTTCAGAGTATGAACGATGCTTGTGATGACCGTGGCTCCAAGTCTCGTCGATGCTCGCTGGAGACAGAGGATTCCATCCTTCACTCAGCGATAGTTCATAATTCATCTCTTTGGCCCTACCCGGATCGGATAAATTTTCTCTCTCTCTCTCCAATCGCTCAGGGCTTTTTAACTCATTATTGTCAGAAAAATCAAAGGCGAATTTTCCTTCTTTCTTAGTTTTTATTTTCTTTTGTTCTGAAACATTAAACTGTTGTCCGCCGCCGACTTTAACTTTACTGGTATTAGCATTTTGATATTCATCAGAAGATACATTTTCAGGTTTGCTCTCGTCAAGGAAGGACGGGTTTATATAATCGCTATATTTTTCGATCCAAGAAGCCCATATCAACCGTTCGCCGTTGATAGACCAAAATCTGTCCCACGTATTTTCAGTGTAATAATCATCCAGCAAACCGACTGTATCATTTGCAACGATGTTTCCAGCGTTATCAGGTTTATTCAAAGACAGAGCTTCATCTATTTTATCTAATGAATCGAGATTATTGTAAGGCGGCGTTTTATTATCTTTAGCTGAACCGATTGAGTGCTCGCGAGTTTCACTCAATCCATCCAAATATGATAAATCGGCCCCGCTGTCACTGGCTTGCAAACCTCTGATAGATGATAGAACATGCTGCGATAGATTTCCCACATCGTGTTCGTCAGTAGAATAATTATTATCAGTGTGGGAAGCGCTACAATAACAGCTCGCAATTTCGTCTTTCTGATGTAAAAACAAATGTATATACATGTATATTATATATAATATTTCCATAAACAACAGAATTTTCTTATTTTTTTTTTGTAAATTGTGAATTGTATGAATGTATTTATCAACAAACTTAGGTTTATGTGTATTGTTTTCTGCCGTATAATAGATTAAAAATGGTAAATTTTTTTTTTTTGACTTAACTGTGTTTATTGATTGAATTGGCATTTACTTGGTAGAACTCCATTATAACACTATAATACGTAGAACTAAAATACATTGCTATTTTTTCACCGGGTTTACTGTGTTTAACCTGTCTGGTATTGGCTTAACAATATATATATATATAATATGGCTCGAGTTTTTTTATAGAAAGGGAATCAACTGCATGGCAACATATAATAAATATTGCATATATTTGTTATTAGTTCCAGGCGTTCACAATCGATGAAGAAAATACACTTTAAAAAATCATATAAGTAATGTAAGTATGTAGACAAAACCTATGAATATACATATTTATAAAAAAAAATATATACATGAAAAATATAGTTTTGAAGAATATGGCTAATTAAATTAGCAACAAAAAGATTGATGAATAATTGTATGGCAAAACACCCACCTGTTCTATACATTATGTATGATAATATTTCATCACCTTGAAACCAAGTAAATATAATCCAAATTAATAAAATCAGCGCCGAATCTTTTTTAGGTATATTCCATAGATGATGATATGTAACCCATTTTTATAATAACTCAATACACTGTCAAAAAAAGGCAGGAGCGTACATGTACTGTCACAGTGCTTTGGATATGGTATATAACAACCATACATCATCGTACCGGTCTGATTAATACATTATTTACTAGACAGATAATTATGATATTTACAAAAAAAAAAATTCTCTGGTGTTACAATATTTTTATTAAGCCAGGGGTTATACGCTTTCTCCATGAATATTGCAGAAAGTCCACACAAATTCAAAAAAACATGTTTTCGAGCATTCCTCATATAGTTAACATAAATTTATCCCTCCATTTAGAAAAAAGCTCAACTCTTCAAAACTCTGAGTGACTAAAATCTGTTTAAATCAAAATCATTATTGACTTATAAAGTAATCGATTTGGTTAATAAATGATGATAAAAATGAGATAAGTGTGCATACAAAATATAATTATACTGTCCGCTTATAGGTTTGTCAAAAACAAAGAGTGGGTTAAGAGAAAGTATGAACATACTTTAAATTAAAAAAAAGTACAAAATTTATTTAAGCCAGCCCAAAATTTGAGTGTTTCTAAACAAAGCAAAATGTATATGACATTAAACATTGCTTTTAAATCTTCATACTTATTCGGAATAAGAAGTGTAGTAATATAAAAAAAAAATAACAATAACACAAACCTCTTTGTGTGAAGTTTCACCAGAAAAATGGACATGAGTGGAAGGATCCCAGAACTGTTGGTTCTTCTGATCATCAGCGTCACTTTGACTCGGTTCATCCTTATCAGTGAGGATGGAGGCATATACTTCTGATCCGTTCCTATAAAAACAAACATTGAATGAGGCCACAAATCTCGGATAAAATCTCGATGTCAAAACTATTCAATAAAATAAATGTACCTCAAGAAAACTCTAGAGCACAGACAATAAATGTAGTTAACTTCAGATTTTGTAGGTCCAAGATTGAAATGGACTTCGGCCAGCGGCTCCCACTGATGATCACACATGGTGTCTGGCAGATGACAGATCACTTTGGGATGAGAAGTAACTATCCACACACCAACTCCATATTTAAATTATTGACATTTAAAATACTTGTCTGAAGTTAGTAGTGGGGTGTCGTAATTCCATTTATACCAACCTAAAATAAAAAAGAAGTAAAAAATACTATTCTGTCCAATCTACAGCACTGAAATATGATTTCAAGTAATAGTTTTTTTAAAGGAGTTTGAAATCTTTTTTCAGGATTTCTATATGGTTATTCTTTCTTAGCTATAGTTCAATGTTTATTTCACTATTGTAATTATTTATTTTAGCCAAATACTAAAAACATAAAATTTGTGTTGAGTTTTCATAAATTCAGCTCTTACGCTAAGGCAGTACACGGCCAAGAAAGGTTTTTAAGTTTTTGATAGATCACGCCTTGAAAATGACAGAAAAAGAGCAAAATTTGAACCGAATATTAAATGTTAGCTTTTAAAATCAATTATTTAGGAATTACTAACGTTTCAATATTATATTCTTTATCATGTTTTTATGTGGCATGTATTACTACAGCCAAATAGAATTGTCTTAAAATACAGAGGATTTACTAATTTTATTTCAGTGGCATGAGTACTCGAGTGTCAATGTAATTACCTAGTGCATTAGGTTGCGTACCGCTGCGTTAGGGCGTGTTGAGGTATCATCTATTTCGGCATTTTTTTAAAACCAGAGTGCACCAATTTTTTTTTAAACCTTCATATAAACCAGTTTATGGCGTATCAACAAATTCTTAATTTAAATAAAAGTTCTTTCCTTTTTTAACCCTGAAATACAATTAGTACACTAACAGCTGTTTACTTACTGCGCTCATGCAACTTAAGAACCAAAAGTTGTTCATTTTTATTTATTTATTATTTTATAAGAAAGACGTGTGTAAAAATAATGTTGACTGCTGAAATTCAAAAGCGTTTAGGATAATTGAGGACATCGGTATAAAATGAATTAGATTGTCTCGAAAAAACGTATCATAAAAATGTACTTTGGTATTCGTGATCTATTTTTGCTATGTTCTTTTCTTTATTATAAACTATTATCAAATAGTTTCAGACTAGTATTATTTTAATATGTTCTACGATAAAAGATTTTCGAGATGCTTTGAGAATATTAAAAAAAACATTTTTTACTTCTGATTTACAAAAATTACTTTATTGATTGAATTCATTTGGTAGAACTCAATTACAACACGGTGAAAAAATAGAAATTTATGTCTTTTATTTTAAATAATAAAAACACATTTTTTTAGTACTTATTTCCACAATATATTTTTTGATCAGGACCGGTTTCGCTCATCGCGAGCATTATCAACTGATAGAATACAATTTACTAACAAGTCTATTCATACAAAACAAAAAATTTATTTAAGTTAAAGGTAGCAGGTGTAATTGTAATTCTTAATAAGTGATTGTGAACATTTAATTTTTATAATAATTTACTTTATTTGTATCAATATTGTATGATTTTATTTAAATTGTTTCCTAGTTCTTGAACCCATGGTTTTGTACACCTGCTACCTTTAACTCAAATTAATTTTTTGTTTTGTATAAATAGACTTGTTTGTAAATTGTATTCTATCAGTTGATAATGCTCGCGATGAGCGAAACCGGTCCTGATCAAGAAAAAAAATATATATTGTGGAAATAAGTACTAAAAAAATGTGTTTTTATTATTTAAAATATCATGCCTTTCCATCAAGAAGTGACAGTTAACACCTTAAAAGTATGTCTTTTAGTTCTACAAAATTTATAACGTATATATAATAGTTGATAGTTATTTTGGCTTGTTAGATTAGTGTTAAGCCGAAATAACTATTCCCTATAAATTTTGAATTACTTCATCTTAAGAATGAAATCGAGAATTCACGATGATTATATATTTTGGAAAATGATATAAAATTTTGTTACTCCAACTCTAAAATTACAGAGCGATTGTAACTAAAAAGAAAGTAAGTCATAATCATGTTCAGCTAGATTTGTTTTAGATATCATCTTAGAATTAGCCTTGCACAGTATATTCTTCTTGTAACTTCATATTAGTACTCCATGTTGAGATCAAAATTATTGTATTTAGTGAGAGAATTCACTGGTTCAAGTCAATATAGGTAAACTTCTGTTTGGAATGGATGGCCATTTGTCTTAAAATCCCACCTACCCTTCAAAGATAAAAAAAAAACAGGACAAGAGTGATTACATTACCAGGAATCCTGTTTTAGCACCATTCTTCCATCTCAACTTATCCTATTATAGAACTTAATCGGATAAGAATTATAAGAAATAACAAATCTATTTTTCCGAGACATTTTATTTTATTAGAAACCATATACATAATGTATGCAGGTATTTCACTGTTCATACATATAATACATAAATAGACTCAAATTTAGGCTAGTTTAGATAGTATTTATTCAGAATGTGACTCCCATTTCAATACAGGATTCTAACCTCGCCCATTTCACAGAATCAAAATAGAATGAATGGCAAAGTACCTTAAAATCATAACACACATTGAAAAATTATCATCTATTTAGTAATAATGAGACATCATTAAAAATTGAAGAGACATGAATACTTAGGTATATATTATTTGATTTTAAGTTAGATCATCCAACACACTTTTTCAAAAGATACTTTATCATCATAAATAAAAGATATTTATCTACAGTCCACTTCCTTCAATGGACCAGTTATTAGGTAAAGACAATTATATCAAACACTGTTTATGTATATAAAAAATCAGATTTTATACAAAGAAATTTAGATGCAATAGTGTTATGAGATTAATTCAATTATGAAAATCTTCAAAGGATTTATATAAAAATATTGTTTATTATGAGCAAACATTTATCAGAGTAAAAAGAATGAAGTTCTGTTGCATATTTTTTTGTAATAAAAAGCATCAAAATAATAAGTAAAAATTCCTGACTTGGTTGTTTGCACACAATTAAAAAAAAAATTAAATAGCCATTAAACACATTATCAAGAGAGATAAGAATCCAAATTAGAATTAATCTATGTTGAATGTTTGAAAGATGTATTCCATCACAGTTCAATGAAAACCGACAGGGCAGTCTACCTTGACCATCACGGATTGGCCGGAGGTTCCTTTTTTCCATCGTCGGTACTACTCACTTTCATGTCTTCTTTTGAGTCTTCAGCTGAAAGTAAAGCAAAACAATGTATTTGCATTTTGATCTTATTTCTTTTCAAAAACCGTTGCGTCAGCTAAAGGGTAAAAACTATACATAAGATTGTATGAAATTCACATTTCTGAATGGTTATCATAGTAGAAGCTGAGATTTAAGACTTACATTTAATTTCATCCTTTGGTGGAAGAAGTGCAGGAGTGACTGTCGATGGTGCATGTGGATGGGCTTCCTGCTTGTCTAAGCGCGGACGTTTTCTTGGCAATGCCCCTTTGAACGAGCGATTGTCACGTCGGCCTCCTCCGGCAATACCTTCATCCTCCGATTCGCTGAGCTCATTATCAGGAGCTATGCGCTTATCTTTATCACTCTGCGGGTTGCGGTCATCTTTGTCGACCTTGTCTTCATCCTCCGAGTCATCATCGATAGCATCTTCGGGTACGGCTTGGACTTGCACCCCGGGAGCGTGAGGCAGCATCCGAAGGTTCTCAAAGAGCCGATTCTTGATCTTGTCTAAATACTCAGGGGTGTTTTGGTTGGCCATGTTACTAGGGCTGATATGCAGTTTGAAATCTGGCCCGAAGTACTCAAAGTAGTCATTGTAAGGAAGTTCATTGGCAATCTCGCAGCCTAATGCGACAGATGTTTCATAAGTCCAGCAACGTGACACATTTCGGATGGTGTAGCCGCCTCCTCCGACGAGAAGGAATGGAAGCCCAAACTTCTTCACTAGCTCGACGCATCGTCCGTGCCCTTTCACTGTCAAGTTGAAGCAGCCTAATCGATCGCCTGTCAGAGAATCAGCGCCGCATTGAAGCACCACAGCCGAAGGTTGGAAGGTTTCCATTACTTTTGAAATTATAGGGACAAATATTGATTCGTAGGACTCATCATCCATACCGTCTCTCAAAGGAATGTTGACAGCAAAGTATTTTCCCTTTCCAGCGCCAATGTCACGAAGGTCACCTGCATTGAAAGGAACAGTTAACTAAGAAGAGTAAAAATATAGACATGAAAAATAAAAATTAAATATAGCCTAACACATACATTCAGGATTACTAAATGATTCATTTAAATGCTCAAATTTTTAAGCAGCTAATAATTTTAGCCACAAGGTATCATATTACTTAGCTATCAGAGAAAGATTAATTTACCTGTGCCAGGGAAGTACTCCCCATATTTGTGGAAAGATACAGTCATTACACGGTCAGTGGTGTAAAACGCTTCTTCTACTCCAT
This sequence comes from Himalopsyche japonica, assembly GCA_028555115.1. NCBI lineage: Eukaryota > Metazoa > Arthropoda > Insecta > Trichoptera > Rhyacophilidae > Himalopsyche > Himalopsyche japonica. The sequence continues at coordinate 458,454 of JAHFWJ010000634.1, forward strand.
CTCCGTGGTGAACATCAATGTCAATGTAAAGAACCCTCTGATGATATTTGAGCAATTCCAGGATTCCCAGAACAATGTCATTCACATAACAAAATCCAGAAGCCTCAGATTTTTTGGCATGATGAAGACCGCCACCCCAATTGATGCAGATTTCTGAAGCCTGCAAAGATCATTCAATCACAAAACGATTCAACATGTAAAATGGTGAACTAGAGTACTTTGATTGAATTTCATCAATGGCAATTATTTTGATTTGACATACCTGTTTATTTAATTTGACTGCGGCTGCAACCGATCCACCAGCAGATAATTGACAGAATTCATAAAGACCGTCGAACACCGGGCAATCTTCTCCAACATTAACTGGAAAGGATAAGAATATGACATATTGTATAAAAATAAAATCTCTACATCACACCAGTAGTAAAATGGCAACTGAAATGTAGATTTGCATGTTGTATATAAATCTACTTCAAATAATTAAACAACAAATAATTTGAGATGGAATTAAACATGCAAAAGAAATTGACACCAAAATATTTGAAAGGCACACTCATCAATCACATGCTAAGGCTTGCAATAATTTAACTACAAATATAAACTTACAGCGTTGCATTTGTTTATTGTATTCCGTCATGTTATCAGGCCTTATAGAGCGTAAAAATCTTATATAGTCATCCGAGTGGAACTTCGTCATCTCATCAGCAGTTGCTTTGTGAGGACGCTGGAAAATAATTGAGCTGATGAAATCAGACATATGACAAGAATATTTATTAACAGGAAAATTATCATTGAAAATACATACATAAATTTCCATCTTTCTGTATAGACCATAGTTCAAAAGTAAATTATGTGTCATACGTATACGGTGTGGCTTCATGGGGTGTCCCTGCCCATAGTAATAGTTGCCGATATCACCTGTAAAAAAAAAATGTTACGTACGCTGTTGCTCATTTTCAAAATTCGAATTTGCTTGTGGCAAATAGTCACCATTTTCATTTGTCAGAAGACAGATGGAGAAATGCTAAACTCGGTTCACGTATATATATATATTTCACGCTATCGTTAGAAAACACACATTGTTTAGTACTTATTTCCACAATATATTTTACGATCAAGACCGGTTTCATATCTAAAGCATCTAAATAATAAATATTATCTGTAATCAATCAAGTATATTTGTTTATAGTTTGAGCCGAGTGCATAAACTTGGAATAATTTCAACTGTTTTGGATTGGTGAACCCGGAAATGGACATAACTAGTTTTTATTTACAAATGACGATACCTTAGCAATGACTTAAATATATACTATAGTAATTCAAAACATTTCGATGAAACGTAGATGATAAACTAAGTAAAATGATTGACGTTTAAATGAAATTATTTTCCCCGTGTATATTTGGGATATCGTCGCTTCACTTCGCAGCTTGTGCTTCAGGCGCTACAGCAACAACGCTTACACCAATCAGACAAGTAGAAAACTACAGATGCCTGAGTCTACCGACAATATGTCGTACTGTGAGGACGAATTTTGTCTGGTATTATGACAGCTCGCATTGTTGTAATCCCGAGTTCAAAATTGTAAAAAACGTGATGTATTTGAATAACTTGCATAGAAAAAAAAACACGTAAAAGTTATGTGATGCTAATTTTATAATTAAATCGCACGATGAATATCGTTTCATAGTTATCAGAAAGCACATTTAATTGATTACGGCGTAAAGCAGCACAAATTAACTTACTGTCGTAATAATAGCACACGCGTTTTTTACTATGAGGTTGCATAGCCATTTTTATCGCGGTTTAAATAATGTCTCCAAATAACAAACAACTTCTCAATCTAACGCGCACCGCCAACTACACTGGAGAACATCACAGACAATGAAAGAAGGTGGATTCAACGGTGTTCAAAGGCATAGACATAAACATTGTTATAGACAAATATATTTTTTCCAGTCAAGATTGATAGTGATAAAGAGAATCCATAAATGTCCATTAGTTTAATTCACTACGAGTATGAATATCAATGGCTATTTTTAAATATTGTAAATAAGATATTCGCAAGTTTCTATTTAATTTAATTGATTTAAAGGAAATAGTATATTTGCTCTTACTTATACATTATAATATTGGAATTGGAAAAATATTTTTTTTCATAATCAGTTATATTTTACTATGACTATAAAATTAAAACATAACTGTTGTAAATTATTTACGCTTTAAAAAAAAAAAAAACAAAATGCAAGAGAAATAGCGCTTGCGCATGTCCGGCTTTGGTTTATGATAAAAATGTACAGATACGAACAGAGATAATGGATTGGTGAAAAATATACCTTTTGACAGCTAATACTTACATAACTTAAGCATTTTTTCTCGTGTTTTTGACGTTAAAGAAAAACGTAAGAAGACCTGTTTATGCATTTAATCATATATTATAAACAGAAAAGTATGCCAATATATTAAAAAATAAATTTATTAAATCATTCTGGTTTTTTACATTGATTAAATATATGTCAACACAAAAATCAACTAAGAACTTTTATTTCTTAAAAGTAAAATAAACATTAATTTCTTTGTTGCAGTTTCACAATGTCCACTGTAGATAATAGTATTGAACAGCAACAAGTGAGTAATTTTATCACTCAAACAATGTTGGGTGTTATTTGTCATCCCATGGAATACTCAAAAGTGTTAATGCAGTTAGGATATGAACCCATCGCTCCGAGAATGTCGAGAACATTGATGGGCCGCCCTGCGCTAGTCTTGCCAAATGTTTTCCAATATATGAGACACATAAAGAAAACGGATGGATTGATTGGGTGCTTCAATGGCTTACTGCCAACATTAATAGGCAACCTTGCCTCGGCTAACTTTACCATGAAAGTGGTAAATGCATTAAATTTGTCATGGCCTGAAATCGAAGACCCTCCAAACATCATCACTGATGACGAACCGAAGCAGGAAGACTATATCAAGTATGCCAGAAAAGAAGTGACTCTTCATGCAGTATCTATTGTTATATCATATCCCTTCAGAGTGGTCACCGTTCGGATGATGGCGTCGTTCATAGGAAAAGAAGAAGGGTACCAGTCGATGATTGGAGCTGTAGGGTCAATATATCGTGATAACGGCATTGCTGGATTTTTCCACGGAATTGTTCCTAAACTTGTAGGTGATATATCATGCATCGGTGTATCAGTGTTTCTTGCATTCCTTGCAAATAAATATATTGTTAAAACAAAAGAATCCCGCGGCTACACTCTTCCGGTTTTAACATTCCTCACAAGTACTGTAACTTATCCTTTAATGTTAGTCTCCACATGCATGGTTGTCAGCGGCAGCAGTCTCTTGGCTGGAAATCCCCCTTTGATGCCGAGCTACAACTCGTGGCGCGCTTGTCTCAACGATCTTCTATCGAGGAAGCAACACAAGCGCGGTGGGTCACTTCTGTTTCGCTATTATTCCGATCCTTCGTTGGGATCCACCAATTTAAAGATTAATTAGAAATTCAATTCATAATTTTATAAATCCTTAAGTAATATATCTAGGTAAGTCATCAAAAAATATTTTTTTTTTTACATATATTAAGCTTTTTATGATGTAGATATGTCAAAGTTCACTTAACACAGGACAGTAAATATCACCAAAAGTTTTGTATATCATTCAATAAACAATACAGAATTTTTGGATATTCATTCAATCAGTTGATAATCACTCAATTGGTTATAATTTATTTTGAGACACCAGTGTGTCTCATGTCTCTGTAAACCAGGTACGTGTAACTCAAATTTAATGTAATAAAGTCTCATTTAAGTGATATGAATTCATGCATATGTTTTGTGTACTGTGTCTCGGGCTCTTCATCACTAAATCTTTAATTATGTCTGTCAAGTAAACAAGTTTTGACCCTTTTATCATTTGTAGTTGCCATGGACCAACTTTATAACCGATTTTAAATTGTGCATTTATTTTACATTCAAATCCATTACCGTACTTTGGAATTCTTAAATGAAAAGGTGTTTCAGTCATATTTATAAAGTGAGCTGTGGTTTCTGACAGCCTCTAAACAAACACATCTGCATCTCATGCGGGAAATCTTCATAGATTTGATTTCTTTATTTGTGCCGAATAAAATTTTGCATCATAGTTGTAAGTCTTTGAAATGCAAGCACTTAATATTTAGCTTTTATATTAATATTTAATACAGTCGAAGCATTTCATTTGAAAGAATTAAATAATATAGTGCCCCCCACCAGCGCTTGTATAGAGGTCATTTTATTCACTCGCACTTCTGTTTGTATCTGTACACATGGAGATGTTTCTGGGCAGTGAACCACTTATATATGGATTCATTACAAAACATTAATATAGATAAATACGTGCTCTCCTTTACGAGATTTCATTAAGATACTTTCATTTCAGTATATTACCGATAGTAGAAAAAACAATATAATGTCATAAACATTTTATTACAATTATACGGCACCTTTCCAAGAAAATGGGTTTGCTTAAGTTAATTATTATGAGACCGAAAAAAAAAATAGTCAATTTAAACATAAAATAATTATTTCATTATTTCCTGAACTATTTCAATTCAACAATGATTGAAAAAAATTCTAGAGTGCATCTTAATATGTAGCAATATTAACGCATAGGTCTATATTTGTGTGACATAAGTGTTATTGAATCAAATAAGGCGTACATTAGTGTGCATTTTGAAAAAAAAATGTGCATGTATGGGTGCAAAGAGATGCAGGGGAAAGTAATCGAAAATGAAGTGTTTTTTAGGAAGGTTTTTCATCTGTTTGCTGTGCGGTGCATTTTTGCTTTTCATCTATTAGGAAAATAAGAAATATTTTGTAGAAGTAGTAATTTTTATGAAAAATTTAGATTATTAATGATTTTTGTAAGAAAAAGTTAAATTAAATTGAATCGCAAAGATACTACTCGCTAGATAAATATTACTTTTTTTAACTTCATTATGCCTTGTGTCAAAATTCACCGTATACCACTGATACACATCTAATACAATACTAATCTTTTCATTTATTTGTGTTGAATTTTATACTTATGTTCACAAGCCATTTTATTTGTAGAAAAGTACTGATGGAACCAAAAATTATTTGTTGAATTTATATATATAAGAGAAATAACATGAACACGACAATTTAAGTTTACCCATAAAATAACATTAAGAATCGTTAAATATGTATATCAAAATTTTGATCCATGTCTGTAGTTGAAAAAGATATTTAAAAAAATTGCTTTGATAACTTTTTAAATTGCAACTGTATTTCATTACATTCTTTTTAGTTTTGATTTGATCATGTGGCAATTAGAAATATAAAAATATTGGATGACAAAATTGTGCACAATATTTTTTGTTTGCTATTGATACATTTGCACATTTTTTCCAATTGGTTGTGATATCATTGGGTCTTAATCACCTATAGAGACAGTTTCATAAATAGAATTGGTATTTTTTTGTGCAATTTGCATCCTCGTTTGTTATTATTATTCCTTCGCCCTCTCTGAAAAATAAATGTTGGGTAACTTAATTACAACAAGTTCTTATTAATAATAACTTATGCTTAGACAAACTGCTTTGTCTTAAAAGATTTTGCACTCTATACCTTTTGTTTATGGTTGAATTATTCGTCCAGAATGGCAAATTGAAAATATTTTTTTTTAATCAATGAAATATCATTTTTTTACCAATTGTAATGAGCAAAAACTCTCAATGCTTCTGACTTATCTTCAAAATTACTTTGAACTACTTGAAAACTAGTCACCATTAATATTGTAGAATTAGAAAATTGATTACTATTTTAAATAGAATCCATTTAGTCAGTTATTCATTAAAATTGAATGTGTAGTCCTATTTGATAATTGTTAACTTGTTAAAAACAAATTTTCTAATTTCTTGAAATACTGTATTTTGTAGTAGATATTTTTTTAATAGTAAAAGATGTACAAGGACTGAAACATTATTATTACTTTTGTTTTTCATTCAAACTTTCCCTTCTAAACAAACATTAGACATTGAAAAATACAGATTGAAAGTATTAATGGAGTTACAAATTGTAAAGATATTCATATTTTTGAAACATATTTATTACTCTTAGCATAAAATTTTTATAGTCATAAACTTTGCACATTTTATTATGTCTCAGTTAAACATGAAGACAATTCTTTATTTTTAAGGTGTTAACTGTCACTTCTTGATGGAAAGGCATGATATTTTAAATAATAAAAACACATTTTTTAGTACTTATTTCCACAATATATTTTTTGATCAGGACTGGTTTCGCTCATCGCGAGCATTATCAACTGATCAGTTCAGTTGATAATGCTCGCGATGAGCGAAACCCGTCCTGATCAAAAAATATATTGTGGAAATAAGTACTAAAAAATGTGTTTTTATTATTTCAAAAAAAAAATTCTTTATTTTAAGCAGCATACTCTTGCCTTCTCATTGATTTACTTGGTAGAACTCCGTTATAATGCAGTGAAAATATAGCAATGTATTTAAGTTCTACAAAATTTATAAGATATACAGTTAATAGCTATTTCAGCTGATGCCCTCATCAGAACTATACTATGGAGGTGTACGCTGAAATAGCTATCTACCATATATCTTATAAATTTTGTGGAACTAAAACACATTGTTATTTTTTTTCTGTCTTTAATGCCTATGATCAAAAAATTCTTAAATCAATGTATGAGACGAGTAAAATGATATTTAATATATATACATAGTCATCTCAAAAGCAAAAGAACACGTGTGGTATATGATGTTTTAAAAAAAACCTATTTGAATTTGCAATGAAAAAAATAGTTACAAAATTATTTCTTAGCATACAAAAACTTACCTTTTGTTCTTGGGATGATGATGTGTGAAAATTATAAAAAAATCAATTAAATCTTTCCACAACGTTGTCTGTAGCTGATTGCATTTCACATAACTTATTTTCAGACATCTCTCAATGAAATCTTCGATTTAAATACCTTAACTGTACTTACCTCAATCTTTTCCTGTTTACCGTCAAGTGAATACATATTTATATGAAATGTATTTATTCGTCATTGTGTTCGTGCATGTTTGAACATTGGTTATTGTATTATTTGTGGTTATAATATTGAATGGGTGATATGACGTAATACAATATAAAGTTATTCACATATGACTGGCAGATTTGGCCATTTAATACTCACCTAAGCAATATGCCGGAGATATTAAAATTATAGTTATAATCATTGTCCCGTAGCTTATACAGTATTGATATTTAGTAAATAGGCATTTTATTTTCATTTCTTCGTGTACATTAAGTGACTTTTATAGTTACTTCATGAACCTTTAATAATCTTTCACTCTTAATCTTAATAAAAATCACATGTTTATTCAAATTGTCACTTCTCGAATTTTAATACCATTTCCACAATTTAACTTTATGATTATAAAATACATTGTGGCAACAGTACTAAAAATGTGTTATTATTTATTGTCAATTCTAATGAGGTAATTTTTTAAAAAAACTTTTCACAGATCTGCTAAACTCCATGGATAAATTATTAATGTATTACAGTTTTAGTATGATGATTTCTGATTCCCAGACTAATGTTTTTGTTCATAACTGTAACCGGACAAATCAGAACAGTAACATCACAAATGAGAACAGTGACAAATCAACACATCCCAACTCGGAACAGTGACGATTCAATTCGGTAGAAAAATAAAAAAGTTCATAATATTTTAGTTGTAACTATTTTTTAATGTTTTTTACAAAGATGCTTATATATATTTATTTGAATTGTTGAAACTTTGTACTTGTCCACGTGTCTTGTCACTGACAACCTGAGTTTCACCTTTCGACATCTTCTGGCATTCTATCACATGAATGCAATAGAAATGACAAAGTTTCAACAATTCTGATTTGATATTGAAATCCATCAACTTTCAGCCGGTATTATAAACTACTGAATTAATTATTTATTGAATTAGCATTTCTTTGGTAGACTACAGTATGGGTAAAAATATCAAAGTATTTAGCTCTGCAAAATTTTAGAAAAGGTAGTTGATAGCTATTCAGCATTCACCATCATCAGTGCTATCTAACAATTTTAGGTCTCGCAGTGAAAAAATAGCAATGTATTTTAGTTCTACAAAATTATTTTTAACAAATATAGTTGATAGCTATTTCGGCTCACGCCATCGTCAGAACTATGCTTAAACTAACATTTGCTTATCTATATATAGCTGTGTAGAAAAGGTACACAACATATCCTCTCTCCTGTTCCAACGGTCTAGCTTGTTACTTTAACACACTGGCACTAAATTTTCAAAATTCTAAATGAAACAATAGGTGTCTATGACAATAAGATTATATGTGGGACGGAAGTGATCCTTCTGGAAGTAAATCAGACCACCCCTTTGTGCAACGTTTATTGAGTTTTTAATGTCCCGATGAATTTTTTCGCTTATGCTGCCTAGGTAGTTAATAGATTTATAGAAGCGGTTATCTTGTATTGGGTTCGGGTAAATGAGTTTTCTAGCTAAATTTATTTGTTTTTTATATAATAAATTATTTATCGTATAACGATTTTTATGAAATGAATCGTTATACGATAAATAATTTATTATATAAAAAACAAATAAATTTAGCTAGAAAACTCATTTACCCGAACCCAATACAAGATAACCGCTTCTATAAATCTATTAACTACCTAGGTAGCATAAGCTAAAAAATTCATCGGGACATTAAAAACTCAATAAACGTTGCACAAAGGGGTGGTCTGATTTACTTCCAGAAGGATCACTTCCGTCCCACATATAATCTTATTGTCATAGACACCTATTGTTTCATTTAGAATTTTGAAAATTTAGTGCCAGTGTGTTAAAGTAACAAGCTAGACCGTTGGAACAGGAGAGAGGATATGTTGTGTACCTTTTCTACACAGCTATATATAGATAAGCAAATGTTAGTTTAAGCATAGTTCTGACGATGGCGTGAGCCAAATAGCTATCAACTATATTAAAAAAATAATTTTGTAGAACTAAAATACATTGCTATTTTTTCACCGTGTTATAATGGAGTTCTACCAAGTGAATGCCAAGTCAATCAATTAATTTTAGGTCTAATTACTTTTTTTTAATTGTACCTTTTTTCACATATGTATGTATAATATTTTAAATATTTGTTTTCTATGTATCTTCGTTTTCTGTTACAATTATGATGTTTTAAAATATATATTTTCTCTCTGCTATAAATATAAATAAAACATGGTTTTTATAAGTATTATAATAACTAAATTTATATTTGGAAAATTTAAACCTTAATAAAGTGTTTCAATAATATGTATAGAATATGGTAATTAATAAAATATATAATCAACATACTTTGTATTGCATTAAATATATATTTGAAATTGCTGAAACGGGTCTCAGTTCTGTTGCATCCGTGTAATAGAATGTCCGAAGATGCTTAAAGGTAAAACCCGGGTTGTTAGTGACAGAACACGTGGAATCATACTAAGTTTCAACGATTCACTTTTGATATTGATTTGCCGTAAAGCACCTTCAGTCAATATTATAAATTATCGTAAATTGTGTTGTAGATATATATATCAATTCATAAATAGATCCAACAAAATTTATTAAGAATGTTTTTCTCCGGGGTTGATAAGTTATGTTTTCATTTGGCATTTTCTTGCTTGTCATGTCATAATTCATCACCAAACTGTTCATAACATTCCTATAAATTATCAACATTCTGGCAAAAAAATTATGTTGCAAATACTGAAATAAATATTTGACAGTGTTTGTTGATTTAGCGCAAAACTATTTTCATTTTGATGAAATCATGTTTTTGTGAAGGAAAATTCAACTCACAGAATGGCGTCAAGATAGGGTGACAATATTTATAAGTTATTGATCGCCAAATTATGACATTATTTAATACAGTTGGTATACATTTTAATATTAAATAATACATAACAATTCAGCATGATTGTTTTTCATAAAATTAATTCCCCATGTTTTTCTATAATGTATTTATTATCAAATACATGTGTGGTAAAAATTATACAGAATTTAAAATTAATATTGCAAGATTGCAAGGCTTAACCAAACCATTCACAATTGTAATTCGTGTCCCCAAAGAATAATAAACCTTTTTTGTTTGCCATCAAATAATATATCAACAAATCATGGCATCCAAAGAAGTAGTAAGAATACAGTGGGATATCAACTTATTGTTACCATATTTGGCATTATGTTTACCATATTCGTCCAAGTGAGCCTAGTATCAATTAATCCCCATTCATATTATTATTAAGGAGCCTGTAAAAACGACAAATCCAAATAAAGAACATTTAACTAGTAGATGATTTTTCATACGCAAAGTTCAATCAATGGACTGTGCGTTTGGTTCTTTTGTGAAATATTATATTTATTTTGTTGCAGATTATTTAACCTTTAAGAAAGATGAGGAATTTCAGGGACACAACATTTCATACATATCGAGTATGGAGGCTATGATAATATTTTTTTAATTTAATAGCAGCCATTATTGGCATGCTACAATAAACTTAATTTCACTATTGATTTGAATTCTATCCACAATCTCTTTGTAAATCTTCCTGAAAATTAAATATTTCAAGCCCAACCTCCATTATAAATATTTTATTTTTAAAATAAAGAAGTGTTCTTAGCCTGTCTCCAAAATATTATTGACAACAATATAAGGATATCTGAAGCATCTATTCGTATTCATGATAAATTTTCAAACTGTTCATTATAAATCTTTTATAGAACTCGGAGCTACAATTCTATAGTAAATATTACAGAATACATTGTAATGTTTTCTGTGTAATGACAGTTAAATGTTGAAGGTATTATTAGTATATCCTATACTAAATTTAGATATTGCTATATTTCAGTATAATTATACATTTTGATATATTATTTTAAGATTTAGATCTTATGAGTGAAAAATGCAAATTAACCAATGTATTCTTCTGCATTTATAAATTTTTTTTTTGTACAGTCATGTACTTAAAATTGTTTAAATAATTGCTAACTTTTGATTATTCTATGAAATTCCATATGTATTTTTATTAATTCCATAAGTCTTTGTATGAACATTGGGTATAGATTATTATTGTAATAAGGTAAAAAATTCAAATATTCAAAAATTCATATATATTAAGGTAAACAATTATCATCATTAAAGTATTGTATTTATTTTTAAGTCTTTTCTTACATGTATGTTTGGATTTTGTTTCAAAAATCTATTTACATTCAATTTATTGTTAAAAATACTATAATATAACAGATATTCATGTAAATTGACAAAATAAAGATTTATTTCTAATTCACATGTTTTCTCATTAGTTATTGAAATATTCAGGCTTTCATTCTGACTGCACTTCCGCATTTAAATAAAATTGAATATTTCATCAGTACTCCGAGTAGCGATCATTTTGTATTGAATCATTTAATATTTACTCTAATTTTGATTGAAGTGTCATATATCAATTTACAACTGTGATAAACAAATATGGGTATACTAAAATTATATTATTTTGTGAAATATTAAACAATATTTTAAAGATTTTTATTAAAAAAAAAATTTTGTTATATGGTTCTGATTCGAAGTCGATTGCCATTAAAATTCAAATTAATAGTAGCTCCTAACTTCAAAAAGAATGACGAACCCTGCTATGAACCATGAAATAAAATTTTGAAATTTTCCATAATTTTCGTATTTATAACTTCAGAAATAAAATAAATAAATATAAAAATAATTTTTTATTTTTTTTTAAATTTTGTGCTAAAAAAAACAGCATATATTTCTATGCATCTTAATTGAAAATCGATTGTTATTAATATATAGCTGTCACCTTCTAGAGGTTGGTATCGGTTGGTATCCTTGCTATAGTGTATAATCTCTTATCCTTGCTTTATCTGATCAAGAACTACCCTCTACACCCATTTGTATATCAGTTAATTGCCAATAATAATAATAATTTCTGCTACTGAATCATTGCCAGATTGTTTAGGCGTTTTGAAACCGCTTGTTGACCCTCTCCAAATGATTTTGCTAACTTCTCTCGACTTTGACAAGAGTTTACATCGAGCAAATGCTCTAATTCTTAATCTTCAAAAACTTTTGATTTTCCACTATTATGGCGCTTTTCTACGCGACAATATCCGCTCTTTAAGCATTGAAAAAACTCAAGACACGTTCTTTCACTCTTAGCAGCCTCACCATAAGCGTCTGAGAGCATTCGGTAAGCCTCAACCGAAGATTTTTTATATAAAAAAAATAATTTAACATCTCCGCAAATGACGAGCTCAATTTAAGGTATACATTAGATTTTATTTATCACTAATGTGACGAATACTTGAAATTGTGGTTAAAATTTTATACCGCTGATCTGCTTCTTATTACTAATAAAGCATGTGCCACATCTTTGAAAAGCAATCCATCGATTTTACTTTATATTTAAATAAACTTGCGCAAACTAACACCGCATCCTTTTTCTAAAAGATGGCGATTCAGTAAAATCGAAATCAATATAATTAGCCGGCGTCCAAGTCTAAGCATATGTAATAAAAGATATAATATTTGTTGAGACTTAAATTGATCCTATAAATAAAATTGAATTATTATTTACGTTTATGATTGTTTGTAGGATACAGATATTTTTTTAAGAGTCAATTATATTTTTATGGCATTGTGTATGAGATCTTTATATGAATAATGATTCGAATTTTTCGTCTTGAGTTCATAAGATCGGAGAAAATAACAGTCACAAAATAAATATTGCTCGTAGCTTATAATAAAAATAATATAACTTATGGAAAAAATATGTATCCCTATGGAACTATGTATACAAAATTTTATGATTGTTGCAAAAAAGCAGCGAACGTAACCGGATATCGGGATATTTCTGAAATTGACCTAAGTCGGTAAATTTTCGTCAAACCGTATTTCTTTACAGTTTGGCTGTGGTCAGGTGAGCATCGCGATATATCCACACTTCTCTTTCTCTTGTGGTAACTGCGGCCAGCCGTATTTTATACGGTTATTCCATTTCTACGACACTGCTATGATAGTTCGCAACTAATTCCATCGTGTTCTTTCCTCAATTTAGAAACGACCCAGTACATCAATCCATCCGTCATTCCATTCGGGACCGACAGCTAATCCCGGATTACCTCCTGTGTTTTTTGCAATCAGCAAATATACAAACAATGTAAGCTACTTACTATTAATTATGTACATATTAAATCTATTATTTTCTTACTCGCAAGTTCTACTAATTTTCGACATTAAACTTAGAATTTAACACATCGGCTATTTCAAAATGGCCGGCTTTCATTCCCGGCCGTAGATATTCATTCTCGGTATGTGCTGAACTGAATTAGCGCATCTTGCTATAGATTCGGATGTTGTTAATTTTATTTCGATCATCCTGTTGTAACGACGTGTACATTTTCATAATGTATAATGTATGAAAAGGATGTATAGAAATGTAGCCTCGATTGATTACGAATGCTTTCATCCTGTGGAACGTTTCGCAATTAAATCTGCCACATTATGTCGATATCTTGTGAGAAGTTTTCTTCGTCTTCTTGGGAATCTGTTTCTCGATCTTCGTATTTACTTGTCAATTTGCCACTTTGGATGACGTAATAGTACGTACACGTGGTCGTGTCAGACCTCGTTTATGTCCACTCAATTGCGTTTCGGTTCGTGGTATCAGTATTGCGCAATTCATTAATAAATGTGTGCTTTTTCTCGTCTGATAATCTTTATATCCCATTCTACCTTTAAAATTAATTCCGGTTTCATTTTTCTTGCCGGCAATTTTATTTCCTTCAGCACCTACCGTTTTGTTTGTATTTACAAAGTTCAGAAAGTGAAAGCATAGTCTTAGATCAGTAAATTCTTTTCGGTCTACGTTTTGATTGCACGTGCTCACATACGTTCTTTATTTATTTTTTCTATATTTCTATAGGAGAGGAGGACATGGAGGACGGTTCGGATCGAAGCCAGGAGGTGACAGAAACGGCAGTGGGGGTGGAAGCTTCGGAGGAGGTGGCGGTGGCAGATTCGGCGGAGGAGGTCGTAAGGAAGATACTTTAGGGAAAGGGCTATCTCGCCCCCAGTGGAGTGAGTACGAATTGACCCCTTTCAAAAAAAACTTCTACGATCCCCACCCTGACGTGCTTAACCGCACTCCGCGAGAAGTAGACGCATTCCGAAATGATCACCAGATCACAGTGAGCGGACCGAATGTTCCCAACCCAATTCAGAAATTCGAAGAGGGGAAGTTCGCAGATTATGTCATGACTGACATTCGCGCCCAGGGTTACCAAGAGCCTACACCAATTCAGGCTCAAGCATGGCCGATTGCTATGTCGGGAAATAATCTTGTGGGGATCGCCCAGACAGGATCTGGCAAGACTTTGGGATATATATTACCTGCCATTGTTCATATCAATAATCAGAGCCCAGGACGCGGTAAAGGACCTGTCGCACTCGTCCTAGCGCCCACAAGAGAATTGGCCCAGCAGATCCAACAAGTAGCATCGGACTTTGGTGGACGTTCGTACTTGCGGAACGCTTGTGTATTTGGAGGTGCTCCTAAACACAAACAAGCTCAGGAGCTGAGGCAAGGAGTTGAGATACTCATCGCCACTCCCGGTCGTCTGATTGACTTTTTGGAAAAGGGCACCATAAACTTGTCACGGTGTACTTATCTAGTTTTGGATGAAGCCGATAGGATGCTGGACATGGGTTTTGAACCCCAGATTCGCAAAATCATAGAGCAGATCAGGCCGGATCGTCAAGTTCTCATGTGGTCTGCCACATGGCCCCGTGAAGTCCGCAAGCTTGCAGAAGACTTCCTAGGAGACTACATGCAGATTAACATTGGGTCTCTTGAACTCTCTGCCAATCACAACATCCTTCAGATCGTCGACGTTTGCCAGGAACACGAGAAAGAGAATAAGTAAGCGGCTGCTTAATTAATAATGGATTGAATGTTTTATTATGATGACATTGACAATATGAAAATACTTGATTATGGCTAATTATCCTCTAAGAAGATCTGAATTAAAATATTCTCACATCAAATCAAAATGGTCAATTGGTGGACATTAACATGTTTTTCATTTACAGGTTGAATGATCTTCTACAAGAAATAGGTAATGTTCAAGACCCTGGTGCCAAAACTATTATATTTGTGGAGACTAAACGGAAAGTAGAAAACATAACCCGCTCTATCAAGCGATTCGGCTGGCAAGCGGTGTGCATGCATGGCGACAAGACACAAGACCAGAGGGACTACGTTCTCAATCAATTCAGACACGGAAGATGCAACATTCTAGTGGCTACAGATGTCGCCGCCCGAGGACTCGGTGAGTTAACTCTTTAGTATCAGATTAGTATAAGTCTATTGAGCCTGACCATGCAGCCTTTAAATATTTCTCGAATGTTCCTCATTTACCGGAGACTAAATTTAAGCTGTGTTCATCATAGTAAATAAATAATATTAAATAATCTCACACTTAATTTGAGTTTTTATCACTGTTTCAGAGGCACTTGCCGGATGAGTATTGTGTTCTGCATCGGTGGTCGATCACCGGATCTAGTTAAAAGCGACAGATCGATGGCTTTGTATTGAGTAAAAGCTATCACGTGTGGCGAAGCTAGAATGAGAATGCAATATCTCGTCGTGTGCCTCTGCACTGCCTTTCACTGATCCTGAACCTGAGGCCGAAAATCAGATCGAGAACCCGATAATGGATAACCTTTGGTCGCATTGTCAGCGCATTCGGCCTTTACGAAGGTTCTGCCTGTTCCGATGATGAATCGATGTCTAAGTGACAAGGCTCAGAGTGCCGAATGGGTTTTCTGTATAATTTCGGCCATGATGGGAGTTGAAACCTGCGTTGATATGATAGAAATGATTTGATATCGCGGGTTACAACACTTCCTGGGTTCGTGTGATGTGTCAGTCAGGCTATTAGAACTGTGATAATACTTGCATGGCGAGAATTGTCAGCCAAGTAATTGAATAGAAAGGAACGTAACGAGGACACGTCTGCTGAGGAATCGCTGAGGGATTCTATATTGAGTAAGTTGATGATTTTACTTTAAAAAAATCAAACAGCTCATGGATTTTCTCAGTAAAGAATTGGCGTATTAGCTTTGATTTATCGATGTCTTCTTTGTGCTCACCATCTGTTTGCTTTACAGATGTGGATGGAATTAAGTATGTCATTAATTTCGACTACCCCAACTCTTCAGAGGACTACATTCATAGGATAGGAAGAACCGGAAGATGTACTAGCAAAGGAACTTCCTATGCCTTCTTCACTCCCTCTAACAGTCGTCAAGCAAAAGACCTAGTTTCAGTGCTCTCTGAAGCCAACCAGGTAATTCATATTTATGTGGAAAATAAATATGCAATTAAAATTCATTCACAAACTATATCGGTCCTCTCACCTTTGGCATGGGTCTGCTCTTTCAATAGCAAAACATGAATGCGCGTGAGAGGTAGATCAACTTTGGTGGACTGGAATGCCTTCGGTGTCCACACTTTCAATGTCTGGATCCCATCCTCAAAAGTTTCAACATTTTTCTGCATTCACTTGTAGCTTATTTGGTTTTGATTAGCAAATTACAGTAAGGCCTGTCATGTTTCCAGGAAATCAATCCCAAACTCCAAGAAATGGCTACCAGATTCGGTGGATATGGCGGCGGTTGGGGAGGACGAAGATACGGCGGGTACAATGGTGGCGGTGGAGGAGGCGGATCATTCAGGAGGGGCGGTAATTTTGGTCGCGGTGGTGGCGGGGGAGGCAGTAGCAGACCGGCCGGCGGCGGATCTTACAAAAGATTCAATGACAACTGACCTGCTCCTACTTGATAAATAATTTGTAATATTAAAAATAGACACATTTCATCGATACTTAATTGCTGAAGTCACCATCCGCGTCCTCAATGAGGATGTTCTCAGTATTTCACTTCGATAGCATTCCCTGTTTGGAATTGTTTGTGAGTTTGTCCTAATTTATTTATGTGAGCTTTTACACGAAGCTCTTAAATATAGCTAATTTTGAATTTGCGGCCTGGTCTGTGTTTGGGGACATCTTTGTCGACAGAAGCATTTTAGCGATTGACGATTGGGAGAGAGAGGGTTTCCAAAGTGCTGACGGTGGCAGTATTGTGAGTTATGTTTTCTGTGATAATTGCCGACAAAATATGTTGTGGACACCCCTAGTGCCGAGTGATGACGATTGAAAATCTACCGCACCTATCTGTGTTAACAAAATCGGACCACTGAGTCTGGTTTATTACTTAATGACTAATAAAAAAACCTAAATGTACTTTCTTTTTTTCTTTATTATCTTCATCATCTTCATCCATACAACGTAACCTGCACCTGTGGTTCAATTTAAATTGATGCTATGTACCGCTGGAAAGTTTTAGCAGACCATTACATCGATATAAATGGATATAAAAATATTCAGTACTCGGAATAGGGTGTACACGACCCTTAGTTTTTTTTACTGTTCATATTGATTCAGGGCATGTCGACTTAGTCAATTACACTTAAATGTTAAGAATGCAAATTGAACTAGAGTGAATTCGCCGAGATTCTTGTAATTTTCACTAACATAATCGAAAGCAAGAATCTCACTACGCTTATGTTTATGTGAGAGCAGAGGATGCGTTTCCGATATGGATACTGTGGCGAACTAGTCTTTAGGAAGGTGTTGGATTTTATCAATTCTTGCTAAATGTGTTGTTGAAGGCACGTCAAATACATTTTCAGCGTAATTAAAGAATATATAAACGGACCCGACTAGGTAAAAAGCAAGTACGTTTTTATCTACACTGAAAGTAGTCGTTTTAGTAGATTTGTTAAAGCCACTCTTACAGACTCTGTTAGTAAATACAAAGAAAATTTTCTGAAATGTGTACGGATTTACAAACTGTTTTAAGGCTAGCCACTAATCGATATGTGGCCATTAAATTATGTACTGGGTAATATAGTATGATTCATTGAATGGAAAGGATGACGACGAAATGAGGGGTGTATTTATGTAAATGAGTAATAGTATCCAGGCACATTATAACAGATCCTACATTATTTCGTTGGAACGCAATAATTTTCATGAAATATTCACGGTATGCGTAACGATAAATTAACCGTTCACTAGATTATTATTATATTTTAGTAGGTAGTCATCTATTATATCTTTACATTATGTAAAATGGTGAGTGAAATTGGAAAATGCCTAGTTGGAACTGATGGCGCGCGAGCTAAGATGGAAATGATAGATGAATTTTATACAATAGATTAGGCGTTGACAAACTTTTTTGGATATGAGGTAAAATATAACGTAAAAGAATGGTTCGCGTCAATCAGTATATTCATTTTTAAACAGTCCTTTAGTGAAAAATAAGATAATTTTTATCCAGAAGACTTAAAATATGATATTAAACTCAAAATGTAGGTGTTTCCTCTCGTTAGCTACTCTGGTGCCAAATTTGTGACGTCAATTTAGTCTAGTCTGGTTCATATTTAGTCGCCTTAAGACGAATACAATCGTCATAATTTTAGATAGTTAATTTGTTCCGGTTCTCACGTAATATAAATGTTATATGTGCAAATATGTTTTCACATGTATAAGAAGAAACAACTGCTGGCAAAAAAGAAAAGCTAATGCTTTTCAAACCGGAAAACGTCGTAGAAAATTATGCCTGCCCAGCACGATGATAAAGGAAGATGAATATCTTTTCTTGAAATAATCTCTTTGATTTTTGTTTGTTCACGATACTAAAAATATTGACTGTTTCGCCAAAGTAACTGGTTCCCCGCTTGAACGAACTACTATATATTCACGTAAAAATCAGTACAGTAGAACCTCGATTATTCGGATTGGTCAAAATAAACAAAAATATTACGATTTTTTTTTATATAAACGTGGCGAATTGTGTCCACTGTTTACATACGGAATGGAATGCAATATTAACACTTTGTGTTTGCATTTGTTCGAAAAACAATTTCTTGTATGAAATATGAGTCGGTAATCCATGATTCCAAACATTGAATGATATAGAAATATCACGTTTAAGGTGTTAACTGTCACTTCTTGATGGAAAGGCATTATATTTTAAATAATACACATTTTTTTTAGTACTTATTTCCACAATATATCTTTTGATCAGGACCGGTTTCGCTCATCGCGAGCAAATCAAAAAATATATTGTGGAAATAAGTACTAAAAAAAAATGTGTTTTTATTATTTAAGATATAGAAATAGTTAAAAGAAATATCTGGCTCCGAGGAAAAAGATCAAAAAAAGGAAGAGATTTTTGAGGGGGGAGATATTGGTCCAACAAATTCTGAAGGTTTTCAGTGCTTAGATTTCGCCATGAAGAGGTTTGAGAGACAAAAAGAGTGCAATTCAGGACAACTTATATGTCTTAAAAGTATTCGCGAGTTGCTAGCATCGAAAAGGAAAGCTAGCATAAGCAGAAATCGATAATTGATTAAAAAAATGTGATATAGCTATTTATTAATCTAAAGCAAAAAAATTAATAAAGCAACAGAAATTCATAGTGAATATATTTGTTTTTTCCTTTCAAAACTGATTTTTTCCGATTATCCGGATTTGTCCTTATCAGGATTACCTTTATTCCCAATAAGTCCGGATAATCGAGGTTCTACTGCAAACGTAAACGAGAGTAACATGCTCGGCTGCAGGTGACACGCTGGCAGAGACCTCACCCGACCAATAAGATCACGAGCTATGATGAGACTCGTTCAGTAAATGTCGCTGTATTCCTCATATTTTCATTTTTGCAACTTTGTTATCGGATTGAAACGCTAATCTTATTATTTATCCTTCCCCAAATTTTTTTTTATATTCCGTGCAATATTTTCGGAGCTCGTGTGGATCACTCAGTGACTCGCTGGTCTATGGATGCCGACGCCTGCAATAGATTTCAGGCAGACATTGATGTTGATAAGTATGTATCATAGCAACTGGTTACGATCTCGACCAAATAACTGTTGCTACAAAATAGACAATAATATACAACTAAAATGGATATCACACCTTACGCAACCATATTAGATGTTATTGAAAGTAATTTTGAAGCTGTCAAAGCTGTATGTATTATATACAGATATCGTTATCAAGCTTTTAACCGTAGCGTATTGTCTTATTGTATAGTAACGATATGTAGATTTGAAATTGCTTGTAGAAGTCGTACGTGTTGAGGGCCGTTTACATAGGCGAGCATGGTTTTCGTCAGCCGACTACCCTAAACGATTATTTCAAAAAGGTTGCTCAACAAGTTAACTCATCGTATTGTGATGTGCCAGTCAAAGGATGTCTGATTATTTATCGAAAATTTTACATTGCAATTTTTGAGGTAAGTATGTATTCATAAAATGGTGGTTTCCGAAGAAATAATAAGAATACCGTTAAGTGAAAAATCTTTCTGAATGGCCAAGCGACAGAAACTATTATATACTTAAATATATATATATATATATATATATATACACGAAACCCTTTTTTATACGGTGGATATATTCCATCTAAGCTTGTGTAAAAAAATGATAGAGCACAGAAAAATCAAAAATGCGTACCCTAAAATAAAAATTTAATATAGAAAGTCGCATTAAGAATACATAATAAAAGCCACATTTGAAATAATTTTTAAAAATATGTTTTAGTTCCTTTTTGACAAGGTTATTTCAAAACCAAATAAAAAATCCTTCGTATTATGAATCATATGATAAATTGCTTTTGTTAAAATCAGCGGCTCAGCTAGACGTCTCGAAAGCATTTGTGGCTACTTATTGATTTTTTACTTTAGTTTAAATAAAGAGTAGTCATCTTATAGGAACAGGGGAATCATTTTGAGCCAATAATTGTCATCGTTAGCGCTAAATCTTAATGTCGGGATTTACTGTGACACTAAATGTGTTTTTTGTCACAAATTTGAGAAGAATTTTCAGCTTCTAAAGTTACCGCCGAATTCGTTGAAAAAAATATTCTGATTTCTATCTTTTGAGATAAGTCCTATAAATTCAATGAAAAACACACTCATTTTTCAAGTATATTTGAAGGGCTCTGAGGAAACTGTTACTCGTCAAATAAATTTACTTTTTTTGAATGACGTCGACGGATTGCTCCAAAGAAGAGCAAAACTTTTAATTGTCTACCACAACATACTCAAGGTAATAATGGCTTTATCTCTATATAAGATTTAGTGCGTAAATAACGCTAATAAAATAATAATACTTCTAGCGATTATCAGTTACATGGCAAAGTGTTTTTGTCGACCGTAAAGATTCAGAACCAAACTTGAGCACTGAAGTGGATCTGAAATTCGAATATGAATTTTTGGAGAAGATCATATATAAAATAGATCAGGTTTACAGGAACATATTCGAGCAACAAGAAGTAAGTTAACCATTATTATTATACATAATCATGAAGTAAGTTTCGTTTGCCTTCATAACAGTAACATTTTGAGCATTTTGCTCGAGATCGTTTTGTTTGAGACAGTTCAGATTGACTGTCTTATAGAACACATTCTCAATTAAAATGTAACTTCCATTACAACAAAATTTGACTTTTTTCGCTTGCGCGAAAAGCATCCGAAATGTAAATGCCTCCATATTTGCATTATTTAATCTAGTCTTTGACAATTAACAAATCCGCTTTATAAAATTGTTAGTCATCAAATAAGTTTTCATTTAAAACTCAAATTCCCCTTTCTTGATAAAAACATAAATAAATTGTATGTTACTTATAAAACGCCATTCATTTTGAATTTATTTAAATAGCTTACTCAAACCTGATGTAATTCATAGAACGTGAAAAATTAAAATTTCCGTTCAGCGTCATATCAAAAAGCAATCAGAATTAAAAGATATTGATTCATATCATTTGATTATAGGAAGTTCTGAAGCATTTTGATAGAATAGTATTTTAACTAGACTAGAATAGACAGAAGAGGTAAAGTGTTAATCGTTTGCGTTAGTAATTATTTGTATCTCAACTTAAATAAATATAAGAGGAAGGAAGTTTGTTCTCCGCCCATAGAATATTAAATTTAAGAATACATATACATTAATAATACATAATTTTTTAGACTTTTATAGATACTAACAACAAATTGTGTTACTCTAAATAAAAGGAACATGGAGTAAGCTGTCACCAAAATGCCGCTATTTTGATATCATGTTATGTATTTTATATCGATGCCAATTTTTATACAGATAATAATGTAGATATAAACTATACTGAAAAAGGCTTAAAATATTAAATAATTGTGGGCACGATATTTCAGGATAATTCTAGCAAACTGGGCGTTGCAGATAACAATTTGAACATCTACCCGGAAAACAATGAATTGGAAATGATTTTAAATTTTCAATATGTTATGGACTTGAAAGAATATGCTGCCATGTATGAATCATTACCTGATTATACTTACTCTTTCGGTAATAATATAATTGTTATAAATTACCTGGATATTCATAAAAAGATAAAGAGTGTGTGTGTGAGAGAGAGAGAGAGATCAGCTCACAAATAACTATTTTCCTACCCCAGCTTCTTTTGCTAACATCTGTGGTTCTTGATATTTAATCTGATGGCTCCCTGAGACGAGATATCTCGTCAATATCTTTAAGCGTATTTTCCTCCAAAAATATTCCTTCTATTAAAATGATTCTTTGAAAGGATACACACTGATATCTATAAGAAAGGTTCAAAAACATTTTACCATAACTGTAAGGGATTTCTATAATATATCGATTTTTCTCGATTTCTTCGAGTGTTCGAACTGTCATTTAACAGATGTCAAAAGTTTCAAGGTTACCAAAATCAATTTTCTTCAAAATTTTTCAATAAAACCTGCTTTTTTATAATATAACAATAAACAATTGGTGAGTTTATTGATTATTTCTGTATAGGAAATTAAAAAAAAAAACATCGGTAATTCACTACTTTTTTACAAATTATAGCTGGCGTGCTCAGTACAGACTTATATATTATTCTGGCAGTCAAAGGATTAAAAAAACGAAACTAAAACTGATAATAAAATATGCCCTAACTTGAGAAAGAAGTGTTGGGCGGCGACCCAACACTACTTCGCCACTGATGCATATAGCGACCAATGTGCATTTCCTAGCCTTCGCAGTGTCCTAATTTAATTTTTGCATAGTTGAACTTTTTGCATATACTAATATACTCTTCCAATTGTTGCTTTTCTTGAACGATCGGTTGTTTTATTAAAATGACTCACATATTATATTTCAGAGGTATAGGTGAGTTCAGGGTTTATAATTACCAATATTTAAGTATCATATTTTATATACAAAATATATGTCTTAGACCAATGTAATTGTTTTTTCATACATATTATATATCAATTTTAGCAACGATAAATTGATTCGCTGAGACTTTTTTTCACAGTCTGTATATATTTCTCTTTGCCATTTGGGGGATAAAAAGAATAAACAATATATAATAATTAGCATCTTGAACTTTGTTTTTTCCTAACAGAATCTCATGAACTATTAGTTGTAGTAATCAAAAATAAATATGCAATAGTCCTTACGTTAACTTATGAATAAACGCTTATTGATAAAAATGCATTTATCTAATAATAATTATTTTACTATTGGCAACATTCCTTTTCTATATGACTACTCATTGCCGACTGCAATACTTGCAATTAACTGTCTCAATCCGCAGACATGTCATACTATAAATAATAATGACTCGTATGGCGAATAATACAACAAATGATGATTTGTTGGTTAATGTAATATCTGCATAGCACACCTTCCCACTTCTTACCACCTACAGGATAATATGGGACTTGATTAAATATTGCATAGGTGCAAAAGTCACATCAGGGTCAAACTGATAAAACAATCGAATATATTCTCACATTAAAAAGGTGACAGTGGCGTACATACCTCGTTGATGAAATTATTTATATCGCATAAAAATATTGACAAATCTTACAATATGTTTTGAATTTTTTCCAAAGCTAACACTGCAAATAAGTTTATCAATAGCGAACTTGCGCCATAACGATTTTAAAACATGATTTTTTCAAATAATTATCAAATGAGCTTGTGAATAAAATATGAATTTGCACATTTTTTACACTAAGCAAAAACATATTTTATATAGTTGCAGAAAGAAATAGAAAAAACAGGTTTGTTTATTAGTGAAAAAAATCAGAGATTTTTTTAAATACTATTTGTAACATAATTTTTGTGTTTTTGACTCACTCAATCACTGGAAAATTCCGAGATTTCAAATAGAATTAATTTCTTCACTGGTTCAGTATCATGATATCACAGGATTACTCATATAAATTTTTTATTTCATTAACTTTCTATAATTTGAAGTTTTAATTGTATAGTTTTGAGTGTTGTTGTAGGTATTATATAATAAATTCTTAGTCTTGGAGGTTAAATAAAACATTCGATGCGAACATATTTTACAATGTTACCATATTTAAATATTTTACAACTTTATTGGGCTTTTACAACTTTATTAGTTTGATATTTTTCATGTAGAATTTTATACTCACGCTCGGTAATCATAATATGAATTATGTATTGTTTTCTAGAGAAATGCTGGCCTACTCCATTTGATTTCACACCGAGAAGATATTTTGACGAATTGAAAATAAAAGATTCATTTATTGAAACACTTCCCGTCGAATCTGTTATCCAAAGGGACCCTTGTGATAGCGAAGAACCTCCTGAATTAATAAACGAAATCGAGGATTCGGCCTCAGTTATAAGTCCGATAATTGAGATAAATTAGATTTCTTAATTTTATTAACATCATTATATCAATTGTTGATCTCATTTCATAAATTTTTAGGCGTTGTATTTTAATGAGGAGGGACAGTTTTTAATACATTAATCTTCTTTCGCCAGTTGACATGATGTCAACTTTTTAGTAAATGAAGAATGTACAATATGTCAACTTGGTAAATTATGAATACTCTAAAATGTCACGTGTCGAGAGATTGATTAAATATCGAACATTCTTATTAACTCACCTTAAAGACAACTCCCAGATAATAAATTAGAATGACACTATGCTAATGATAGATAAAGTTTTTTAATATCGCTATGAGTTTAACTGTTCAAATGCAATAAATCACATATATTATCAATGGTACTTAGTAATATTATATTTTATGAATAAAAGATTAGTCTGGATATAACATTTATTATATATGTAATGAAAAATAAAGATAAAAGGATCGTAGGAAACAAATTAGTTTTCATTTTTGATTTTCTAAAACACATCGATTACATGATACATTCAATATTTATTTTAAACAATATACTCTTACGATAAAATGTTACAAAAGAATTAGGGTTCATACCAAAAAATAAAAATGGCGCTTCTTCATATTGTTACGTGAAAAACGTTTTGCTTGACGATTCATTTAATCTGCCTATATTAATAAAATATTTTTTATGAAGGGGGTTACGTCGACCTATCTCTTTAGTATATATTAGTTGAAAAAATCACAATACAGCGGATTAAAAACAATTAAAACTTAACAACGAACTTTGTATGCGTTATTATGATTTTTTCATGAGACACAAACATATTACAGATATACATTTAGGTACTGAAATGTGGACTTTAAAATTTTCTCAGGATCGGGCTAAGAAAATTATCTGGCTTATAGACGGGAAACTAGTTAATATTTTAATTTACGGAAAAAAATTTTGAACATTGATTTAACACAGACTTTTTCTAATCGTATAAGAATTACACGCTTAATGAGATATTATATTAGTAGGTATGTAAATATTTACAAAAAATATTTTGATCTCTAAAATTAAAAGGAGTTAGGTAAATTTTACTCGCCAAAAAATAAAAGATGTTTTTGCTCGTGAAAACATGACATTACCGAAAGATATGGCACATTACGTGTTGTGATGAATATTATAAAATGGTGACAGTCATACGCTTTAAAAATACATAAACTGATTACTCTGCTCTGCGGTTAGAATAATTTATAATAATTAAAATTATCGCTAAATAATAAATAAATGCATTGTGCCTTAGAACCCCTGGCACTGCTGCCATGTTATTGATACAAAGTTGCTTGATTTAAAAAATGCAACAGCCGCTATTAATAAAAAAGCTATGTATTGTTTTATACTTCTCATTTAAGTGTACTTACGCAGGGCTAAAAAGCCTTATTTTTTCAGTTATAGCTACTAAGCATTTAGTAAAGTAAGACCAAAATCAATGGAAATCTCACTAACCAACACGAGATAAAATATTTATTCCAATTTTATTGAAAATGTAGGTATATTGTCTATTATCTTTCCTTCGATATTATTTAGAGTGTTGCCATCATAAAAGTGATTGAAGATGATATTCGAATTTCCAGTCCTTTATAATATCTTTCGAAATGTATTATATTTATGTACGCACAATTGCAGAAAAAAATACATCTGAAATATTTTTTATGGAAAGCTGCGTTGTTGTCTTAATTTACTTTGGGAAATTTCGCAAGTTTTTCCATGAGATTGGTCTAGGAATATAATAAAAACAATATAAAAATTCTTAATATTAATCGAAAGTAGTCCAGACTAATGTGTTTTGTCATAGGTGTCCTTGTGTTGGTAACCTGAAACATATCCTGAGTTATCAGGGAGGTCTTTTCTTCCAGATATTCCCTTTCCTTTTCCTGCTTCGTCGAATCGATTTTTGTGGCATCCGGTGTATTTTGAAGTGTCCGTCAATCGTTCAATAGACGCTGGTGATTTGACAACCTAAAAGCAACAGATATTAGTAAATTAAACAAATATTCGCCATCGGATGAAACAAAAATAATTCATTCAGTGTCGTATACTAACTATTACCCTAAAAGTAACCGATCTTTAAGTCGTCGTCCTAGGAGATTAAATTACGAATTTTTAATAAATTTAAAAATCCGTTGCTATTAATGACTACGGATGCAATGTAAAAATGAAACAATGGCATTGAGAGGGCTTATTGTTTCTATAATGTGTATAGCTTCATTGTTGATTGAATTGGCATTTACTTGGTAGAACTCCATTATAACACGGTGAAAAAATAGCAATGACTTTTAGTTCTAAAAATTTTGTTTTGTAAAATATAGTAGATAGTTATTATTTTTCACGCCATCGTCAGAACTATATAGAAATAGCCATCAACTGTATCTTATAAAAAAATATAGAACTAAAATACATTACTATTTTTTCTCGCGTTTCATTGTTTTACCCCCATCTTGTAATTTTGAATCTAAATATATATATACTTAAATATATATACACCACATTTTTTAGAGTTCGTCTAGCATAAGAGAATAAAAAAATAGTAGAGTAAAA
The DNA here is from genome assembly GCA_028555115.1 of Himalopsyche japonica. Taxonomy (NCBI): domain Eukaryota; kingdom Metazoa; phylum Arthropoda; class Insecta; order Trichoptera; family Rhyacophilidae; genus Himalopsyche; species Himalopsyche japonica. The sequence continues at coordinate 485,917 of JAHFWJ010000634.1, forward strand.
AAATAGATTAATCTCTTGAAGCGTTCACATGGCTATTCTAAATCTTGACCGTCCAACGAAATATATTTATATAACGAAATTCACCTTTAATATATTTTTCAATTGAAATTTTTGGTCGGTTTCCTCTCGGATAAAATATCGGAAAATGGAAAATTGATCAAATAATTTTGAAAACCATTAATATTTTTCTAGAATAATTTTATTCAAAGTGCAAAAATAAATAAATACCCCTACTCCAGTGTGACCAGGCGCTCCGCAATTTGTCAATTTATTTTTAATTTCTTCAACGTCAACTTTCTTGTTCTTTGCCAAGTCGTCCAAGAATTTCTTGTAGTCTTCCACGCTGACTTTCAAGGATTTCAATTTCTTGAAGTAAATGCCTGTATCGGTAGTCGTAATCTTTTTGCCATCAATGACCTTGGCCTGTTTCATCCACTTGTCGCTCTGCGAAAGGGTAATGAGTTTACCATCAGACTTAATGTCTCCGAACTTGGAGAATGCTTTAAAGCTATCCTTGAAACTGTGTCCTCCTGCAGGTGTCGGAGAGGATTCTCCATTAGCTGGCGCAGGGACGTCTCCATTATTGGTCTCTAACTTTAAGCCTGACAGCTCTTGTACTGGTGCTGCTTCTGTGTCAGCCATTTTGGAATGTTTTCAATAATACCTGAAAAAAAAAGATTTATTCTTAAGAACATGGTATAGTACGCATATATATATTTTTGAATATGGCAGCCACCGGCCTGAGAAGTAAAATAGCAATATTTAAAATTCTTTAATAACTTTGGATATTCATAAAGTTCGTAAGCATTTCCATCTATAGAAGCATGGGTGAAATGTGATGTTGATTCAAACAAATTATTCGTTAGTGTCGCTAGTGGTCCTCTGTCGGCCATACTTTATTCTAGTCATGAACAGTTTCGAAGAATATTTCAATGCATACAGCTATTCTAATTGTAAATGTGTGGAAATTCTAATTCGTTTTGTTTCCATATAATCCAAAACTAACATGTCAATAATTTCATTTCATTCTGAGCTTTCAAATTATTTAAGGTAAGTAATTCTGAGAGGGAGGCGATTGAACTTTTTGTAATATTCATATAATATTACAAAAATCCGATAAAGGAACAATCATAAAATCAAAGTATATCCAATTTGGAGATAATATAAGACAGCAATTAGCGAAAAATCATCTACATATCTTGGAATTATTTGCCTATTTATTTAGTGTACACTCTCGGGTTACTCAATTGACTTAGTTATTTACTTGGTTGTGGATATAGCCAACACATATATGTTGACATATAAATCAATCGAATATATTCGTTATGAAATAAACAATATTTTTATATACAGAATATGATTTTCAATATTACCACAACCGCTGAACCGATGATCCTATAAAACCTTGGGTAAGTGACATTTATCCCTATCGAATTACTTTTTTCTGTATACAAGATATTCGATCAATAAGAAAATAGTACAAAAGGTTGGGTGATCGTATTCCGAGCGTTGTGTTGAGCAGCAGGTGAAGCAATAATGAAGTTTTTATTAACATATAAATAGCAAACTGAAATAAATTTATTGCAGCTAAATTTGTACTAAATTTGATGGTTAGAATTAACTTTAAGTTATTTTTCGGATTGTTTTCAGGTTTGATATGAAAAGGATACGTGCAACCGGGGTAGTAAGGAGCTTCGAAGCTTCTACCCTTCTAAAGCTATTTAGTTCATTATTTAAAATTATATGTATATACGCACACACAGGGCTTTTTTTTGGAAAAAATGGTACCGGAGCTTACTTCATGCCAAGCTTTAAATGAATAAAATTATATTCAAATATCATTTAAATGAGCTTTTACTATGCCATGAAACGCACAAAATAAAATAAAATTATAAAAAATACCGCGAAGAAAGGTGCCGGAACGCAGTTCCACCGTGTGACTTGGGAGAAAACCTATATATATATATTTAAATAAATGCAGCTCTTAGAAAGTTTGAAATCATATTTGAGAAACAGTCAATCTCAAGAAAATTTTAATAATTGTAGAGCTCTTTTAAAAATGCACGAAAAAATTATCAAGAATACACTATAGCATCTTAAAAGAATTTCGGAAGAAAAAGAAAAATAGTAATAACAACAAAACCTTTTTTGTTTTGAGAAAAAAATTTAAAATAAAGTAAAATTTCAACCCTTAAAAATTGATACTGTGGTATGCTCAATCTGTAGAAATTACTACACTGGTCAAGAAAATATTGTCAACATAAAATATTTTATAGATTAGTTCCATTAAGAAAAATCCTAGTCACGCATCTGATGGAAAAAATGCCATGAAAATATCGAAAATACCTTTTCATAAATGAGAATGATGGCATAAAATCTCTCGTGAACTGGTCTCGCAATAAAACGAAAAAAGGCCTTATATCGCCAATGTTACAGTACACAATAATTTATTTTCTGAATAAAAAGATTGATATAAAAGGATCGATTGCTTACAAATCTATTGTCGGTTTCGCTCTTATGCGTTTAGATTTTAATTATATGATAAAACAGTGGACAATCATGGTAATGCCGTTGTACGCTCAAAAATACGTTTTAATTAAATATGATGAAATTGAGTTGGAATAGGCACATAATCTGTTCTTTGCTTCTGCACGTGACCATGGTGATCAAAATTCTATATTTTTTTATTTTTATTTTCAAGAATGAATTTTGAATAGAAAAAATTTTACTGCTGCAAAATAAATCCAACCTTGTTACACTATTTTTCGACATTGGTTAAAATTCTTTATTGAGAAACGGTTAGGAAAGTAACGATATTTAAATTTATTCATTTTGAAATTAGGTAAATCAACAACGTTCTTGATTTATCACACATTAGATTCAGAAGATGGAATAGATGCCGTAACCACAAACTGTATCTTATCATACATTTTTTTCAGTTGGGCTCATTCCGATTGAGGGTAAATAAGTTGATGTGTGGTTTTTTGACCCATTCAACATAACCATCACAGATAATTGACTTAAAAAATAATCTTTAGGTCTTCATGATACACAAAATTCACTAATCTTCAGAGATATACGATTCGAATTGTTAAAAACAAAAACAGTATGTATTCGTGCATTCAAAGTCATTTTTAATGTTTTTGTTTAAGCGAATTTGCATATACGTTGCAGACAAAATAAATTTAAAACATGTTGGTATGAAAAAAAAGCAAAAATTCATAACCGATGTAAATATTTACAGAGCTAAGCTGACCATTATACATGGACGATGCAATCGCTATATTTAGACTAAATATTTAAATATTCGTCATATAAATCAATATGTGTAGCATCTTGCTACAAATATTGAAATGGGTATAAAGCAGTGCTCCGTAACCGGTGTGCTGCGGCACATCGATGTGCCGCCAGACGATGCTTGGTATACTGTATTTTTCTAACAGAAGAAAAATCACAAAATTCGCTACACTATAAAATATTTTGTAAAAATGTAATTGCATGATAGCATAAATAATTATTTTTCGTCGGATTTATATGATATTAGTACATACTAATTGTAAACTCGATCTACGATATAAACGTAAAATTATAAGAAACAAAAATGTACGTACCTAAAGTAAACAATGCAAAAAGAATCAATTTTTAAGAAATGCGTCGATGTTGCATATTCTGTTTTTTTATAAATATTGACTTGTGGTGTGCCGCGAACTTTTGGAAAAAAGCGTTGGAAAAGGTTGTAGAGCACTGGTATAAAGTATGAAATTTATACACTCAAATATATAGTAATATGCATGCTATTTATGTTATATGTTAAATAACTTGATTGTAGAAAGTGGTGAACTACTTAAAATATTTTTTTTGTACCGTAGGCACTTACTGAATCTCAAATTGCGCGAATAGAAAATAAGCAATAAGTGTTTTATTAAATTTAGAAAAAAAACTTTTAGTTCAATAGCCTGCATAATCTAGATAAGATGTGATGAGTTCATTTTTCGTGTTAATATTCTTGGGCATAAACCAACTTTTACTTTTTCGTAACAGCCTTACACTAAAAAAGTAATCTACCTGAAGTAAATTTTTGAACTTTTACAGATAAATTATTAAAGGCTGTCTTTTTTTATGATGGATAGGGCAGTTTCGAGGATATTATAATATGTATTTTCGTTTCAGTAGAGTGTGTAAAAATATAAACACAATATCAAAAAATAAAAACGGAAAAACTTTTTTGCTGTTGTATTAATCACCATATATACATAAATAGAATTTCAGTATCAATACATATGATATATATTTTAAGGGTCATTTAAACGTTACGTTTTCATCCATAAACCGATTAAAAGCAATCAATTCAATATCGTAACCCAAAAGCATTTTTAGATATCAATTCAGAAATGTATTAGTCAATAATAAGGAAATAATGACAAACGAAGTTATGTGATGTTTTAATTTACGATATCGACTGAGAGTGCCCGATGGAATTTCGGTATCAAATATGAATCGTTGAATTTTTATGCATTTCCGCATGTGTCGTCACTCACGTCATTGGTTTCTCCTTTCGGCATCTTCAGGATTTATTTCACACGGATTCAATAGAACTGATACACAATAAACAGTTTGAATGAACAAAATGAATTACACAGGAAATAAATAAATATAAGCATGTAAGTATACTAAATACTTTTAAAGTATACTATTCATTCAACTAATTTAAACAGAAGACAACATCGTTTTAAGTGGGTTTTTAGGAAGAAAGACATTGTTTTATCTAAGAAGCCTTCATAAATAACCTAATGTACAGGACATTAATGGCCAATAATGAAAGACTTTGTTTGCCAATCTTCTATAGACGTAGATCTTAAATGTAAATCTGAAATAATTATTAAAGAGTTTTATAATATATTTATTTTACGCGAGTATCTATGACATTTAGTGTCAAAATTACAAACGCAACGATTATTATTTATATTGATTTTGCCACTGGTCCCTACGTAAGACGTTAGTGATATTTCCCATTCAAAGTTTTTATGGCGTAACAAAGTTTACATCAAAAAATGAAATAAAATAAAAATGACCTCATACGATGGACGAATACTTTTAGAAATTGTGTTGTCATAGTTATCTGTACAAATTCAACAGTGTTAGTATATTAGTTTCAAGTATTGGTTTACTTGTTTGCATACACATAGTGACGTAATTTGAGTCTTTTAAACATACACACATAGGATGTTGTGAATACATCTATAATATACTAACCAGTTTTTACTGTTTATAAGTTATATTCAAAGGTTGTTGTGAATACTCAAAAATACGAAAGTTGGGATAAAATTTTTGTCAGTTTAATAAAATAAAAATATTGACATTTGATATTTGATATTCAAAAACTATCGGAAGAAAATAAAATATTGTATGACAACCATTGACGTTGAATCACTACTTTTCAGAAGGGAGCGGGAGCAAAAGTTGTTATCTTTGTAATTTGGTCGTTCGTCTTATGGGTTAGTCATCACAAAATTAAGGAGGAAAAAAATGCTCCTGTTTTGGCCGCTAAAAAGGCGTATCTGATGACAATGGTAAAGATGTTTCTCCGTCAAGAAACTTTGAAATTAATTATAATTTATTTATTTAGCAGCCGTTAATACTTTTTCAAAGTCTATATAGCGACTATAACCGATTTTAGTTCGATATTTAAAAAATAATGTAATTCTATATTACAACGTTGTAATATTCGTTAGAAAACCTCTGAAACAATGGTATTGAGATCGTAATTGGAAGTAACATAAAATAAAAAAAAGCATTTATTCAGAGCTAGTTCGGTTAACCCGATAAAACAATTATTTACAAATATATGTGCACTTAAGTCATAAAAATGTGTCCATGAACATCGTTGATAAAATATATATTTTTTCCATTTTCCATTTTCCATAATCAATTTTAAATATAGAAGGCATGTCGCAAAATATTAAAAAAAGAATGTTGACAGAATAGAGCACTTTTCAAAATTATGGTAGATTTGAAAATAATGGAATATCTAGATGATATAAAAAATTGAGTAAAAAGTTATCGTATTTGAAACATAATAAGGCAGCTATTTTTGGTAAAATATAAAATTTAAGTGAGTAGGTGCCGGAACTGTCGTATCCACAGAATCTAATTGTTCATTTAAATGCGGAAATAGCGATTGGGCATTATGTTTTTGAGATAAAAAAAAATGTTATGCAACTTATCGGACGATATAAACCATCAATTCGGCTAAATTCGGCGATTACGTAACAATGAAAATTAACTGCACACAAATCCTTATTATATTACGAAACCTGAATAGATAAGTACGCAGATATCTGCCACAAAAGATCAAAACAACAATAAGACAATTGATTAGACTATTTGAAATATCATGAATGATCAAATCATTACCATAGAAATTTCCAATGGCATTATAGTCGAACAAAAGGCTTAAAACATAATCTACAGACTCTTAATTATTTAGCCCACGTCGCCAACATATTTTTTTTTTTTTTGAAAATATCTACTTACTGTGCATTTTAAAATACACATACACAATTGAATCAGTGCAGTGTAATTAATATATAATACTATTGTAATAATTATTTTGTAGTTAAAATAATTGTAAAATCATATAATAAGAAGTGAAGTTATTTTATTCAAATCCTTTTAGACATTATAATATATTGTTATGATAATTTGATTCAAATTTGAATTGTTGCAACTTTGTACGATTCCACATGTCTTGTCACAAACGACCCTAATTTGATTCGTTAGATGTCAGGCGTCATCAATTATATAATACAATATATTAGATATTTTCAAAATTAGTGTTGTTTTTCCTGCGGTTAAGTTTTAACTGTCAACAGAAAAGTTAGGTACCCACAATTGAAAAAATCAACGTCGAAGGTTACAAAACAAATTTGGTAAATATTATAACTATGATGATGCGAAAATTTTACAATCGGAGATTATGATATCAGGTTCTTGAGTGTGGGAGACAAAAAATATCCTTCTCTCTAAGCTCTACTAAAACTATTATATCAACTGGCTGAAAAATTGGGCCAAGCTGATTTGGTAGTATATAGAAACATTAAGATTGGGAATCTCTGGACATAAGGTGTATGGATACCACAAAAATAGAGCGAATCAAACAAATCGGCGCGTATCCGAGTTGCCAATAACTTCTGAATCTTTACGCGTTTATGAAAATGGAGTTTAAAAAATTACTCAAAAGTGGAAGAATGTTACATATTTTGATGGAAGCTATATATAAAAAGACTTCAATTAAAATACGTGTTTAAAGGAATTTTTTGATTCATTTAAAAAAAGGTCTGTGAGAATACTTAATAAAAATTCTTGCTCCATCCGGCTGCTGCTAGATTTGATCAATATGGTATTTTCAATTTTTAATAATTTTATGACTCCAAAAGTATTTAAAGACGTCAGTAACGCGTCAACGGTAGATGTAATTAAATAATTATTTTTTCAAAATCAACCGCAAAATAAATATACATTGATAATGCCCATAAGCATAGAGAAATAAATTTCATTCAATAATTCGCTTTAATCATAAGTAAAATCCAAAATTATATCACAATTCAAAAATAGATCTTGTCAGTGTTTGTCTATATCGAGCGCAATTATAGCCAGTAAGATGAATTATTAACTATGCAAGGAAATAACGTTTTTAGCTCGACGTTATTTATGTGCAAGCACAGCACTGTTTTGTATACCTGAATTAAAAACAACACACTTACTGGAGAAAAAAAATAATACCGGAAATACGTAAGCATGTCCGACGACAGAATGTATTTTTATCAATGAACGCGAGCTGAGATTTTAGTGATATGTTAAAGATTCCCAACGTGTGCAACTAAAAAACATATATTCACTTACAAAAGCTTCAGAAAGAGTTCAATATAATTTAAATGATTTATTAAATATGTTATTGTAGTTATTTTTCATGGATATGGTCGAGTGAGCTGTAAATTATAAATTTGTTGAAAAAATAATGTATGTAAATTCGCAATAGGGGATACGACCTCCAGATTGCGAACGGAATTAGGTCAGGTTGTATCATATATAGACCAGGTGCGAGAAATGTTTTCGTGTTTTTAAACCAAATTTAGTTTATTGTGACCATATTGAGGCGTATTTAATAAAGATTTTACAACGAACTAAAAAAGAAATACAATTTAACGGGGTGAAAAAGTAGCGATGTATTTTAGTTCTATAGTAATAATTGATAGTTACGCCCTTAAGTTCTGATAAAAGCGTAAACCAAAATAGCTATCAACTTTATACAAAAAAAATTGCATTAAAATACTTTGCTATTTTTTCTCCGTATAATAATGGAGGTCTACCAAGTGAATGCCAATTCAATCAATAAATGCAATTTATATGACATAATGATCCCCTGCGTTTTAATTGTAAATTTTGACTGACGAGATATGACGATGAAAAATTCCATCAACGTTATTTAATGCATTATAGACTAATTTGTGTTAATAGTGAGATAGTCAATTAGTTATTACAAAAATTGTATTTAAATTACAGGAAATATTATGAAGCATCAACGATCCCTTAGAGCTGGCAGGTTTTAAGCCGAGGTATTGTTTACGAATGAAATTGTAAGATTTCTATAAGTATGTATTGTTGTTTGCGAGTCGCCTACACGTCATAGAGAAAGATAAACCTGACCTATTTTTGCCGTAGTGAACTGCTTTTGTCTCTAGTTTGAATGAGTAGAAATAAAAGCTACGATTTTAATAGTATGGTCATTTAAAATTGATGAGCTTTGCAAGTGCCTGCAGCCTATTCGTCTCTTGAACGCAAATAAAACGGCTTCTCATATGTAAAAAGACTTAAATAACTATGTATACATTATTACAGTTATTTAACACATGTTTATAATAGGGATGGCCATCAATTAAATTCACTACTCCTTTCTCGATCGTTGTTCGTTATTTTTCAAATATCGAATCTTGCATGTAATTTAAAGATAAATAATTATTATATTATTACATTTCTAATACAGGAGCATTGTGTGATATATGAATTTATTGTATTGTACAATACATGTAAGGGTCAAGGACAAATCTATTTATACCGAAATTGGAAAATACAATATAAAGCAGTGTTATAAGAATTTTTTAAATATAAAATGTATTGTATTAGTGGGCTTGAAATTGCCAGCTGTATTAAAGAGATTTTGTGATTTTGTATGGACCAGCACCTGGCATCTAGTCTATTACTAGTTGGGGACTTCCCTAACAGAGTGTTATTACGCATAATCATCGCTCATCAGTGAAGCGCACACAATTTATTATAATATGAATTGAATTGAAGTCATCACTTCCTCTATTATCATTCATACGTTTTACGAGAGTAAATAATTAATTCTGCAGTAAATCTAACGTAGCTATATTTCGTAGTTCCGGATGTGGCTAGAAATTTTGTTGTTTTAATTGCTTTCATTGAACGCGGACAAGCATTCCAGTTTGTTAATGGAGTTGACTTAGTTAGGAAGCGAGGAATACATTAAAAAGTACGTAGCAGTAATTTCTTGAAACGATACAAACATAGAACAAAGGCGAGTATTAAATCCTTTAATGGAAAACGTAAAAAAAGCCGGCGAAAGTAAATCGTCTAACCGTCTCTAAGTTTTTATTTAGATGTCAAAATTATTCAAATCGTGGCGACGCGTTCCATTTTCGAACGACCGTAAAATAAATCTATTGAGAGAATAAACTCAATGTTTATGGTACATTAAGAATTTTTTATCTAAAATAAAATACCATAAAGCTCACAATGTAATGAATGCCAAACAAAATAAAATTCGATTGGGTGACCTTAGGAAAACTACATACCATAGTAAGGCACTATCTGCTATTCAATCTTCGAATTACGTTTGTTGCGATAAAATGCGTGGGATAATTATCATAAATATATTTTGTATTTTTTATTACAAAAAACCTAACGAAATCGCGTAACTGGTAAAAAGTATAATTAATTTCGTGTTATTAAAATATCTTTAGTGATCGAATTGGCATTTACTTGGTAGAACTCCATTATAGCACGATGAAAAAATATCTTTGTAAATTTTATATTCATTAGTTCATTTTTTTGTCGAAATTTACCTAAATGACAAACGTAAGAGGATTTTTTTTTTGTTATAACAACACAATTTGTATAACTTTCAATATTCTCATGATAGCAGATGCTTAAAAGAATTATTACGCGAAAATAATTAGTAAGTGAAAGCCTTAAAACAAGAAATCGATTTAACAGTGGAACGTTATAAACACTCTTTTTCGTTTCAAAGCACACAAACCTTCCGATCGCACGAGGATTTTTTAATGGAAAACCGGTTAATGTGTATTAAGTTGGTTTTTTAGCCTTTTTATGTTTAATTTAACTCGTTGTCGGTGAAATTATTGCGTTATCATTATCGATTTCGTTTTTATTTTATCTTGCATTCAATATTTTCTCCGTAGATTATCTTTTAAGCCTAACCGTGAAACACTACGTTATGTTTGCTAACCCATAAATATATCGAGATATAAAAAAAATATTCAACTTCGTAAAGTAAATTTTCCATCAAACGCAAAGCTAAACTTTCTTTCGCGTTCACACGTTATTTGAAAGTCGACAGATAAATATTTCAACCGATTCAAAAGATTTTAACTATATTATTCCCATTGACGATCTATTCTTTTTTCAAAAAAATCATCATACCATTTTGCGGATCATTTAAAATAGCAACTACAATTTTTAATTCACGCATGCGTAATAATATACTCCTTTTTGATTGGCCAGTAAGAATCTCCAGCTTATTTCACAACGATTATGTGGTCGTATTTATAGAACAGAATTCAATCAACAAATCTTTTCAGAGATTCACTATGGTAATTATCTTTTGAACGGTGGTAATGGAATCTATTTAAGTGACCTAGTATCACTACAGTTACCTCACCACAACTCGGGTTTTTAATCAACATATGTCACTATGACCTATGAAATGTTATTAAATGTAACTAGTCAATCTAGTGTATCCGAATAGTGACGTACGTATTGTTTGATCATAATGCATTAGCTCTATTACTGCCAATGAAGCGATATTCAGAGAATATAAGTATTTGAATTTAGAATTAAGATTGCCAGTGTTGACATATAAAAGCGATATGAACGAATTTGAAATAATGAAAATTCAAGATTTATATTAATTTCAATTTTGTGATCTATTTATTATATAATTTTATAATAATGTAAAAAATGTTTGAGAATACTTGTTTACTACATAAATTAAGTGTTGCGGCAATAGCTAGATTTAGAAAAATTCCACACGGTCAAGGTGTGGGATTTTCGGTTGGCAAAAATTATTATGATCTTGTGTTATGGCAACCAATCTTTTAAATCGAAATAATTCAAGTACCTACTTATGTATCGCTGGAAATTGTCCAATTAAATATTAAATAGCTTTTATTGTTCTCTAGCTATTTAATGATATAGCTAAAATAATAAGGTATTACCGCCCATAGTTTTTACGAAGTTTTTTCTGCCCACTAACTTCGTAGCTGGGTGACCGTGGACGGTGATGTTATCCAGTGAATATTCGGACGATAGAACAAAATCCTTCGGTAAATAAATTTTGGAATAAATATAATTTTAACTGGATTTATTACATGTGTAATTTTTCAAAGCGTACTAAACAAGAACTGCCGCAAGTGAATTATAACAAGTTGCAGAATAATCGAGTGATTTAACAATATTTTTCAAGAACATAGAATTTTTTAAAAAGATAACTTGGATCAAGATTTACTTTCCACGCAATTCTGTCTTACTTTGAATACAATAGTAAAAGAAAATTAAAGTACGTGGGCTTAAAGTATTGAAGATGGATCTAAAGCAAAATGTAACGGATACATTTCAATCAAGATCTTTTAAGTAACAAAAATCTTAATCTTAAAATCGTTTAATAAAAAATATTAAAAAAATGAAACTGAAAACCAAAATGGATATTTATTTTAGATTACAGTTCAGCGCCGTATAAATTTACGAAGGAGATTAATGTATTATATAATTAGGATTTTTCCGCTGTTTCAATAGTTCGTTTGACACGGTTAACTTTGAAGTTATTTTTCAGCGCCCGCTTTAATTATTGCCACATTATACAAAACCATTGGTTTATGAATTGAATAAAATGTAAGCCATTTTTTAAAATTTAAATTCTATGGTATGATATAATACTTTCGAATATATACCAAAAGTGTGTTTTCAATGTTGAAAATACAGCAAATTTGATCATAATATTATTAATATGACATATTTAATTTTAGTTGTTAAAACTATGCACGATTTCACAAGTTTTGTGAGTGGCGACCCGGTATCCAAAAAACTTGTGAAATTTTCAATAATTTAAAAAATTCAAATTTGATATAGTAATTCTGTAAAACAACCTCAGTCGACATTATGTGAATTTTTTTAAGTAAATTTATTTTCAAATTTCTTGCATTATATGATATTTACGAATAATAGATTTTAAATATAAAGATATTATTATCATTAATGGTAAAATAAGTGACATGTTCGATCTGTTGCCATAACACTTCATTTGACTAAATCAACTATTTAATATATATTCTGCAGACATATTGGAAATCGTAGCTTTCTTTCTTTCTTTTTTCTTCAAATTTAGTATTATGTTATTATAAAATAAAATCATTTGGATTCAGTTAATTCATATATGAATTTTATATGAAGAATGAAGTTTAAATTTTGATAAATCAACTGCAATACGCGTTTACTTACAAATCAATATAAACAATATAAACAACTACTATACAATTTTACATTAATTCATGACGAATAAAATATGTTGATAAAGTCGTTTCTGTATTTTTCATAGGTGTGGCACACCAAATACCAGAATGTTTCATTTGGACTACTGAATCATTTCTGTTGGAAATCGCTGGATGACATGTCTGTTGGAATATCAAAAATTTTTCATGTAATTCTTGTAACGAAATGGATGAAAATAATGTAATTTAATATTAAAATTTTACAATTAAAATTTCTAGAATAATCAATAAACATCGTCGTCAGCAGTATTTAAAACCAAGCTTAATTTTAAGAGTTATTATAGTTTCGACGATCGCAGGAATCAAAATAGCAATCAGATAAACATCTATTTGCCGAGCTAAATAAATTACTACTTTTAACCTACTCACAGTGTAATTTGTGCTCGATGAAATGTCATTAAAAATATGAATTTTTGAAACTTTGTACTTTTCCACACGTTTCGTCACTGAATATATTACTTTTATAATTATCATATGCAAAATTGAATGTCATTATAATCTTCAAATATATATTTGGCTCTTAAGTTTAGTGTCTATATTTTTTCCTGTGTAATTCCGCTTGTGTGTAAACGATGCAAAGCATTTATAATGTCAGTTCTATTGCATCCGTGTGACAAAATGCCCGAAGATACCAAAAGATAAAGTCCGGATCGTGAGTAACATGTGAAAATGTACAAAATTTCAGCAATTCAAATTTTCTACTCAAAGTATTTAATAATTTGTCAAAATTTAGCTCATATTTTATCGAATATAAACTCACATAAAAACAGTTGACATGATAATACATTTCTACAGCAGGTAAAATATACACTCTTTTCACTTATCAAATGAAAATAATCACCAAGGCTAATAAAAATGCCACACCTCTGGTTTGCTACAACTATCGCCCACTTTTATTTATGTCGTTTTCCCTCGGAGCTTTCATTATTATAAACATGCACGATAAGCACTCGCCTTGTAGGTCGGGAAACTTTAAATGCCGGCTTTGTATATGTACATATTTTACTACCGAACGGAAAATAGTCGCGAAAGAAAATTCACGCTGTAGGTATCGATTTATATTAAGTTGAAACTAAAAACTTGCTTATTCAACGGGCCACGGACACTTGCAATATTTGAATAGAGCATCACGAATAACAGCGTCGTTTATGACATGTTATCACGTGTTATGCATATTAATATTTTAGTGTGGATCTTTATGATACTTTGAGCACTCTTCACACAAGTATATATTACGTAATATCGTAGAAAGTGAATCATGGCATACTACTACAACGTTGTAAGGAAAATCTTTTCTGGGTCAAAAATATTATATGAACCTTTCTTCAATTATTTGGAAGTTAAGTCAACAGGAGCTCATTGCCAATATTGGATTGATATAATCGTATTTATGTGTCAAATTGGCTTCATCTCTTCGAGACACTTTTTGTGTTTATCTAATTTACAAAGAAGATAGAACGCGCCAAACATAATATACTAAGTTTGAAATGTTTAAATGTTCGATTAAAATTGTCAACTTAAGATATTCGCTTTTTTTAACTGACTTTGTAACAAAAATTGGATTACTTACTTATTTATTTATTTAATAGATAAACGTTTAAAACAAACATGATTTTTTTAAAGTTTTAACTGTAAAAACGATGTACGATAAATATTGGAAATTAACATGATCAGGCAAGTAAACTCAGACAAAACCTTTTTTAATACGATCAAAAATTGTAATCGTCTGAACTCACTCACATCCTCGTAAAATATATTAACATACGGAGTAATACTGTTAAACATTGATAATGCTCTAACCAGTGAAATCACCATTGGCAGGCTGGTTATGGATTTGAAATAACAAAAAATCCATGTACACGACTTCTCAAAAAAATATAATACAATTTGAAACTACCAAGGATGGCAGAATACTCATTTTGCCTCTTTTAAATCAAAAGAAATCTGTAACCAGGTTCATTTCGCTTTGACCTTTCAAACTATCCAAAGTGAAAACAATCTTCAATAATACTTATTCAAACGATAATTTTGAAAGAACTACATGTTTTAGTGTTATATATTATATTTAAAAGGTTTTTTATTAAAAAAATATTTTAGGTATAGGTAATTTTGCTCGTGTAAATTAAGAGTAGTTAAAAATAAATAATTTTAATAAAATATCCAAAGATTATTATTGTTAATAAACTAAATTAGCTATTAATCGTTACAATCATACGCTGCTTTTTTGATGAATATTTTATCAACTGACTGAAAAAATATTCATTAAATTGATATGGGAAATTCAGTAACTATTAAAAAATTGTAATTATCGAGCCTTTTTGACGAAAATTGAGCCACTCAAGGTGGAAATATAATATGATCTAAAATGTACAGTATATTGAAAGGTTGTAACAATTCGTGTTAGATAAAATAACGTGAAAATTTTACGTAATCTAATTAAAGAAATCGTGCCGAGAAAGTATCATGATATATCAATACACTAAAATCTTAACTGTTCATAATGGTCTGGTGTGTCTATATGTGTTCCATATTTGAATTTTATACCATTTTCGTTTACGCTTTTATATTATACTTGCGTGTTAAATGTTTTTTCCATGTGTTTTGAAATTATCAAGAATCTAAGAATTGGCAAAAGTATATTCAAGGTTACGTTTTTATGGCAGTATGTATATTATGTATTATGTACAGTTGTTATTTTCGATTTTCATTGTATTGATTTATAAGCTTAACACATTGATTTTAAGTAAGTTTTCTTCTTAATAACCACTAACATGTTTTTCTAACAAAAAAAATAATACAAATGTCTCACTGTTACGTCAGAAAAAAAAACCTCTTGATTATTTCCATTATAAAAATTAAGTCTGTTTACGTCTCCATGATCCTTGGAATAAAACACCAATTGATTAATGGAGTCCATGCGCTTAATTAGAAGGTTGAAGATGGATTCCAGTTTATTTCAAGCAGAGTATGGTGAAGAAGAAGAAAAAAATCAAATGCAAGATACAGATTGTAGTTTGAGCTTTTTGATTGACTGTCAGAATGAAGATCATATCGTAACTTAAATACAACTGCAGGCTGTCATTTTACTTGAGTACGCCAGACAGGTCTTGTTTTAGTTATCGTACTAAACACATTACAAATATTTAGATGCTATACATTATGTTTAATTAATTTGAGTTAACACGGTGACTCTCTAATATTTTAATGTCAATAATTTATAATTGTTAATGCAATATATGACACTTATAAATAAGGTATTAAAATGTGAAGGAGGTATCCATAATTGATACATTAAGTGAAATATAAAATTATTTTGCGAATTTAAAGTATTTCCCAAAATCTGGGTCGACTGGAAATGTTACGGGGCTGCCCTGAAATTGTCGTGACGCCATATAATCTCGTCAAGAATATGCTCACGTATAGAATTGCTTTTTGTATTGAAATTTTGTGTGTTATATAAATATATAACGCATGTAAAATGCCCAATAAACAGCTATATCTCCAGTTATATAGTAAGAATCTCATAATATACATACTAGGTTCAAATATGCCTATCTATTTCGTAGCCGTCGTAGATATGTTTTATCGCGTGATTGGATATTGTCAATGCGCGCGATAGGTGTATTTATGTCATTTACAGGTGGCACTTATTTGATTTGTAAATTATGTTACCGAGATATAATGTTCGGATGATATCATCAAATACAACTAGTTAGATAATCGATCATCAGTAGAGTGGTATTAAAAAATAATTTATTTTTAACAATTCGAAAAAATAATAAGAAAAGATATAATCTTTTAATTGTGATATATGTGACTGTAAAACTAATTATTTTTTAGAATATAATTCTAAGCAAATAAATATTAATCAGGTATTTGTTTTAATTTCTAGCATACATAATAGAACTACGGATATAATAAACAATTTTTATTTCGCAAAAAATTTTGATATAACGTAACTATAATGGCTTAAATTAGATATCGAAAAAAATTATTAGACGATACTGCATTTAATCGAACATTCTCTTGTTGTTCAAATTCAACTGAAAATTAATTTTACACATTTTAAGTGAATTAGTTAACATTTCGCTTTGAATGAATGAATTGATTCGATTGAAAATTATTTATTTCATTGTTTAAGCACATTACGAGCATTATCAACTGAAAACAGTCGTCATCTAAAAAACGAGAAATTGTGGAAATAGTACTTTACATGCTGTTTTTTTTATTTATTTAAATATAATATAATTTATGATATCGACGTTTTTTATATAAAGATACCAAAAGCCATTTATATTTTAATGTTAGTTGATTAATATGTGTTGTAAAACCCTTTCAAGAATGACTCGTTAACAAGATCGTTAATAAAAATTATCACAGGCAATTGTGTTAATTATTATTAGATTAATATTATTAAATTTGTTTCAGCTGCAATTTACGGTTTGCTTTGGGGTAAGTGTTTTCCTGTAATTAATAACTTTAGTATATAGATGGTGCTAACTGTTTATTTAACGTCAGTTCTGTTGAATCCGTGTGATAGAATGCCTGAAGATATCGAAAGGCGAAACCCTGGTCGTTAGTGATAGTAGTACAAAGTTATAACAATTCAAATTAAATATAATGCTTTTCCACCAAGAAGTGACAGTCAACATCTTAAAAGTGAAATGAACATTGTTTTTAAACACACGAAATGAGTTTCTTTAAATATACATGGAATATGTATATATTGTATATCACTCGATAAGTTTATAGAATCACCAATAAAACAACAACTTATTGGTAAAATTCGACTATATTAATCAAAATATTCTTCTTTTAGAGTAAAACAATCATTTCAACGCTTCGCTAACATTTCTATGACTTTCGAATTTGTGCAACACTTCAAAATTAAGTTCATTTTCGACGATTATCTCCTCATTGGAGCTATATCTCTTTCCGCCGAGCATTTTTTTAAAGATTTCCGAACATGTAATAATCGCTACGGCGTAAATCTAGGGAATACTTTGGTTAATGCATTTTTTTCCTTTGTTGCGACCGATTTCGAATAATAAGTCGAACCTATATGATAAGATAAAATCAGTTAAATTCTTGCAAATAAAAATATAATATCACTGATTGTCTCAAATTTTTTATATACCCCCAAGCATTTGCTCATATGATTACATAGAATACAATTACATATATAATATCATAGATAGCATCGGTATGAAAGTTATGATAAGCGTACATACTTGTAGATAAATGTGTGTTATTGTTATATTTATATTGTCTTTAAAATGAAAAGACATTTCACATTGAGTGTATTGCAAACAATTGCGGAGAAATTAAAACAATTAAATTGCACACTGGGAATTGTTAACTTTCTTTGACTTTTGATTTCTTGTTAATTTCAATAGAAACATTGTTTATTCCTACAGTTTCCACCGGAAATGTTTAATGTAATATTTTTTATTGTTGTTATTTCTATATATATATATCGCTTATAAGTTGAAACGTAATTTTGTAATTAATCTCACATACTACGATAGTTATTAATTATTGATGATATGTTGAATATTTTTAAAATCATTGTTTTACTTGATGACAATTTGAAGGCTTACATCAGTGTTCCCCAACCGGTGATCCCCAAACAGTAAGTCAAAATTCAAGAAATTCGCCATATAGGATTTTTCGCCGGCACGTTCACTTGTATTTTTAGTTATTGTAAAATAATAATTATTGTTGAGATAATGCAACACCATGAAATTAATAATAGTTGTCAGAGACAACACTGCAGCTAAGAATATACAATATATTAGCAAAGATGCAACAGTAAATTTTTTGTATTAGTATATTGAAAAAAACCCATCGTATTTCTTAAATTTTATTTGTTAGTTCTGACGAAGGTGTAAGCCGAAAAAGCGATCAACCATATATCTTATAAATTTTGTAGAACTAAAATAAATTGACATTTTTCCACTGTGTTGTTATGTGTATATTATATTTGTTGGTAATATTATGTCCATTTGTCACATTAAGATTAAAAAAATGTTATATTAAAAAAAAACATTTTTATTTCATTGTTAGTGTTTTCCAATTTTTTCCTATATTTACCTGTCCGTAGGTGTAAAAAGGTTGGGGAACACTGGCCTACATTCGTTTAAAATAAGTATATTTTTTAACGTTTAACGCCATTTCTCGTTATTTCCATTTGTTTTGATGAATAGAACTTTTTTACTGAAATATTAAATACAGTATGTAACTTTTGTTTTTTATTTCCCCGAAATCGGCGTTAAAGTAATTCTGGCAGTTTAGAAAATAATGGACGACATAGGAGCGTCTTCTTCTTAGATTTGTTTTAGAAGAATAAAATATGAATTCAAAACGAAATACAAATGGGCAAAGATGCAATATGAATAAACAGAACTCACTCAAAGTCGTTATGATAATTTATTACTTTGGAGAAAATGAAAACATAACACAAGTGTGAATGAATTCTATTTTCATCACTCATAAAGCTGCCCACATATGAAAATTCAAACATGACGGAATAGTATCAACCAACAAAATTATGAAATTTTTCCTTATGCAAAACCAGTTGTGAATTGTGTGTCGATGGTTCCATATTGACATTTTTGTTGAATTGTTAGAGCAAATATATCACACATGTTTTATTAAAATAAAGATGACATAAGTTCATCACAATGATAATATAATTTGAAATAAAATGATTTTAAAAGATTTATTTTTATACGGATAAAAATAAACAATTTTATGTTTTAGAATTGCAAAGCATGTGCTTAATGTAAAGTATCTATATTGAATGAACTTATTTATCTGTGTCAAATTCAATATCATGTGTACATATAATACGTATTAAAAGGCCGCCATTAAATGTCAAATGGAACTTTTTGGAACAAAACGTATTTTTAATTAAACGAGTAAGAAGTTTTAAATATCGAATAATACATAAAAACTGATACAATTGCAATGCTACAAATTTGTATCTATGGGTATATACATATTTACATCGGCAGGAATATGACTCAATACAATTCAAAAATTAATATTGAACGTTATAACGATAATAGTTTTTCGATTTTACTGCATCCGGGTGTTTTTTTTACAGATTGTAATGAAGAATATATTTTAAAAAATGCACTACGATAACAATTATTCAAACCTTATTATAGCCAATTCGTTGCTACAAATAATATTCCCGCTTTTATTACAAATGATCAACTTTATTATTTCATCTATTGGCCGTGAATAACGAGAGAATATAGCACATAGAAAATTATTATGTCATAGATATTTATAGATAACAAACAAACACACCTTAATGTTTTTTGTTTTTTTGTTTCGTGTGTCGTTTATCGCTTATCACAGCCTTCAGTTTCAATGCACATATATCTAAAACATACGAATTATGTTTTGCACACGATAACGCTAAAAATCATATCTCAGGAAATCTTTTATATGATAATCAATATATTCTATTTTATACGCTATATTTTTTTAAACTTACAAATGTAAAAAAACAAAAACGTTTTATAAGATGTCTTCTCAACAAGAACAAATATACTTTATAATAAGTAACAATAACAACATTTTACACTATAATTTTTAAAAAATATGGTATGTTTTATTGACGTTAATACTCTGTTAATTTACGAAATGTAATGCAGTTAATTAATTAATTAATTTAATAAATACTCCTTATCCTCCTTTTTTGAGATTAACTTTTATGCTGTTCCAAAATCGCGCGGTCCAATATAATGGAACCTATGTTCTGATTTTCGAAGTTTTTTTTATCTGTTTTACAAGATTTTTGTTTTGCGCGCTGTTTTACACGAAACGTATATCCCGCATAAAAAATAAAAGACGATTGAGTGTACTCTTTTAGCTTATATCATCGAGTAATTGTAAAACAATTATATTTGCATAAATAGCTCCATTTATATGTAAATTTAATCACTATCATAGTACATTGTTATTGATTGAATAAGTTTTTTCTCTAATGAACAATTTCTATTATTGGCTATCAAGGCCAAACGAACGCCCCAAAATCCTACACTTGAGGAGATACGCAAATTAGGTAGAAACCCAATTAATTACAAATTACAAATAAAGCGATCCCATTAATTAGATTTACTTATTGTAGGTATTTAATAAATGTTTAGCAGGAAATATAGCAAGTAAATTCATTCAATACTAATAAATATGCTATTTTTTAAAAATATGTGACATATTTAAAAAAATGTAAATTGGTGAGATTCACAAGAGTTATTATATTATTATAAAAACACTTAAATAAAATTTATTAATTACGATTTTGGTTAAGTTTATTACGGTTGTAAATTTTACAGTCTAATTACTTTTAATTCAAAAGAAAAAATTAGCACAGCCATTAACTGAAAAGATTAAATGGAATATATTATTTACATTCATTGTTTTTACAATTCTAAATGTGTGTCTTTTTAATTGTTATTGCCAAAAAAATACACGTTTGCTTTCACTTTGAAATGGAATCAACAAAAAGGTAACAACAATAAAATAATCTCAGGGTTTTAATTGTCCATTGTATTCAACAATTATAAGGCCGAACGAGCTGCGTGCAGAAATATCGTTCATTGATCGCACAAACACTTTCCATGTTCCACCCAAACAAAAATAAAATCAACCCCTGTACTCACTTTTTGTCAGCGGCAAATAAGTATCCCTCCAAAATCAGGTCCTTTGTTTAGCTCTGGTTGAAATTAAATTCAACAGGAACGCACTGAGCAACTGTTCGGTTGTATAGCCAAGCAATGCACGAATAAAATCAATTGTAAACTCAGTAGTTTAGAGATAAAAACCTCTTATTTTGCGTTAATGTATTATTTCACAAGAGAACTAAGCACAAGATGACGTCCACTCGCGGAGGGCGTCAGTAAGAACTGTGATGCCTCTCGCGATGTGTGTATTGACGCCGAGAAAAACGGGATGGCGTTGCTTGCTTTTCCCCAGATATTGTGCGATATCTTTGAGATGAGCGATATACTGCATCTGATTCCAGAGAAATCGAATAACCATTGCTTATTATTCTATTACAATAATTATTCAACAATAACCCGTTCAAACGTCATCATGTTTTTCCACTCATTGTGTACAACAGGCGATCATATGGGTGACTTTAAATAGTACACATTTTTAATTTAATCGAATTTTAACAATAAGTTCTATATAATTTATAATAGTGGCTAAAGGTGCTTGATGGAACTTTAGTTCCTAGCCGTATGATTTGTGTTTATCCTTTAATAAACTCTTTTGATATATAAACGATGCTTAGTGTTTATTGTGTGTCAATTCTGTTGTTTCCGTGTGATAAAATGCTATAAGACACCTAAAGGCGAAACCCGGGTGATAAGTGACAAATAAAATCTTACAAAATAAACTATTCAAATATAATAAGTTTTATGTTAATTATATAACTATATATAAGGTTGATTTATTACAGATATCAGATTATATTCATTATTAAAGCCCCTGATCAGTGGCGTAGTGTGGATATGTGTCCCCCGGGGCGGTCACTTAATTTGACTCCCTCCTTTTAATGTGCATCAAAATTTTTTATTGAGAAAATTAATACATGTAGAAATAAAGCATATTATTTTAAAATGTTGAAATGTAAATATATTTTTATTCAGCAATCAATATTAATTTGAGATATTCTATCAAAAAACTCACGTGCGTCATGACACATAAATCAAAAAGAGTAAAAAGAGGCAACTAAATATGCTTCATGAAATTTTTGTGTTATATATTTTGGTCCGTTTTAATTTCATGCGACATTTAATAAAATCTAATTATCTTTCAATGATGTTTGAAAAAATATTTGAATTAAATATTTCACACACGAAAATATAATATTTTGTTGTGGTCAGATTTCACATTATGCTTAGGTAAACGTACCAGTAGTTGACCAGCTAAGGAAGTTTTCAACTTTGACATTAATCCACCGCTTACTTTATTATTAAATAACGTATGTGGATATCTCAATATAATCTTTAAATATTGTAGATTATTGTGTTAAGACGGATTCAAAAAAGTTGCACTGAAAAAAATTCAAGCCATTTCAAATAATTCAGAGAATGTTTCAGTGGTTGACCATCCTTAATTGGGCGAGCTTGAGGTGAAATAAATCATATTTACTCCATTTATATCAGTTACTATTCTCCGTCAATTCATTCTATACGGATAAATTACATAATATAATACTTTAAAAATATACTAATTACTCACAATTGACATGTACGTAATTTTTTTATAAACCAGATGCAAAATCTGGAACCGAATAATTATCACTCTCTTATTGTGAATTGACTAATAGAAATGTACACTCTAATAGGTACTTAGTATAGGTACACTTTGAACTGTTTTCACACAAAATTATATTATCAGTAGTAATAAAAAAAGCAACGCAAATTCTTTCAATGACCGAGTAGACACGAAAATATCGTGAATATCTCATATATATGTTTTTATTTCTATAATTAATTTCAAAATTTATTCAACCAGGAAACACTTAGCCTTGTTACTTTTTCAACCTTTCTCAAGTTTTAAGTGACTTTTGAATCTTCATAATTGGTTTTGATTTTTAGGTATTTCAATCTTTTCATTTCCATATCCTGTTTTTTTTTCACTATATTTATTAACTAAGTCGTAATAAGACATACATAAGTCAGTTAGTTGTTTTATTATAATTTAAGGCATAAGAGGAAAATTTGAAGTGATACTAGTATTTCATAAAAATTATTGCAATTGACATAAAAATGGGCAACATATTGACGACAATAATAAAATTTAGCAGTGTCTTTTGTTAACCCCTAAAACTTTCAACCCCAACTTCTATAATGCGGCTTTATGCACCCTTTAGCTACGCCGATGACCTTACATTTTGACATTATGATTTTAAATTATTTGATAGAAGCCTAAAGGTGGCTTCTATTCTTTTCAACACATTAATGACTATTCTGAAAATTGCATCATTATAGCTTATTAATATTCAAGTGTTTTTTCACAAATAAGCCGTTCCAGGACGTTCAAGTCAAACAAGTATTAAATGTATTTTTAATATATTACTTAGAACTTATATGTTATATTTAAATTATAAAAATTTTCAATTAATGTTTCAACTGTAATGACTTCAACATTTGTATTGTGATATTTGTCGTAATGAGAGATTTGGTATTTTGAAAATCTCACTAATTTTTGCGACATTTTTTTAAAAATAGGGCTTGGATATTCTATTGCACCTTGAACGTCCCAAATTCTTAATCCGTCCAATGTTTCTTCGGCATTCGACGAGGCAAAAAAGATTGAGTGAAACCAGTAGCATTTTGGATCTGGTCAGTTAATTTAACCAGATAACATCAGTTTATTTAGAGTTCTGTCCTCCGTGGCGATAACTCATAATTAAACTAAAGAATTTTGCGGAGAAAACTGTCATTAATTCACTTCATTGAGACGAATACAATTTTGCTAAAAAAATCATAGCTTCAAACATTAACATAAGTTATGTATACTATAATTAAAGTATTTGAAAAATAAACATAGTAAACGCTTCTCACGTAGTCAGACATATGTAATATTTCTTGATAGCATCGTTATCCATAACGTCATATTTTAAAATACTATTTTTGCATTATGATAAGAGAGTGCCTATACACATATGTATGTATGTTATTTGTAAAAGTATTTTTTCAAATTTGAATGCGATTATATTATATATACAGTTATAATGTGTACAAATATACATTTAATAAATATACCTAGAGTATGACGTTATGGTTAAATATTTCAACACAATAAGTTATCTAATTATTTTGTCGAAGTTTCTATAGTGATAAACCATAAATTATTTATAGCGGTGATGTCAATGTAATTGGTCGATCGTTTATTATTCTCCATCGGTATCTCTCATTCAAAGTAAACTTAATATAGCTCGAATATATTAATATATTGAATTTAAAAAATGCAATTTACCGCATAATTTTAAATAACACAATATACCTCTACACTTCTGACAATATTCTCTATACCTCTACTTTGATTCTTTGTTTGAATAACATTTTTAAATTAATGACACACGAAGCAGTAATATTATAAAGTGTCAATTAATTATATTATTTTGACAAGTAAAAACGAAACTAAGTGAATTCAAAGTCAACACTGACGATATCCAATACATCTCATGTTGCATAGTTGTAATTTTCGCGACAAAAATCATCTAGTAAGGTTGTATGTAATGGTTTTTATTTGCATGAGGATGTCTAATGAATTAATACATTGGCGTGCATAAGCTGTGGTAACTACACATATCATATGTATTTAATCTGGATAGACTAAATTAAACAATGTATCGTCACGAAATAAATATCATACAGAAGGAATACTGACACACGGGGCTTATGTACCAGATTTCCAATAAGTACGGGATGATAAACAGTATGAAAATATTCTTCGAGCAATGTTATTCAAATATGCAGCGCAGAACGCAAATGGTGAAATTCAAGAAAAGTAGATCAACATCTGGTAAAAATATGCTGATTTTTTCATAAGAGCGTTCCGGCTTGTGCGTCGAGTCTGCTACGAGGCGGCGTAGACGATCTACGCTTCTTTAAATATGAATGGATTATTTTAGAAATTTATGATATTTTAACAACCAAATATAAATTTGTTTATTGACGATATGTCATAAAAGAAAAGGTATATTGTAACAATCAAAAGTCAACAAGCGAACAGTAATTATTCTCTTTTAATGTGTTAACTGACACTTTAATCAATTAATTAATAGAAAGGCGTGATATTTTAAATAATAAAAACACACTTTTTAGCATTATCTCCACATTACATTTTTTAATCAGAACCGGTTTCGGTCATAAAATATATTGTGGAAATAGTACTAAAATTGTGTTCCTATTATTATAAAAAGAAGTTATAAGAATATTATTATATAATTCTTCTATAATTTAACGGAATGTCAAAATATTATGCGATCTATATATGTTTTAACATATCGCCTACATGATATTAAATTTCTATGAAAAGTCAGTTGATATGATAATATGAATATGAAATAATTATTTGAAAATTTAAATTGTTGAAACTTTATACTACTTCACATGTGTTATCAGTAACAAACCGGGTTTTACCTTTCGGCATCTTCTAGCATATTATCACACGGGTGCAACAAAACTGATATTTTCATTCGTGTAATAGAATGCCTGAAGGTGCCGAAAGGCGAAAGCCGGGTTGTTAATGACAAATCATGTAAAATTGTACAAAATTTCAACAATTATTTTTTTTTTGATTGTGTTGGCTTTAACTTGGTAGAGCTCAATTATCACTCATAGTATAGTTCTGATGAGGACGTAAGGCGAAATAGTTATCAACTATATATCTGATAAATTTTGTAGAACTAAAATATCAGGCTGGCAACTAAGTAATTGCGGTTTTGTTTTAGAAAATCAGACAATTTTTTCATGGAACTAAATAATTTTATTGTGTAATGTATTGCCCATTTTGATCAATGACCTTTTACTATCTTTCAGGAAGCATCATAATCCCATGTTCATAAATCTTCTGGTTTTTATTAGCAAAAAACTGAATCAAGTACGATTTGACATCATCACCATTATTAAACTTTTTACCATTCAAGGAGTTTTGTAAAGATCGAAACAAAAAGTAATCAGATGGTGCAAGGTCAGGACTATATGGTGGATGTGGCAAAACATCCCAACCAAGCTCCAATCATTTTTGCCGAGTGGCCAAAGATGTGTGTGGCCTTGCATTGTCATGATGGAATACAACACCTTTTCGATTTGTCAATTCGGGCCGCTTTTCTTCAACTGCATTGTTTAATTTCGTTAGTTGTTCAATGTAGACATCAGAATTGATCGTTCGGTTGGGTGGTGAGAGTTCAAAGTAGACAATTCCTTTATAATCCCACCAAACTGATGACAAAACCTTCTTTTGATGAATATCAGTTTTTGATGTTGTTTGAGCTGATTCACCTGGCCTGCTCCACGATCTTTTCCGCATGATATTGTTGTAAACAACCCATTTTTCATCGCCAGTTATCAGTCGTTTTAAAAATGGATTGCACAGTAAATAAATATGCTAGAACTTATTGAAAATCAAAATTACGCCTTCTACGATATCTTCATATTTGTATATAGGTTTTGAAATTAAAACAAAAATGACTCACTGGCGCTGAGTTTGAGAAGCTGATAGGCGATATTTATTTTTGCAAGTTCATCTACTATCGTACGGCTATATTTCAGATCATTTTATGATATGGACTGAAGATATTTGATAAAATTTCATTATCAAATATGAATTAACACGATGAAAAAATAGCAATGTATTGGGCTGGCAACTAATTAATTGCGGGTTTCACTCATCGATGGCTCCAGTTGAATTTTTAGGTTTGCGACGTAGTCCAAATGTAAACACATTTTGTTATTGGATAGTTGACAATTCAGCTGTCAATCAGTAATAAAAGTTTTTTGATCGGTTGCGTAGTTTTCGTTTGGCGTTCGTTGAAAAATGGAAAATCAAAAGAAACATTTTCGTCATATTTTGCTTTTTGATTTCCGCAAAGGAAATCGCATCGCAAGCTCACAAAAAGTTATGTACTGTTTATGGTGACGAAGCCTTAAAAGAACGGCAGTGTCAAAATTGGTTTGGCAAATTTCGTTCTGGTGATTTTTCACTCAAAGATGAACAACGTTCTGGTCGTCCAGTTGAAGTTGATGAGGACCTAATCAAAGCAATCATCGATTCGGATCGTCACAGTACAACACGTGAGATCGCAGAGAAGCTTCATGTATCACATACATGCATTGAAAATCACTTAAAACAACTTGGCTATGTTCAAAAACTCGATACATGGGTTTCTCACGAACTGAAAGAAACGCATTTAAACGCACACACAAAAAATCAATGTTTTCAATTACACAAAAAAAAAAAATCAGAAAGCCACTGGATGGTTTGTTAATATGCTAATGAATGGGACGTGTGACTCTACCATCATAATATTCTATGAAGTGATAATATAATACAATAGTTGGTCGCTTAGCTGATATGATATTCATGAATAAAACGTTTAATATGCAACTTGTGGTCCCAACGCACAATAAAAATATTATAAAAACAATTTTCATAACATTGTTTTTTGCGAACTTAAGCAGGAAACTATTACCAATAATTAACGGATAATTATTAATTGTCAATGATTACTTAGTTAGTTATAGTGTAGTTATTGGATCTGACGATGAATTTGTAATATGTTATAGATTATTTCAGCAATTTATGATAGTTTGTGTTACAGTTTGTGGTAGTTCAGCTGCATTTCTATCAAAATTATTTATAGGAAGTGTTTTTTCTGTTATTATAGACATTCAAAGCTCCATCGTTTTAAAACACCGGTCAAGTTTGTTTTAAAAACACGATCTTCGTTATCAGTTGATAACGACAGTGAAAAATGAAGCCAGTCCTGATCGTATAACTATATTAAATGATGAGAATAGTACTATTGTTTGTTTTATTCTTTAAATATAGTGACTTTCCTCCAAAAAGTGACAGTCAACACATTAAACTTATAAACGGTTCCATATGAAAATATTTAGTTAATCCTGATTATTAATAAAGACACTTTTGTCTAAAAATAATGTTAGAAATTTGTCTAATCGATATGTAAATCAACTATTTGAAAATGAATCTTTACATATTATTGTTTAAATTCAAATTGGCTCTCTATGCGAACTATATAGCTTCCAAGGAAAGGTATTTTAACAAAAGTTTTCACAAGACTTGCCTGTTTCTTATTGGAATCTTTCTCTTTTCAAAGGGGTGGGAAAATTAGGTCTAGCTCACTAGGTCAGGACTAGTGATTAGCTTATCACCCTCGCTACGGAACATTTTTAGGATCACAAAGGTTGGAAATATTTTTAGGACAGCAGAAACATTCATCGTTTTTCGACAAGAAAAATTACATAAGATTAAAATCGATATATTTATAATTGGTACGTTATACATAAAATTCTAATCCAAAAGACATTATAGTTAATTTATTTAAGAAATGATTATAATAATACGATGATATATCTTTACCAGAAACTCATTTTTCTTAATACATTTTCCAAAATAAAAGTAAAGCAATATCATAAACCTCAATTAAAGCGTAATATTTTTCTTTTGATAACAAGTTTTAACCAATTAAATTTTCTAAATATCCATGCTTAAAAAAAACAATTACTTTTCGTTATAGCAACAAAGACGAAAAGTATTTTTTTATAAAATGTGAAATATATGGAATAATATTGGTAATGACTATTCCGTTGAGAAAATTTCAGCACATCTCTAATTTAACAAATTCAATTAGTATTATACTAGTATGACAAATACTTAGTCTATGGTAGATGGCGTGTCGATGGTCACTTCCCTAAATAATTGTCTCTATAATATCTGTTTACTACATGCATTCTCAGAATAATAATGCACTGTCGTGATTTCTGACTTATACTTAGGAAGGTGCCAATGTGAACAATATTCTAAGTGCGCCGTCTTGTTTGTGGTACAAAGATAATACAAAATCTCTAACGTTTGCGGTCAAACCCCAATCAATTGTTTACAATGGCTACTCTAGAAGATAAAATTTTGGGAAACAAATTAGAGAATTATTGCAGCAGCAGTGAAGATGAAGACGATGGGTCAGATTCCGAAAAGGCGCCTCGCTCCAAAGTACAAACTACTTCCCAGCTACCCGAGCCAGACAAATGGGACGGCGTATCGAGTAATACAGGGCCCAAAGGTGTCCTCAAGGATTGGCAGAGATTCAAACAATTGGAGGCTGAAACTAGATCTGAACAAGAAAGGGAGCGCTTAGACCTCATGAAGAAACTTAGCTTGACGTGTATGTCTAGCAAACAGGAGGAGGAAATGAAAAAACAGAAAGAGATCGACGATGAATTAGATGAGCTGCTCGATGATGATTTTCTACTACAATATCAGAAACAGAGAATGCAAGAAATGCTTGCGCAATCAGGTAGACTCCCGCGATTCGGAAGATTGCTTCACCTCGCATCGAGCGGTGAATTTTTAGAATCAGTAGATTCTGAAAACAAATCCGTTACGGTGATAATACATATCTACGAAGAAAAAGTTCATCAATGTATAGTCATGAATGGATGCCTTATATCATTGGCAGAAGAATATCCCACTGTAAAATTCTGCAAGCTCGTTGGCTCCACAGCCGGCATGAGCAGACAGTTCAAGGCTTACGGAGTGCCAGCGCTGCTTGTGTACAAAGCGGGGCAGTTGATTGCCAATTTTGTTAGAGTGTCAGATGAATTGGGTGAAGACTTTTTTGCTACAGATGTTGAAAGTTTCCTTTTGGAGCATGGATTGCTTCCTGATAAACGTTTTATCCCTGAAATTATTACTTCATCCCAGATTGATGAGGATGACAGTGATCTTAGTCTCGATTAGACAATTTATTTTTTCTAGTTGTTACTATATCTATCGAGTTATAAATGAATCCAGAACATAAGAGTATGTTAATAATTTTTTTAACCGTATAACATAGTGTGGAATGCCATTTCTGTTCATTAGTTTCTGTGATAAACTGAAATTGGCTAATTTTAGAGCTCTGTTCTGGTTCATTTTTATTAATGGCTGAAAATATAGTGGGATGACAAATTCGTATCAAATTTTTAGGAACCTGATAAAAGAGCTGTGGAATTTGGTTTTAAGCAAAAATATCCCATAATTTTATATTACTGGGCGGTGGTAAACAAATTATTTAGTCATCATTATGTTCTATGTTCCAGGTTTTTAACCTAGTCAGGTCAAATACCGTTATTTTTTTGTCAATTTTATCATTTGAGATCAAGCATTTCAAGTGTATTTTATCTGATTTCAAACAAAAAAAACTTCAGTAAAGTGTGGTAAGATCTTCGACGTGTTAATAAATCTTAATTAACTGCAAGTTTTAAATATCCCTAAGATGAAAGTGCAAGCCACATCACTATAATTTCAGCCAAAGAAAAGTAAAATATGTGAAGTCACAGCCAGGAAATACACAGAATTAATTTCTTTATACAAGCAGTATTGAAAGCCACTCGTGTTTAATTTTATAGGAGTGTATGACCAAGTTAAAACTAAAACACAAAAACCGGCAGCCAATGAAATCAACATGAAGTAAGCTCAGGTTTCCGCTGTAATATCACAATATCAGAAAATTTTAGAGAAAGCACCGTTTTTAAAAATGATCCTTTTATTTTCATATACAATTATTCATTCCTAACAAAGTTAAGTTATTTACAAGACAAAATCAATTTCTGTTTTGGGAATCTTCTACAAAATTGTCACAGCAGTTAATCTTAAATACAAGTATTTTTTTTTTTTGAAAATTTGTAGATTCTGTGTATTTCTGCTGTAATGTGTCCACCATCCTGTAAAGTTCTGATTTTCATAATTTATTTGGGTGAAAGTTGATTTTCCATTGTATTTTTACTGTTAATATCCACATTTCAATCATTTCAGTGCTGTCTTTCGATTATAAATTCATATGAAGATCAATTTCCCGCCCATTCGAGTTAATTAGAAGTATGTATAAATAATAATATTCCTCTAAATGTTGTAAATTTGTCAGCAATTTTTAATCTCTAAATAAGGCAAAGTTAACGAGACTGATAAAATTTCTTCATAAATCTTTTTTGTTCTTGAATGATTATTTCATTGTAACTGGATCGATGTAATATGTAGGCTTGGTATAATTTTCTTCAAACATATTTTTTTCTATATACTTTTAAAGTTGAACTTAGTTATTGTGAAATTGTGCCACAGTATTGTTTAATTAATATCCATTGATAACAACGTGTCTAATGAGTGACATCTGACGATACAGGGAAAATTGCTCCTGTAACTCAATCTCTCCCACTTCAGGGATAAGCATAATTATTTTTTTGTGAATGTTAACATCTGAAATAAATATTCCTGAAATCCTTCACGATCCTCGTTTATTTGACTATTGCCACTCTCTATGTCTAGCAAAGACCACCATATGATTGGTGTATCCAAAATTTTGTCTCCTACTTAACTGCTTTTTTCCAAGTCATGTTACCATTTGGTAACTTTGCCAAAGAATAGACAGGTGTAACTCGAGCCCCTCTCAGGCATCCACTCTCATGTCTACGACTACGTTTTGACTTTAGTGGATTAATGTTTTGCTCTTGTATCTCTGAAATCAAACCACCTTAATCCTAGTACTTACAGCGAGGGCACGAACCAGAAGTTCATTTTGGTTATGCTGAGCTTTTTTATGAGGTGCTTACAACAGTCAAACAATATGTGCTTTGATTAAGCGGTTCTGACAATCAAAAAATTTGGCAAAGAATATTATTTTGTCTATAATTCATTAAGTGATTGAGATGGAATCAAAGACCGTACTAATATTACTTAGAATAAAAAGAAAAGCATAGCTAATTTAAGAAAATTGTTTTTTTTTTCAGATTTATAAATTGTCATAAGTATATATCATCGTTTTCATTATATTTCATTTCATTTATAAATAAAAGCGTTTGTAACAAAAATGTTTTTCAATTATCCTTATACAATTTAAGTATGTATGAATAAACAACCCTCTCTCTCACCTTAAAGTGCAATCTACAATTATTTAAGTGGTATAATATTGAATCATCTAAAAAAGTATTGTAGCTTGGGTCACAATTTAGCATTCTGATACTGCATTTCTAGTATAGTCATTCAAATTTATCAAAAAATAACTATCCGGCTAATGTAACAAAATTTGAGTTTCGCTACTTACCCACTGGGCAAATAATATAATATACACGAGTTTTGTATTCTCAAAATTTGATTAAATGTTTTAAATCAACAGGGATATTCATTTTAATTGTAAAAAAGACCTCTTGAAGTTTTACCAGTTGAAAGAGTAAACCTGAAGTTCTATTTTTCTCAAGCATGTTCTCATATTTTGTAGGTTAATATTTACAAGGAGAAATAAATTGAAGAGGATTATTACTAATAAACTTGCGTCTCCGTTCGAAGAATTTTATTTTTGATATAAAATAGATTTGTTTCATGAAAAATTACAGTTTGTGACAAAAATAAAAAAATTAATCCGAATACTACATTTGAAGTTTGCCTACAAAATTAATAACAAGCGTGTTTATTAAATATTTTAAATATTGTGTCATCATCTTAGCTTTCCACAGTTAATGGATTTTATATTCGATCGGATTCGGATCGTCTTGATTCGGTATAGTATCGATTGACTTAAACGTTGTCGCTTCTCCTGGTATTTCATTTAGTATGCCGAAATTGATTGCATTGACATCCTTGTTTTTTGCTGTTAATATATCACGTGCACTCAGCCATTGATGACTTTTATGATTGTGTGCAATATTTGGAACAACTTGTGAATCAATTCGTCTATGGTTGCGGTTATTTTACAGAAATTCGCTGGCAATGTGATACATTGTGTGGATTCCACTATTGCCATTTTCCCATTTCCTATATCCAACAATTGTTTTGCGAAACGTTCAGCGGATGCATCATGTTGTAGTTGTACACGCATATTGGTCTTCAAAGTGAATCTATGTACGTATCTTCATAAAACGGATGATTTGTAACATGCATTAAGTTCATCAGCCACTGTTGAATGTGATATAACAGGTTTTGTCGAAAATCACCAGACAATAAAATGAGTGCGCCACCGAAAAGTTGTGAAGAAAAGAAGTGCTTCCAATGATTTTTTGTGTGCCATAGTACATTCGTCCCATACAATGATTTTACATGATGTGAGTAGTTTGCCCGTTTAAGAATTTTTGTTGATATTGCATGTTGGTGTCTCAATTATTTGCATATTCAATGGCAGTTTCAGTGCTGAATGCGGTGTTCGACCACCATCCAAAAGAGTTGCTGCAATTCCAGATGACGCGATTGCTAGTGCAATGTTTTTTCGTGATCGTGTGGCTGCCAAAATAAGTGAAATGAGGAAGGTTTTACCTGTGCCTCTGGGTGCATCTATGAAATAAAATTTACCACTTTGACTTGTAATTGCATCCATAATTGTGTCATACACTATACGTTGATCTGGAACCAATTTCGGAAGATTCATTTCAACAAATTTACCCAATTCATCCACATCAAAGTGTGTTTCTCGTTGGAAATCACGATCAAGTCAGTCGTTAGATTGATTCAGCCCAGCGATTCTCAATTGTACCAGTGATTTGTTAGCGATTACTAAACATATGTCCTCAATCAATAGCAATGCCTCATTATACACGTTTGGTGTGAATTGAACGTGTGGATTTTGAATTGTTGCACGCAAACTATCTAAAATATCTTCATTCGTGTAGTCTTTGTATTTTCCCCAAAGATCTTTTGGATTGGACAGAAAGCACATTGTTAATATTACTGCAAATAACGCACGTATTTGTTGTGGGTGAGCAGTATTCGATGAATCAGCGAGTGAAGTGTCCCAATGTGCATCGTTTTCTAGAAGATTTTCGACCCATATTCGACCGTTTACTGTTCTCGATTCTTGGAAGGATGTCGGTTCACGTATGTTGATTAACAGTAAAACATCTGTAGAATGTTGGCACTTTAGAGTAAAGTAGTGTCTTTACAAACATATCATCCCTACACAATAAGAAAAATGCAGTTAACGTTGTTGGCTGTGGTGACAATGCTCTTACACGTCCATTTTCTGTTGTGAAGTACACTCGCTGTCCATTTTCGAGGTGAATTGCCAAATGAGTAACTGTTGGATGCCGTTCATGGATTGGAAATGATAAAATGCGTCATATTGCTTCACTGCTACTAATGTAGCGTCCCAGTTGATATTGGTTGATTTCATCGATAGATGCAGTTGAATTTCCCACTCCAAAAATTGCCATGATGCTTCCTTTGTTGACATATTTACAAATGTATTTGATGGATTTCACCGAATTGCAACACTCAATATTGATGTGTGCTTTGTACGTTTTCAAGAGAAGCGGTGAATACGGTACAATCCAACGATTATCAACTTTAATGTCATTGTTTTGCTTTTTTCTTTCGTGCTTGAGTATACTGAGTATGAGTTGTACTCTGACCTATTGCTTTTCGTTTGGGTGGCATAATTGATTTCACAGTGAATGTTACGTTTTGAAATTCACTTTTGAAAAATAAAAAAAAATGATTGATATAATAATATCCGAAGTTGACCGGTAATTGGAAATTGTACGTAATATTTATTTAAATTCGTTCTGTTATGCGACACAAAACAAAAACAAAAAAGTCGGTAAAAATTCAAACATTGAAATACTTTATTCGAAAATCGAATTTTGTTTCAAAATATTCAGTACCTACTTAAAATACCCACAGGTGAGTGCATGTAACAGATTTGACATTTTTGTTTTCGGCGTTGCTATGGATACAATGCTTCATAAATGGCCATTCTGTATTACAATAGTCTTGTATGAAAACATGTTTTTTGTAAATATTCAATTAATTTTCGTAATCAAATCAAATTCTGAGTATCCTATCTTTTGCCCAGTAGTCTAAGCAATAATTCGACAAAGTTTTATCACAATTGAATTAATGGTATAGGGGTTTATAAAGGACAGACAGACAGACAGACATTCATTTTTATATATATAGATAGATATAAAAATATATAGTAGAACCACATTCCTTGCCATTATCAATTTAAACTTCTGATATTTGCCACAAGATCTTATGGATATTAAATCTTAAATTAGTTTGAAGAAAGATAGTGAAAAATTTCAGGTGATTATCTAATGCATGCTGTATAATTCTTCAACCCCTTTCTGTGCCAGATATTTCATCCTTCATGATGTATATATGAAGGTCTGATATGAGATATCCCATACTGACATCAAGGTTGCACATTAGATCCAAATGAAATGACAAGTTCGACTCTATAACTTAGTACATACACAAAAAATCAGTGTTATCCTAGGAATGATCTTTTTATATGATTCAAACCATTTTTTACTAACATAATTGTCGGTATTGTTTTATAGTTCTGATAGTTACCACTGATGCTACTGCAAAGATATCCTTATGAGTAGTTTTTTGGCAATGTTTTGTTAATATCATCAATTAGTACCAAAGCAGTGGATGTAATTTGAATAACAGTTGACTGAACTTACGAGAAACATATCACTTTTACGATCCTGTATATGTGACGCAGAAAAGGTCAGAAAATACAACAATAAATCAGAATGCTTGATGGTCCAAAGATGAAATTAAACAATTATACCAATTAGAATGGATTTAAGATAATCCAATGATTTCACATTGAAGATATAACTACAATTATAAAAAAGTTCAAAGGTAGATCAGAAAAAAAAGTGTCACAATAAATTGTTATTTACTGAGTAGGCAGAATGTTTTACTTGTTCAAGAACTAAATCAATTAAGAGTCATCCTCCACAGACAGTTGATATTACTTTTTATGAATATTCTCCACATTTCTCTATGACAACATATATATTAATATTACAGAAAAATTTACTCAGTTATGAAGATAGGTGTATATTTAATATAAAGTTGGAAGGAACTGGAACACACTATGGAATATTGAGATTTAGGAAAATATTTTTCATTTCCATGCTTCTTTATAAAAAACTTATATATTATAATACTTATTAAATATTAGCACACCTTTACACACTAACATAGATCTACGATTTGAACATTGTCTGGAGACAAGGCTTTTTTAGATTTTTTATTCGGATGTAGATCGGTTGATTCATCTCCAGCCGACTTCCTTTTCTTGGCAGAGGGTTCGCCGTCAGTTTCAGGTTCTTCCTCTTCTACAATTTCCATATCGCTGTCGTCACTTTCATAAGCGGAAGGTTTGCTGGATGAACTTGTTTCAGCTGCTTCTTTAGCTGTAATGAAAATCAAGACAAATAACAAGAAGTAAGAATAGTATATTTAACAAAATGAGATAATAAAAGACATTGTATCAAATTGGGCACCAGTGTATTACCTATACTGAGGCAAAAGAAATTGTGGTAGGTTTCCCGATTAAAAATAAATAATAACCGTGTTATTGATTGAATTGGCATTCACTTGGTAGAACTCCATTATAACACTGTGAAAAAATAGCAATGTATTTTAGTTCTACAAAATTATTTTTAACAAATATAGTTGATAACTATTTCGGCTCACGCCATCGTCAGAACTATAATAACCATGTTAATATTGAAATTCTGATGAATTATTATGATGATTCAATTATTAATGAACATTGCAGTTTAAATGTTTTCAGTTTTGAATATAAATTTTTAATTGAGATTATTTAAGGTTAAAAAAAACTGATAAAACAATGAGTTTCTACTGAAACAACAATTCTAATTATTATGAGAAAAATATTAAATATAATTATACACTTTCTCATTTGAAATGAAATCAATCAAGATTGTATTTACATAAAGGCTTTAGATAAACTCGTAAATACCTGCTCCATTTCCATTAGCAGTGCTTTCCTTGGGCTTGAGACTTTCTGGATCAGCTATCACCTCAAACTCCTTTGATTCGGGGTCATTTTTTATTATCACACGGAGTTCATAATCTTGGTGGAAATCGTCAACCTGAATTGAATTACAATTTAGCAATTACCAAATTAAAAACTGAATCACTTTTGAGTTTTTAACTGTCACTTCTTGGTGAAAAGGCATGATATTTTAAATAATAAAAAAGCACCTTGTAGTACTATTTCCACATTACATTCTATAATCAGGGCTGGTTTCATCCACCGATGCTAATCATAAAATATATTGTAGAAATAGTACTAAAATTCTGTTTTTATTATTTAAAAACTGAATAAGAGGTAAAATAAAATCACTGAATAGACTAGTATTTCGGTTATTTTTATAAGCGGATAGTATTGAATATTCTTTTAAGTGGATAGGATAAATTTTATTCTTTTACATTTTGATTGAATTGGCAATTCAAAATTTCAATAATATACTTAAAAAAATAGCAATGTCTTCCAGTTCTGTAAGATTTGTTGAATGTTGATGATATTTTGTTCATATCACAGCATCAATGCTATTAAAATACTTGTGTCATTAAAGTTTATTATTTTGATCAGATATATTATCTGTTTAACCTTTTGGTTACAAGGCCATCTTAAATTTTAACATATTTTTATTCATGAAAAATAATACAACACAGGTCTGCGAATATAAATATATTTAGTTTATAAAAAAAAAAATGGATACTCCATTGACGAGAAGTATATAGCCAAAGGGCTAACGTATATTTCTATAAGCAAATCCCATGTCTCATGAAATCACCCTGGGGATACTATTGTACTGTACCAAGTAAGTAATGTAATATAAAGCAATTACCATAAGTACACTGCCGTCAGTAATTCCCAGCTCTTGCAGAGTTTTATCATTGTTTTGATCTGTTTCACCTTCTTCTGAAGATATGATGACACTTTCTGCTCCAACAAAGAGCGCATCAGGAGCTACCATGTTCAATCTTCCGATGAGAACAGCCGTATTTAACTCACCACAAGTCATTCGGTTAATGTTGCATGAGAGGACAACTGACGGTTTGTTTGAGCACACGTAACATTTAGGGTTTGGTGGATTTAAGCCTGAAAATGAATATTTCATATATGATGAATTAATAAGCCAATAATAACATTGATTTTTGGTCTTGAAAATAAACAATTTCATCACCCCATCCCATCTTAAAAACTAGGCATAGCATGAGCGACAAACTTAACACTAGTACTGTCCCACCCCTATACTTTCTACCATAGATGAGTCATCTATAAAATACAATTTCAATTCTATGGTATGCGAAAATGAACACCGTGCCGATACATCGGCGCGGTGTTTCGGCGATATATCAGCACTTTAAACATTTATAGAATTTACAGAATAATAAAACTGACTTAAATAAATTGTAGAGGAGCTTTTTTTCAACGAAATAAAGTGTAAAAAAAATAAGCACAAATGTTTATTGACCAGGTATTGATAAAATATTTTTTTTCTAATATTTCTTTTTCCAAAGTATTTTTTTTTACTTTCAGATAAGAATATAAGATATGTGTAAGCATGTGATAACACAGTAACACTGTGCAGTAGTTTTTAGAGACATGGTTAAGTTTTAAAAATTGTGAAATATTTTTTTTCCCATTCATGTTAAAAAAAATAAAACATTATTTTTTTTATGCTGTTTTTATATGCTCTAATATGTTATAATTACGCCTATATTTTTTGCTTTTTTTTGTGCAAATAAATTTTAAAAAAATAAAAAATTACAATTTCCTATATTTTTTTAAAACTCGATTGAGCTTTTTCGCAAATACTGCTAAAAAATGGGTGAGGCCCAAAGGGTTAAAAGCGTGTTGCTACTTTTAGTTTTGTTTTCACTTTCACCTGTTCTTAATACATGTTAGTACTGGCTGAGAAAGTTTTTCTCTTCATCTTTGTTTATCAGGACTATCAACAGTTAAATTGTACAATACTATTACCTCTTTCAGGAACAAATAGTTGACCTCGGTGGTTGGCTTTGAGGCGTAGGTAGACAGACTGACATTTTTCAAATTCTGCCATGAGAACTCGGAACCCGTGCATCACTACGATTCCGGCGACGATTGCATTCGTTGTGGCAATTGCGGGAATGATGTTGCCAGCCATTGCTATAAAATAAGCACGGATATTTGAGATATATAAATTCAAATATTGAACGTTTCACCTCTATAATCACAAAAGTGCGCAGTTGGCTTACCTCCGCTTCTTACACACTATAAACATACGGTAAAGTACTATGAATTTTTTCCAAGAGTACCAATATTATATTATGAAATTTCTATTGGTTGCCATAATATTATACTGGCACATCTATATTTGGATCATAATGATCTGTATATCTATTTGTGTATTCTGTCCAGTGACATAAATGATCGAGTTTGCTTATCAGAATCAGACATATAGCAAGATACAATGACCCATAGTTGTAATAAGGTGATTCATCAAATAAAATGAATGTAAAAGTTTAGAGATTGAATAATTAATCATATCAATTAACTTTTTCAAATTATAGATAAAAACAAGATAAATAGATGTATGCAAAGCAAACTTGCATTTTAAGTATTTTTATTTATAGCATGTATAAGTATATTTTACGTCTGATAGAATGAAGACTAAGTTACTCTTCAAAGACATTATGTGATGTGTTATTATTTTCTTTATTTAATCAGCGATTTATAAGTTCAATACCTGTTATTTTTGACAGGGTCACTTTGTATCTTTAAGCACTTAGACTCCGATGACGTGTAGACACCAGTGAGGTGTTTCAATATAAATGATTGTAGCGTACCATAATGATTACATGCAGATATAATTTTTCAAGCTTAGCCCATTCAAGATGAGCCTTTCCAAACACATCATATTAAGAAAAACTATTTAAAGGAATTTAGCACATCTCCATAGTCCTGCCCTGGCGTAGAATAAAAATATAATGATATTCTTATGACTTACATTTTATGTCAAAACGGCTTTTCTGTGTGATTCCAAAGATGTAGGCCCGTATATTAGCGCAAGCTGTAACAAAGTCCATTGCGCTCTTATCGTCTTTATCCCAAACGAGATGATCATTTGAGCCGAGAGAAGCAAGGTGGTCTTTTAAAGCGCAACAACTGTCAGCAAATACCTGTGAAAAAATGTAACATTATTATACTAGGCTAACAATAATCTTGAATTTGTAGAAAAAATCAAGATTGAGAACATTGATGATACATAGTCTATCAATCTTCTGACCGCTAACATGTCAACTGTCGAGACTGATTGCAGTTTTGATAGTTGACGCTTAAAAATAAAAGAGAGTAATAGCATCACAACTGCCATGTATGAGCTAATATTTGTATTGACATGTAGCCTCATTTGTCATGATAACCATCATACGTTTAGTCAATACCAACAATTCTAAATTAATTTTCAAAATATTTGTTTAGCGTTGGAATATCCTTTATATGGCTCAACAGCAAACAGGCTAATATTGATGGTGAATTAACATAAGGTTATTAACATAATGTGCGAGGTTAAACAGTCTACAACAAAAGCATTCGATTAATAAAAATTTTGGGAATATTGAAGGGTGAGATGTGGATACTCTTGCCCAAAATATTTTATGCAATTTATAAGAAAAACATAAAATTTTTACTTGCACCAAAATCATGATTGATAAAAAAAAATATTTTTTTAACAAAAGGCTGCAGGTTCTCCGCCACTGCTCTGAGCAATATTTTAATTTTCTCATTTTACCAAAGTGTATTAGATAAAATTAGCACTCAGAAGAGACTTCTAGAGATCTTGCATTGCCAAGACATTGGTAATTATTTCATCTTGCGAAAATGTGTACTTTTCATCTGGTACGGGATTAATACATTTGTAGTGTAGTATGCATAAAATACCTTGGCACACTCTGCAATACTCCATGTGCGTTGATCTTTAAGGCCTGTTTCTTCAGTTGACGAGCTACTGCTTCCTGCAACTGAAAAATCAATATTAAATAAAAAAAAATCCTACCACAACTCAACTAACACTTTAAAAATCATATTTAAGATTGACAAGCGAACATCTTTTACATTTCTATGAATAGTAATACCATCTATTCATCAGTGAAGAATCAAATTCA
The DNA here is from genome assembly GCA_028555115.1 of Himalopsyche japonica. Lineage (NCBI taxonomy): Eukaryota > Metazoa > Arthropoda > Insecta > Trichoptera > Rhyacophilidae > Himalopsyche > Himalopsyche japonica. The sequence goes on from JAHFWJ010000634.1 coordinate 527,505, forward strand.
AACATATATATCAATATTCAAAAACTGTTTCTTTCAGTGTCACCTTAAATAAAATATGCAAATAATAATTTCAATCAGTAACCTGCGTCTGGCAAGTTGTTAAAATCGAGCGGTGTGGGTGATCGTCGAGTTTTCCATAGGTCTTTCATACTCAGAAGGTATTGGATATCGTCTCTGAAGAGTTTGGTAAAAAGTTTGGCTGGATCATAGTGACACAAGGAGGCCCACGTGCGAGTGCTGGTGCGTTGTACATTACCCTACAGAAAAGATCACAACCAAATACATTTTAAGTTTTGCAAAAAGAGCTGTCAAAAAATAAAATAAAGTTGTCAAGTAAGCGAGTATTCTTATGAGTACGATTAGCCGATAGAGAAAAATATTTACCTGGTCGTTAGTGGCGGTGGAGCTGAGAGCTCTTTCGGCTGCTTCTCCTGCCGCTTCAGGATCTTCGGTGTCAGGTGAAACATCCTGATCAGGATCTTCTTCACCAAACAGTTGGCTGTAGGGCAAATAAAGGCAAAAATGTTACCATATTTTTAAGGTTGAATATTAAAACCACATAATATTAAGATTTTAATTCATTGTAAATGCCGATTAATTTTATTTCATATATGATAAAAAAAAAATATTTGTGGAAATTGCACGATTTCACGAAAATTCGAATCTGATCTTGAAATTCTCTCAAGCACCCTCAGTCCATATAATAAAATAAATCGCAAATACCTATGCCTAAAATTTCAAACAGTAAATAGATTTTATACTTATACTGACCTCAGAGCGACTCGAGTCCAGACCCATTGGTGATCAAATAGGTCTAGAATTATACGTAAACAATTCTTGAATGTTTTAAATCTTAATGAAAATAATCCATTACTAACTTGAATAAATGCTTGGCCCAAACGATACAATGGATGAGTTCGGAAGGAGTGTTACGTATGGTGCAACCAGGAAATGTTTTCTCATGAGCTTTCGGCTGACATTCATAACAAGGTGTCATCGATTTCTTAATCAGTTCGACCTGAAATAAATGAAACATATAAAATAAAATAAATTTTAAAATTCAATGCAGAGTAGATTAACCAAAGTACACCCAGTCCTTTTTTACACAATTTTTTTTTACGCGAATTCGATTATACCCGATTTTCTTGGACGGCACCGTTACATTTTTTTAGGCGCTTCACTGGTTTTTACGCGATTTTTTCCCCAAATTTGTTTTAAAGTTGAACTTTATACAGAATTACAGCCAAAGAAAATGCAGAAAACAACCCAAAAACTTATAATGGAATTTATTTAAAAAAAAAAATTCACCCGTGGAACAACAAAATAAATCCAGTGTATTAAGAAACTCCGAGCAAAATTCAGATTCGTGCTTTCATTCAAAAAATCGCAAACAATTACATTCCGCAACTGAGAGTGGCAGAAGCGAATAATTCATGTAAGTTTATATAAAATCATAAAATACATCATTTTTTTGCACGAATTTTTAAGAGCGAATTTTGGTATTTCATACGTTTCTGGTACTTTTCCATGCGATATCATGAAAGTTGTGATTTTTTTTACGCACCTTTTTTTGGAACCAATGTATCGCGTAAAAAAAGGACTGGGTGTACGCATATTTAATATCACTTCAAGCTGAGCAGTGACGTTTAATTTTCTCTCTTTTTTTTTTTTTTTTAATATAATAGTGCACGGTCAAAGGATCATTCTGTGTAACTCTTTAAGGGCCCAAGAAAATCATGAGGAAAATTGTTTCATTTCGGATAGTATTGCATTTTGGAAAGCAGCATTAAACAGCGATATCATCATCATCATCAGCCGGGGTCAATCCACTGCTGGATGAAGGCCTCCCCCTGCTTTTTTTTTTTCAGGGGGGGTTTGGACATAGCAGCACCACGCTGCCCAGGCGGGTTGGTGTTCGGTTTTCTGTCTGGGTTTTCCTTCCCATAGCCAAGAGAACACGGCACTCGGTGTTCCCGAGCGGTCACCCATACAAGCACTATCCGCGCCCAATGTTGCTTAACTTCGGTGATCGCACGAGAGCCGGTGCTTACAACGTGGTATGGTCGAAACAGCAATATAGTTGCATACATATAACGGATGGGAATGGGACCAAAAGAAAAATTTTCATTTTGTAATTACCTGACCAGCATACCCTGCAGTACCGCTCTCAATGAGTGGAACATCGGCCGCTAAGCACATTCGGTTCACATGATTTCTTGCAGCTTTGTTGTCCAGGGCGTTCATCACCAAGGAAAACGATTTAAAGAAGCTCACTTCATAGTTATTCCTGAAAAAAATATCAGTTACACCAGAATGACAAAAGCGAAGGTCTAAAGTTAAGCCTATAGAAACGGAATTTTTAATTTACATATATAATGTTTGCAGATAAAATGTACTTTTTAAAGTAAAATTACCCCATGTCATATAATTTGACAGGACAAAGCTTTCATAAACATTATTTATACGATGATGTGTCAAATTTATAAACTACTATTTTACCAAATTCTATATATAAAATACAATTAAAATTATTCAGATATGTAACTTAAATCTAATCAGAGAAGTTTATCCTGCAAGCATCAGTCGCTGGAAGCGATTCAAGTCCGTGTGCTGTGCATCTCATACTAGTACGGGAGTTAATATATTTCAGAATCAATTATTTTCAGATGAGACCCCGCATGACAATCAATTGTGATTGGAATAGAATATTGAGCAATAAGATAAACAAACATTATAAAATCATTTAAATTCTTTTAATGAGTTAAAGACATATTTTCAGTAATTAGACATGCCAAATACTTATGTTTTTATTTATATGTATTATTCTATAATCCGTTCATCCCACCCCATCAATTGACGGGATAAGTAAGTTAGCGAATATAATTGCTACAGATTCCAATATACTCACGTCGTTATGCTGTCATGATATGCCTTGATATTAACATTTGGATTGAATTTTAGTGCGCTATCGCGAGCTACTTCTGCTTTCGATTTTCCGACGTGTTCCTTATGAAATAAAAATTGCCTGTTGAGGTTACTAACATCGATTGTATCTAGGTCGATCTGAAATGAAAATATAGCGTCATTATGTTGAAAGGACGTCAGACAGCACAGGTTAAGTGACATATTAAGCATTTACTCACGATGTCGATGTTTTTGAAACCTGATAACACCAGATTTTTGAGTAACTCACAACCGATACCACCGGCACCCACAACCAATATTTTTGAATCGGTGATAGCTTTACTTAAGTCATTTTCAAACACACCGGTAACTTGGGCCGCCATGATTCCACAACGCCAAACGCGAATAACAATAATTATGGATATTAGTCTCGGAATAATACCATAGACAAAAAACTAATAAGTGAATAGGAGAACAGTACATGATGATATTATATACCATTTGTATACTCTTTACACTTTCAGTAACAATATATTATTCTTTTAAATATTGAAAAGTAACAAGAGCCACACTCTTTTACATATCCCCGTGCGTCATACATTCCCAACTCTACACCAATGCATGCTGAGATCACATCAATTGTGCAGTGCTTAAAAAATAAAAAGGCGTACGACATAAATATGCATTTTAACTTAAAAGTTTTCCACTCTGCTGCGACATTAAAATATAAAGGCGTAACGCTGTTAGCGTTCCTGGTAAGGACTTGATATTCATAGAAAAAATAAGTACTCGTATTGCTTGATGGTCTTCAGGTGGGGTATTATCTGACGAATATCTTGTGGAGCAAAATTACATTAGTTGATACCTTCTTCACCAAAACAATGGATATGGTTCGCTGTAGTGTTATTTGGTGAATAACGAAAGTATGTACAGGTTTTGCATTGGAAAATTTTTAATTTGCTCAACCAAGTTGATTCCCACCATCAAAGGCATGTAAAGGAGCATTTGATTTTACCATATGGTTTGGGGTCGCAATAGGAGTTGGACATAACTGGCTCAACTTCTTTTCTTTTTGTAATCATCAAGTATGACAATTGATCTGGCCTAAAGTTAAAAAGTCTTGAATACACTAAAAACGGCGATCATAATTATAAAATCTGTCAAGAATACTCAAAAATTAAGTTGCAAAGAAACTCATATTGCATTTATCGTAAAATCGTAGGAAACAAATACTTGCGATGGATATTAGAGTAAAGTGGTTTGATTTTATTGGGAGCTTGAATGTAAAAGAGAGGGCTGGACAGTCCTTGGCGAATAAAAAGCAATGATAGACCCGGCTTGAACATTTTATGTAGAATCAATACGTCGGAGAAGCTTGACCTCTTTATCTTTTACCAGCCGAATGGATTCCGTCGATATATTAGATGGCTGATGATCGCCCATATGATAAATTGGACGGAGCTAAGGGACCCTGGAATGATCCAGAAGAATGTAGACGGCCACGTGGTCCAAGCAGGGAGGAACGAATATAATAACAGGAAACAAAAAATATAATTTACGTTCTATACGTTTAGGAGTCACCTTACTAGTAGTAAATGAAGAATAGTTGCTATTTATTTAGATGAAAATGAATTCAGATTTTGATGATAATGAAATTAAATAATTGTGATATTGACGCGACCTTCAAACACAATTGATACAAAATAGAAATCATGTAACGCCCTAACGAAAACTAAAGTAAATAAACTTTAAAAAATGTACTCATAATCAGATCAAAAGGATTTTTAAGTACTAAAAGTACAGTAAAGTAAACGTTTAAGTAAACTAAAAGTGTTTTCTATTCACTTATAATTGGAAATTAAATAGTACCATGGGTTAAATTATTATTTTTCATGTTTCCAATTCAAGCCAGACAATAATTTTAAGAATAAAAAAATATATATTTTCCATTACAAGCATGGCACAGAGAGAATTTTCGTCTATTGGATAGCATTACAAAAAAATGTTTTATTCGTATAAAATATTTTATATCTATTTTAGAAATATCTCGAGTAAATTTTAGGTACCCAATGAAAGGAATAACATACATAATGCTAAAAAAAGTTTCCTTTTATTTTACTATTGTGGTACCAATGTCTACCGTCAATCAGATAAGTTGGCGTACTGAATTAACCAAACATCAAGCTTGCCGCATACAAACGTCTAGAATTTTGTATACTATTTGTAAAATCTTTTTTTTTTATTGTTTATATTGTCAATTTGAAAAAAAAGTGATGTCCCCTGTCCTGCCAAGGCTCTAAATCGGAGATCAGGCATTTTTGGATGCGGGAGGATCCAAAACCATCCGCACAGATGAGGATGACAGATTCGAAAATGGAAACTGCCAATACGGACGCAGTCAATCTCGGTGTAGGGGAAGCTGATGCCGAAATAGGTGAAGAGTTAAAGCAGCTCGAGGAAGTGAGAGATTACGACACGCGGAGCGAGGTATCGAGCTCGTCTTCGGCTGATTCGGGGTCACCCGCTGCGGCTTCCGGCGGCTCCGGGTCGTCGCCCGATCGGAGGACTCGACGTTCCCGTCACAGAAGAGATAGACCTGACGACGACGGAGACTCCTCTCCCGAACCAAAACGGCCGAGGTCACGCGATAAAGCCAAGAGCTACGATTACATGACAAAATTGAACTACCTCTTCAGGGACACCAGATTTTTCGTCATCAAATCTAACAACGCCGAAAACGTCAGCCTTTCTAAAGCGAAGGGTGTTTGGTCCACTCTTCCGCAAAATGAGTCAAACCTTAACCGAGCGTTCAGAGAAGCGCGTAACGTCATTTTGATCTTCTCCGTAAAGGAGAGTGGCAAGTTTGCCGGATTCGCTCGTCTACACGGGGAGTCGCGCCGGGATACTCCCGCCATATCGTGGGTTCTGCCTCCGGGTCTCTCGGCGAAGGCTCTCGGAGGCGTTTTCAGGGTTGATTGGATATGCCGCAAGGAACTGCCCTTCGGCGGCACCCTTCACCTGTACAACCCGTGGAATGATGGCAAGCCTGTCAAGATAGGGCGCGATGGACAGGAAATCGAACCCAAGGTGGCCGAAGAGCTTTGCCGACTGTTTCCCGAAGACGACGCGGTAGAGCTGACGCCCATCCTGCGTAAATCAAAGGAGTCGTCCAAGAGAGCGCCACCTCGCGGTTCATCCTTTCGGGCTCCCGTATCGTCGAGCGGTGGCGGTGGTGGTTTCCGTGGGCGTGGCGGACCTCGCGTCCGCGGTCGTCGCAAAATGTACCTCTCTGGACGAAGCAGGATCGGCGGCGGAGGCGGCCCCTACGAACGTCGCGGCCCCTCACCGTATTCCCGCGACCGTCTGCCCTCCTGGTTCGGTGGATCTCGGGAGAGATCTTACAGCGGGGCGGCAGCAGCAGCGGAGGCGTATGTCGCGGACTACATGCGGACAATGCAGAACAGGCTTCCTCCTATGCCGTATGCACCTCCGCCGGGATATTCCGGATCGGCGACTTCTGCGTACGAGGCTCCTCTTCCTCCACCCCGTTATTATGATGGCCCTCCACTTCCTGAGTACCCCAGCACGTATGCGGACAAGAGATCTTACGACCGATCAGTGGACGAGTTCCTCTGGAGAACCAGTGAACGAAGTCGTGCTCGGTCACCTGTCCGAGAACGTGCCCACCATCGCAGCTACCGGGACCGCCGATGAATGGCAGTTCTAATCAGTTTTAGTTTATCTTTCGTGAACTGTGCGAGTCGTGTGCCTCGCGTGTCATTTGTAATCAATAAAGTAAAGTGTTGCAGACGAACTGGACTTTTTTTGTATCAAAAAGCGGCGGCTGCCATCCTCACCCATCCCGATGGACACTTAAAATTTCAGGATAGCGGTGAAACGGCAGGCCGGCTACCGTGTGACGATATTTGAACTTGTATTTTTTCACTTTTTTATCCTTGTTGGTGATGGCTATGGCCAATCTCCTTTGTGATGCGTGTCTTTAGGGATGGTCAAAGAGGAGTGACATCATATCCTTGGTGGACATATCGCTTTCGATTTGCGTGTTTACATGAACCGATAAGTATTATTAGGTAATATATATTTTAAATTCTGTGTTCACGAAAGTATTCTTTCAGCTACAAACATTCGTATCTGATACATACCACCGATACAAATTTTCGAATCAAATGATAGTGCGATCTACTTTATAACTGCCAGTTGTATTTGAGAGACATCTGAGGCAAAGAGAAGATTATTGTTTACTGCCACCGTTTCCGATGTTTGAATTTGTTAACTCTTTGAAAAAAATGGATTTTCATTGTCATTCCATTTTTTATTTAAACTGACCTGTCATTTAACTGATCGATATAAACATGAGATTATTTCTACCATTATTGGTCAACGATCCCGTAAATATAGTGAAAAGTTCACACATACGTTAGTTTATATTCTTATACAATCAGTTAGTACAACAAATCTACAAATTTAAATATTCTTAAAATTGAAGATTTGTTGATATCGTTTGTTTGACTTGGAAATTTAAATAATGTTGAAAGATATTCATGTATTAAGTCATTGAAATGGCAACAGAAATATTGACTCTATTTTTTTTGATCTCTTTTTATTGGACTCTATATCGACTTGTCGACTCAAAACTATAATTGATATTGACCACTATAAATAATAAGTATATTCATCCAGTCGAGTTGTCCATAGTTTATAGTCAGATAAATTGTGTTGTATTGTATATAAAGATGTGTTATTAATGGTTTTACTTTTTGAAAGACTCATTGATTTTAGTATCAAAAGAGACAGAGACAAAGAAATATGATTCTTACAGTGCAAAATATTTTTAACTTCGATTGGAATATTAATGGTGATACGATTTTTTCATCACTATTCAGGGATGATGAAATAATTGTCTGAGAGTAGACCGACTTTTAGTTTTTCAAAAATATTACATGTATTTTCCCTTGGCAATCAGTCAATCAACGTTTTTTGCGGATAACGGAAATGCTATTTTTTTTTGGTTGAATGTAGTAAATGATTTACATAATTATTTTAAACTGAATAGCAAATACTCATTTTATCAGTGTGCGTTTACTTTTCTTGCATTATACCACAGGCCTATAAGATATCCATGAAAGGGTTATTATTATGAAAAGACTATCATCGATGGACTCATCTACTTATTGACAATGTTCTAAAACATTTTATACAGAAATTATATTTTAAATTAAATCATGTAATTTTTAATATACTCACCGAAAATAAAAAAAAGAATATTCTTTTGGGTTTAAGATAATAATGATTTATTATATGGTATATCGAATATTTTTTGAAACATTTCAGATTGAGAAACATATTGAAACATCTATTTTTTTTTTTAATTATAATTAAAATCAGTTCCTAGTTTTGTATTTTAGTTTTTGTACATACATACAGTTGTTTCTATTGGTTGTAAGAAAATGATTCGCTTTGATGCTAATTAATATCTTGTTTATGGTATAAAATGTATAAACTTGTGTGAATATTTATAAAATCATTATTTTAATAATTTGTATTTTCTGTTATATGTAGAAGTATAAACATCCAAGACAGCAGTGATTCTCGAGAAACAATTTTAATGAGGACTATATTTGCAATTAATATTTAATTTATTACAAACATCGGTATTCTCATGGCAATGTTTACAATTCATCACATCCATTCCTAATGATAAACATTCATTTCCATAGTCTTACACTTACTGTGTGGTTTCACTCTCCTCTTAAATATAACCGAGTCATTTAAACTATGTTTTTTCACATATAGAGGACTCGATTGAAGTTCATCCTGAATATTTTAAGGTTTGAATTAGTTGAAAGATGAACCCCAGATTGTTAAATTGAATTCTAATAAAGCGTCTAAATATTTTAAAATATTGAGGGTCAGATTCATCTGGTATTGAGTGTTTTCGATTTCGAAAACTGGTATTGTTGATTTATTATATATCTAATGACAAGTAATTTCTTAATTACTGTTTATGCCTCTAATAATTGACAATGAAGGGTTTAAGGACAATGACATCTAAGCTTTTGGATTAGGAACATAATTTGCCCCCCCTCTTTAAAAAACAGATATGAAGTCTCTGCCTAGGATGCAAATGATTGAGAAAGAAAAAACACGATCATCAAAGCATATTTACAGTTAAAGTGGGAAAAAAATAAAATACCTCACCAGAAAATATGGTTTCTCGATATAAATTTTGTTACTATTCATAGTATTGAGTCCTAGTTTTGATCCGATGATTTTTAAATTTATAGTTGACTTTCTAATACAGTAACTTAATTTTTAGCTCAGTGTCAATGAACAGAACTAATTGCATATCTGTTTCACTAATTTCACATCTAAATATGATAAAAAAATATGTTATGTCAATCAATTAATTATTAAACGACCAATATTAAATCATAATAACAGTGAAAAGGAGCAATGTATATTCTATTTATTGATTGAATTGGCATTCACTTGGTAGAACTCCATTATAACACGGTGAAAAAATAGCAATGTATTTTAGTTCTACAAAATTATTTTTAACAAATATAGTTGATAGCTATTTCGGCTCACGCCATCGTCAGAACTATCGATATAGGATAGTTCTGACGATGGCGTGAGCCGAAATAGCTATCAACTATATTTGTTAAAAATAATTTTGTAGAACTAAAATACATTGCTATTTTTTCACTGTGTTATATTCTATTTAACAAATGTTCTATAAAATTTTGTAAGATATATACTTGATAGCTATTTCGGCTAAGCTGTTATTTTAAATAATAGAAATACTTTTTTAGTGTTTATTTCCACAATATATTTTATAATCAGGACCGGTCTCCCTCGTCGTAAGTTGTCAACTCATGAACTTCTGATATTATTGAACGTTGTCATCCAGTGAAAGGGGTCTTAAGATTCTGCAGAGCCTAGGAATTGATTAAGGTATAGTATGTTAACCTATACAGAGTTCCAAATGTGAAAGGTTTTTCAAATATTTATAACTATACTCACTGACCATCTTCAGTCTCTTTTTTGAAAAAACCCTTTACAACCACACGAAGTCCTGACTTCTAGTACATTCACTGAAAATATATAAATCCTATCCTAGCCCTGTGGTATTCCTGATTTCTTCAGAAATAGGTGTTTGAGTAATGATCTTTTCTTGTTTAGAAACCTCTTGAGATTTTCTATAGAGGGGTCATAGGCTACACATTCAGTGTATATAATATTAAAAAACTTGTCGAATAGGAGATATAGTAAATTTAACATATCTGAGTTGTAGTATTGTTACAATTCATAAATATTTTTCCTGGATTGCGATGTCAATAAATTTGCATTACACCTTCATGAACCATGCTGGTGTGATATAATTTTAGAAAATATGTGAAGATCATTCTTAAGATTTATAAAATTGTTTCTTCACGATAGAGGATTGTGCAAATCCAAAATAAAGGAAGTTGCAGTTTTACTATAATTCAAATTTTTATTGTTTCCTAACTTCCTTACTTTTATATAAAAGCGTTCACCAAGGTTGAAATTTCATTGCTAAGAATAAGTTTCACCATAATAGATTTTTCGTGACAACAATCATATTATTCGATCGAAAGATTTTAATATTGAGATATGTAAAGTGCAATGAAATGGCGCAGTGTCGGATCGAATATTTTAAGCGATTGGTTGCTAATATTGGATTGGAAGGTGAATATTAACGAGAGAAGTAGTACAAAAGAAATAAATGTATATTTAAATTATTTTTCTAGGACAGATAAAATTTGGAAAATTGTAATGGGTTTAAACATTAAAAAGCTCATTCTTTTATCTTGGAAGATATGAATGGATTAATAAGATGAGTGACTTGATCTGAATTCAGGTGCTAAGAGTAATGCAATTTATTTATTAGTAAATTCCTTACTCTTAATAGGTTTTATTGATCTAAAAATAAAATATAGTTTATGGCATATTTACTAAATAAATGTCTATGATCAAACGGATCGTTTGGTTTGGCATTCGATTTGTCTATGGTTGTCTGTTCTATCGTTGGTGCCATTAATTTCTGTGTTCGGCGTGCAACCGGCAATTGAATTATCAGAAGCGTTGTCGCTGTTAACGCGTGTGTAATTTAACCAATATCCAAAATGCGTAAAAGGAAGAATATGAAAAAATCTGACGACGATGACTCTGACGGATCGGAAGTGGCGGACGAGCCTGAGGAGTTTCAAGATTCGGGCGAGGATTGGACACCCGATGCAGAAAGCGTAAACAATGATTTCTTTTTACGAAAACTTCTGATATTGACAATTTATTGTGCCGCGATATAATGTTTTAGTATCTGTTATTTAATTGTGATATTGGCGTTCTAGGAGGCCCCAGTACGACCCGGTGGACGAAAGCGAGGATCGCTAGTACAACCAAATTCAGCCAAGAAGAAACGAAAGGACGAATCTTCGGAGGAAAGTGGTGGTGAAGGAGAAGACGGGGAGGAAGGCGAAGGGGAAGAGAATTTAGACGAAGAAGAGGATTCAGAAGAAGAAAAGAATGGATCTGACGGCAATAAATCTGACTCGAGTCAGTCCAAGGATATACCAAAACATTTTCATGTGAGTTTTTTGCAAAATGCTATTGATACATGTTATGTTATCCATGTTAAATGATAAACAATTGCATTGTCTTGTATGGTAATAACTTCAATTAAAAATTTACACTGATAAATATACTTTGTTCTGTTTTTACATGTGTTATTTTTTAATTTTCAGTCAGGAAACTTTGTTTTGTTGAAGAGTGATGTCCAGTGGAATGGAGACAGTGTTACATCTAATCCTAGCGATCTCAATTTATGGAAGATCGATGGAAAAGCACTACTGCAAAAATATGTTCCAATGGATTATAACGGAAAAGTTCTTCATAAGTGTACATGCGTTGTAAGAAAATCTACCTCTTATTAATATTGTCTTTAAGCCCTTAAATATGAATTTATGGGAGTGTATATTATATTGAATATTATGATGAATAAATTTAATCATACTGCTTCTCTCATACAATTTAATAATAGCTGCTTCACTGGCTTACACATAAAAAAGTAGTAAAAAATGCCACTTCCCATGGAAAAATGAGAAACATTGTCTGTATGAATCCAGTTGTGGACATAACATAAATAACTCGTTATTTAATGCTAGTTGCATGCCACTGTTTTGCGAATAATGTAACTTTGGCTTGTAGTATCAATTGTGCGTTTGATTAATTTAGAGCTGGAAAAAAATAAAGGAGTTGATTAGTTTTGGTAATATTAATCAAATTTAAAATCAATTTCTATCATCTAAAATGATTTAAATTACTATTATTGGGAGAATAAAGTGGGACTTTGTTGAGCTTTGACTTGTCGATGAGAAATAACAAAACAGATTAGAGGTTTTTATAACAATCTAAATCAGTGGTACCCATGTGTGGCCACTAACAGTTTCATTGTAAACATTAAAAGAAATATATTTTTTCAAATTAATTTGTACTGTTGTGACCATGAGACATTTCAACAGGATCCCTGATGGTTATAATGCAGCTACAATTAATCTATATGTGAGAACCGCCAAGCTAAATGGATTTTGGACTACCGAAGGCTTCAAATTATAAAAATAACTGACATTTTGAAATGCCTGCTTCTTAAGTCATCGAATACAATTTTTTTATTATTATTATTTTCAGTATTCTGGATGGAATGTTGACAATCGAGAAAACTACTACCCCATTACAGAAATATTGGATAAAAATCCCAAAACTGATACAAAGGAACCGTGTGTGGCTTTGACTCTTTCTGACCTTATCAAAGTGAAAGACAAAATCTAAAATAGTTATTAGACTTCGTATATTCTGTAGCACAAGAGCAAAATATGTAAAAGCCTCGCCGCATATTGTTCTGATGAAATTTTTTTTTTTTTTCAAATATGTATAAATTGTCATACTTTAGTAAGAGTTATAGTTTCTCGTTATCATTACGGAATTTTGTATGTAAAACTTGTCATCGTCATCCTAACTGTGTCCTTCAAATTTTCTTTCTATATCACCGATTCAGGTAGGGATTTAAATATTCATTTCTTTGTGTTTTTTGTCCCTAGGGTTAATGTTTTGCTCTGAATCTGATTGTGTTACCGTGCATACGGAGTCTATTAATTTCTACTGTAATACTAAGCATTCTCATTTAATGTTTTTTTTTATAAACATAAATATTTTCTTTGACAGTTGTATGTTTATATACCACTTTATAGTTGTGTAAATGTTTTTGACTCTGAATCAACAATTTTTCCTGAATTATCAAGACAATGTTTTGATGTGACGTTTTCATTATTAAATAATAGACTGTTGCATTGTTGAGTGAAATGATTATTAAAGAAGTTCAACAGTGAACTAATACAATTTTCTTTTATTATCCTTTCTTCTCTTGTTGATTATTAGTACTGCAGTCATATGTTTGTGTGTAAAAAAGCAGAATGGTATCACTGAAAGCATTACATACTAGAAATATTGTAACTTATGGTTCAGTGTGAGGCGCTGCCTAATCAATCGTTATATTCTTTTATTCTAACTTCTTCTTATTCTAATCTCTTCGATAAACATGATTTAACATTCATGTTCAAAGCACACTTTGTTTATGCATCTTTGTAGCACTACAAAAGAATGTTGACAATTATGCAGAACATTTAGATGCATCATCCATATAATTGACAAAGAAATCAACTGATATGAATTGGGTTTCAGTAGCCTGCCAACTATGGTAGTGGTTTGTCGCAAGTGCTATCAAAACACAATAGGAAGAAAAACTTGTATTACTGTACCGTTTCAGACCATCTTGTAATTCTGTCATTATCGCACATTGAAGCAATAAATATCACAAAGCAGTGAACTTATGGTATCACTCTAGCACCATATTCTTGAATCTAACAGTTGTCGATTTTTTTAATTTACAATTAGCAGTCCTATAATAGTGGATTTTAGAGGTTAAGGATAAAACACACTATTGGCATTTTTTTAAAATTTATTAGAAGTATAACATTGTTTCATGTAAACCTTGATGACATTTCAACATATTGAAACTATAAAAGTTTTACATAAAATTATATAAATATTTTGAAAGTTCATTTGAACAAATAATATAAACCAGTTTCAGTATGATTTTTATTGACTACAAATCAAATTAAATTTTAAAGTAATTATTATTGCACTGATACGTAATATGTACTCCGAGACTCTCACTTTGAGAAATGCATTAAGTTAATGTGCCATATTTCAGGATTTATAAGCACAATATGAAACTAATGTTAAAATAGAAGAGAAGATGTATTGTGTACCTTTTCTACGCAGCTATATATAGATAAGTAAATGTACATTTAAACATAATCCTGATGAAGGGAAGCCGAAATAACTATAAACTATATGTACATACATCTTCCAAATTTTGTAGAACTAATGCATTACTATTTTTTCACCATGTTATAATGGAGTTCTAACAAGCAAAAGCCATCTCATTTACATATTTATACCAGTAGGTAACATTCTAAAAAATGTGTTCTTATTATTTGATAAAATATGCCTTTCCACGAAGAAGTGACAGTTAACACCTTTAAAGTGAATATTGATGAAAATCAGAAAAGAATTGAATTTATGTTGTGGTTGGATTACTGTCTTCATCCTCAGATTCACTCGCTGACCATGGCATCATTGGTTCAACGTCTTTCTCTTTTCGGGCATCTTCTAAATATTTGTTTTGTGCATCTACTACTGCGGCGCTGTCAAGACACGAAGCATAAATATCTAGTAGCTCCGAGTTTAATGACAGAAACGAGTGACCCCATGAAAATTTGGATAGATAAAATTTTGCTTCTTCAGTGTATCCTTTAACATAAGAATAGTGAAAATATCAATTAGGTGAATAACGGTTTACAAAGTGTCAAACTTGGATCAATTTTGATAGAACTTTACATTTTATTTGTGTATTTGTCAAATATTACAGAAAACTTTTAATGATTCCAATTATTTAGAAAATAAATATAAATAAAGTCAATTAGTAAGATAACCAAATATATTTCTACAGCCATTAATGATTATGTAGTTAATAGTATTGTGTAGTTGTCTCAATTCAAATACTTCATTATTGAAGGCCAAAGTTGAATTATCTCATCCTTTTTACTAAAAAACGAATGAATAACATAGTCACCAGTTATATGCATCGTTGCAGCTAAGGCCTCCACACAGCTCAACTTGCAGGGCTTTCCATAGTTGATTGGATTTGCGGCAACCAGAAATGGTAATAATCTTGGATAAGGAGTTTTCATTTTATGAAAGGGTGTCTCATCAATTTTGGCCCATGAGCAATCAACAACAGCAATACCATTTGCCTCAACTATTTCTTTATCTTTGGGGCTGACACATTGGACTCCCACTGGTGTTAACACTAATCCAGGAAACCTGAAATTCTTAGATGGTAAAATTTTATTGCAATTTAAATTTTCAAGGGATGTATATAATTACTTATGAAATAAGTATTCACCCCCATAAAGAGACTAGAAATGTATACAATTCTGTATCCAAGTGGCCGATTTTTTTTTTTTTTGGTCTAGATTTCAAACCCCCTAGTAGGCAATTATAGACTGATTCTTCAATAAATTAATGAATCTGGCGTAACGCGTTAATTTATATATATATTATTTTATTTAAAGCAATCCTTGCCACCTATCAGGCATTCTTTAAAGAAAATGATATAACGAAAGAAATAAGGAAACAAACCTTTGTCCAAGTTTTAATGTTTTTATTAGTTTATGTCTAGATAATTTCCTCCCGGAGCACTTTTTTGGATCACAATGATTCAAGTCCCACATAGCAACGTTGAAATTCGCTTCCTTGCCGAGTTCTCCATCGCTACTTTCATCACTCTCACTATTTAAAGCGAGTTCATCCATTCTTTCTGCATAGTGACGTTCCGATTTAGCTGGATGCTGTTTATTTTTTCCAGTCCTAGAATTATTAAATCGTTTTTTATTATGAGAAGCCATGGGCCAATCGTTATGAAGTTCTTATTTAAAATTAATGTGTCGTTCCTAGAGTTAGTGAAACGTCAAAATTATAGAAGCATGTAACAAAACTCTTTAAATTCCATAGACAATTTTTCTGAAGTTAACCAGTAAAAGTATATATATTAGTATATAGACTGTCTACAACCATTACTTTATATTATTTACTATGCTAAATCCCGTAGCGCTTGCAAAACTCCAACTGACTATAGCAAAATATTATCGCAAAAAAGGACAATATAAAAAGTGAGTTTTTACCTTTTCCGCAATTTCACCTACCCGCAGCAGACTCAAAACCTCAATTTACAAAAATATTAGTAATTAAAAAAAGTTGACTCTGAAGAAAAATTCATTTAGTTTAAATTACGTTGACTGGCTAGTTACGTTTCAAACTATTCGGTAGTTAAATAAATAGTTGTCATTGAAAAGTTTTGACGGCAGAATACCTTCTTTATGGTACTATATATTTTGACGTAATTGCAGCCATTGTATTACGCGTATTTTGCAGTTGTCGATCGCGGAATTAACTGTCTTTACACCATTGTGTAGATATTTTGGCATTAAAATCATGTCACTCAATACTGCTCACGCAGACAACGGTGTTCTGATACACTCAGGTGAATGGTAACGTACAAATTTCATCATATATTATCATAATGAATTTGTTGTGATGTTGACTCAGAATGACGAATCTGTCAGTGTTTATCTTAACACATTATTTGCGGGTGAGATTCGCACTACGCTGATAGCTTAATTCGGGCATAAAATCAATGTCGCGCGTAAAAAACACATTTTTACATAAAATGCTATAACTTTTAAAACACCCATTATATTATAGAATTTCTCGATATGGCACTCACCAAGAATAGCACCACCAGTATATTAAATAAATATTCATGTTTCCGCAAAGAATACTTCTTTCAGATATAAAACATTTCAATATAAATGATAAAATAAAGGACTTTTACTAATCAACATTTAGGCGCACAGGCGCCATGCATTTATTTTTGACCATCATAAATTATGGGCAACTTGTCACAGCAATTAGTTGGAAATATTGACACCATCTCAGGGATTTGTATAGAGCACTCAAATATCAGTGGTGCATGTGAGGCATTCAATGTCAAGCTTGTTTGCACTATTTCATAATTTATGACCTACAGATGTTCTTTGAGGTAGAGGCACAGGGCTTTCCAGAACACAGCTCCCAGAATAATGTGTATTTTGTCACTATTTGTTAAAATGGCTTCATAATGAAAACCACTTTCATACGCGAGAATTTTTGACTTACATGCAGATTACTAGTATGGTAAATTTATTGTCACTGATAACAATGTCAAGTAAGTCATGTTATTGGTGGGCTCCCCATTAGTTTACAGTAAAAATACTGTAGAAATCGAGAGGTTTTTGAATATGAGTGAGTGATTGGTTAACGAACATAATCTGTTCCAAGGCCATGTTCACTGTTTGAATTGTTCGTTAACCGATCATCACGTTTAGTTTTACAGACAGAATAAGTTGATTAGAAAGATAGTTTTAGTCCATTATTCGAATGTGTGTTTGCTGTCCAATTTTTTTGCAGTTCGGACTGTTCGTCGGCTGACTGCCCACTGTATTTGATAAATATCCTTTACAACGTACTACAAAGATTATCAACTTCACGAAAATTAAGCCAATGCTGTTAAAACAATGTCATTTTCTAAGAAATTTAATACAAAATCGGTAATTGGTAAAAAAATCAATCGAAAGAATCAAAGAAACCAATGAATTTTGTGAATATTTCTGTACCAGTTACATTAATGACATTAACTTACTGACATTACATTTGTATTTCACTAAAATTATCTTTTCACTCGATCCCCATATATCTAATTTGCTATTTCCCTATTCAAAATTACATTTCTTATACAACTCCTTTGTTACTATCCGCATTTAGTTATTTCTTTAGTTATAAAGAATGTCTAGGAATTGCATATAGTTGATCTATTGTAAATGAATAAAATAAACAATTTGTCCATTGTCTTTTATGACCCAGGCTTTTGCTTTATACCATCTAAGCTTCATCAAGTTTCATAAAACAACAGCGATATGAATTTATTTAGTTTTTCAAAGATTGTGAAATATTTTAAAAAGTTATTTTAGTATCACGCCATTGTTAAGACTGATAATTTTTTACTCACATATTAAAATGGAGTTTTTAATAAACAGAATATATTCAATCAATAAAATATATTTTTTATGATTTCAATATCAATTATTTATGCCTATTAATGTATTGGCACCTGCATATAAGTTTATTGAAAATTTCATTGTTTTCTTCTTAGGTAATCTATTATGCTCTTAAAGAATTTATGTTATTTTTTTTATCTGAATTATAACTGATTTTTTACACATACTATCACAATTTTCATTTAATACTGTCATAATAATTATGTTTATTACACAAAGCAAAATTCTCAAATAGACTACACATTTCAGGTTGTAAATAAAATTTATTATAGTTACACATCATGATTTCCTTTTTGAGATGTGATTTTTTCTGTTAATTTTAGACTATAATCATTCTTTATCTCCAAAACTGATAACTTGCTACCTACGCCGTATTATTATATTTTTATTGTTTTGCATATCTCCGTTTATGTGAAATATTAGTTTTTGTATTTAAGATTTTATCATTTCTTGCCATATTTTCTGAGGTGAAATTTTTGTCGAAGTGACTTAGTCAGGAAGTATATTTCCACAATAAAATTTTAACCTAACTTACTGAAAATTCATTGTACTTGGAAGAAATATTATATTTTCTTAACATTAGTCTATATTGCTATGCTGATTAATTTTTAAGTTTTTTAAATATTGGTATGAATAATTATGAGACATCACAATACAAGAGCGAATGAAAGAATCATGATAACCTAAAATATTTTACCAAAAATAATATCATCTTTAATCCCCAAAAATATTAGGTGTTGATTATCTTTTTATTAAAAATATCTATTAATAGATTAAATACTAAAATAATTCAGATAAGAGCGAATTGAATAGTAGAACAATAAATTGTGCAGTATCTGTCGGTAGGTGGTTGTATATCGCATTGTTTTATGACTAAAATTAACAGCGTTACATGCCCAGTGATCAAAGGGTTAATATCACACTCGCGTGGATAAATTTTACAATAGAATAAACTCTTAAGAATAACTCTTTAGGTGTTAACTGATATTTTAAATAGTAAAAATAATAAATAGCATTTAATTATGGTTACAGAAATGAATATGTTTATATTTTATATCAGGTTCCGTAAGGAATAGAGAAACAGCTTTTTATTAGTCATTTACACAATAACATATAACATTTTTAAGAAAAAAGAAATATTAACACGTCCTCTAAACTATTTTTTTAAAATTTAATAAATATACAAATATTCAGAATGTAATGACTCATTTGGCTTATTGCCTATATGTCAAAAAGAGACTACTTTTGTAAATGCAGCAGCTATTTTGAAGAAACCATTAGTCATGAATAAATCTGTGTAGTATGTTTATTAAAACCAAAAAAATGCTGTATGAAAAATAGTCCAAGGATAGTGAGTGTTGTATTACACAAAACCTGTAATAATATATGTCCCACAAACAACTGTCTGTACAACAAACTTTATTTATGTGTCCTACATTTTACTTACATTATGTGGAAAATGTAATTTTATATTTCCTGCCAACAATGTACTAAAAGCATATTAAAGCAAAAGTAGACAAATAAAGTAAATTTAGATAACATTTACTTGGGCAAAAAACAAACAAAAGACAATACCGATTACTGATGTACACTCATTTGTTTAAGAGACGTCATTAAAAATGACAAAAGATGCTGGATAGGTTATTATATAAATGATAAAAGATGCTGATAGGTAAAATAATATTCACTCTCTGGCTGCTAACATCTCAACTGTTGAGACAAAAGCTAATTTTTGTGTTGAAATGTAGTCCGATTTGCCCTGATAATCACCTTAAATCTGTTAAGCACTAGTACTTCTGAATTAATTTTTGAAACATACAATTTTGGCAAATCCTCTATAAAGCTCAGCAGGGTATCGGTTAAACTATGTAGTATAAGTAGAATTATTGTTACAAAATCTCTTCTAAATATTAATTTTCTTTGTTTATTCGAAATTATTACAACAATGTGATTGTCAAAAATTATTGATGTATATGAATGCTAGAATAATTACTCATACAAATATGTAAGAATACTAATTGTTGATAGAAAAAATTAACACTTGAACAGATCTGCACAGCAATACTCTTCAAACAATTAAAATGTTTCAATAAACTTTTTGCACTTGAAAACTACAACTGAATTTACAATGTTGAGTGAAAAATGTTTGAATTTTTTTTATTTTTTTAGTATACTTCTATTCTCAGACCATGTATCTGTTGAATTTGGTGGGCAGGAATCGCTTGACTTCAGAGGCACTAAGACAGGAAGAATGTACCTCACCACCCATCGTATGATATTCAATTCTAAGAGTTCATCAGAACCTATGCGCTCATTCAGTTTTCCATTTATCTCCCTCAGCGATGTGAGTATAAATAATGTTTCCATGTAGTGTAGTGTGTTTCTGCCTTATAGAAGATAATGTATTATGTACGTCACCTGTTTTTGTATTACTCTATATACCAGGTAAATGTTGAAACTCTATATTTTTTTGAAATCAATAATGATAATTAAAATCATTCAATTTGTGTAAAATTGATGATAGATTGTACCACTTCAAGAGTATTAGGTGATTGTTGAACATTATTGTGTAACTAATTTGCATAATGGGTTAGATATGACATGCGACAAACTGTACATGGCAGACAACAAACTTTTAACTGTCTTACTTATTAAAATATTTCACATTCTCACAGTGGTCAAATTCGAGCTGTAATTGAATCCTAGGATGGAAAGCTTCAAATATTGATTTTTCAATTAATATATAAATTCTATCAACAAAAATGACTTGCGATTTTTTAATTTATTTTTTATTTTTAGAGATAATGTAGGTATATGTTTTTAGTAAAAATACTGTATTATAATGCATATCATTCATCATCGTTATAATAAATATAGCGATGACATTTCAGTCCTTCATGTGTATATTACTTTTACGAGCAAGAGTGATTTAACCCACTGACTGCTTGCATGGTTGCCTTTTGTAATTACAGTTAAAACTTAAAAATACAAGCGAGTCAAAGCAAATTTTTATATATAACGTGATTTGTCCTAATAATCTTTAAACATTTAATTGACACCGAAGCTAGTGAAATTTTTTTTGAAAATTTCAGTCTTGGAATATTCTTTATGTGACTCAGCAAAGAACAGGTTAAGCGACGATAGTCTGTTTTTATGATGATAAATTTCATAATATGCTGTTGTTTTACTGGAGTCTTATAATTGTACTTCTTAATAGGTCGGAGTTGAACAACCTATGTTCGGAGCCAACTACATAAAAGGAAAAGTGAGGGCTCAGCCGAACGGTAATTGGATCGGTGAATCCAAATTTAAACTGACCTTTAAGTCTGGAGGGGCTATTGAATTTGGACAAGCTATGCTCAAAGCGGCGCACATGGGTAAGATTTTTAACATTCTAAGCGTCGCACTCAACGATATAGGAGTACCCGAGATAACTGAATCTTTCACTGAACTCTTACCCTTTATGATATGTTTGTTGATTATTATACGTTCTAGCAACTCGAGGAATGCGAGCAGATGATTCTCCTCCTCCTTACACTCCACCGTCAGGTCCGTGGTATGCTGCCCCGCCCCCAGCCTATCAACCCGCTCCTCAAGGGTATTACGGATGGGTGCCACCAGTACACGTAAGCATTCATTCAATACTTATCTATGATTCCTTATAATCTCTTAAACATTTTTACCACTTGAAAACAGAACAGCGCAATTAATGTTTTTACTTATCAAATTACTTTGATAATGGAAGAAGAATTGAAAAGTGTCACCTTCAAATAAAAATGGTTAATAAGTCAATGTCCGATTATAATTGATATTGAGAGAAAAACAAAAAGAGTTACATTTCAATGCCTTGTCACCTCTATGGCAACATTAGAGTGCAAAGGATTAAAACAGATGTAAATACAGTGCACTCTCGATTATCCGGGCTTATGCTGGGGAGGATGGTCACGGATAATTGAAAAACACAGATAATCCGAATTATCAATTAAAAATATAATATTTTATCATAATAACAAACGTAGTCCCGAGAGCTGACAAATATAGGCAATAAATATAGAAATTACCAAATTTACTGCGGGTATTTACACTGGTTTATGCACTTCACTGGAAATGTAAATAGAAACGCATGTAGAGTACAAAGGATTTCAATTCTTGACTCATTCTAGTCCCATAAATTGTGATGTTTATTGCGGTATATGCCAACATTCATACATTAAAAACACACAAGTGGTTAATAAAAAATCACCGATTAGTTACATAAACACAAACACATCACTAAATTCATCTTTTTTTTCAAACAACGCGCATATTCAAGATCGCAATTCTTTAATTCGTCTCATAATCTTTATAGGAAAAAAATCAATCAGATTATATTTGAATTAAAAAATATTTATTTTCAGGCACGAATAATCCGCAAACCGGATAATCCATACACGGATAATGGAGAGTACACTGTAGTTAAATTTCTTCCGAGCTCAAAATAATAATTTTGAAATAATATTGATGTTTATAATTTTGCAGGCATTCCCTGACCAGCCACCGCCGAACTCCGTTTTCATGTCAAGCACGCCTCCGCCGTACCCAGGTATAAATATGGGTCCGTATCCTAATCAAGGAGGCTTTGCCTCTCCCCAGGGGTATCCGGGGGCGCCCCAAGGTTACCCTGGAGCCCCGGCTCCGGGCTATCCCGGGTCTCCTGGGTCTCCGCCTCAGGGATATCCTGGCGCTCCTTCCAGCTATCAAGGCCAACAACCCGGATTTCAAGGACCGCCGGCCGGTTATCCAGCGGCACAGGAAGCCGGATTCGGGGGGCCGCAACCGGGCTATCCCGGAGTCGCTCAAACTCAACCTTACCCAGGGGCGTCTGCTCCGTCTATGCCCCCAGGTGGATTTAATGGTATACAGCATCACTGAAATTTTTGCACGTCATCTAGTTTCATTTTTTTAGCAACATCATGCACGCTCAATTTCTGTTTCGTTTTGAATTACGTTAACTTTATAAATTAGCAGCTCATTAGTTTGTGACATCCATTTGCAGAGGTTGATTTAAAGACATAGGATTGCATCAGTATCTTAATTGTTTTGAAGCCATCATGGATATTCTTTTAATAATCTGATGTAGATTTTGGTTTTCGACATGCCACCGTCTTGAACGTATTGTGAAATTTTAATTTATGTGAAGTTTTATACGTCTTCATTCACAATGTATTTAATTTGTTTCCAGAATCCGTGGACTATGTTTGAATTTAACAGAAATGCTCAATTGAAATGTTAATACATCATTGTCTACTTGTTTTAAACTAGTCTTGTGTCACCATACAATACTGAGATGACAATGAGCCTATTATTCAATCATTTTTGGCACTGAAGTAATTTAGAAAATTAGCTGTTTCACTATTTCACATGACATTTCTTAGATCCATAAAAGAACATTATTTCAACGTCATCACTGTTTTTATTTGTAGCAGTAAATGAAATTAGTTTCTCGCCTATATGTCTTATTTTTTTTTTGTTGTTGTTAACCATTTTTTTCATATTTTGAACCTGTTTTGCATAATTTAAAATAATTTCCACTGTAAATCCTTTTTCGATTGAAATATTAGAACTTATTTCGAAAGTTTATAATTAATTTTAATTGATGAGACCTTTTACAGATGAATATTATCCTACTTTTATTTATTTTGAGTTAAGTCTAGCTTAAAAGAAATGATGGCAGTTTTTGCAAGTTGTCATATTGTTGAACTATTTTGATTGGGTCATAACCGTTGACTTAGCAAGATGTTGCACTCATTGATGTGATTTTGAATGTCTCAAATTGAATCATTGTATGTATATACATTTTAGAAACGTTGAGGTGAATCATGGCAACCGCTCACTTGCTTTTTAATTATTGTTTTATTTAGATGCGAAAGCAGCCGAAGCTGCCCAGAGCGCTTACTACGACCCAAATAAGCCACAAATGGCGTATGTGCCTCCACCAGCATATTATGTAAGACAGACGTTTTCACAAATAATTACAACCCCATATTAATCACTTACATTTAAGTTCCTACTCATTCATTTGTACATTAACAAAATATAAAGCAAAATAAAACATATTAATTACTGCACTTTTGCCCTCTATATTCACCCTTATTTTGAATCGTGTTATGTAAAAAGTAACAATCAATTCAAAAAATACATCATCATTGCTCTTTAACATTGTTATGGCATTTGTCACTGAATTATGAAAATTAAAAATCATTAATTATCACAGTTATTAAACAATCTTGAATATGGTTTTTGCAAAGTTCATGTGTATATTAAAAATTTTTCCGTTGGCCACTAATAAAAAAAATTCTCTTGTAATTTCTCATGAATACTTAAAGAACTAGAATTTATATGTGAATTGCCAACTTTTGACTGTAAAGTTTTCATACTAACTTTACAGTTTCATATGGTTCTCAAAAAGTAAATTAACAAAATTATCAATTTTAATTCATACATAAATTCCAGTTTGACCTTAATTTTGTGTAATGATAGTGTTCACTACTTTTATTATGTCTGACAATTGGTAAAATGTCAACTGTGTCATTCCAGGAGCAGCCACCTAGTTATCAGCAATCGATGTCAAAGAAAGACCAATGAAAGCGCTTGCAGTTTTACTTAAACACTTCATGCACCTTCGAATCTGAGAAGATTAATATTGATAATAAATAATTCTTTATAAAATATTATTTTCCTAGGATTTTCTTGTTCTAGGCATATTTATTAATGCTAGTGGATTTTATGTATAAAGTTATTCAATAATAAAGTATTTAAAATTATTAGCGACAGCTTTCAAAATATTCTGTTAATATAATAATTAATATATCAGAGGTGCCCAAATTTTTTTACTGAACTCCCGATTTGTAACAATGGTGAAAAAATAATGAATTTTAAAAAAATGTGGAGTTCAAAATAATTGCTGATAATATTCTGATTTTCGGATTTTCAATTAAGCTCACGAATACCTCTTGATATCAAATATTACAGCAGCATGCAAGGTTGCCATATTTCCTTTTATTGCATATCTTACAAATAAATTATTAAGTTGATTATCTTCTACCAGTCTCTAATCTTCACATTTTCATACGGATAACAACTCAATCATACTTGGAAGTAGTCAATGGAAAATAATTCGTCATTCGCCATCGTCAGAACTGTTCATTAGAAATTCATACACGTTTGTGTGACACGCTACAAAAGTGTCTATGGTATTTCTCACTTTTTCGTGATCGTGGAAGTGTTGTCTTCATTCTTTTGCACCATAAATTAATAAGCCATTTCCTCTCTTTCAAAAAGATATATATTTTAAATGTTGATTGCATTCAAAAAATCATTGGCACCTCTGATTTATTGTCCACCCAATGCACAAGAAAGATAACTGCAAATTTATAGTTTCGAGAAAATTGCTTTTTATGTTGTGAATGTATTTAATAAATCATTTTAAAAAAGGGTATTTTTTTCTATTGTGAATATTTAAAATTTGTTGCTTATTAAAAAAAATAAAAAATGTATGGAAGTGACAAATACTTGTTTATAATTTAACATAACTGTGTGAACCTTATCAATTTGCATTAAAAACAGGATTTTAGCATTAATAGTTGTTGTGCATTGGATGGACGATATATACAAATGAAATATCAAGATATTAATAATCAATTGTCAAATGTCTATTTTATAATAAAGTTATGGTTGGAAATTAATTGGAAAACTTTCGAATTTTACCCAAGTCTATCTTAGTTATGTTCGTTATCACTTTCATTTGTTTGACAGATATTTGAAAATTTTGCAATTTCAAAATATATTTATTCTTAACTTGCTGAATGGCTATATCTTTATTACATTATTTCAAATGCTATTATTTTTTTTGTTATACCTGTAATAGAATGGAAATCCTCAAAATGGATGCAGAAGCTCTTTTCACATTTTGTTTTATTACACAATTAAAATAAATATTATAAATATATATAGCTTAATATTGTTTTATCACTTGATGAGATTTTATAATACATTCCAGATGTGTTTTTTTTACTATTCATTCTTTGTCTGTTAAAAAATTATCAATGGATTTTTGTGTGATTTGGAACAGACACAATATGTTATGGGAAATATTAAATCAATAATGTAGTTCGCTTTATTTTCTCCTTATCTTTGCTGTGCACAGATTTTTTGCTAGTCTTCAATGACTAATTACTAAAATTGGAGAGATTTAAACTATACAGTTTTTTTCTTCCACTCGCATTCTCTGTTTCTCAACAATGTTTTTTTTTAACTTATTACATTATTATACATATTATCAAACAGATATGTACTCCTTCCATGCTTGAAATGAATTAAATGTTTATTGTCGATTAAACCAAAATTATTAGTTCTCAATCAAAATATAATTTAAAAAGAAGTATGTTTTTGAAACAATTTTAGGTTAACTTTTCATTGACGCCAAATCTTCTACAACAAATGCTAAGCATCTAAAAGGGCTAAAAATTCAATTTTAGCATATTCTTTAATCATATCAATAAATTACAAATCTGTAAATCTTGAATTGCCCTTATAATCTTTATGCTGACATGTTTATGTATGTACTGTTTTTCCAATTAACTATTAAGGCAAAATGCAATGTTGAAGTTTTGTTACAGTGATATCTATTGAGCAGCCTAGAAACAATAATAAATTCTACCCATGGGTGTTTTGGGTAAATGAGAAAAACATTTGCAGGATAAAATACCGCGAAAGTATTAGTTTTTACAACTAATAAAATATTATGATGTAAAATCGTTTGAAAGGCTTACGCCCTTCTCTATTTCTGTTTTTAAACTTTATTTTGAATACCCATAATATGTATACAACATACACTGAACTTGTATCATATATGAAATTATTTGCATCAATTAATCTCCACAAAATTTGCCGCTTCTGTTTCTAGACCCCTCGATTACTTATTGAGTTTCAATGAGTTGCTAGAATACACCTTAATAGATTCTTGATTTAGTTAAATATTACAAATACATCCAATCCTTTTTTTTACGCGATAAATTGGATTCTGAAAGTGGTGCACATAAAAAAATCGCATAAAAACAACTTTACTTTCATATAATTAATTGTATGAATTCGTTTGATTGTTTTCAAAAATACAACGAGAAACAGATTTATATATCTATATATAAGAATAATTTGATGAAATGCGATTTTTTCTAGATTCTTGATTTGAGTAAATTATTTCATTATCTGTATCACCATTTCTTGTGTAAAAAATATTAAAAAAAAAAAAAAAAAATGTAGTAACATGTTAATTGCTTAAAAAAAGTAATGTGGCCATCCAAAAACATGCATAATAAAAAGAGGACTGGATGTAATACTACTTCTGCCAACCATTCACTTTGTTGATTTAATTCAACCTTATAAATAACTCAATCAAAAATTAAACACAAATATTCTGAAAACAAATGTCACCTTCGCTAGGATTGAACATATATTTATTCATTTAAATTACAATTACTAAACGCTTTCATATATCATATGAATGTCTAAAACGTAAGCTTCATTGTTATACCTTCTTTCAATATGCAATTTGGAATTTTTTAAAGTTTGTTTGCTTTACTCCTACTTAAAAGGATGACAATTAATTCGATCAGTATTTTGTATTTTTATAATATTTTTTGAGTTCAGCTGGATTGTGAGCGTATAGCAGACATACCGAAACAGTTATTCATTATTTATTAAAAGATAGGTCTGCTTCTTGTCCACGCTTTTAAATATATTGTAAGAAATCTGAGTATTATGTGGGGTGAAAAACTTTAAATGGCCTTGTTAATATTAATAAAGACAAAAAAATGTATTTGTATGTCTATTGAGAATGAAAATTTGGTTAAACTCTTATCAATATTTATATTGGTCTGTTAAGGGATTGTTTTTGAAGAAATAATAATATATATGTTAATATTTATTGTATTCTGAATGTTGAGTAATAAAGCAGGAATAAGTCACATTTTTTTTTGTTTTTTTTGCTATATATTATTTAAAACAAAATTGACAACTTTTCTAGATCACCCATGAAATCAATAAGAAAGGCAGAGGTTTTTTAAAACATTTGCAAAAAGATATCAAAACAATACATTACAAGCAAATGTTATACAGTAAATCCTCGATTTGTGTGATTGATTCAGCCCAGAGGTTATAGAGAATTTATCATGTATATACTCTATGACCATTTGAGGAATATAGCTGTACCAGTATGGCAATGAATTGTGTTATTTATTGTCTATTGCCATTCTCAGATTTTGTATTTAATTATTATTTATTCAGATATGGATACAATACATATCAATCAGTGGTTTTGTATGTCACCTTGTTTTTATGATTCATTTCAAGTGAACAAAATTATTTTGTAAACAAGTTAATATTTGGAAATAATTCAGAAGCCATATAATGTTATTACAAAAAAATCATCTCAGCTTACACTACTGATGAAAAATAAAAGTACTTTGAAAGTTACATTTATTGTAAATAATAAAAACACATTTTTACTATAAAATATGTTTTTATGATTAAAAAAAAAATAACAATGTATACAAAAAGTCTAGTACAGTAAACAATAATTTGCTAATCAAAAGAGAAGATTAAAAAAGTCACTCGAATAAAACAAGAGAAGAGAATTTCACAATAATTTATTCTTAGATGTACTATTTTACACATTTACGGAATACATATCGTACAATTAAATTAATCCTATTATCATAAAACACTTACTTACGGTACTCGCACAAAATACAAAAATGATACACTCAAAGGAATCCACGCAAAATTGTGTAAAGTATAACTAATATACTTACATAGGTAATAATATAAATAATTTCTTAAGAACACCAATCTGATGTAGGACATAATTGTATATACGTTTGAATCCGTCTGTTTTCATTTTTGAATATTTTAAATAAATAAATGTAACAGAAATCGACCGTTAAACTATCAATAATTAAAAAAAAAGCATTGATCAATTTAAACAAATGCACATGTGAGTTGGAGATGAAGAAATAATATTTTTTGATTGTTTTTTTAAGTGAACATTTGAAAAAGTAACTATATTTCAACTTAAAATTCTGTTGCATGTTATTTGTACTAGGGTATCAAAGATGATCAAAAAAGTCTATTTTAGAGAATAATAAAACATTTAACAATGTAAATATAAAATGGCTGGGTTATAAAAATTTTAAAAACCATTCGTGTCACAGAATATGAGAGGTAAGTATCAAGTTATATATATACTTTTTTTCTCTCACGAGACGGATTTTAAAATTTCATTTATTGATCTTGTTTATAGCCACGTTGCACTCATTAAATGAAATGCTCGTATTGATATTATGAATTAAAGCAATAAATGGATGGCTGTTCTCAAAAACTATGGAAGTATAAAAGAGTGCCGTCATTGGAAATATTATTAACTGGAAACAAATAATTAACCACTTTCAACAAAAGAAAGTAAAAATAAATAATAATATTGGTCCCAAATAAAATAAACAACCCTCGAAGAATAATTATAACACATTTTAAAACACGTAGAACTAATTACATATAATTAATGCTGAAAAAAACTTTCATATTAAATATTATCAGGGTATAACCAACAGACCGGCAGGGCGAAGGGCAAACGAGATAGAAAAGGTTAAATGTCAAAAGCACTATGATTGTAAATTTTCATTTAGTTTGATTTGGGACAATTCGTATTAATCGGTAAAAACAATTAATATTCTTGCAATAACACAGGGTGGATTTAATAGATTTCATTTACCAATGATAATTTTTTCTGTAGAAATGATTCAATATATCAACAGAGAAATCATAATAAAGCAAGGAATAGTACTATAAGGCTATCAATCGTGTATAACAATATGGTTACATAATGAAAACAAAACAATATAACTATGGTTATTATTTATATACATAAAATCTATGAAACAAGGCGCACAGCGGGTGACTTCAAATATTTTAGCTACCTTTTTAGAGAAGGAAATAACTCCTAAGCTTGCCTTCGGTACCCCGTGTGCGCCCGGATGAAATCATCGAATAGCAGCCACAGATTCCATTACAATATATAAAAATCAAATAAATTAACAACGCATAATCATAATTTAATCTCACTTTGATTAATGAGTATACATTTCAAGACATTTGATGCTAAGCTTTGGAATCGACTGACAGGTCTCACAAAAACAAAATAATGCATCATTAAATAGAGAAACAAAAATGATTGACGACTCTCATTAGCGTTAAGTATAAAACAATTTTCCTCTAGTGTAGTGAGTCTACAAGATATAAATGCAATAATAATAATTGTGCTTATCAAAGAATTACAGAAACACTACACGGATCACTAAAGTTATCATGTACCGAATCAAATATTTCAAATATATTTGGCCTTAATGCTTACATTAGAAAAGACTAGGTGATTCAAAATCGACTATGAGTTATTTATTCGAAGATATACTTTTGAAATGAAATAAAAAAAACTTCTACGAGTACACGAAACGTGTTCGAAAAACACATGTTGTGAAAATCTTTTTAATCGTAACTCGTCTTATTAAAGATTTCCTATCTTATCAGACCATGATAAGTTTGGCATTCATCGTGACAGAACAGTACGTGATATTTCACCGGCAGAAATACAAAATGGAAGACCGCTTCCGCTCTCATTTGCATGTCATTTGCACCGCGACAATAGAATATAAGTAATAACCGAAACACCATTCATCATAATTTTCCCTATCACACAATTATCGGCAGTCCGAAAAGTGTCCGTGTGATCTAATTCAGTGTTTCTTAACACCATTAAAGACATCGCCACGTTTGCGTCAGTGACAATATTCAACGCTTCCAAATAGAAATGTAATTTCAAAATTACATTGATAATAATTTCGATGATGGAATTTTTTTTTTTGAACTGATTTTAGTGCAGAAGCATTTAAGTATATATTGTAGATATGGTAACCGATTCTATTATAGCAAAATGCGCAAATGTCCACAATGCATTAAGTTTTATTCACATCAAGAAACACTGATCTAATTCATCTTCGTTCTATGCACAGCTTGAAACGAATTTCAATCACGGCATATATTCATTCAGCGACATATTTGACTATCTAAAAAACTGTCTCTATTCTTTATTATACAGGAAATCACTATTCATGATTTGTTTAATAAAAATAGTGGGTCGCTAATATCTGGCAGAGCCATAGAAATGCGGTTTCATATTCCTAACTTAACATTCACACGATGCACCACAAAAATATACGATTACGACACAAACTCCGCACATATTTAGCACTTTCAAAAAAAATTAACCAACAGGATAATTAATAATATAAAACCGGTCCACAAAATTACACAGGGCCCGTTTTTACTTCTTCAGCGATGGCATCAGCGACAAATTTAAACTTAATGTGACATCTAACCGTTATACAATATAATTAAACTTAAATATCATCCTATTATCAAACATTATAAAATGCATTTAAAAAATTACAACATCAGTATTTGCTACTGAACACACAATTTTCAATACATTCATTGAGGTTTTTTAAATATTAGTGCCCTATAAGTCTAAAAACAGGATCTCCAACGAAAAAATATCATTCAAACATTATCGTTACATTAATTTTGACGATGTCGGAAACAATGTATGCTTATATTAATTAATTAAGGATATTTATCATTTCTTCTAATTGATTTCAATTCAATTTTGTACATGATAAATGTAGATTAATATTTTGGTGTAATAATTGAAATATGCAGACATGCTGAATATTTTGTTTATATTATGTACAATAATCTTATGTTACAAAAATTAAATTAAGAAGAAATCGGCTACTAAGTTCTCTGCCATTTTAATTAAGAGTTATTTGCATTTAATGTTTATACATGACTTAAAAATAAAATTGTAGGAAAAATATCTGCCTTTATAATAACTGTATAAATTAAAGTGGAACCCCGATGTATTGTTGCCACATTAATCGCTTTCACAGACGTATCCTTAATTTAATATAGTATCGATCAGACACACATTAGAACAATGTTAAATAATTTCACATTCATAATTCCCCGATCTATTATTTTCTTTGATTTTTTCAGTTGAATACGGTCGGTCTTATAGATATTAATATGCTTGTTTTTTTTTTTTTTTTGAACATTTGTTTTCCTTCTTATAAGCGCATGTGACCCTATTCAACCATTATATAAAAGAAGACCAAGAATTTGCAGACTTCAATCTGCAAAGTTCATCTCGTTATTATGCCAGCTCAAATGTACAGACTATTCTGTCATCTTTCCGAGTCAGTCAGTGTTAATTTTGACCACTTATTTATCATTACGAATTATTCTGGGCGATTAAAATGCCTCGTATATAGAAAGACTACCTCTAGTTATGAGTCTGAAATTCATTCAAGGTTTTCTCGCATTCATTGTTTTTTTTTTCAGGGTCCCTTAAAAAATGAAGAATCTAGATTCTACTGAAGTAGTGTTCCATTGTGTAATACTGAAAAATCGTTTACATTAATAACTGCCTCCCTTTTGAAGCAGCAGGTATGAAAAAAAACTAATAAAAATATATTACTTGTATATTTTGTGCTTAAGAAAAAAATGTGCCAGAATGCGAGATGTATACTGTGCTTTTTGTATTTTTGGCAAGCGGGAGAAATAGACCAACATTTCCTATATTGATACCGTAAAATGTGCTAATGTTTTAGTGACATACAAAAAAATATATGAAAATTGTCATTATTTGAGTATTGTCAGCTATTATTCAATCATTAATAATGGTTATACATCAAATTATGTGATATAACTATTTTTGTTAAATTTGATACAAAATAATTATTTTTTACTAAATGTTGTATCACAGAGTCCTACAGATTCACTTAAAAGTTTGATATAAACCTTATCATTATGCATGATGACTATATTTTGTCAGCCCAAAAGCAAAAGGCACTTAAAAATTGAGTTTCGAGAAAAATGTTTGTAGACTGAAAAAACATTTATAACTCGAAATGGCCAAAATATCGCAAGTGAACTTGTGTTTATGGAATGACAATTTGCATTTTTATTTTGAAGTTTAAATTTAAAATGTTTTACAGAAATCGACAGAGAATTACGAAAATAGCAGTAAAAAATAAAACACATAAAAGTGAATCGAATAAAAAATCACAGAATTATATCTATTATTTTGTAGCAAATCCTTTGTATGTAAATTTATAAGACAAAAGGAAAAGGTTAACAGAGAACACTAAGTGAGTATGAGTACCTACTTAGTTAAAAAATTTTGAATTTAGTTAAATGTAAATTGTATTCGAGTAGAATAAAATTTATTTACCTATTAATTATTTACAGATTATCTATTCCTACATTTTAATTACCGTTATTTTTTTTTTTGAGAGTACTAAATAAAAAGCCACACACACACAATTCATAAGATCAGTGTCTAGAGTAATTAGAATTATAACAGTACTAACTTCTTTTAGGCCTTCAGTTGAAGAGTGATCAGAAATAATCCAAGAAAAGGATAAACATTCACGTCCTGAAAATCATCACATCGTTCGAATGTGAAATGTAAATTCAGAATAAAAGCATAGACTCCTACTATTAGCCTTATTTTCATAAATCTTTGCTTCATTAAGATATAATTAAAATTTTGATAATTAAAACCATATCAAGGTAAACATCAATTCGGCAGCAGAAATCTTTCAAATACAAACGTTGTAAAATAACTGAAACAAAGAATATTACTAAATGTTCCTACGCGAACATTCGGGATACCGCCCCGGAATAATTTCTCCGTGTAAAACTTCCGAGGGCGCATTTTTGCTCTCTAATTGATATTTAAGTTGACGTGATCTAACATTGATAAGGAACACTATCCGTGCATTGGGAAAAATGAAAATTAAAGCGATTTCTCGAAACGGAAATCATAGTAGAGTTTTTAATAATTTCTCTAGTGGAAAAATTCATCAACAACAATAAATAAGAGCTAAGAATATGACTACTTTTTCTTGACGTTATTGGCCCGTTTCTCGGCTTTCTTGAGCATTTTGTCGTGTTTGTCTTGGAGCCGTCTCTCTTTAGCGGCCAAGGTGCGCAGTTCTTTGAGTTTCCTCTTGAGACGCTGCTTGTCGTCTCCCGACACTCCCAAGAGTTTGAGATCTCGGGAAGTGAGAGTTACCATGAGAGCGCCGTCTACACCTCTCGATACAAATGCACCGGCATATCTCTCAAGACCTTGACCTTGAGCTACGATCCACTGCCACACCTGTAATATCATTTGTATCTGTTATGACACTGAGAACATATGCCACCTTTGATAAAATCAAGTAAAAAGTTTTTTTTAGCAGGTCCATTCGCAGCAGAGTATGTGGAGATATTAGAGCTTGCCTGAACACCATTTGTTCTACACTAGCTGTTCGGACAGAGTAAGGATTGAAGGATTAAGCTAGAGCAGGAAGAATTGAAAACTAAGTCTAACTAAACTAATCTGTCTTTTAGGGTCACACGGGTGGAAGGGAATTTTTAGACATCACATACATCTATGCCTTTGAACACAAACAAATCCGTAAAACAATTGAAAGATGAAAGGGTTTATAAGAGTATCCGCAAATATATATCGTAACTTAAGCTTCAGTATTTAACCTATGATGGTATCACACAATCTGAATTGAATAATTGTAAAGAAAAAAAAATAAAAAATTTTACTATATTACAATATAAATATGGAAAAGTCCAAAAATATGTAAAACATATTCATTTTTTAAGCTCTAAAGATAAATGAGGAAAAAATATTTTGTAATCGATATTTATCATGTAATTAATCTATCCGATGATTTATAATGATTAACAAATATCATCAACAATAAACCAGATTTCAGTATCTGAAATCAAGCTGTGTTCACTGCATATCCCGAAATTACTATTGCAGGGGGTCAAAGTATATTTTTTGAAAGCCAATATGAAATTGAAGTATGTTAATGTGAAGTGAACAATGCAAATATGTACCGAGGATTTTAAATGGTATGTTATCAGTTCAAACCTGCTGTTTAGTCCAATGAATCACGGGCGTCGAATGATGAGGACTAAAAGATGTCGTGGAAGCGGAAAGCGGGGAAAGAGACGGAGAATCAGTTCCTGGAACGCCGAGGGGCTGCCACGGCACCTCGTTCACCACCGGAACGGATACTGTCGAACCTGGACCCACCTTTTTCACTGAAATTTATTATATTCAACACAAACGTACTAAAAGAGCACATCTCGCCAACAGACTGATAATTATGTTGAAATAACAACTCAACCTATTACATACTAAATGAAATACTTGAAAAAATTTTTTTTTACGTTCTTTATTGCTTTAAGTGCAAAGAAAATCAATATCCTCGATAGAGCAAGATAATAGTGAGTTAAAGAATTCTTTAAAATTCATTGTCGAAGCTTTGTACAATAAAAAAATAGCTTCTATTATATCACCATAGCGGCAGAAATTTATAGGTAACATACCGATAGGTTAGAGTAAATGGCAAATGAAAATTTTTGCTTTTAATAAAGCCTTGAATGACAATATTTTAAATCATGAATATCAAAATGAAAATATATTTGAGAATTCACGCTGATCGAATAGAAATAATTTTGGGGATAAGTAGATAGAAACAATTACTTGCCTATTAATTTCCATTAATGTATAAGCTGATGAAATATATATCACTGTTTTTAACAAGCTATTGACAAAATGTACATTTCGAGTGATTCCGGACAAAAAAATTGATTGTTGTAAATTTTATGACTTATTAACTCTTGACAATAAAGATACATGGAAAGTATGTTCTTGCGATTTCGAAAATTTACCTGTCAGTAATTGATACACAGTATATAAAATGTATAGCTTGAATTTTTGTGGTTAATAAATGACTATCATTAATTTTTACCTCTCGCATTGGCCTCGTTGACGGCTTGCCTTATTTCCTCGACGAGATTCTGCGTTAGAACCACCGGGTTAGGCTGACCAGACTGCAAGTGGCTTTGCGGAGGTGGCGTGTCACCCGCCAATCTTCTTTCCCTTTCGGCCAATACTTGCTTCAGTTGCTCCGCTAAGGATGCAGGAGGACCTGCCCAACAAAATAATGTATCAAGGCCACATTTGTTGGAAATTTAATCATAAAAATAGGAACACTGTTCGGAAAACAAACACGAGTATAGAAGCATAAAATAGTAGCACTTAGTATAATGTTTGTTAAAATAAAAAAATATTTTACCAGAAAGAGGACCAGAATACTGATGATGATGAGTGATTGAGGAGTAAGTGTCTTCTTTGACTGTATATTCAGCGCTGGATCTCTTTACAACTTCGGAATAGTGCTAAAAGTAATATGACATTTATAAAAATGTGTGGTAAGTTCAATGAACCCTTAGGTGATAAAATTATCAAAATATTGATGGTCTCACATTGTAATTTTTAACATTCATTAGCAAGCATCATGATGTCAACGTATAACACTTTAATCATGGAAAGGTGTATAAATGTTGTCATTCTTATATTATACATATAATCAATCTTTTCAACAACAAACAAATTTACAATAAAAATCTTTTAAGGTGTCCATCTTTCTTTGTAAAAACAAAAATTTTCCATGACAAAAATTGATCAGAAACATTAGTTATCCGATGGTTAAGATTTAGAAGATAGCGAGTGGTTTTTGCATGCTGGTAATTTTGACCTTTAGCATATATATGTATACCATTAACATTAGCAAAGCCTGGTAGAAATGTGTTATTATGAAGCAACATTTCGGTTATAAAGATAAAATAACTGACAACTTACAGGATGTCCTCCGGGTAGTTCATCCCCAGTCAAACTGGAAAGTGTCGATTCGAGATTTTCTTCCCTGTGGATTAGATAACAAAATGCACATTAAAAAACTGTATGTTACCTCATAAAAAAATATTGACACCCAAAGTTGGGTTGTTGTCCATTTGAAGGTTTTATTTTGAATGAATAATTTTTCAAGAGAACCAGTTTTCTTAGAATTATTACATATTACATGGAACAATACAATCAGGTTTAGAGGTATGTTACAGCTAGAACTGACTACTGTAACACATTATTATAAAAAGAAATTTGGAAGGTTGGTGATTATTTATTGGTGGCATTTTGATTTCATAGTAAATGTAGGTAGGCTTTTGCCACTAACTGATTACATTGCCGCAGTTCTTGTGTATTTGCAAGCTTGAAAATATTTTTGGTAATTGTTTAAATTTAATTAATATCCCTCATTTTGAAGAATTAACTCTGGAAATACAGAACATTTGGTTAAGAGGGATATTATACCTGTTAGTGGAATTAAGTTGATGTTCGTGTGACGCCGATGTAGACTCACTCAATGAATCATCGTTTGAATCATTGTAGCTTTCATCGAGACCATCATACTGAAAATATACGAAAGAAATCTATGATCAACCTTATAACAGTTAGCTAGAAAATTGAATATGGCCAAATCTTTGGTAGATTATAGATAGCTTATTTTCAATCTAAAATACTAGTTTATTTTAAATTCAAAAAATATTTTAAAAGGTTACAACTAAATATATGAAAGAACCTCAAAAATCTTGGATTTGTCAGATGGTTCTCGGTGCTGACAATAATATCATTCATTGCAGCATTTTTTTTAGATAAACTTTCTTCATTCTATTCTGATTGAATGATGAATCTATTCAGATAATAAAATAAGAGCATTGAGGAAGAACTAATAACAGTAGTAACCAAGACACTGATAATAAATGAAAATATAACCAACCGAACTGGCGTTTGATAAGGAATGTGGCGAGTGGTGTCTCTGCCGAGCTAGATCGCCCCTGTTCCTCTGAGCGGAAGTATCGAGGAGGGTGGTTTGAGGAACGGCCAGGTCTAGTTCTCGCGCTGCACCACCTTCAACTAGCGGTGCCTGGCCCTGAAATTGCATATTAGTGAACCATACTATCCATGAAATGAAGTGACATTTTTAAGAAACTTTATAATATATTTAAGGGCATAAACATAATTAAAATTGTATTATTCTCTATGACGTTTTATAATGGAATAAAACCGCCGTAAAAATTTATTTAATGTAAATAATTACAAATTGATAATTTTATACCTGTTCACGGACGACATGGGACATTGAGTAGAACATAAATGTGCTTTTTTTTAAAAAAAATATCAATGTTTATGAAATAAAACACGTTTCTTTAACTTATTGTTTTGTTTATTTTTCAAATTCAATGAAGAACGATGTTAAACAATCATAATTTAATGAAAAATAATTATTTCTGTAAGTATGGTCATAATTTCTTATGGCTACAAGGTACAGATATAAAGTACATATACGTGTTAGAAAAATGACCATCATATCTCTACTAATTATAGAAATTAACCATATTCATAAATTTGTAATTTTTTATTGGAATTTAAATTTGATTAGAATATTTTAACAGTAATGAAAAATTTAATTATTTGGGGCATAAGATAATTGTGAGCATAGAGCTCACTATAAAGGACTATAATTATACATTTATAAGTTAAAAATAATATTGTAAGTGTATCAGTTTAAAAATTTGAATTAATCAAATTTTGTACATTTCCATAAGTTTTTTCGACATGTAGTGACGATTCAAGTTTCGTCAGCATCTTTAGGCATAAAGCACTCTGACAGTTAGTAAATAGTTTCTGTTGTTTACATGATATATGGGAATAATTATTATCACTTATTTCTGGAATAATATTGCTAGCGGTGGTTGTCTAACTTCAGAAATAAGTTTTATAATGTTTTCCATCTTTGATTGGGAAAATAGCCGCATTAACGATTACAAAATCTTAGGATTTTGCAATTACATGTGGTAAAAACATAACACAGATATATCTACTGATTTCAAAGTGATGAATTAGAGATTAACTATTAACTGAATTATTATTCAAAATTTATAGAAAATTTACAATGCCCAATTTTTAATGCCGTGTATAAGATTATCGTCCACAGGCCTCAATGAACAGCCAAATACTCGAATCATTTGAAAGATCTATGACAACAAAGTCTATAAATTGCTGCATTTAACGTCATTATACATTGTGTACCATGCATTCAATGTCATTGTATATTATATAATATATTGGTAGTCGAAATGCAGTGAATTATAAAGTTAAAAAAAAAATATTGTTTGGATCAAATGTAGTGGTATTTTTTTTTTATGCAAACTAGTAACTAAGAGCCTTTTTACGCATGAGTAAAATCTATTTTTTGAAAAAAAGAAACGCTCCTTTAAATAGATCGATTAATTATGTAGAATTAGTGATAAAATCTTGAAAGAAATCCAGATTTCGGTCAATGTGTAATTGCTAGAATAGACGAGAGGATATTTTATGTATTTAATCTCAAACAGTAAATATTACTAAGCTTAAATTTAGTTTATTCAGAGTTCTGACGGTGGCCAAAACCAAAATAGCCATCAATAACCATATAGAAAGTTTTTCGAGCTAAATAATCGGACTTCGAAATACTTTTACCTTATACAATATTATGTAATTTTATTTTTCCAATCGGTACTTTGACTCAGTTTTGAAACGCATGCTCAAACATTCATTTTAATGTGCGTCCTCCGAGAAGATTTTTGCAAAAGCGTTTTCATTTAGCCAAGTGGATCCAACAAGACAAAAGCTTAATTGCGGTTAAAGCGTCACATTTCCATACATATAAAATAAGTAGAGAAATTGATCAGGTCCTGGATCTGCGCCCTACCTGCAATGCCATGGTCACAGTGTGGCATGCGGAATCGGTTTCGGTGGAAGGAGTTCCCACGGCTTCGGAAGAAGTGTTGATGACGGCCGCTTGGTGAACGCTGGCGATGGCGCTAGCGTTCGCAACGACCGTTCGCCTTTCCACTGTCGCTGTTTTCTCACGAGGCGAACCTTCCGATGAGAGATCGCCGTCCGAGATCCAAGAATCTATTTACAGAGAAAAACTGGTATTAAATGGAATCTATGAATGTGTTATATCAGTTTTTTTCAGCATTATACATTTATATAAAATTAATTGTGATAATTAAAAATAAGTGTGAATTGGTTGATAGAAAAAAGTAAGCGATCCATTGATTCACAGTGATATAATGGAGTTCTACCAAGTGAATGCAAATTCAATCAATAAATGGATCCATTGATATTTGTTAGAAATTGTTCATATATATGTAAAAATTTTCAAATATTTCAATAGATCTGACAGAAAAGTGTTTGAGAATGTCTATTTGATTGATTAAGTCATTGATTAAGTCTAATTGCCAAGTGAGTGTTGAATAGAATGATTTACAAGATTTCGCTATAC
Source organism: Himalopsyche japonica (assembly GCA_028555115.1). Lineage (NCBI taxonomy): Eukaryota > Metazoa > Arthropoda > Insecta > Trichoptera > Rhyacophilidae > Himalopsyche > Himalopsyche japonica. The sequence goes on from JAHFWJ010000634.1 coordinate 568,117, forward strand.
GCCACTAATTCAGAAATGTGATGTGTGGTAAATCAAGCAGAGCTGTCAACATTAAGTGTATCCATAGTTTTTATGATTGAGAGTGACTCTGGGCAAGTATCAAGGCCTCGATTCGTATTGGATAGAATAATTTAAAAATTAATAACAGTTTACCTAGTGACTGAAATGGCTCCGGAGGAGGTCGTCTTGACATTTGAGGTGTGACCTGTTTGGCACTCGGTTCATATGGCAACATCACTGGCACTCCCGCCTTTTTCTGCGTTTCCTGAAATATCAATAAAAAATCTTGTTGCTTAACTGTACTGAAACGAATTTATTGTTTTTGTGAGGGCATGTAAATATGAAAAAAAATCAGATGCACTTACTAAAAGTAAGACTTCAAGCCGAATGACCCTGTCCTTGAGTGTTTTAACAAGGGCGTTGTATTCGGTGTCCTTCTCCTGCAACAGCTGCTGATAAAATTCTTCACGGTGAATCATATCTGATTCTCGTTGTCTGAAGTCACGGAGAAGTTTCTTCGCCTGTAATGAATACCACATAGAAATGAAATAGTTTTGTACAATCATTTTTCACAATTATGTCACATAATACTATAAATAGCCATACAGATTTTTTAAAAGCATGCCCACTTATGGATTACTGATGGAGTTCATCTTAACAGAATTCATTTAACTAAAACTGTTTATAATTCAGTCTCTCAACCTTACTTTTTCAGAGATAAAGGATAGAAGGACGAAGCTAAAACAGGAGTGGCAGGTAACTAATTGCTCTAGTCACATACTGTTTTTATAATTCAAAAGGAATGAATTAAAATATCACAGATGATAATGTCTTCGAACAACACAACTGAAGATAAGGATGGGAACCACTCGGCTACAGCTTTATCACACATTTATATATTTTACTAACCATATCTGATGGTCAACCTAGCATAGCCCGAGAAGACTGTAGAATTTATTTAATGTTAGACTACTACTGAAAACAATGTGATTCTTCTGGAAATGTAATTGTAGATTCGAAACTGTCAAAACAACAAACATTGGAAACAAGGAAACTAAGTTAATGCAAAGTATGAAATATTTTGAGGTTATTTGGCCTCAAAAAAAAAGGTTTGAGGTTATTTGGCCTTAAAATTTTCCTTACCTTCTTTACAGTTTGTTCTAAGAATGTCCATTTGAAACAATATGAAAATTTTTTCATACCAATATTAATAGGTACCCTGATTATTATTTTCTTATTTGCAATTAAATTGCCTACATAATTGTATTTTAATTATTGACATTTAGTTAATTTTCAGAAAGAAAAGGAGTGGCATCCTGTAAATAGTGATGCTTACAATCTTTTAATATATAGGATACTGAAAAAAGTATGAAATAATCATAAAAAATAAAATAATATTTAGCAACCTGGTGATATTTACCTTACTATATTTCAAATCTAGATTTGAATACTGCTCTTGAGATTGCTGCAGCATATCTTTGTAAGACTGCGCTTCCCTCTGTGAAGATTTGAGATTCCTTTCTGTCTCCCTCAATTTGAGACCGGACTGCCGCAGTCTCTCAGAGAACTCCTCATTCTCTGCACCGTTCGACTCTAATTCCATCAGCTGAAAGATAATATGGATTTGTAGTCAAATTAATCACATTGAAAATGTTAACTGTCACTTCTTGGTGGAAACACAATATACTTTAAAAAAAAAAAAAAAACAACATTCTATCTATTTCTACAATTTTTAATTACTAGAAAAGGTTGCACTCATCACGAGCATTATCAACTGAAAAATACGAAAGATTGTGTTTTATTATTTAAAAGTAAAGTTGATATCAATGATATAATTTCTTTCAAGAAAATAATTTTTGATTGAAGCATTTTATACATCTATTGATGAGATAAATACCAAGCATTAACAAAGATTTTTAAGAGATAAAGTCGAATCAATCAAGAAGGCTTTCTACTTGCAGTTGAACGTTAAGAAAAGCTATGATGGGACCAATGGAGTTTACAGGAGGACAAATTGCATTTATGTATTAAACTAACTAGAGCAAGTCCAAAGAACTTTCTAGTAAATATTTTGTCTAATCTAATAAGAATCTAATAAAATTGAATTTCGAAACTAACGATCAAACTATTGGTTGTATAATTTGAGCAGTATATTTTACAGTACAAGAGTATTTTTAATATCACATTTTCACTAAATATATGTACAAGAAGATACTTAGGCAAAAAAAAATGTTATTCGAATAAAATACTTTGATTAAATACAAAATAATATGAAAGCAAAATAAAAAAAAAAAAGTTTTGTAGTATTACCTTTAATCTAAGTTGGCACTCGATGGATTGAGTTGCAATTAATTGGGATTCAGTCTGCAAAATAAAATCAAACACAAAGATGGACATCACATGCAAACGACAAATACAAATACAAAAAACACACACACACATGCATTGCTTTATAATTAATGTCATGCGGCAAGTCATTCGATACTATATAAAGGATAATTGAATGAATTGATTAAAATAAGACATAAAAAATTATGGCGCAATATTTGGAGAATTCGTCTTTTGTATTAGAGCCTATGACAAATGCAAACCCAAATTTTTTTATAATGTTATTTCATTAGACTAATAGATACATTGGGGTCATATATAGAAGATTGAATTCCGCTCCATAGATGTCGTGTATAAAAAAAAAAAATTATGGAAATCATCTTGAAAAAAATTAAGAATAATTGCTTGTTCCACTGTGACGTTCTTCATTTTTTTTTTTACATCAGTGTCTAATAAGTGTGAGATAAGGACTACTGGTTAACCTAACAAAGAACACTTCTATTGTAAATTCAAATATTTCTCTCAGGTAGTACTGTTATCTTTGAGTCATATTTATGGACTGATTTTCAATTTTGGTTATCAACCTTTTGACTGTGTAACAACAATATTTCACAATTTGTGATAATAATGAGGATTGCTACGATAATAATGATTGAAATCATACAATCAATCAAAATGTTTCAGTATTTAAAAAATATCATAGCTGCCAAAGGTTTAAAGAAATAATTAATAAAAAAAACTTTTCTGAACTCTCAGCAATAATATTTACTAAGGATAGAGAGAATAATTTCAACGTAATTAATTAATTAATGAACAACAATATCATGCAAAAAATAAACATGCAATAAGAAAAAAAAGGTATACAAATTTTTAATACTTTAGTTAAGTTATAAACATGAGGGTTTGAAGTTGACAGATGCATCAATTCAACACAATAAAATGGTAATCTGCTTACCAAAGTTATGATTTAATTTTGACACATAACTGAAGCAACCAAGCATTGATCAAACGTAAAATCATTCACGATAAAACAAGCTTCAGAAAAAAAAAACACATGGCAAGCAGATAAATTGAAAAAGCAAAATACCTCTTGAAGCAGACTCCTCAACGATTCAACATCATCCTTATCTTGGGCTTGTTGAGCTGTGGTGGAGGCAGATATGGGGCAGGCGTTAAGAAGCGACGGCGATGGGGTTGGGGATGGCAGAGGTAATGCATGAACGGGGTCTGCGTCAGTTGTGGGCGGAGGAGGAGGTGGTTCGGAAGTAGAAGAGTTTCCGGAAGATGCGGAGGCCGGTACAGTCGAGTCTTCGGATTGACGGCGCTGACGCTCTTCCATTGAGCGCTGCCATCTGTTGACACACAATTATTTATATTGATTAACATCTTAAATTTTTAAAAGTCAAATAAATGCTAGGATTCTTTAAAAAAAATTGTATGCAATGTAAATTTTAAATTTGCCAGGGTAATTTTGTAATTAAATAGAAAATATTTTTTTGATGAATTTGTTATATAATTAAGTATATATTGATTCTATGACATAGGTTCCTAGCCTGGGGGTCTCGAAGGGTTTTTTGAGGGGTCACCAAATTATACGGTCTTTGGATTGTATGGGGGGTCCTGGGTCACATGGATTTTATGAAAAAGGGTCACCACCCGAAAAAGTTTGGGAGCCTATGAATTATGGAAAGATCTTCATTATAATTGAAATGTTATAATTAAATATATAGACAGAAGGCACTACTGAGATATTCCATCATATTCTGTTTTTATCCTTTTATAGTCAGAGGGTCAATCTATCGGCGTGCCCAAATTGTACTGATCTGTTTGTACAAACTTTGATGAATTGTATAAAGTGTTAGGGCTGATAAATTGTTTCTATGAGGTTTTTCAGCAATAATAGATTGCCCCCTGAGGCAAAAAAGATTAAAATTATACATGATTAAATAAAAAGGTAGATTGATAATTATCTACAAAAAAAATAGATCTATATATGTGGTCTTAATTTAATATAGATAGAAGTCCCATTCCTTACCTTTCTTCTCCCTCTCGATCAGCTTGCAAACTTTGTCTAATGAGTTGAGCAACTTCACTGTTCTGAGGATCTTTCTCTCTTCCAATCTGGAAGTTCACAAGGCCAGAGGTATTCCGTAGAACAGATGCAGCGTAGGCTTGCGTTACACCAACCTAAAGCAATATACAGACATCATTGTATTCAAATTATATAGATGTAGGAAAATAGGGATACTTAACACAGATGAATGAGAAAAAAGGCAAGTTTATACATGTATTTTAAAAGCCATAGTGAAAAGTATAAATGTATCCACAATTTAAAAAAATAAAAGGGTAAATTAATCAATAATTGTGAATCTTCACTTGAAAGAGAACTATGTAGCAAGTTTCCAACAATGGTATAATTGATGGCATAACAATGATTCAAAACTCAAAGAGAAAACCTTCATTTCTGTCTATAATACGGAATTAAAATAACATTATATGTGAGCTGAGAACATACTAGTATATTTTGGAATAGGTTCGTAAATGATAAAATGATTTTTGATGGCTAATTATTAAGTTTCATGTGAGATTAAATATTATAAAGGGACATACCAAGCTTTTGCCGTCGACTTCTATGACTTGGTCATTGACATGTATACGACCATCTCTGGCGGCAGCACCATTGTCAGTGATAGTTTTTACAAAGATACCGAGCTTCTCTAATCCAGCATCAGCACCAACACCCATACCTATAAATCAAAAATAATAGTGTGAAAATTTACAGATGACCGATCCCCCAAATTTAAGACATTTAGAATAAATCAAATAAATATATATTGCGAAGATACTGTTATGTTAGCTGTGCGAAGATATCAACTATCAAATCAGCGTGAATGAAACTTACCAATAATAGAAAGTCCTAATCCATCAGGTCCCTTGAGCAATCTAACAGGGAATACCAACATTTTCTCCACCCTCTTCTCCAATTCGTATTCAGCCGATGCTGCAACCGGATCAACATCTTCGTTCCGCCTATCGTACTCCATTACCGAGTGAGTGGAGAACATTTGCATGGGTGCAGAGCTGAAACATTAACAATGGATATTATAATATATATATATATATAATTCTCATCCTTAATTCATTCTAGAGAAACTGTTCTCTCAAAGTTAACAAGCATAAAACTTGGTAGCGAAAACTTTTCTCCATCAATATCCTGCAGGAATATGTTATTGTTCGCTTCCATTACCGATCTGAGGGGTTGGGTCCCAAGTGTTATTTATAAGAACAATCAGTACTTAACATGTTCTGTTTGAATCAATACCCAGCACAGACTCAATTCATGAAGACATCATATGATGTCCATCGCAATCATTGCTAAAATTTAATACACCTATCCCTTAATTTACACGGTAGATAGGTTCCTGAGAAAAACTGTAAATCGAAATTGTATATTTTTTAATGTAAAACCGTGAAAATGGAAAACTTCACAAAAATCATGATTTGGTTGTTTTCTAAAATACATAAACAAAAGAAAATTATTAGGTTGGTGTAGTTTTTATCATTCATCACTATCACAAATCACTGTCAATTTCTTCTTCGTGACTGGTTCAAATTCACTTTCATCACTCAAAATTATTTGTGCCAATTCGATGTTTGAAGTAGAAACATTTACACCTCGATGAAATTTGGCAATAAAATCCGTTATTAACATTTGCTTAGAATTTCTTGTTAGATCTTTATGGACCTCATCATATTGAGCCAAGCATTGATTAATAACACGTTGGAATCGAAGGGCCTGTTCAACATTTGAGTCATTTTTTACAAAACGATTACCTAATTTTCTTCCCAATTCGTGTCCTTCGTAGATGATTTTAGCTGTAAATGTAACTGGTTCAAAGACTTTTTCAATCCGTGTAAAAACGAAAACGTGTAAAACAAGTACCGTGTAAATTGAGGGATAGATGTATTGAATAATCATTCGTTTAATATTAATTTTTAACTTTTGTTGAATCAATTTAATTTACCTAATTGTTTTGAGAATATGATTCATTTGTAACATGGAAATACTAACCTAAAACAAACTTTTGAACTTTTCTTAACAAACACTGGCGGATAGTATCCTTCGTCCTCATCAGCATCCTCACTCTCCGGTGGAAGACCAGCAATCTAAAAGATAAATAAATCAATAATGAAGTATTGATATAAATTTTGTAAAAAAATCATTCCCCATTTTTTATGATTCAGAAGACCTAAAGAAATGAAAATGTCTTGTATGATTACAGTGACTATTATTTGCTCATATTCCTAGACGAATCAAAAAAATATATTGAAATATTTGTTTGCATAAACAACATTAATAAATGATATTATGCTCAAAATTTTCACAGTTTATGATTTTTTTGGTGTGTAATAATTATTCATAGTTTCATAACTGAAGTTTTCAAGCAATGTTGTCATACATGTATTTAATGCAATTTTACCTACTGAAATATTTGGAAACATTTAAAATAAATATATATACGTAGTTACATATCTTAAATTACAAGCTGTATGATAACTTCGGAGTTAGTGAATTTCCGATGACTTATTTTACATTTATTATTATAGCATTTAGACCCTGCTGCTAATAAATAAAGAATATATTTTTAACGATCAAATTATTTTTTCAAAACATAAATAAAAAAATAGTAATCATGTGCCAAGAGTTAATTTGTTAACCAACCATCCATAATGAGAAAAAAAGAGCTTCAAAATAAACAGAAGGCCACATTGAAAAATTTTAAACTCACTCAATATTAATTTTAAAATTGAATTGAAAACTTTTTATAATTACCTCTGTCCAAAAGTGTCCGTCTTCAAAGAAATGAATTCCGTCCGCCTCCCCGACAACCCTAATCGGCTGCGGTGGATAGTTAACGTGGCCTGTTTCTCCATCACCCTGGAGACTTCCGGATGATATTTCCATCGAGTCTCCGAGAGTATCGGCAAGTCTATCACTGGGAGTCACACCGTATCCTCCCGATTCGGCAAGAGAAGCGTAGCTGTCGTTGACGGTAGCAGGACCGCTGTCATTGATAGTCGGCGGTCCGCTGTCGTACGACACCATGGATTGGTAACTATCATTCATCGAGACTACACTGTCGGACATTCCGTTGGTGACGGGAGTAGGAAGCTGAGAGGGCTGCTCTTCTCGGGACAGAGCTGCCTTCGTTGGCGATTCGCTATCTGACTTTGGAGATAAAAGGCGAACGATTTCTTGAGCTTGTTCATCAGATAGCAGCGCTTCTTGTCTGAAATCAGTGAAGAAATATTTTGTTGAAAAATTTTTTTTTATGCAATACGAATTAATACGACATTTTAAAAAAATTCAGCGGTTCAAAGTCACAGGACATCAAAATCTCTAAAGTCAGAAAACTAACAAAAAAAAAAAAAACATTATTTCCTATGATATATTATCATCATTGTCTATGATATATCATTGAGTGTTATTAGTTAAGAATTAAAAAAAAGTAATGAAAATCATGCATTTTTTTATTGATTTGGTAGTAAATTTTGTGGATATTAATTTAAGTATAAGATTATACTGGTCGCTTCATATATAATAACAAACTAGTGGAATAGCAAGGCTAATTTTACTTTTTAAAAAATCATGCATCTTGCAATAATGGTAGTATCAAATTTGAATTGTTGATACCTTGTACGATTCCACATGTTTTGTCACTAACGACCCAGGTTTCGCCTTTCGGCATCTTCAAGCATTCTATCACTCAGATACGGATCAGAAATTGATATTGCATTAAGCACATTCAGTTGATATTATAAATGAAGTAGACAGTGAGTATGATTTCAGAATGCAATAATAAGTAGTCATTCTTTTACAAAATATATATTGACAATTAAATAGGAAAATAAATATATTTATAATTATAATAAATACTTTTCAATTTCCATGCCAAATATTTATTATACATAAATTTTATGAATTAATTTCCCTTCAATGAACATGTATAAAGTCTGTTCACAACATCAATTTAATTATATATTTAAAAAAATATAGTATTTTATGTGATTATTATTTAAGAGTTATAAAAAAATATTGTCAATGAAACTAAAACTGTTAAAATACAAAATACTGTTGACAAAATTTTATGATTTTTGAATAAAAAAACTACTTATGATTTAGATTGCCCAGAAATATTATTTTGAAGAATGAAAATACTGCAGTGTGGTTTGAATATACAAGTGAGTATTTAGACATTTCACTTCGACCATCCCAGTAAGTTTCATTGTGATTATTATGAACAGTTTTTTAATAATAAAAAAAAATATACAATCTTTACAATACAATACAAAAAAAACCTGAATGAATAAAAATTATAGGCCTAATTTAGACACTGAAGCTGTAAAAATCTCGTATCAGGAAGACGTTTATGGTTAGTAAAATAAGATATAAAAGCATTAGCTTAACATACCTGATTTTCTTCTCCAGGATGCTATAAATGCGGTGCAGGGAATTTGCGATAGCCATCGATTGTCGAGAAATGCATTCCGTGCAAGTAGGATGCACATACACACATGCAATGTGAAAAAGAAAAAAAATGCCTTAGCGAGTTGTCAAAATAATAGCAGATATCCGCAGTGGATTTAGATTAAAAATGTTTTACAGATGTAGTGTTTACCAAAGCAATAGAGAAAGAAATTCAAGGAATAGTAGTTTTTTATATAATATTTTATTTCAATACATACAATAAAAAATTCTATTGAACCTACATACTTAGTTGTAGATTTTTTTATACTAAGTAATAAAGCATTCCTGCAACATTAAATTAATAATCTAGTATCCAAAAATCATCAACTATTAATCCAATATTCAATAGTTTTCTGTTTAGTATTTTTAAGTTTGGTACTAAAAGTTGACAATATGTAAGAATTTATTTCAGCAATATATAAAATTATCATTTATTTGTATTGAGAGTTAAAATATCTGTAAAACTTTACCAAAATATCTTAGAATATAAAGCAAAAATTGATACGCATATTTATGTTATTTTTCAATGTAGAGATGTCAGTCTGAAAGATGCACACATTAATGATATGAACAGACTATTTTTACTGATATTATTATGTTAAAAATGAATTGACTATCAAAGAAATAGTGCAAATTGATTTTTCATTTTGAATCATTCGAGATAAAAAGAAATTCGATGGAAGGTGTATTATGCAGTATATATTAAAATAAACACAAAAATATAAATAATACATACATAAAATCAGTAAAAGATACACAAAAAAATTAAATGCTAAATCATAAAAGGTGAACGACGATTAATTGAAAAGTTATAAAAATATTACGTATTAAAAAAAATATAGCATATATAAATCTATCTGTAAACTAATATGCGAATTTCTTTTGATTGAAGTAATTCTTAATATGTTATTGTTTGATTGTTGTGTCATTAAATCCAAATTAATTATTCGAATATAGAAAATAACTGATGCTAAGTTGTGGTAAATAATGGACAATATGTTCATTGATGAATCTTGTCTGCATTATAAAATGGAGAATCTTTTTTCGAAATAACTGTCACACGCGGCACGAAAATATCACAGTTTCAAGGTAAATATATTTTAGCTCACAGAATGACATCTTTATCTTTAAATTCGAAGCGAAAGCATAACGAATTGATTGAAATATTAAAACAAAAACAATTAATGCTGTATTACATCTGCATAGCTGCGGCGATTATCATATTAGAGTGCACATTTCGTTGTAATATTATTGTTAAAATATAAAAAATTCCATCGCGCACCGTTCCGAACAGATTTCGGCAGACTACTGGTCTAAAATATAATTTATTTCCGTACGTCTCTGGGGGAGGGTCAGCATTTCATTTTCGTTTTGTGTTCGAAAAGAGAAAGAAGAAGACGACAACTTTGAATTTAATTAAAATTTTAATTTAGCTCTGTTAAGTAATATTCGAATAGAAATGAATAATAAATTAATGGTAATTTTACGGGTGTGTTATAAAACATATTGTTTAACGAGCGGCGGTTATGATATCAATGCTGCAATTTTGTATGCATAAAAATATTCGTATTAAATAATAAAGTTAGCAACATGTTATAATGTTATACATATTTTTTTATACAGCCAGTGGTGTCTGCATTAGAATGAAAAAATATAGTTTAAATTTATTGACGTAAAACACGCGAATCGAACAATATAGTATACAATAAATGTTATTTATAATTTTTTCAAAATAGAAAAAAATGTTTTTGAGCCATATAGGCGCCCCTAAACGATGTTTCTATTGATCATTTCAAGGAAGACAGGACGATACCTATGTAATGAGTGCTCTCGCGTATTCACGAATAACGCACTATTAGGGCTTCCAATATCGGGATCCCGGTTTATAAATCAATCTCGTATTCACAGGATTACGGGATTCATTATAAATATTTAAAAAAAATCATATTTTAGGTTAAATACATTCTGGTTAACTATAACGTGTAGTGTCTCGGTGTATACCTTAATAATAAATGTATGTTTTTAGTCGCTCTATTTTTTATACAATATTTTATAACAGCTGTTGGCAGGAACGGATACGTTGGGCTTTATTGTTATTTTCTTTTGAATTATTTTAAAAACAAAATTAATTGCAGCTATGAAACCTTACTTTAAATTAGGTAAATACACGTAACTTCATATAATATGTACATCAAATCAAAACACAACGTACATACAAGTCGAAGTCACTGTATTAAATAAGATATAAAAATCTTTGATAATGATCGCATCATTGAACGAAATCGGTTCCGATAAATAAAAAGTAATATCGTAACATAAAAATCGTTTTTTTTTCTTTTATGAAAAGTATTCAAGTATTTTTTTACTGTTTGTCTGATTCTTAATAAATATTAAAAAAATATTTTGAAACTATGAAAATATATATATTGAAATATTCAACTTAATTAAAACAGTAATGAACACAGATTGGTGAAATATGAAAATACGTTTAGGTTAAGGAAATTGTCAATCCCGAAATCCCGGGATTAGCAAAATGTTCCGAGATTGGATGCCCTACTTCACTATCTATCGACACAGCAGTACTCATTTCATATATCCTATTATACACCCATACTCCACAAATATTAATAAGTCAACGAACTGCGAAATACGAAAGAAATAAATAAACAAAGATAAATATTTATAAATGCCTCACTAAATTATATATATTGTTGTATCAGTCTATTTTTCATGATATACATAAAATAATTTTGGTAACAAATAAGCATATGTTTACTAATAAAAACAAAAAATATATCAGTATATATAATATATCGAGTGCACGAGTGCAACCTGAAAATTAATCACATTAATTCCGCAGTGTCTGATTAAAGCAACGTTATTATGATAAAATGTAACATGGTTAAAATAAAATAATCACCTTGAGCTGAGCATCAGTTCTGCTTCGTCAGGAGTCATGGTAGCAGCGACAGGATCGACATCACGTTTGCCGTTTTCCTCTTTTACCATGTCTTCTTCGTCGTCATCGTCGTCGTCCTCGCGCTCCTCGTCTTCTTCCTCTACGGAGGCTGACATGACGCTCCACTGGCTGTTGGCAGACTTGTCCAAGATCTCCATGGAACCCAAGCCGGCCTCACTGAGTAAAACTCCGGAGTCGTGTTGCGTGTGAGCCGCTGATCCATTTTTCAGCAGGGCATCGTCGATGGAACCGGACACCGAGACAACTGATGTTCCGTTTGTGTTGTCGCTAAAATCTGTCTTGGGTGTGGCTGTCTCTACGAAGAGTGGACGATACAGCTCGTCAGGAGGACTTCCGCGACTTTCCAACTCAGCCAGAACAGAATTCATAATAACTCCAGAATCGACTCCCGAATCAGGAGTAGCGGCATTATCATCCCTCCGATAATGTCCCACCACGTGGTATAAAGGTTCAAGATTCCGATGCTTGTCAATACCATCTTCGTTATTATCTAATGTATATATCGGTTGGTGTTGCTCTGTTGTTTCTGGTTCGGCAGGTCGAATCGCTGAGTCTTCGTCGGTCGGGGGTTTCAGTCTCGCTTTGATCTCGGGGGACGGTTCGTTGAACCCGCCCTCGTCGGAGGCGGTGGATGCTCTCGAAGGAGGTCTGCCGCTGACCGTGGACCCTGCGATATTGAGGCACATAGATGCGATCGCCCTGGACCGTTTTTCCGACCGCGCTGTTGGGGATTCACCATGCTTTGATGCTGGTTGCTCATGCTCTGGAGATGATTTTTGACTGGATGGCCGACCTGCAATAAGAAAATACCAGATAAAGCTTATGCAACTGTCAATTTTTATCTTTGAGGCCAGAAAATAACAGAACACTTTTGCTCTATGCATTGGTCATATAACTCACCATTGACAAAGTTATTTTGACTTATCAATTAATGCATAGTTTAATATTTTCAACCACCATCAATATATCGTTTTTTGGTCTATTTCGTAATAAAACGATGAAAAAAAATAACAATGTATTTTAGTTCTACAATTTTTTTACAAGATATAATTGATAGCTATTTCGGCTCACGCCATCTTCGGAAATATGTTTAAACGTGCATCTGCTTATCTATATATAGCTGTGTAGAAAAGGTACACAAAATCTTCTCTTCTGTTCTAACGGCCTAGCTTATTTCCTGCTAGCAATAAAACTAAAAAAAATGAAACTGTAAATGAAACTAAATAGGCGGCTATATCAGTGAGCTTAAGTATTGGAGAAGTGGTTGTTATAGTTTATTAAGGGTTTATCATGGGTAGGCAACAGAAAATGGTCTGAGAAGTGGCGACCGACATACATTTGTTTGCTGATTTAATTTGTATTTTTTCTCCGTGTTATAATGGAGTTCTACTAAGTAAATGCTAATTCAATCAATATATTTTGTAATGTGTTCATACTATTATCAAATCCACAGCGCATTGTCATTTGCTGTTATGTCATGTACTTAATTTAGTAAAAATAAAAGATGGAAGGATTAAAAAAAAATAGACTATGATAACCGAAGATAAAATGCCAGTGAATTTTTAAAATTATAGTTTTTGAAAGAAAAATATCCGTTTACTCGGCTTACACACGCAACAGACTGATTCGAAGAAATATATGTATATTATTAGACTCGATATATCATAACTTGACAGATTACGAGCAGAAAAAGAAAAACGTAACGAATGACGGATACAAATAGAGAAATTAATAAAAATAGATTTTGTCTCCCACTTTAAGACGAGATGACGGACATATATCAGTGTAATGGGTTAAGATTGGTTGTCCCCACGTCAAATGAAAAAAAAAACTGCTAAGCCCTGCCAATACGCACCAGAAACAATCTTCCCTAAATATAATATCAATTAGTCACGTATAGGAATTGCATTCATGGTCTTACGATTGTAAAAACTCGACCCCAAGTTTAGAAAATATGATTTCTATTTGAAAGCGAATATTCAATAAGACAGCAGATATTATACAATAATAAACAAAACAATATATGCCCAATCAATATTAATTACAAACACACTTTTACTTATTTGATTCGCCGTTTAATTAAGAGATATTGTTTTTATACGTTTAACATTTCCGGACTACGAAGATCGATAGATTAAATTTAGCTATTCTAGAATAACACACGTGTATTCTATTTATTTAGAGATTCCATCACACAATATAATACAATAAATCAATATATATTTTAGTGTCTCATAACGCCATTATGAATCAGGGATACCAGCCAAGAGAAACAGTTGGATTCATGGGATTGAAAACTACTAATATGTTTCCTTCCTGTTCTGCTGATTTAAACTGACCAGTGCATCTTCCACATAGCCTCCTCAGTCTGGAGCACATGGCTCCTGGTGAAACTGACGGCGGTAGTATGTTCTTCTCCCTGCGGCTCCTCCCCGTCGTCCGCTCCTTGCGACCCATCGATGTCATCAAGACATTTGAATTTCTGAAGCTCTCACTATCCGAACATTTTACTTCAATTCTTAACGCACTTGCACACCCATATTTAGAAACCTATCCATTAGGATGTTAAAAATTTATGATATATGGTATTTATTTTTTCATTTTCATAGTTTCAAATGTTAAGATTCACACTTTTTTGTACATTTATTGTTTGTTTGAAAAAATAGTATAAACTTTGCTATCTGTAGAAACAAAAAAAGTAAAATACGTTACTGTCAAATGTTATAAATATTATTTCGATAAAATTGACTTTTAATGCAAATTCGAATTTTTTTCGCGAAGAATAATCTACTGTGAATACAGTTCTGTGCATGCTTAGTATAATACATGATCGAAGTTATGAAAATTTTTATCGCGAGCCGACCGATGATTTAGTATAAGCTAATTCGAAAAACTATACATTCCTTAAATTTAAATAACGCTTATAATTTTTGTTACATTCTTTATATAATATATTGTATATATCATGTATCAATATATATCATGTATTTTTTTTAAGTCGTTGGTTAAATTTTTGGTGAAAAGGCACTATATTTAAATAATAAAAAAAAATACAAATTATATGATTACCACCGTTTTATATTGAGCCGAGTTGAGCTGATTCAATAGAAATTAAAAAGAGACTATTTACACAAAATTTTGAGAGCCTCTATAGTTTACCAGGTTACCATAATAATACAAAATTGTGTAAATACTGCTAAGAATTGTGTTTTATTTTTAAAATATTATGTCACTTATTTTCTTTATAATAACAAACATTAGTTACTAAAGAAATTATTACTAAAAGTCGATGATTCAGTACAATGTTTATTGAAAGTCAGTTATTTTTTACTTTAAAATAGATAAGGATAACGGAAGATTGATTGATTGGAATAAGCAATGCAAATAAACAAAAAAAAAAGTGAACCATTTCTTTCACAAATACTGTCAGATGTTTACCAACATAATTAATCGAAGCAAGAACATAACCTAACCGCTCACGTCCATTCAACTCGAATTGAAATAAAGTTAGTCTGGTACGGAACGGACTCGCTGAAATCTTGTGAAGGCAGTCCTACGTCACACAAAAATGCGGGGAATTTACAAAACGGTGACATTTACTTGGCAAACGAAGAAACCGTCAGATATTTCATCCGGTCTAATTACAAAATGATAGTTCAAATAGATCTAAATTTGATAAAAATTTCAGAGTAACTGCATAAACTAGGAATAAAAAATTGAGCCTAGTTAGGGAAAACATATTTTTTTAAATTTATACAAACTTTTTGATTACAAAATATCAAAAAGAATTTAATCACAGATCTGAGTACGTTGTATCTACACTAAACTTTCAAAATATTAAAAAAGAGTGTGGAATGAATGAAACCGGTATAGAAATCCATGCATTTGGATATATGTGATAACGTACATTGAAATAAATAAAGTAAACATTGACATCTATACATATTCGAAAAATAGAGTAGTGGTCTTCATACTGTGTTCCGCAAAAATGCAGGGTTCTGCGGCACCGCACTGAGAGTTCCGTGAAATTAAATAAAAATTCGGGAATCAAAAAAAAAAAAATTCATGTAAAGCCATAGAGTAATAAGTCCGCACATTTTCGCTAAATAACTACAGCGAAATAGTTTTTTACTATTTTGATTTTAGACCTCGTGTATATTCTTCATCCATCTATCGATAAATTTTGAAAGTAAGAAATAAAATTAGAATTAATTTTTGGTAGTATAGCTGCGCGTATTCGAAGACGCCACATTGTGCGTTCCCGGATCTTAACGTTTTTCTTAAAAATGACGTCAATGTGGCGTCCGCGGACCGCAACGTATTCAAATAAGTATAAACGTCTAGACTCGAGCCTATAAAGACACTACGGTCAGATTTGATGAGCACCTATGAAGAACGTTTACCATTCGGTTACGCGACTGACGGAATAATTATCAACTTCAATAAGATTTATTTCAATATTTAAAAAGCAGTAATTCCTAACCTTTACGTGCCTGGTCAACACGATGTACGGTAAACTTTTGAAAAGGGAGTGAGTGCATCCAGTGTGCGTTCGGAAAATAAACAACGGGAATATAATATATTTTGTCTGGATATGTTGAATAATGGCGTTCGCGCTGGCGACGTGCCAAATCAATCCCGGCAATCGTTTCTCAAAGTATGTGACTTCATTACGAATGAGAAACTTTTTGCGTGGGACACATACACCGTATCAAGACAATAAGGGTATGGAAGTATCGTTATGAATGAAATATAGATACGTGGAAAAAAACAAACGCATTTTTTTATTTCAGTCAAATTAGGAGGCAAACTTTGTAAGGCAAACGTATTTTTTATCGGTTATCAACATATAAAGCTCAATCGGTTTATACTACTGGTATTATAATAAAATAAAATTTGATTTGTTGAAACTTTGAACAGTTCCACATATTTTGGCATTAACGACACAGGTATTACATTTCAACATCTTCAGGGATATTCTATCACACGGATAAAATATGATATCATTTGTTTGTTTAAACTAGAATAAGTTGTAAGTCAATCGCGAAAAATATTTTTCAATTGGGATAAGACAAAAATAAATATTAAGCCGGGAAAAACGTTGCCTACTCTAACGTCAAGTATTTTATTTCGGGATATATAAATACAATATCAATTTAGATATATTTAATGCATTTGTAGAACTACATTAACCCTTTATAGGACGGAGCTATAGTGATCTTTATTGATAGTGGTACGTATATTTACCACTATCCTATAAAGGGTTAAAAATGGTAAATAATAAAGTAAAATAAGTAAAAAATTTTGCTCTACAAATGTTAACATGCATTTGTTGATAGCTTTTTCAGTTTTCGCCTGCGTTAGAATGCAGTGCAAAATTCGCCAAAACATATGTTAGTGCAAAGAAAAGAAAGTTGCTATCGATACCATATGTAAATACTTTTAGAGCTATTTTTTTATATTTTTATATATAAATCGGATATATTGGGCATAGGTCGACGTGATTAAAAAAATCTGACGCGTTGGTTATACGCAAAAATGTTAAATATTTAAAAAAAAAAAAAGTCGATAAATCCATGTATGAAAGAATACATTCTGCGATTTGCACCTCTGAAAAGGAAGCCCAAGTACTTCACCCACTCGAATACATTTGATCATAAAACTATCCTCAACGATCTAGTCTGATGAAATCATAAAATTAAGGCAACGGAGTTATATACAATATATTATATAATATATTGTATTTCAAAATTGACCGTTTGAAATGCTCTGTATCACTGCATGCATTATTTCGACATATCATAATTTTGCACGCGGAGAGTGAAAGTTTGGAAAGGAATCGAGTGCTTTATACGTGTTATGGCTTGAAAAAAAACCCTGTAAAACGCACCGATGTAAGTTTAGGAACATTAAATCAGATGGAAACGCGATATTGGGATCAGCGGAACGTTCTGGCGAAAACAGGAAGTGCGTAATTGATAAATAACGCTGTGCAGAACCATAAAATCTAAATATACTTTGCGAAAAGGTGGAGGAATCTCAATGAACTAGATATTATAGAGAAATTTGATAATGTAGTGAAAAAAAAAGTGTATTGACGATTGGGCAAGTGGGTACACGCAATACTTTGTCTATACTACTTGGCGTAAAACAATCATTCGATTTATGTCTGTCCAATATGATCAATATGATCACTATGGACTTCTTAAAGAGTTCATCTGAAGAGAAGTTGTTCAATGAAAATGACTTTATTCAGTCACTACAAACCCCTTTATGGAAAAAATAAGGGTAGCGCGCCTCAGTGCCACAGATATATGTGAATTACGTTTTTTTAATGTAAAATACGACGTTGATTGACGAACCAAATTCACACATAATCGCTATTATAAACATAATTAATTGTAATTCAATTAACACGAAAGATGTCAGTTAATAAAAAATTGTGATGATAATTTTTTATCCAGATCATCAGCATACACTATTTTTTGCATCATAGTGCAGGGCTACAACAGGACTGGTGAATAATGAATAATGACTGAAGAAAATTCAGCTAATGATCTCAGATATACACATATAATATTTTTAAATTATCAAGCAAATATTTTTGAATCAACTCGGGCGGAAAAATCAACACACACACTCATGTCAATGAATATAGATATGTGATTGAAAATGCATTAGCCAGGACGTGAACCCGAGATAATCTAAGCCCTGTGGTAAAGTTCTTACCGCTACTTCACAGAGGCCGTCAATTTAATTCGAAGTAACTAATATGTAACAGTCCACAAATTAAGTATAATATTTAATACTGTTATGACAGTCAACTGTTCATTTTAGAGCCAGATACATAAATGTATTTTGCTATATTCTGCCAAAAAAAATTCAAATAATTATTTAAAAAAAACTCTTTGGGTGAGTTATAATTAGATACATTCATACAATAATAACGAAAAAAAATATCCTTCACTAGTCATCACAATGCATTTTATATGTGAATTCTCTAAATTTATCACCTCTACCTGATCTTATATAATCTTAATCGATGAATTTGAATTAATAGTTGTCGTAAATTCACAAACAAATCATGAAATTTTATAAAATTTTGCAATTCCTATTCGAAAATAGGGAATTTTTGGACGGCCGGATGAAAAATTTTGACGGATCAGATACGGCCCGCGGATCCGGAAACTGATTCACTCAGTAAGTAAGCATTTTAATCTTGATGGTAAAATACATATTTATAAGTACTTTTTTTAATACATTTTAATTTATTTACTGTGATAGGCATACCTGGTATTTTTTGACTTTGAGTAATACAAATAATAAATAGAATTGTTTGTATTGAAAATGCTCGCGAAACTGGACTATAAAATGTAAAAATTGTGTTTCATATATTCAAATATATTTTTTTATGTAATAGTATTACAGCATCACAATCATTTCATTGATAAAACAAAAATTTTGTTCAACATAAAAAAATATAAAGAATTTACGAAAATAATCAAATAGATATGTACAATAAAAAAAATAGAAATCACGTAAATTCATACAATGCGAACAAATCATATACAATTAGACATTCGACTCAATAAAGACCTCGAGATAGATAATATTATTTAGGATGAATATAATATATGTAGTAGTGACAGATTTAAGGCACAAGACACGTAAGTCTTAGATTTTTTGAATGGGATTCTACTTCTCGATTGGCTCGGTGCCAAGATTTACAGATTATTGACTATTCTTAAGGCTCGTACTATCGAGGCAGTGTCTCTGCTGCGGAGAAACAATCCCATTGTATAGTGCTCCACAACCTTTTATCTTCCATGGCACACCACAAGTCAATATTTATAAAAAAATGGAATATGTAACATCGACGCATTTGTTAAAACTCATTCATTCTGCATTATTTACTTTATTTACGTGGAATTTTAGTTGGAATTTACGTTTTATGGTGTAAATCGTGTGTTGAATATTTATGTACTTATGACATATAATTCCGACGAAAAAATAATTATCTCTGCTTCCATGTGATTACTATTCCATAAAATATTCCATGTTTTAATTGTAAAATTTTTATATGAATAGAATATGAATATTAAATAGAATGTCTGAAGATGCCGAAGGGTGAAACCCGGGTCGTTAGAAACAAAACTTATGAAATCGTACAATGTTTTAATATCTCAAATTTGATATTGAAATTTCATCAAGCACCTTCAGTCGATATCATAAATTATATAAATATTTCGTAGTTTAGACGAATTATATGATTTTTCTTCTGTTAGAAAAATGCAATGCGGCACACCAAGCATCGTCTGGCGGCACACCGGTTGTGGAGCACTGCCAATATCATATTGTTCAGCAGTTTCTTAGCACAACGCAATTGCAAAAACAAAAACACTTCCATTCACTAGTCACTATAAAACCTTTTGTAAACATTTTACAACGTGGTGCAAAATATATTTTGCATATAGCACATATGTAATATTATTTAAATACTATTGAGGAAGCTTATATTATTTTACCAAATAAAGTTATTGTCAGTACTCGAGAAACCCAAAGTTTTTTTTTGCGCGTAATGAAGAAGTCAAATATTAAGGGAAAAAAACACTGAAATAAGTGGTTCTATGTTTTAATTTTTATTTATATGTCCGGTAATAATTTTGAGAAGATGAGTTCATAATGGATCTACCTCAACAAAATTTCTCAAAAATAAAATAAAGATAAAAGAGTTAGGTATGGGAAGGACTAGTGGTTAGCTTATCGCTACGACCTTATATTCGTGTAATATAAGGTCGTAACGATAAGCTAATCTGTTAATTATTCGGTGAAATAACAATCTCTATAAATACTTAGTATTATATCAAATATATAAAAAATATTTTGAGTGTGATGTAAAGAGTGAAATCGATCGAACTTAATCGGTTTACAAAATTATGGAGCTAGTCTGTAAATGTTTTTGGTTGATGTAAATATAATGTAAATATAATTTTCACTGTAAATTGTGTGTTACCACATTGAAATATTATGTCAAATATGTGATTGAATATAGTGATTCAATTTTAACAACGTTAAAAGTTTAAAATATCAGTTGAAATAAAAATGATAGCAATAATCACAAGCGTCAATTTCACGTCGTTCTGTACACCGTTTGAGAAGAGTTTTTAATGACAGATAGACAGACATATCTATTTATCTAGTCTACACTGACTTGCCGGCATTGCGCTACAAATAATACCAAAGTGGAAAATGCATATCATTCGCCGGATGCGCATTTATAATAGATAAAATAGTATTAAGGACATTGAAGTCAAAAAGTCGAATAAATCTTTTTCAATCGGCAATTACTTATATATATAATAAATAAATCATTCCCCGAAAAAATCACAAAATGATTTACATCTTCATTATGTAAAGTCGTTTAGTAGCCAGCCAGGTATAGCAATAAACATTTGAATAATTATTTATGCGTCTTACAATAAGACACATTCTCTATTTTGAAGAAATCATAAAAAAACGATAAATGCGGGACAGCCATTTATGTTCTCAACTAGCATTTTAATTTTCTTTATTGCGGGAATTTTAGTTGCAAGTCAGAATAATTCACGATGCGAAATATGAGCCAAAAATGAGACGACTGTAAATTGTGTACAAAGGTGCTTATGGGGTGAGTCATCAGCAGAAACATAATGCGACAGTATCATAACAAAAAGATGAAGCTTCCAAATTTCAGTCTCAGATGTTTACGATAGTGGTTGAAAGGGTCTTACATGTTTATAAGTAGGATGAAAAATGTTTCACAAAAAAATAGATCTGGATAAAATCGATGGTGATATGAAAGCGGATAACTAATATGGTTGCGTACTTTAAGTAAGACCATAAAATTTAATCGATATATTGAGTACAAAGATAAATTGGAGAGCAATGAATGTGAGATTACTCGACACTGTTCTTGTACTAAATTATTGTTACAAACGAGAACAATACATCGGGAATTCACTGCACATATTTTGTGTTACAAAACCCAATGCAAAATTCTAAAAACAGCGACACGTTTAAAAAAATGTGTTAGTGGTTTTTTCACAACAATTGGCAAACCACCAAGTACAAGAAATAAAATTTTATGGACACTTAAAACATAAACACAGTAGTTTCATCGCTTTAATTTAAATACAAACTGTTATACTCTAGACGCCAAAGATTCTCAATCTTCGCTGTTACAAAAATATTTTTAAAAATATATAGTTCACAATATTTCGCGATCTACATAAGAAGCATAATATAATCACGAACTGATAAAAATACACGTGTTGTACTACGTAAAGTAAAATGTTATTGACGTTGTTTTATTGAGATCGTACCAATTGAATAAGATTGTTTTCAGTGCGGCTATTATTGATCTGATTGAAATTTACAAAAAACATTCGATCGATCAGAGGTAATTAATCCATAAAATACTGTATCTTAACCGGACGCGTTGATATCCCTAAATGCGAAGATTACATTTCCTTTCAAGATATACACACATCAAAAGAAACCAGTTTTTAATAGCTGATTCGATGCAAATGTTTACTTGAACACCGTTCATAAATAGATTGAACGTGAGACCAAAAGTGTTTACTAATAAAACGCAGTTCTAATCATACAGAGAAAGATAAACGGTTAAACAAATACAAGTATTTTAAAATGTATATAATTTTAATTTTCTATGATACAAACTCTTCGTAAACGGAGTAATCGTAGATCGTAGCGTTACAACACGATGTTTCAAATTTGCCAGAGTTTTTCTGCAATTAATTCTTCAAAACTGTAGTGCATGCACTCTAGTTAGGGACGTCGTTTGGGGGCATTTGACTCTATCGGATTTTGAAAAAAACATACACTTTATTTAATATTTAAAAAACACATTTTTTAGTAATAATTCCACAATATATTTTATAATAAGTTTTCCGGTTTCGTTCACCGCAAATATTATCGACTGCTGCAAACCGGTCCTGATTATAAAACATATTGTGAAAAAAATACTAAAAAATATATATTTTTATTATTTAAAACATCATATCATCCCTTTCGAACAAGAAGTGGCATTTTACTCTTTAAACATTCATTCCGTTTTTCACTGGCTTGCTTATATATACGAAAAAACAATTACCGCCCCCTGAAAAAAATAACTGAAATAACGTCCCTGACTCTAGCGAGTAGGGAGTAAAAAATGATAATTACAGGTGTTAAAGAGGATGTTGAGTTCCGTTTACATGCGATAGGACACCGTGAACTATTCTAAAACCTTGCATTTTGTCAGACATGCTCCTAATACGACATGACAGATAGAATAGTCATATTTTTGTAAATTGCAGGGCTATTGGAATCGTGGAATTTAACTTTTTTTTTTAAATCGGAGTCGTGTTTTTTTAACGAAGCCTTCGTATTTTGATTCTCGTTATTTTCATTGGTTTACTTCTACAAATTCATGTATTTTCCAGCTATCAATTAAATGAACAGTTCAATAATATAATATGTATATAAATCAATCCATTTCGAAGTAAAGATTAAACGAATATCTTTGGTCATGTCTGATTCTCATCATTCACCTTTTTATAACATGATTATATCTAAAAATAAAATATGAACACCTCATGCGTACATGCATATTTTTCTGTATTTAGAGAGATTTTTAAAATTGAACGAATATGTATTCTGTAGAATTTGAAAAAAAATCAAAAATCACATATATGCGAAGCGCATATATAAAAAATATGATCCATTTTTTATTATTAATTGTTTGAATTAATTTTCAAAAATAATACCATCAGGAAATTGTATTACGTATTTATAGTTGCACGTAGAGCGTGTAAAACACGAGGACATTTACATATTTTAGAGATAATGATTTACATGAACACGACTATTAATAAGTTTAGGTTGGAGATATTCGAACTGCGTATGTATTCTAGTGCGTTTTAATATTCAGGAGTTGCTGCTCGGTCAAGTTACTCCGACGTGTAGGTTTTATTAAATTTGCACATTACATATTATAATCTCGCATGACAGCAATATTTTTCCAAATATCAAAGAGTGGGCAGAGATTAATCCCATTATGAGAATATCAAGGATTTCATTCAACATACCCACTGATACGTGTAACATTTTGAACAAGCAATAAGAAATCGAAAATATCATAATTGAACTATATACTTATGGCAAATCTAGAATTCAATAACATATATTTTAGCATATAAATAAATTGCGCGATTTATATATGGATTTATGAGACTATACATATTTATTTTATGTTAATTAAGTTATATTACAAATCCTATTGAATTGGTTTCATAAAGTTTTATTTGAACACAATCTGGGTTTATTTTTTACAAAAATATCATCTTTTTGGCGTTCAAAGTTGGTGATTTGCTGTGTGTGAAACGGAAGAAAGTGTTCTTAAGATGTAATAACATAACCTAATTTGCACTAAAAATAGCTTTATAGGTTATATTATATTATGCTTCAAGTTGAAAAACTTCATCGACCAAACTATATTCCTTTTAAACCATCTGACTATTAACGTCTCAACTGTCGGAACGGTAAGTTTTGGAGTGTTGATTGTTAATACTTAACCATCTGACTGCTAGCGTCTCAAATGTTGAGACGGCTGATTGAAATGTTCATAATAATATAAGACTGTTACCAGTTTTAAAATTTTCGTGTAAGAGCTCATTTTTATATTGAAATATTGTCCAATCTGTCTTGACAATTGTTGTAAGTTTAGTCAACGCTAAGACTAATGAATTAATTTTTAAAACATTCATAGTTGGAATATCCTCTATGTGGCTTAGCAGGGAACGGGTTAAAAATATAAGAGATTTTACAGTTTCAAAACTTCCATGTAAGAGGTAATTTTTATATTGAAATCTAGCGTATTTTTTCTTGATAATTTCCATAAGTTTGCTTAACATCAACACGATTAAATTATTTTTTGAAATATTCTATGTTGGAATATCGTTTATCTGTCTCAGCAGGAAACAAATTAAGTACTATTGTCTATTAAAAATGAGTGTTTCTTTAACTTTTTAGGCAGCGGTTCAATAAAAAATATAACGAATGAATTTGAAATGTTTTATTTTTATACCGGTAGATAAGTTTGGTGAGCCGTAGGTGATAAGTTGGGAAACACTGGACGATTCTACGTAATAATAAGAGTGAATATTTCTTTCCTGAAAAAATCATAAGAAACACGACACACATTAAGTAGTGGCATTGGTTTGGTAGAGGTGTGGCGCAAATAAATATTTAATATCTATATGAAAATGATCAACTTACATGCACGCAGCAACTTATTTTACATGACTAGTGTGTCGCGGACTTAAAGGTAATACAGAAAAACCTCGATATAACGGGCTAATTGGGAGAAGGGGGCGTTCGTATAAACCGAAAGTTCGTTATATAAAAATAGGTTAAATATAAATCAAAATACAAATATAAACAGAATTCCATTTAATTCTCTTCGGACACTGGTTGTGAAGTGACGTTTCTGTTTGATATCGACGTATATGTATGTCTGATATGTACGACATGCCTAAAATTCTATAGCTAGACGTTGACGTGATTATCATAGTCGCTAAAAAATGTCTATATGCATCGACACTTGAATTTAAACATGTATAATATTAACAGGACGTTTTTAATTCTTTTTATATTTGACCGAATTTTTGTCCGTTAGTCCATTATTTAGAGGTCTGTTATATCGAGGATTTATTGTATTTACATAGTGAAGGAAAAAAAATAATGTACTCTTTACAATAATCCACAACCACAAAAAGTAAATTGTTTATTAAGGTTATACTAATTTAACCTCAAAATCTGCGGGTATATTATCAAATAGACAATTTAGATCACGTATTATGTTTAATATTACTGTGCGGTCAGTTTAAAATGAAATTTGATAATATTCATGTGGTCTGGTTAAAAACCGAGGACACTGTTGGAAGAAGATATATTTTTTTTCAAATATCGAAAGCCAATGAAACCATAATCCGTATAATGTGTTTCGCGTCTTGTATATATTTTAATAAATAAAACGAAGGCGAGAAAATTCGTTGGCACATCACCAAGCTATTATAATATGAAACCATTTTTTTTTTAATAGTTTCAGCATACATATATCGTATTTATTGTCATTATAACGGAACTTGCATATTAGTCCTGTCATTTGTTCACAGAGGGGTCAAAGAACTGCCCAGTTTGTGTTGCCAGATGAATTATGACAAAAATGTGAAATGAAAAAAAACTTCGCATATTTCACGAGTGAAAGTAAACATAAAATCGATAAAATTGTGAATGAATAAAAATTTATTTAACGATATTATAATAATAAAGTAACGAAATCTTTGAACTTTTTTTTTATTAGATAAAAATATTTGAATATCTGGTGTATAAAAAGTACGTGTGTGTAAATCGAACGGCCACTTTAAGTGTTTAAAACTCACAGTGGCAATAAAAAAGACATCGGTGATAAAAAAAGCGAATGAAATTGTAATCTTTAACATATTTTTGGGATTCATAAACGGGTTAAGTTTATTCAAGATTGGTGTGAATTGTAAAGATGAAAAGAATAAAACGTCAATTTGTCGGCACACGAAGATACCGTGTCTAAATTTATCCATCAAAAATAAAACAAAACAAAACGCCTCTCATACATCTTGACTTTTATTATCATATTTCTGTTTCATGCACGCCCATTTTTTGACAGCCGAAAAACATAAAAGACACACAGTAGGTATCAAGGTAAGCCGGACGATGTGATGGACGGCTGGAAACATAAATGTTTTCGGGACAACAGCTGCGTCGCGACGCCTCTAGCGTTATCATCCGCACAAAGCGGCGTGGCGTCGCTATGATTAGAACTACGGGCTGCGAAACTAAACACGAGTGCGACGGCTTTGCGGAGGGTGATTGTTAACTAAAATATATAGTTCTATACCTCCGATTAACACAGTATATATTTTCAGTTCACTACCCAAAAAAACAATTGAGGTTACGTTTTTTTCGATTAATGTAAAATGACTATTTCGTTAAAGCAGCCATACTCATTTTTTTTCTTCAGGGCCGCATTCCGATTTTTGCTTTTCTAAATGGGCCCCAACTTATTAATAGTAAACTGTAAATGTAACACATACTACACTCTATACATATGTATGTATTATGACAGCGGCCGGCAGAAAGTGAAAAATAATAAAAGTGTAAGTTACATTTTAAGCCATTTTAGTTAAAGTCTGCATTGCTTATTTATCAATATTACAGCGTATTGCTTCGGAGATTCGTCACATTCTTTTAAATATATATATTTTTAACAAGTAGTCAGATTTCTCTGCGAACCACCAAAATTTCCTCGCGGACCACCAGTTACCGACCGCTGTATTATGATGTGAAAATGAAACTATTTAATTTTTTGCGAATATTTATTTATTTATTGAAGAAGACTTTCCAGCATAAGAATAAAATATTTTGGCAATAAAAGGAAATTGTACTGCCAAAAGTAGTTTCCTAGACACAACTTTAAAACTTTAAATTTAAGATGAAAACAGAAAAATAAAATAAAAATTGTTAACCGACCGATTGCAGCCCAATATTGAAAACAACACGAAAAAAATATTTGGTGACTAAAATTATTTTGGGCCGAACATAAGAGCTAACATATTTGGGCCGCAGTTTGAGTGTCGCTACGTTAAAGGATAAAATTGTTTGAAATCGTAACCGTGCTAGTTTGACGGGTGTAAAATGCTTACAAAAGTAAAATTAATAATATGTATGTAGTTTACACTTATATTTATGACGCACATTTAAATGGGGCACGTGCTAATCCACCAAAATCTGCTGGATTTTTAAAGTTAATGTCACAAGTGGGCATAGTAATAAAATTTTGGGACGCGTTAATTAAAGGGCATCGGTACTTGAAGCGACAAAATACGATGTTCTAAAATATAACACGGAATCGTACTGTATTGTAGTAGTCATTTGACAGACATTCATTCACATTTAGCAAGTCACTCTACCGACCCTTTTTGAAAGGCCATGCACAGTGAGATGGGCCCAGTTTGCAAAGGGATTTTTTTTTGAGTCTCATTAGGTTTGAGTATTAACATGTGCAACAAGAACAGGATGTTGAATACATCGTATGGGAGTGTCAACTAATCAGCTAATGCATGAGAAAGGGAAAGAACAGCGAAAGTCCATGTGACAGATCGAACATGCCAATTTAGTAGCTGATAAGACACACCTAAAATCCGGTGTCATATGGACCACAATTTTTAAAAACCTCAGTTATTTTAAATAACAAAAACATATATTTAATACTATTTAAAAAAAACATATTTTTATGATTAGGACCGGTTTTGCTAATCCCTAGAATTATCAACAGAAGCTTTGTTTATTACAATTCTAGAGCAATCGATTTTTGTACAGATTTTTAAAGATTTGGACAGCTGCTCCTGAGACACTCCAGATAAAAATCTGTGGATACGCTTAATCCTTGCAACACCGCTGGACACTTTTGTGTAAACTTATTGTAATACATTGAAAGATTGTATTGATTTTTACATACGATTTCCATTGTATTGTACCTTCTGTGCCGATGTAAAATTAGCCACGGTAGCGCGCAAGTAAGGTGGCTATCCGTGAAGCCGCTCTATATTTAAATATAATAGATTATACTTAAGCTTTAAGTGCGCGCTTAACTTCCCGGTCAAGAACCCCAAGACAACAATTCGCGACGCGGTTACCATTGAGATTGACACTGATCGTTATTGGATAATGTTGCATTGCTTAACGACATAATCCAATGAGAAAAAGGGGGGATATGTCACGGATAAGTACGTCGAACTTACTAACTGTTCGAGATGTTGAAATTTTACAATAGATTTATCGTGCGGAATCATAGAAGCCTTTATTTTTTGTCACTCGACGATAATGCAAATATAAAAATTAAAAGGAAATTATTCAAGAAAAACATTACAGTTTAAAATCATTCGATATCAAATAAACTGGACGAAAACGGATTGTATAAGTATGTAGATTGAGACGATAAATAATACTTTGATAAAGTTATGACGTTAACAAAACTCAACAGAAAAAAGCTAGGAAAAAGCTCTATCTAAAAGAATCGTCTGTTACGTTACCATTACGTTGAATTTTTGATATCGACTGAAGTTGTTTAATGGACACGGTGAAAAAATAGCAATGTATTTTAGTTCTACAAAATTATTTTTAACAAATATAGTTGATAGCTATTTCGGCTCACGCCATCGTCAGAACTATGTTTATTTTGTATTGTATTGTCTATGTATTGTTTAATGGAATTTCAATATCAAATTTGAATTTTTGCAATTTTGTACGATTCTACATGTTTTGTCACTAACGACCCGGGTTTCGTCTTTCGACATCTTCAGGCATTTTACCACACGGATGCAACAGAACTGACGTACAAATGCTAACTGTTTATTTTAGGTCAGTTCTGTTGCATGCTTGTGATAGAATACCTGCAGATGCCGAAAGGCGAAACCCGGGTCGTCGAAGAAGATTTATTAACGAAATGTAGAATCAAGTTTCCTTCCGCTATTGAATGATCCGATATATCCAGTTGAAAAATATATCGAAACTGTACTGTATTACCAAAAAATCGATTTCCGAATCCATGATTGTTTCGCGTCTATGTTTTGTGATACTGAAAAAATTCTCTCTAAACAGGATTGAACACAAATATTTTTGGAATGCAATCAATAAAAAAAAAAAACAAATTTTCGACGGTTCATTAGATTAGGGCGACGGTAAAACGTTAACGACGTTCCTTGAGTGAGTAAAAGTACGGTTTCTCTTTTTAAAAAATCTCTCCCGAAGAACCCATCCCTACTCATATTCGGTGTATATTTTCAAGGAATAAATGTCAGGTTATCTCCTACCTAAAATCAAGCAGGCAAAAAACTTTCCAGATAGGCAGAGGCAGACTGGAAAGGTGAAACTTTCAAAGCGTCATTTGCATTTTGTTTCACTTCATAACAAGTAAACTTTCGACGGCAAGACGGCGTATGATCGCTTAACTTTGAGAATATTTCTTTAACCAGGTAAAAATTTAGGAATCTCATAAAAATGAGTCGACATGACGGTGGCGGATATTAAATCACGTGTGGTATTACTATAAGACGTCAAAATAGTATGTATATTTTTTACTATTTGTAATAATATTTTATCGTTTTCATATTTTCGATAATTTCGGCGATAACTTAGAGGAGAGTCATTTTAAATACTAAATTTATACTTTTTTATCTAACGTGTTTTGACACATGTATAGTTTACTTGATAACCATATATAGATGAAATGTATCGTAAAATTAAAAACATTTGCCATTTATTAAAATCGTGGACTAAGTACGAACGAACAAACTAATATATTGTTCTGCCCATTAATTAAAGCGCTCCACGGGGGGGAAAGGGTCTGACTTGCTTCCGTAATAGACCATTTCCATGCCACATGTAAACTTATTGTCATAGCCGCATTTTTTAGTTTCATTTACAATTTTTGAAAAATTTAGTTTTATTGCGAGAAAGAAACGAGCTAGGCCGTTAAAACAGGAGAGTATTGTGTACTTTTTCTACGCAGCTATAAATAGATGAGCAAATGTTAGTTTAAGCATAGTTCTGACGATAGCGTGAGCCGAAATAGCTATCAACTGTATTTTTTAAAAATAATTTTGTAGAAGTAAATAAAATTCATTGACATTTTTTTCACCGTGTTTTATGTTTGTTCTACAAGAAATATCATTTATCTCGTTATTGTCAGATGTACGAAACGTATAATGATATTAGTTCATGATAAGACTTATTCTAAAAACATCAGCCAAAAAACATTTCTAATAAAATAAAATTTTAATCGCAGTTCATGTTTCATTGTTCAAAATGGACTGTTTGCTTTTATCATAGTTAATATTATAAATATACACAATAATTAATAATGAACTGTTTTTATTCAGTAAGTAGCTGACTTCAATGCTGGCACGCGTTGCCGGAAGAATTTTTCTTAACACTAATTATTTATTTGTGAAAAATATGAATATTATAACTGATTCATAATTTCTTTAACATAAACTTTAAAAGTGATTTAAAGCTACGTCAATATACGATAATATTTGGTCGACACTAAGCATTTAGTGCTTACATATTTCTTAACGCATTTTTGTTTGTTTTTCAATTCGATCTTTCAACAAAACATCCGTCAATACTTTTCTGGCAAACATATTAATTTTTTTATAGTAAATAGAAAAAACGTCATTAGTTACACATTGACAACACGTACCAAATGGTGATATATATTACTTATAAGGGTTTTATTGTCAATTTTTGGTGTAAAGGTATTATATTTAAAATAATATAAACACATAACTACATATGTTCTATTTCAAAAAAATTACAGTTATATGATAGAACCGGTTTCGCTCACTGTTAGAGAATTTTTAACTGATGAAATTTTATATAAATATCCTTGTTTGTAATTTGTATTGCGAAATCTGATCATAAAATACGTGATTGTGAAGAGTACTAAAAAATATTGTTTATTATTTAGAACATACATATACGTTTTAAAAGAAAGTATTTAATCAACACAACCGAATGTGGACAAATCTTCGAATAAAAATGATAAATTTCACACGTACCGCAGCAATAGTAAGTTCGTTTAATTTATTTTGCATGAGAATTGTTAAAATTTTCGATTTTTTTTTTGTGGATTGAAAAAGAAATTGAAGGCAAATCTTTTTTTATATAAAAAAACTATTTTACTCAAATTAAGTATATTATATAATAATTATAAAAATCCTTCGTCTTATCCTCATATCAAAATATATAATATAACATAATAAAACAATTACAAATTCATTATTTATTGAGATTTGAAATCAAGTGGGAGGTTTATCATCGATACGAAACAATTGATGTTCTTTTTCAGCCCCAAATATATATTCAAATTTCGAAAATTTGAGACAGAGTGAGCCAACAAAACTCGTCTACATCGTAAAGATGACAAAGATTATTTATTATAATTAT
The DNA here is from genome assembly GCA_028555115.1 of Himalopsyche japonica. Classification (NCBI taxonomy): domain Eukaryota; kingdom Metazoa; phylum Arthropoda; class Insecta; order Trichoptera; family Rhyacophilidae; genus Himalopsyche; species Himalopsyche japonica. The sequence continues at coordinate 600,042 of JAHFWJ010000634.1, forward strand.
ATGCATATGTACAAAAAAAGCCACGAAAGTCTGACATATTTCCCACGCCTCGTGAGAAATACGAGTGCCACTTGGCGACACGCAAGTCACAGCTTTGCTATCGCTGGCTCAGTCTATTAGATTCTATAAGCGACACATTGATTTTATTCTACTTGATTAAAACGAACCGCATCTAAGTAGGTCATTTTAGAAAAGATGTAGCATAATTTTTTAAAGTACGTTACAGACCGATTAGATTAATGAAAGCTTTCAGTATTTTGTGTAAACTTGATGTTCTTTTTTTTGTTTTTGTATTGTTTGTTATTTGCATATTGTGATTAAACAAAACGTTACAACGCAGTGTTTGTTTAAAATACCATATAATTGAGTTTCTATTTACAGATGGATTAAACGAATTCTGTTGAAGAATTCGATATTTAATAATGACGTTTAGGAAAAAAAACAAAGTTTCATTGAATGAATTAAAAAAATCAGTAGAAAAATATATGTTTAATAAGATTTTAACTGACAATTCGCAATAAGCGAAACTGGGCTTAATCATTTCAGAACGTCGTGTAAATTTGATGTCTTTGATTAATATAAACTCAAAAAAAATATTTAATTCAAAGTATTAAAGTAACGAAAGAATCGCGTCATCTACCATCTATCGTAATTTTCATCTTTTTTTGTTATAAAGATTTTTGGCAGTCCCTTAATATTGATATGATTAAAAAAGTAGTTTTTCAATGGAATGGATGACGTAGGATGCATATATGAGTCCGCGGCCCGCAACGGAAGTTCTTCAAGGACTCAAATACGAGTCCCCGGTCGTTAAGCTGTTAAAACAAACAGTAACAAAAAAATATAATTTAAAAATCCATAAATTATAACAAAAAAATCGATTGTTTCGGACCACCCAAAAATCTATCCGGTTGAGAAACTATGAAATAGTGTACTTAATAAAGCTCTTACCGTCCCAAATTGACACGTAACAATTTTTGTATTTCTGATTTCAACTGAAGGTATTTGATGGAATTTCAATATCAAATTTGAATTATTGAAACTTTGTAGAATTCTACGGTTTGACAGATTATTTCTGATGTATCCGTGGGATAGAATGTGTGAAGATGCCGAAAGCCGAAACCAGGGTCGTTAATGATAAAACATGTGGAATCGTACAAAGCTTCAGCAGGCCTTTATTACACGAGCTATTAACGTTTACACCGTATTTTGATGTTTATGGAATTTTTTAACACTCCTATACATTTTTATCGGAAAGCTTAGTAAATATTAGATAAAAATAACGTTTGCGAATATTAAAAGTCTATGAAAGGAAATCAGCTTTTCGTTTTCCTCATGGGGAAATCCATTTAGCGCGGTGAATTTCCGTCACCGTGACAACGCCGTTCAAAAAGCACAATAACAAAATTCACTCACAAGTTAATTTTAAGCGTGTCTTCCACAAACAAACTACTTGTTGGCCAACCATTGTCCCGCATCTCTATTAGATTTACCTACGGCCTATTATTACATCGGGACAAGTTTTCAGTTGGAAACCGGGATGAGTTCGAAGTTAGGATTTTAGACATTTGTTTAACAAAATTTTTGTTAAGAAATCGGTATTAATCGTCAGTTGGATTCAGAACTAGATTAATCGTATTTTTTTTAGCTTGTTTTTAAAATTACAAGAAATTCACTACCATTGTTATATTACAATTGATTTTCGCTATTTAATTATTCTTAATTTCCTACAAACTGTAAATTAACCTATTTCCGGATGCAGGTGACGATATATTCTATAATACCTATAAAAGCAAACCATGGTTAATTATTTGAATGGGTTTTTTTGCACTAATTCAACAATTAAATGTTGCGTTTTCATCTTCAAACGAAGATGAATTTTAAAAATTTGTAATTGGTATTGATGAGTGAAACCGGTTCTCATAAAATTGTTTGTGTTATTTTTGAAGATGGTGTGAAACTGAAATAAACATTAATCAGTTTATGTAATTATTGAAATTACTTTGATGTTTATCGTATAATTAAAGTGTTTTACCAAACAAAAACAAATATTTTTATTGTTTCACAGAAAAATTACTTTTGACATTAATTTGACATTTCACGATAAAAATGAACTATTTTTGAAAGGCAACAATTGTTATGGGCTGAAAAACACACTCTATAATATGAAAATATTATCAAATGTTAAACTGATCGAAAGAATATTGTGATACAATTACTGCAGAAGTTGGGAGATTTGAGAAATCTCATGTAGTACATTATATCGATATGATTTTCGTCAATTTATTGCACGTCAAGCAAAGGCCTCGAAAACTGTTAAGATCCCTTTTTAATGATACCAAAATAGTATACCAGCTACAACTGTCAGTCAATCTTTTAAGCTCTGTTTAAAAGTATGTTTATATGCTTTTGGAATATAGATGGAAGTGGGAATCGATACCGCGGAGGGTAGATTTGAAATAGGTATTTCTAAGTGCTCGACGAATTTAGTAAGTTTGAGAAGAAAATGAACGGTAGTTAAATGTGTGAATGGAAAAAAATGCAGGTGGATACAAACCAATAAATTAGCACGTTTTGGTAAGCGCAAAGGTACGTGTAATTAATAGTTTAAATAGACAAAAATAGTTTTAAATGCCATAAATAATACTCATATTTAACACAAATCCTTGTGTACAATTCACACGTTATTTAAATTGAGCCTTATTGAATTTAAAATTGTAATTGTAAATTGTAAACAGTTTCAACAATTCAAATTTGACATTTAAATCACCCTCAGTGGATATCGTTAATTAAGTTTTATGAAAAATAGTTATAGTAAGATATCAATAAATTTTGGACGTTTTCATATTCAATTGCGGTGATGACGGGTTCGAATTCCAGAAGATACTTTAAAGTCCGTTATGAATGTAAATTATTTTACATTTGTTACATTCCCTCCGCATGTCACGTCTGAAAAGCGATTTTGATTGGCTATACATCAAATACTTCTGCAGGCATTCACCATAACTACGGCATATATCGATGTATAAAGGTAAAAAGATTAACGCAAAACTCATTTAACTAGAGGCGCAAAAAAAAGACTGAAGTGTAATAAAACTAATAAACAGGCGATTTATCTATACAATCTAGTTTTAATCTAATAGGTAATTAATATCAGCAGAAAAGCCAAAAATGTGTGGTAATTGTTTTTTGACGGACCCTTATTTATTCAAAATTAAAATATTGATTCGATAATCGCAGCTTACATTCCAGATGGTGTATAATATATATACGCGTATATGGACGGAAACGATTGAAGGAATATTTTCTCCAATATTAAAAAAATATTATGTGACTAATAGGGCGTTAGAACCACAGGTTCGTTACCGCTGCAATAGTTCTTCATCCTGTTTCCTTACGCACATGGTGGTGTATCAAATTACTAACAAGCGCACCAAGCAAACTACTAAGAATAAAGAACGTTACGCCGTAAAGCGGGCGTATTAAACCCGCGATCTAAAAGAGAAATCAACGTGGCTTAGGGAATCATTAACATTTTGTTGTATTTTCGGTTCATTTTTAGTTGGAGGAAAAATTTCTTTATCGAAAGATGAACTCTTGATATTTATTCAGAATCTTTTTTAGAAGAGCGGCACACGAAAATTCATGTTAGAAGCAAATTTCTAACGAGCAACTCTAGCGAGTGGATCTCGCGTAGAATTGTACTGTTACCGCATCATAAACATCAGCAGTCTTAAGAGAAATGTCTCGTGACGGCATCGGTACTAATTGAGTTGAAAAATACACGCATTTTAAATATCAAAATTTACTAAGAAGCCATAGCGAAATCCTCTGGTTGCCGCCCGTGAGAACCACTGCTCTAGCGTTAACTAATAATTGCAACCACTTCTATCGGAATAGACATCCAACCTCAAATAAGTCATTGCTTTTGTGTTACTTTTGGGAATTTTATAACGTTGGCATTCCCTGTAGTCTAGAGACAAGATCGGTATCCTCCTAGTAATGAAATCGGTCTGAATTTCGAGAAGGTTAGAATCAAACTCAGATGTAAACATAAATTTGATATCTCGGATATGAGTGAATGTGACGTTATTTTTCCTCGAATTGAATCGATTGAACTATACAAAATCTCATAGAGTTTATCTCGTATAGCGTAATTATTTGTTACATTAGTAATTATAAAATGTAATACCAAATAGTTTCCCTTTAGAAAATCATTGAACATTGTACAAAGTTTACTGTCGTTTTCTCTTTTCAGTAATGTATAACTCAAAAAAATAGTCGTTAATGAACGTACTCCAAAACTCACTAGAATCGTTGGACACCGTACAATAAGTGTATATGTATGCATAGACAAGCGACAAATATTGCACATTGAACTGTGTGAGAGCAACTCAACAAACGTCATACGAATGCAATATGCATTATTTCGAGTCGATCATTTGTAGTTGATTTTCAAATACTTAATAAAATCACAGACAAAATTAAACATTATTCAATATTGCAAAATAAATTGCAATCTTATGTGGCACATTCATAATAATATTATGATGTCATTCATCCAAGAATAAACTTAATTACTATGTATTGTATATATTATAGAGATAAGCCATCGACAATAAGTAATTTTATTCATAATATCTGCATCGATTATATTATATAATTTTACATAAATGATGAAGAGACACTCCCTGATTTTATTAATTGTACGTGACCAATCAACTGTGTTTTTTGGGCTTCTTAATGAGTGATGAAAATAGCGGTCGCCAACCTAATGAATTAGACGTTTGGTAAAAACATAATTAGTCTGAGTTATAAGTAGCATCGTATTTTTACATTGACAATGGTTTCTTTTTTGAATCCACTATGATACAATGTGTCATAAATAATGTTTTTGAATCATTTTAAAATTTTATCATAGTACATTTTTTGGTCAATGCTTGGACTAAACGGGGCCGTTATGAATTTTTGAAATAACAGAAAAAGTAGATTTTGGACGCTACATACTTTAACAACTAAAATAAACACACTATTGCTGTGTAAATATGAAAATGTTTATCGTGATATTATTATGACAACAATAAAAAATACGACTCCATTCAGGATTATCTATAATTTGGTACAAGTGTATGTATCCTTGGTTCCATTAACGTTACAGTAATAATTACGAAAACCAAAGGTTGTCGACCGCTTTTTTAAAAATAATATCAAAGGAGAAATATTAATGAATAATAATAAATAATAATAATAAATAATAATAATAAATAAGGTTATATGCTCATCGCTCTCTTTGTATTCATTACAGGTTGTTAAGGCGATGAAAATATTACAAAAATAACTGTAACATAATTAATAAAAAAACAGAAAAAAATGTAATTTTTTTCGCGGTGTATAAACTTAAATTCTAATAAATTTCATCAACGCAGAAGCCCTAGAGCGTTGCCACTCGGCGATGGTTTACTTAATCTTTTTCACCATAATATTAGTCGAATGGTGAAGGTATAGTATGAGATTCATACCATGCAATTTCGTACTTAGTATAAAATAATAAAAAATATATACAGAAGCTAATCTCAATTCAGCTAAAGATATAGAGCAATCAAAATAAAAATTATATATATGATTTATTACAAAATAGCACTTTTCGTAGGTCCACGGTCACAGTACGAAACCATAACACATAAATTACACTATGAAAGAAACAACAATCACAAAACTGCTTTTTATGATTTATATTTAAAAAAAAAAACAATCACAGTATGCACATTTTTTGTTCTCACAACAAGATGGTGTTCCACTCGGATGCAACTTAAAGAAAAAATACTAAAGAAATAGAATGAAACAAAATATCTGTAGCCCGTGTATCAGGAGCAAAGAAGTAACAAGAGATATAGCAGTGTCAAGCTGTGTTCAAAAGCGCGCGTCCGCCGGCTCGGGAAGATGCCGGCACGGCACTGAAAAACTGCTTCGAACACTGGAAGCACGAAATGCACGACGGCTCTCAAACGAGGGGGCAGACAATGACAGTGCAAGGGGGGGGGAGGCGACTCCGGCCCGAGTCTATATTTACCACGTCGAGTGGTAGTGTCTGTCCGTAATCTATACTTCGGATTTCAGTGTCGTATCTAGGTATCGACTGACGTGACCCCCGGACGAAAACAAAGAAATTCTTGGAAATGAAGAATTTTCACGAAATCATCTTTAGAAAGAAAAATGTACGAAATTTCTACAAAGAATTACAGTTACTCGACATTTATACAGAACATGTTTTTGGCTACATAAAAATGCATTCCGCACTCAAAAATGGTTGACTGTTCTAGTAAGTACGTGAGTTGAAATTTATTAAGGTCGATAACATTAACGTATCAAACTTAGTATATCTAGTGGAATTATATAGTAATTTAAGTTTATTTTTACATAAAAAAAATCTAAAATTACCAGTGTATCCACGACAAAATGATAACTCTTAACATATTTCTTTCCTGTATTACAGTGCTTCCCAACCTGAGGTCCGCGAAAATTTTTAGTAGAAAGTACAAATATTTATTTGTGAACATATTTCCAGTAAAATATTTTTTTCGGGGGTCTGCGGATTATTTTCTTCAGATTTAGAGGTCAGTGGCATGAAAAGGGTTGGGAAGCTCTGCTGTACTATATAAATCTATATGAATAATTTTGAGGGTACACTGAGAAGCCAAATTGCAATCAATTAAAAAAAGCAAATTGCATATTTCGTATTCTATATAAATATTTCAAGGTTGACTGACATTGAGATTGAGGAATGATTGTGAATTCTGTAAAATTACAAAAAAATAAAAAATCAGTATATTAATTATAAATTTGAATTGTTGAAACATTGTACGATTCCACATGTTTTGTCATTAACGACCCAGGTTTCGTCATTCGGCATATTCAGGCATTCTATCACACGAAATGAAGTAATAAGCCGTAGAATCCTAAAAAGTTTGGTTGATTTAAATTTGATATTGAAATTCCATCAAACACCTTCAGTCGATATAATAAACTATATTTACTTAGTTGAAAAAACTGACTTCGATATATAATTTTGACTTAGTTATTTATTATAATTTTTTAAAAGTATATACTTGAAAAAATAAAATCATTTACTTTATTGTATTGCACTGTTATGACCTAAGAGTTAGAATACCCTTGGCATATTAATGGACTAAAGTTGAGACCTTGTAATATACATTTGATTCATTTCTAATATGGCCTGTTAGAAAAAATGTTAAATTTCAAGCAAAATAGATAATAAACGATTGTTTTTTTATATAATATAGGAAAGAATTTTTTTCTCATATTTTCATGATAAAGAGTTATATATAAAGACGATTGCTAATAGATTTTTAAAAATACGATACGAGTTCAAAGTTTTCCATCGGTATTTAAAATAATAAATTTAAAAAAATATATATATTTAATCGACCTTAAAATCAAGTACGTTACGGTGTTTATTTTTTTATTAATTAAAGAAAAACTTTTTTGACATCATTGAGAATGACACCGAACACTAATAAACATTGTCTAGATTCGACTCTGAATATTGCAAATTTTCTGCGCGAAATCACAACTGAGGAATGTCAGATGCGAGATGAATGTTGATAAAAAAAAGCATTTCGCGCACGTGGCAATCAAATTCCTGAGTCTGCCTTTTTGTTTCACACGTACACAAAGTAAGGAAATTAATTAATTAATTATACAAAGCTATTACTCTTCCACACATACGACTATTGTATAATGTGTCGTGTACATGGGGAACTGCTGCGAGAATTGTATAGTAATGTATTATAATATAATGCTCGGCAAACAGCTGTGTGTCGTAACGTCAATGCTTTACAATTGGGTTACGACGTATTACTTTTTATCGAATGATATATATGTATCTTTATCAATCTAACATACATATATTATTGATTGAATTGAACTTCATAGAACTCCATTATTGATTGCACGCTGAAAAACGCACATTATCAACTGATGTAATTTTGTATAAATATTCATGTTTGTAATTTGTATTGTTTGAGCCAAGCCGGTCCTTATCAAAAAAAAAAATATTCGATTGTGAAAATAGTCCTAAAAAATCTTATTTCATTATTTAAAACATACATATATAGACGTTTCAAAAGAAGGTGTTAAAGAGGACCGAATGTGAAAAAATATCCGAATAATAAGGATCAATTTCACGCGTACGTAAGATATATGACAAGCAACCGTGTCTAAAACATATTTAATTTAAAGCGAAAAAGTCTAAATTTAATATTAATCTTGCCGGGACATAAACCTAAACCCACCTTATCGATAGTACAAAGCTCTTGCTACTGAACCACAGAAGGCGACTAATTTTATCAATAAGAACATGACTTATAAATATATTATTATCTACAGTTTATTATTATCATTATTAATTTTTATTAATTAAGTTAGGACATGTTTCGCTCATCGCGACCATTATTACTATTGATTAGTTGATCATACTCACGATGATCGAAACCGATCGTGACTCAATTAATATAAAATTGTGTAATAAGCATTGTGTTTTTTTATTTAAATATATGTATCTATGTCGCACCACATATCGTCGCTGAAGGATTTATTGTATTCTGCCAGCATTGCGATTATACATATAAATATTTTTAAATCTAGTTAAAAGAAAAAGTAAGGAATAATCACGTCCCTCAGTGTGCTTTGTCTCCATGTATATATATTTATGTTTTTAAATAAAAAAAACTACAAAATAATAAATCGATATAGCGTAATGTAGCGTAAACCCACGCCTTCAGTGTTCAAAAATCAACGCCAAATCGACGATTCGACCGGAAAAGGTTCGGTCGATTAAAGGGCCGCCGTCAAAAGGTGGCGATGCTAAAAGCCTCTACTTAATTGGTCGCCTTCCAAAATTAACGGAAAGAAAAAATTGTCGTAAGTCCAACGGTTAAATTTAGCATCGATTACCACCCCAAACGCTTTTAGTTTGAAAAATTCCACCAATACCGCTGTGAGACTTGCCATGTGTTTTCGATCAACTGTATAGCTTTCAAGTTATCTTATTCAAGTTCGACCTTTGGACGACCTCTAATCCCACGGCAAACCTAAATGCCATCATCGGCCAAAAGGTTTTTCTTTCATTTTAGCCGTTGAGTTAAATTAGACGAGTTAAATTAGACCTCGAATTCCCGCATAATGCAGGAATTCGAGTTAACCTTTGTATCTGTTTCTTTTGATTTCTATTGGTATTATATTTGAGAGATGCAAGTTTTTTTTTGTATCATTCTTTTAATTAACAAATCGTGAGCAATGTATGCAGTCATGTTAAGCGTGTATTAATAGTATTGGATATATTATACAATGTGTAAAAACATAAATAAAAACAAAAAGAATAACATGATAAAATCCGCTTTGTTTTCTCTCATTGCACTTACCGCGACAACTTTCGATCTTCAAAGTTGATCGCCCACGCCTCATACAAGTGCTCAGATCGATAGTCACTGTTGATTTTTACAATAAACAAAGATCAGACATATATCCACAAATCGACTATCGCCGCCCATTACGTTTGGTGTGCGCGGAATGTGTCAAGGCGATCGCCAGGCCATTATAAATCGTGACTCCTTATACCGACGGAAATGCCCTAATATCTATTTTAGATCTCTAACAAAAGACTATCATAAGCAGTTCGCTAGATAGAAGAGTCGATAAGTCGTCATCTTTTTTTTTGTAATTAGGCAAAACTTAAATAGGAATTTTATATTGCCGGCAGGAAATAAGCTAGGTCGTTAGAACAGAAGAGAAGATCTATTGTGTACCTTTTCGACACAACTACGTATAGATAGGCAAATGTACGTTTAAACACAGTTCCGAAGATGGCGTGAGCCGAAAAACTTATCATTACATTGTTATGTTTTCATCGTGTTATAATGGAGTTCTACCAAGTAAATGCCAATTCAATCAACAATCAAGGAATTTTATGTATTGTTTTTTTTTTCGATTGGCTCGACTGTACTTTTGTGGAAGTTCGTTTTTAATATGTATATAAATTTGACAGGATTTGATATGTTACTACATGCGACACGTGTTTCGCTTATTCCAGAATCATCTTCAGACTAACTGCATCGTACAAATAATCGGTACCAAAATAAGCAATCAATCTAATATTATCCACTTTAAATGTGTTAACCGTCAATTCTTGGCGGAAAGGCATGATATTTAAAAAAAATAACAACACATTTTGAGTACTATTTTCACAAGATATTGTATGTTCAAGAACGGTTTCACTTATCGCGAGCATTATAAATTAATAGAACACAATTCCTTTGCATCGATTTACAAAAAGATGAAATGTAAGCAAGGAATGATAAAAAATCTACCATTCTCTGAATGTTTGAAGGATTTCTTTTCTAATGTTAATTGGAATCATTTCATTTTGTTGTTTTATGGTTTTAATTAAAATAATATAATATATTTCTAATAAATTATTTGATGACTTCAAATAATAAAAAAACTAGTATTTAACTTAACCGTTTAACAGCTAGAAATAAATAAAATAGTAGGAAAGCGACACACTGGTAGATTTTTGGTGGTGCTTTAGACAGGTTAAAAATTAAAACAGTAATAATTAATTTATCTGTTTACTTTAGTAATGAATTAATAACGTTACATTAAGTAATGCATCAAGTGGTATACAAAAGTTATTAATTTAAAACGATATAATTTTGTGATTAAATGTGATATGAAGAAAAACACAATAACTCAAGAATTTTGAGGGACCTTCATTCAATTCGGAAACTTTTCTGATTATCTTTTGTTTCGATTATTTTAAATTACCGAAAATAAAATCACATAACTTTGCTATTCGATGAACAAAGCCAACGCCTCCCACTTGAGTCGAAGAACTGGACAAAATTTTATTGATTTACGTAAAAATAAATTTTATAAAAACCACGTAGATAACACTCGCTCAATTAATCAGAGTTTTTCCCAGGATATTTACTATATTGAAACGAAAACAAAATCGCGATAACCAATAAATAAATGCAAGCAAATAATAGCGAGCCATATTGAAATAAATGATTATAAATGATACTATCTCGTCGGCAAAGGCGAAAGCTGATAAACGAAAGTGGATAGCTGTTTTATCGTGCAGACGCTATTATTCAAGTAATTTTACATTGACGTATCTGGGTTAGGAACATATTGGCAATGTGGACGCCATGATGCCTATCGAGTATTTTTTATATGCTCACAAATGTCACGAAGACACAACACACATTTGGGAACTAATAATGTACGTGTTTCATATAACTCAGGGTGTCTCAAACAATGTTCCGCGAAACAATTGGTAACCTGCGAAACATTAATAGGTGTACCGCAAAAACCTTGAACAGTTTAATAATTGTACTGCAGCAAATTTACACTTTTTTCTATTTAATATTAACAAGCAAAACAGTGATTCAAATATATAAATAAATACATTAAAAAAAACATATTATTGATTGAATTGGCATTTACTTAGTAGAATTCCATTATTTTTTTTATTTTAATTCCATTTATATTTGCTATTTTTTTCACCGTATTACTAAAAACAGTTTGTCTATTACAACATAATACTTATTCGAATCAAGATTTTCTTATTTACTGCGACAAAAATCGAAAACAGGCTCGACAGTAACATTAAATATGTAAAAATCAACTTTACAATATGTTGCGTGAAAGTAAAACGATCAGCAATTCAAGGATCCAAAATAGTCGACGTCGTTAATAACTGCATTAATATGTTGTTTTAAAGGATTACTAAATAATGAATTCATTTTTTGGATATGTATTGTATAATATTACTGACTAACAACGAAGTAAATGCGGTCTTTTGAGAGAATTTCCAGATTTGCGATGTGTCTCAATGCAATATTTATTTGAGAAATCTCAATAAAACTAAAACGACGAACCACGACTAATCACAATCTAAAATTCTAACAGGTTACTATAATACGTTAGATCATTTTTAATGCATTTTTGTAATAATAAAAACTCATTTTTAGTACTATTCCCTAAATATGTTTTATGGTAAGGATCGGTTTCGTTCGTCGCGAGCATTATCGACTGATGGGACACAAATGCAATGAGAGAAAAAAAACATTTTTTTCAATACAGAAAATTGAGAGGATAAAGACGATAAATTTAATGAAAGATTTAAAGTATTTATGTATAAAATAATATCCAAAGTTAAATCCTAATTTACATGAGTGTTTTGGTTTTGATTTGAACACCATTTTAAATATAGAATTAAATAAAGCATAGACGCTTTAATAAATGATCAGAATAAAAATGTATTTCATGAAAGGATACTTCATCAGTGTAATAACTTAAAAGTGACTTGCAGTAGACGACATTAGCAAATGCATATGATTGCGTGCATCGTTCAATTAACAACATGAAAGCATCTGTTCATTTCGTTATGAATTGATGTGAACCTACGTATACATTCAAAGTACAGAAAAGTTGACCCTTTTCATGTGACTGTAGAACGCAATCGTACAAATTAAACAGCATATCACTATTGCTTGTTGGCATTACAAAGTGTAAGAATTATTATATAAGGAAATGTTTGAGATAAACGTATGTCTCGCAGCTATTGTAAATGATTTATATTTGGCATAATAGATGGTAACAAAATATCTTGTTACTATACTTTAAATGAACTCTAATAGAAGAAAAAATATGATAGACTCATATACGTATAAAATTAAATGTTAAATTGAAAAAAAAAAAAAAAGGATTTGATACTGTCCTTGCAGGGATTATCTGATACCTTTTATTGCTAGATCTATGAGGCCAACGCAATACAAATTGCAATTATTAAATGTAAAAAAAAATAACAACTGCGAAGTTCTTTCCGTCTGAGAATAGATTAGTAAATATTTCTTTATAATATAACACAAATATTTTTTGTTCTAGGGATGGTGAATCCAAGAGATTTATTTATATTTGAAAGGGGTAAGCGATTCATCACGAATCAAACGCCAGTTATTGTGACTGAGGCATGTTGATGAACTAATGTCATATGGTTTGTGACGAATCAACACACTAAATCAGAATAGTGATAATTCAATAAACAAGCAAAATAAAGTATATTGATTGAATTGGTAGAACTGTGAAAAAAATAGCAATGTATTTTAGTTCTACATTGCTATTTTATAACAGTGTCAAAATTAAGCATAACAAATATAATATATTTTTTATTTTAAATACATATTCATTTTTCGTTTCGGTTTTATAGTGATGTTCCGAAAAAGTTTTTATTTGAAATTTGAGACACGTCCTATAAAAAATATATATTTGGAAAACTAACAACGCATTTTAATTTTTGATATCGACTGAAGGTGCTTTATAAGATTTCCATATCAAATTTGAACTTTTGCAATACTGTGATAGAATTCCCGAAGATGCCGAAAAGTGAAACCCGGGTCGTTAGTGATAAAAATTCAAATTTAATGCACTTAAGTTAGAGAAAATCTTCATTTATAAAATTTATCATACGCACAATCCGATTTTATTATTTTATACGATGCAATAATTTCCTTAGATATGTGTTTTCTATGTATTGTACAAAAGTAAAGAATTGACACTGTTCTCGTTACACGGATGCAACAGTGTCAGTTCTGTTGCATCCGTGTGATAGAATACCTGAAGATGCCGAAATGTGAAACCCAAGTCTTCAGTGACATGTAGGATCGTATAAAGTTTCAACGATTCAAATTATTGAAATTCTATCAAGCACCTTTAGTCGATATCATAAATTATAACATATATATATCTTTTATTATAATTAAACGGAAAAATTTTGATCCCAATCAACACTAGAAAAGAAATCCTTCAAACAACATTCAGAGAATGGCAGATTTTTTCTAAACAATGTATATATTATCATTTGTTGCTTACATTTCACCTTTTCTCAAAGCATATCTTCTTGAACCTTGGTTAATGTCGGATAACGTTGTTTCTATTATTAGCCAAAAGAATGCATTTAAATAACAATGCTGTTTGAAAAAAACTGTTGTTAGTGGTTAGGATTGTCACTCGAAATTTCTGATACAATACAATACATGACGACATTGAAACACTTAGTCTTATAAGTCACCGATAAAAGAAAACGTAGAAAAACAAGTAACAAGTTATCGCGGAATTGGTAATCTATAATCGCATTAACAATAATTACTAACGTATATTATTATGAAGAAAAAATATTTGAAATAGAGCTTAAAAAATATTGTTTCGATATGGAATTTTTTTATTGTAATGTAAATTTTTTATTCGATAAGATATATTCGCACAGAATTTTTTAAACAGACATAAAAATCGTGATTTTTACGTCTATAAAGTATTATATAAATAATAGAAGTATATTAGTAAAGTCGCTTATGGATTTCTCTGCCTTGTGAATTATCGTACTTCTTAACTATGTATATTGAGTACAAAAAATTCTTACCAAGCGGTAATACCGCATGTTAGTATTCGCCCAAGTTGTTTTATGAACAGGCCCAAGGATTGATTGAATTGACATTTACTTGGTAGAACTCCATTATAACACGGTGAAAAAATAATAATATATTTTAGTTGTACAATTTTTTTGTACGATATAGTTGATAGCTATTTCGGCTCACGCTATAGTCAGAACTATGTTTAAACATCCATTTACTTATATATGTATAGCTGTGTAGAAAAGGTACACAGTAAATATGCTCTTATATCATTTAAAATTTTTAAATGAACAGACAAATATAAGTCTTTCGCCGCTCCTCAAACCTTGCGAAGGGCTAATGAATTTCTGTAATAAATCATCTCCGGCCAATATTTAAGCTTATTGAAATTGCTGCCTAGTTACTTTTATTTACAATTAAAATTTTAGTCTTACTGCTAGCAGGATATAAGCTAGCTTGTTAAAAAGGAAGAGAAGATGTATTGTGTACCTTTTCTATACAGCTATATAAAGATGTAAGTCGAAATATCCAATGTAAAATTTTTGTGGAACTAAAATACATTGCTATTGTTTTCACCGTGTTATCATGGAGTTCTACCAAGTAAATGAGAAATTAAATCAATAATATAAAATTATGTTAAAAACCGGTGTAACCTCCAAATCTTTCGAAATTATGAAAATTAAATAATCTATGACAAATCTACTCACCGTTAGAAACTTCTTCTTTTTCGGCTATCTCTACCTCTTGCTTCTCTTCCACGGGAAGTGGAGAAAGTGCGGGAGACAAAAGCGTCGGTGAAAGAACTGGCGTTGGAGTACCAACAGGCGAAGGTGTATTCCTCTCCCTGACGGGACACTTCACAGGAGAACATTTATCAATGTCATTTTCCACAGATACTGGAGAAGTCGGACACGTTTCCCTAAGCACTGGCGACGGTGTACCCCGCAATGGTTCACTGGAAGATGATTTCGGTGGAGTCACAGGCGTCGCCACGATAGGCGGACTTGAAACTGTGCTCGCCTCATCACTCTCCACAAGTGGAGGACTCAAAACTGCTTTAAGAGGTGGAGAAATCGGCGTTGGAGAAACAGCTGGAGACCTAAAAGGGCTCTTGATCCCAGCGAGAGGTTTAGATACAGGTTCTGCGTTTACAGGTGTCGCTCTGACAGTTCTCGCTTTTGAAAAATGTGACGTCCAATTCCGCTGTTTTTCAATGAGTTCTCTACTGTTGAACTTTCGTTCAGGCTTTTCAGGTTTTTCGGGTTTCTTCGGTGGAACGAGCGGTTTGGTTTTTGGGTCTTTGATTCCACCATTAGGAGTAATCCTGCATTCTCGTACGGTCGTAGTTCTTATTTCGCTTGTCTCTATATTTCCATTTAGGTTTGGATTGATGATTATGTGATTATTGTCATTGTTGCAATTCGGCGGTGAGGGGGATCTGGATAGTCTACCAGCCCTAGAACCCGCCGAGCTGGACCGCGATCTATCAGGCAGACCTCCGCTGACGGACGAAGGCGATTTGTCCGCTCGTCTGGGAGGTCGGTTGTCTTCGCCGAGCTTTTCAAAGAGGGCCCGGGCGTTGTTGAACCTGGCGAGGTGACTTTCGGTGCGTACCACCGTCACTTGTGGACCCCCGGGTACGGGTACGACTGTGCTGTCCGCCACGACTCCTGAATGAGTCTCTCTGGCCGGCGCCATGCCTTGGAAGATGTTCGCAATCTGGGATACTTTCGAGCTTGCCGACGTTCGTCTTCTCTCCTCCATGTCTTTAGACACAGCCCTTAACCGGACCTGAAACAAAAAACAAACATTATATTAACAAAACTTCACAAAAAAAACTGAAGTACATGATTGCTTCTTGTAGTAGTCCCGGTACCTTGCTTTGCCGCCATGGCGACGGTTGCGAAAAAGTACAGCCTATCGTGAACAATTTCCAATTTACAGTAATGAATGTTTTTATACAACTTAAATATACAAGCAAAAAGACAGCTGTGCTATTCAAGAAAATATACTGAAGTTAAATCTGATAGTTCAGAGAAATTGTCAAAAAACAAACAGCGATGCGTACGGTGACCATGCATTTAATAAATTGACAATGAAAATAAGTCACGTTTTGTCACCAGTACTGCATATTCTGGTATATGTTTACATGTATCCAACTCCAAATTTATAATGAAAAATACGTTATACTAACAGTGTTGACATAATTATCCGTGATTTGTTACAATACATTGAATTCAACAAAAATATATGAAAGCTCATATTGTGATTTAAGCGCTATGAGATAATACAAACGATAGATTAAAGCAAGGCTGTAGAGTCGGAGTCGAAGTCGTGAAATCAAGGTGTTATGACTGGAGTCGTGAAAAACGAGCGACGCCCGATCGCTTTTTCGGTAAGACGATTTTGAAAATTATCTCAATGAATAATTTGCCAAATTTGTTGGTTGATCTTTAATTTAATGCACGTAAATAGGAAGGGACGAAAAAACCTGATAAAATTAAGCCTTTTTAGTCGGTGTCGTGTTGTTGGCCAATGTCGGAGACGTGTTTTTTAACGACTGTGTGAGCCCTGGATTAAAGCTTCAATAAAAAATATATACGAAAGATGGCTTGCCCGACTAATAATATCAAATTCGAATTGTTAGAACTTTGTAAGATTCCACATTTTTTGTCACTAACGAACCTGGCTTCGCCTTTCGGCATCTTCAGGTATTTATCACACGGATGCAGCAGAATTGACATAAGTTCTATTACGGGAAACCCGGGTCGTTAGTGACAAAACATATAGAATCGTACAAAGTTGTTACAATTCAAATCTGATATTGAAATTGTAGTGTAGAAAAGGTACACAATACATCTTCTCTCATGTTTTAACGACCTAGCTTATTTCTTGCTAGCAATAAAACTATTTTTTTTTTAATGTAAATGAAACTAAAATGGCGGCTATATCAATAAGCTTACATGTTGCACGGAAATGGTTTATTACGGAAACGAAACAGCCCCTTGTAATGGCTTCAGGAATGGCGACGGACATATATTAGTTTGTTCGTTAAGAATTTTTTGTGATTATCACACATTATCACAGCTATACATAGATAAGCAAATGTTCGTTTAAGCATAGTTCTGACGATGGGTGAGCCGAAATATCTATCAACTACATCTTATAAAAAAAATTGTAGAACTAAATACAGTGCTATTTTTTCACCGTGTTAAAATGGAGTTCTACCAAGTAAATGCCAATTCAATCAATTATCATTAAATGCATGGAGGATTTGTGAATGGAGATTATTAATTAATTTTGTTAGTAAAAGAATTATTTCATGTTAATTTACGTATATTGAGAATAAAAATTGATTCGATAGCTATACATTTAAAAATCTTTTATTTTACAATATTGTTTTATGATAAGTCATCGTCGTGTGTCACACGAAATGTGTGTGAGATTAGGAAGACAAATATTCAAAAAGACAAGCCGTACAATTATATCTCTAAATTAATTGAAATCTTGTCACCCTCATGATTCGGCTCGAGATAAGAATGGATAAGATATGGAGTATTAAAGATATGAAGGCGACGCCAATTGTATCGCGGCTGTTATCAGAAGATAAGAAGTACAGAGGTACGAAACGGGATTGCAAAAAATGCATACATCAGCATCTAGAGAACTAAAGTGGAGACAGAATTTTAATGGACGTCAAATACACCAGTCCTTTTTTTACGCGATACATTAGTTCCAGAAAAAGGCGCGTAAAAAAATCACAACTTTCGTATGATTTGATAAATTGGTTCAAAAAATTAAAATATCGCGTAAAAAAGTACCAGAACGTATGAAAAACCAAAATTTGCTCTTTAAAATTCGTGCAAAAAAAATATATATGTATTTTCATGTCTTTATTGCTTATAAAAATATAGTGAGACTATAAAAATATTTTTTTTTCACTTATATGAATTATTCGCTGCTGTCACTCTCGGTTGCAAAATGTAATCGTTTGCGATTTTTTGAACGAAAGTATTGAATTTTGCATAAATCAAGTTTAAGTTTTGTAAACAAAATTTTAGAAAAAAGGTTTTAAAAATACACATATTTTTTTTATTTAAATAAATAATGAAACGTACATGCCTAGCATCATATATAAATGTCTTCAAATTTGGGGAAAAAATCGCGTATAATCGAATTCGCGTAAAAAAAAGATTGGCTGTAATGTAACTTGTGCGGCAGATGAGAATATCTAACGAATAATGTGTCAATAATATAAACGAAGCATTTAAACATATCAAAATTAGTTTCGTGTGACAAATGACCAGTAGTTTATTCAGTTTTTCTTGCTTTGCAACCATACTCGCCCCAATGTGGAGCATTCTATTGAATTTATTGAACCGCATCTGATCGACGTCATCAGCGACATCGTTTAGGGGTATATATGGGCGGAATTCGAAGAAACATACGTTTATCATTTACGCACTGGTTTGACCATACAAACGAAAAAAAAATTAAACATGATGACAAATTTTGTCCCCACAGTTGCTCTACCGTGTACATTCTATAGATATTCATAAGCGGCTGTTCAAGGCGATGGAATCTATCTGTTCGCTGGGGGTAACCTAAAGATGGTGCATCCGTAGAACATTTGCAAGCCAGGTCCATCGTCTCTTTTTTCATTATTCTAACATAACACCTGCCTCGTTACTCAGTCAGTCGACCTTCCTTTTCTTGGAAAAGGTAAAAAAAAAAATGGTTATTCTACGTGAACTAGTGGCATAATCGAAAAAGCAACAATAAAAAAAATCATTTAATAGTAGTAGTGGATAAAATATTGTGATAACTGTTCAGCCAAGTATATCGGTCAGGCAGCTAATACTTTTGATGCTAGGATGATGAGTGTATTGAAAAATATTTTTAAAATGTCAATTTTAATGTAATTTATGATATCGACTGAAGGTGCTTGATGGAATTTCAATATAAAATTTGAAGTGTTACAACTTTGTACGATTTCACATGTTTGACCCGGAAAAACATTTATATTTTAATGTTAGTTGAATGATATATGTTAAAAAATCCTTTCAAGAATGACTCATTAAGAAGATCGTTAATGAAAATTATCACAGGCAATTGTGTTAATTATTATTAGATTAATATTATTAAATTCATGATTTATGATATCGACTGAAGGTGCTTGATGGAATTTCAATATCAAATTTGTCAGTTCTGTTGCACCGTGTGATGGAATACCTGAAGATGCCGAAGGGCGAAACCCGGGTCGTTTGTGACAAAACATGTGGAATTGTACAAAATTACAACAATTCAAAACATTTATTAAATTCGTTTTAGCTGTAATTTACTGCTTGCCTTGGGGTAAGTGTTTTCCTGTAATTAATAACTTTGCTATATAGACGATGCTAACTGTTTATTTTACGTCAGTTTTGTTGCATCCATGTGATAGAATGCCTGAAGATGCTGAAAGGTAAAACCCGGGTGTGTGTGTGTGTAAATAAATGTGTAAATTATTTCAATAAAAATTAAGAAAGTTTTGAAAATTAGATGAAACGGAGCAAACATATAACCGAATCTTATTGGCAAGCAATTATTCGTGAAAAATATGTTACTTTATTTTAGATTATCGCAATCTTATTATTACTGTTTTGTTATTCCCTTCAAGTTTGGTCAGCAGTAAAACCGTAATATAACCGATAATATAAAGTCAAGAAGTATTGGACTGATGGATCATTGGTAAACGAATTACGATTATAACTTTCATCAAAAATATGACCGTAAAATAAAAAAACCACCTCAGGCAAAGAAAGTAATCGTGGCACGGATATATTTTATGAAGACTCGAGACGTAAAAGAATAACTATTATTTACTGGTAAGTGATTCATTGGCAATTTCAGTGAATTAAAAAAGAATTTTAAAAATATAAATCAATTTTTAGAAACTAATAGCCAATAATCGCCAATGACGACTTATCAATTCTAACGAAAGATAACGAGATAATGAAATAAGGTTCATTTTCTATGTTATCATTCAATTGCCATAATATTTATACAAAAGTTGTCATTAATCATCAATAAGTGAAATAATAGGTCGGTGATGAAAAAATGGCGGAAGAAAATTCCTGAAAATATCGTCCAAAAGTGACATAGAGAAAGTGTTGTTGGTGTATTAGTCTAAAGTTTAATGAATGTGTTTTTGGATATATTTCGATGGTTAATATTTTTACGGTGACGCATAATTTTTAAGCAAAATTCTATCAATCTGAGTGCCATTGAGTGATTTATATATATAAACAATGAAACCATTGTTTATTTTTATCTTGATTTCAGTGTGTGTTAACTATTCCATTTAAGTGTTCCAAAATGCACTTTTTGATCACCGTTGGTTTGTTTAGTGTATAAAAAACTTGCTTAGATTTTGTCGTAATTTGAAACAATGGCGAACAAGGATCAAAAGATAATGTATTGAGAATATAAGTCAAAAACATTCTGTGAACTGTAATCAAGATAACAAATTCATTAGCCATAAAAATACCGCAATTATAATGACACATCTTTAACCATTTGAATCAAAACTTAGACGTATGAATCAGTTTCACAAAATACGAAACATAATCACACTATAAAAAAATGGGAATTGTTTCAAGCCGTGTCATCAGCGGATAATAAGCACTAAGCTTTTGAGATAAATTCGGTGTTTACTTCGAAGAAATAAACATTCAATTTAAAATTATAATTGATAAATTCTTATACAAAAATACACGTCACGTGTTTCGCTGTACTGAGAAGTATCATTAGACTAAATTCTTTGGAAGATATTATTATCTATTATACAGTGGGTGATTGGTAATATGAAAATATGTACTAAGATTATGTTCGGTATCCGAAATGCTCGTTAACCGATAGTCGTATAGTGTTGCCGAACACGTCTTATTTCGTCCTGGAAATGACATCACAGACCGAGTAAAAAACGCGCCGTTTTCAAAAGTCTGATGAATGTAAAACGTCGCTTTAGTTTTACAGATAGAAAAAGTTACTTAGAAAAGACGTTTTAGTTCGTTAGACGAATATATGTTCGTTGTCCGAATACAAAAATCTTTCGTGATAATATTCGTTGTCCGAACTGTTCGTTAAGCGATAACCGACTAGATAAGTACGCATTTTGCCATTGCGGAATTTCATTTTTGTATTAAAAAAAAAAAACAAACATATTTTACAAATTAGTCACAATCTGTATTGTTAAATTTCAAAAAATCACAATCAGTTTTTATCACATTTTTATAATGATCAAGATCGGTCTTACTTATATAGAAAATATCACATATCATTACAAAAATGTGTAAGTATTATAGAACAAAACAAAGTGCGTGTTTTTTTAAATATATTTTATTCCCTTCAGAATTAACAGTTTCTAAATACATATGTCAAATTGGGCGTATTAAAAAAATAACGGCTGTTCTTAGTCAACATGGCAAAATTGAAAATTTACCGAGTGATATTGTTCTTGACGATTACATTGACCATATGCGTCGATGATGTGAGTGCTGCTTGCCAAAAAGCTGGTGGATGCATCACGGACATAACCCAAGAATCTTGCAAGCCAGGAAATTATTTGGTCGCAAACCAGACAGTGGATGGTTGCTGTCCACGATGCATCCCGAGATCAGGTGAATTGGTTTATATTATAAATAATATTTTATTGTAGACTATTTTCAATAATACCAAGTAGCCAATTTAATACCGGGCGAATATATCACTTTTATCAGTATGGCAATAATATGTCCAAATGAGAATAAGGTGTTGTGATCACGATTTCGACAATAAGTGATACTTTAACAGGGCTCAATTTGCGAAATAAAATTCGTACGTGAAATACTACCCATGTTTCATTAAACCTTCGTTCAAGAGTTACATAATTTCGCATGACGACATTAATCACGCCTAGGGACTTCGTCTGGCGGCGCCTATACTTATTTATTCAAAAATCAATTATGTTTACTGATTGAGTTGGCATTTACTTGGTAGAACTCCATTATAGCACGGTGAAAAAATAGCAATGTATTTCACTTCTATATTTTTTTTTGTATTACGATAGCTATTTCGGTTCACCCATAGTCAGAACAATAGTTTGAAATTTGTAGAACTAAAATACATTGCTATTTTTTCACCGGGTTAATTATGTTTACTGTTGTATTTTGTTTATATTTTAATAACGGCATTTTTCATTTTTAAAATTTCGTTATATCGATATTAAAAAAAAAAAATGCAGGAAAAATAAATATATGAAAGATGTTAGTTTTTATGCTAATTAAACAAAACATTTAAAAACGGAAAAAAAATATAAGAATTTGAGATCAAACAGCGGCAATTCGTTTTCTTTTTAAATTTTCACTTATAAACCAAAATATTGAAGTAACTTCTAGTATTTTAATCAAATCAAATTGAATGACGAGTAAAGAAATATTAAATTTGACTTGTTGAAACATTGTGTGCAACAGTGTTAGTGTGATGACGTTGTCAGTCATGTTACATAAGTGTGATATAATGTCTGAAGATGCCGAAAGGCGAAACCCGGATCGTTAATGACAAAGCGTGTGGAATCCGTACGAAGTTTCAACAATTTAAATTTGATATTGAAATTCAATCAAACACCTTCAGTCGATATCACAAATAATTTATAAATATTTTATTAAAATAAAGCAATAAAAAAATAATTATTTTAGTCTTCTTCTGAGCATATTTTAAAAATTTATTTCTACCGATAAAAGATCTAAATTATTATCGCTCTACGCAATTTAGATTTAACGTAATATCTCGCTCTGATGGGATAACATCACCAAATTGAGAGGTGTAAACGTGGGAAAATTGCCATAACACGATCCATTAAAATTGTGAATAAAATATTTTTGCTTATAAACAACTGCCACGCCATCCATAATGAAATTATTACACTATCCGCGAGAGAGAATATTTAAACGAGCGCTCACAGATGGCGGTAATAATATCATTGACTTAATTACATATTTATGTGACACGGGGATCAGAAAATCAAGGTGTAACGTAGGCATGCCTTTACGTGTGCACAATAAAACACTCAGAATTTTTTAAATTAAATCTTATCGGTGCTGTAAAATACCACCAAAGAATCGTATCCGAGAATTATTTCTGTGAATTCTTTTAATTTTAATAAGATAAAAAAAAATATAGAATTAATTTGATAGTAAATATAATGGTTCCATGCCACGTCAGAGTTGTATCAGAGTGATGATATCTTTATCTTATAATAATGAAGTTCTAGCAATAGTGAAAAGTCAATATATTCATTTTATTCCTGTGAATTGTCATTTGCAATCTTTCAATCATTCAAAAATTCAGCAGAACTTAATTATTAATAATTAATTTACTCTTTTGAGATCTTGACTTTTAAGTGTTGATTGATTGAATTTGCATTCACTTGGTAGAACTCCATTATAATACGGTGAAAAAATAGCAATGTATTTTAGTTCTACAAAATTATTTTTAACAAATATAGTTGATAGCTATTTCGGCTCACGCCATCGTCAGAACTATGCTTAGAAGAAGCGGTATTTATAAAATGTCCTGTGGCTCGTGTTTATCCGTTTATACCGGACAGACAGGTGGAAGTATATTTACTCGAGCTAAGGAACATGTAAGATCATTCAACATTTAAAAAACAGATTCACAATTCGCTAATCACGTTATTAATGAATCACATAATATAAATTCAAACTCAGCCCCTAAATGTTTGCATCTTTGTATTAAGGGTCGGAGAATGACGGCTTTGGAACAGCTAGAAATCAATAGACACCAATTATCACAAAGGATTCTTAACGAACAAACTAACATAATAGTATCGCCACTTGTCCAGCCGTTGTACAAAGGGGTGGTCTGATTTGCTTCCAGAAGGACCACTTCCGTCCCACATATAATCTTATTGTCATAGACACCTATTGTTTCATTTAGAATTTTGAAAATTTAGTGTCATTGTGTTAAAGTAACAAGCTAGGCCGTTGGAGGAGAGAGGATGTGTTGTGTGCCTTTTCTGCACAGCTATATATAGATAAGCAAATGTTAGTTTAAGCATAGTTCTGACGATGGCGTGAGCCGAAATAGCTATCAACTATATTTGTTAAAAATAATTTTGTAGAACTAAAATACATTGCTATTTTTTCACCGTGTTTAAATATTGAATTATTAACACCACTTTATTATTAGACGCTTCAGAAAGAAATTTTAATATATCGACTGAGGGTGCTTGATGAAATTTCAATATCAAATTTGAATCGGTCAAACTGTGTACACTTCCACAAACTCTGACGAACTGTCAGTTTTATTGCATCTTTGCACTGAGTCTTTAGTGAGAATTTTAATTATATATATTTTTAGTGTGTTAACTGTAACTTCTTGGTGGAAACGCATTGTATTTAAATGAATAAATCACAATTTCCACATTTATTTTGTTAAAATATAAATATAAGCTATGTTTTATTTATTTAAACTTTTTTATGTAATATTTTTATTCCAATTTTAAGCAAATGTTTTCAATTTGCATTGCACTAATGCAACAATATTCTTTTGCTGGATAAATTAATGCATTTTTTTAATGAATGCTTTTATTAGTAGAAAGCCTTCGAATTTATAATAAAATGAAGAGATATTTTTTATTGAATGTACGTTATTTTTGTTAATCATAAAATAGGTTCTCCAGATAATATTGGACCTTTGTCTTGTCAAGTGTTGTTATGCAACCAACTAAATACGAATGCAAAAGATTGATTTTTCGTCGACTCATTATTGAGAATGCTATTAACATTGCAATAAAAATGAGAAAGTTTATAAGATATACACTAATGTTTACGTATGAATCAATTTTTCAATCTACTGCCAAACTATGGTTCAAAACTTTTATTATACTTATAAATAAAAGAAAATTCATTTGAAAAAAATCAATTGTTAACATGTATTTATGTTTCGGTTAAATGTTTTCAGGATTAGAAGGAATCTGTACATCAGCGCGACCATGTGCCCCAGGATTAATATGTGTTGAGAGGGTGTGCGTGCCTGACCTAAGTAAGTTTATTTGCAATATATTATATTAAGAAAAATATAGTACATGATTGATGTAAGTCGACTATTACATGGCTCTAACTGTGTGTGTGTTTTGATTGTATGTATATTTATTCAGACCCAATAAATCGACTGAATATATCTCCACAACTATTTTCAAAAATAGAAAAGTATATATGGGATCGAAAACAATTGTTTACAATTATATAAACTATTGAATATATTGTCAATAAGGAGCTGCTGATATTGGTTCAAAGCAAATTTAATGATACTTGAGAATTTGCAATCCGCGAGTCAATTCGCCCGAAAAGATCTGTTCGTTGTATTCACATTTATGGCAAATTTGCTAACGAACGCTTTTGTTCTGCCGCCTTTTATTTTGCAGTATATTGATAGAACGTGATGTATGAAATCAACTCTACCAAATTTTGATAAAATCAAAATACTCTTAATGCATTGAAATTTAGAACTGTGGGTGGATACCAGATATATCGGAATTCAGACAATTCAACAATAATTAAGTACATATCCACGATTTGTCGGGGTTAGTCTAGCTTCGCCTTACGGCATTTAAATTCATTCTACTAGGATGCACTCGAACTGACAGTTAACACGTTGGTTACGGAATACGTACATGGAGCGGAAACACCTATATTTGAGAGACGCTGATTATGCAACTGACCGTAGCTCCATATAAATAGTAGAAATTGCTATGCCCTAGCACGTCAAGGGTTACTCTGGCTTCTATGGTAGGTACTAAATAATACTAAGCGTTTGCTACACGCTATATTTTATATGTGCTAAACATATAAATTTATTGCGCTACGCCTTTTTTTTTCTGCGGTAAATATGTTAATAAATTAAATTGTATATCATTCACACATATATCAGACAATAATAATAAAATTATGGAGGGAAGGTACAACGAAAATATATATGGAATTTAATAATTGAAAAAAGCAAAAATTATTTATTAATAAACGTCGATCAGGCACCCGAGTGGTTCGCCTCACACAAGATCCCTAGTTTGAATAACTTAACAAAAAAATTCTTACAATGATTTATTGATTTTTTGCTTATCTATGGACGGACATAAATAGACGGAAATTTTAATTATTCCATTGATTTGGATGTCCACACAATGCGATGGGAAACTATACTAACCTTTATGGTGGATAATATGATGAAAGCCAGATGTTCACAGCTTATGGTTTTCAATTCAAACTCAGCTAAGCAAATGTAATCCGTAAACCGAATTTTGAACACACATACCGTCTGCAAAGATCCTCGCCAGTCTTGCGTGATACCCGATTACTGACGATATGTAAACGGGTAACATTTTGATTAATTTCTACCGATTGCGTTGATATTTGGGAATTTTTATTCATCCGTGACGATTCTTCATTCGAATAATAAAAAATAAAAATATTGTCGATATTATATCAAACAAAAATATATTTACACGAAAATTTCCAATGATTATTTTTTTATTCCACCGGTTTGTAATGTTTTTATTCCATTCTCCCTTCGCACGATAGTCAAACTGTACATAAAATGCATGTGGCCAAACTTTTACTGCGAGCAACCTTCTTTTGAAATTATTGGCGACGGTCTACTAACACTAAAAGTAATCATTTAAAGCAAAAAATATGATCAAATTGAAAGTAAACATGGATAATACCAATTAAATATTAAGTTGTATTCATAAAAAAAAAACAAAAATACTGATAACTTTATACACACATAAATAACTGCGTAAATAAAACAAACTTTTATTTTATTAAAAAATAGTTCTTATTTCAAAGCATTCGACTAGCGGCTTTGACTATGAATGATTGTTCGACCAACCACGATCGACGATTTGGCTACCCCTTAAATTATAATGTATATCAAAATAAAAAAAAGGAGAAATTCGCAAGCGGTTGAAAACTCCTGATCTATTGAATTAAAATAACTATAATTTTGTCTTACACTACTAGCTCTTATACTACATGAAAAAAGAATATTTTTTATTTGAATGTGATAAAGTTGAAAAATATGACTTCGTTTTAGTTTAAACTAGTTTTTCTACAAATTTTAACTAGTAGTTCGACATAAAAATTCTGTCAAAAATTATGTGTGTCAAAATAATAACTAAAGGCATTTTGACAAATGATATATGTATTGAAAAATATTTTCGCAGTTTTTCCACAGAAATGAGGCACACAATATACAGGAAATGAATATGATTTTACCGGCAACATAATTTGAACATTTTTAATGGGTTAACTGTCACCTCTTGGTGAGAGGGCATTATATTTAAAATAATAAAAAACACATTTTTAGTACTATTTCCAAAATATATTGTGGGAACAGGACTAAATATTGTATGTATTTATATTAATTTAAATACTAAAACAATATTTACAAAACTGTGTATTGTAGGTTCTTGTTTGTATACAACGCATCTACCAAAAGACCAACAACCCATCTATCCTCCAACGTGCAACCGCGACGGTTCCTATGCTCCCGTGCAATGTAAGGGAGACGATCTCGTAGGAAGGTAGGAGTTACAATTAATTAAATAATTTCAATATGAAAATAGTGTTTTTACTAAAACCACGCTTTGTTTTACCGTCAGTAATATATGATATTTTTATCTTTTGAGACGTATCTTCATTGTCATACATCAATTAGATCATCAATTCGATCGTTATCAGAAAACAAATCAGGAAATAGTAGTTTTTTTTTAAATTGTGTGAAATTTAAAGTTAATGCATAACGTTTATCAGACACAAACAAATATATTGAATAGATATTGATTGAAATCTTTGTATAATATTGAGAGGAAATTTAGCATTTTAGTTTTAAAAAAAAAACAATGGTATTCATTAGAAAATATTATATGATTGGTACAATTTGCAGATGCTTTTGTTCGTCAGCTGCTGGGAAAAGAATCTTCGGCATATCTTGGGCTGATGAAGCACAGGATATGACATGTGGTAAGGACTTAATTACACCATTTTCAATACCTGCTGACATTTAACAAGTGTGAAAACTGTAAAATAAAGTATATAAACATCAAACACAAATAACATGGGAAAATATAAATAAACCAATATATGATATCGACGGGAGGGTGATTAATTTTACGCCGTTAATAAAAAATCAAACAATGTTTATGTTATTTCGGCATATTCAAGTATTGAAATGAATAAATGTAAAAACATTCTATCAATATAAAAAGTAATCAAGTTTGTCTTTACATAAACATTTTTTTTGAAAAATTTGAATTGTTACAACTTTGTACGATTCCACAAGTTTTGTCACTAACGATACGGGTTTCGCCTTTCGGCATCATCAGGCATTCAATCACACGGATGCGAAAGAACTGACGTCAAATAAACAGTTGGCATCGTCTAAATACAAATGCTATTAATTACAGGAAAACACTTTTCACAACAAATTTAATAATATTAATCTAATAATAATTAAAACAATTGCCAGTGGTAATTTTCATTAACGATCTTGTTAATGAGCCATTCTTGAAAGGGTTTTACAACAAATATTAATCGACTAACATTAAAATATAAGTGGGTTTTTTTTTTATTTTAATTTTTTTTTTATTTTCAAAAATTTATGAATTGAAAAGTTGGCGTAATTATATTTATTATGCTTATATTGCTGAATTAAATAATATTTTTTATGTTGTTAATTTAATGTATAGCTTGCAGTCGTCGAAGATCAGACTTGGAAGCGGCCGGTCGCACTGACGTGACACTGCACTGCACGAGGAATGGAAACTATGAACCGATGCAGTGCGACAGCGGCCTTTGCTGGTGCGCCAACTACAAAACTGGAGAGGCTGAATCGATGGTCTTATCTCAGGAGTTGGCTTCGCAATTACCCTGCTGTGAGTATTTTTTTCGACACGTAGACTGTGGTCATTTTTTTCCTTAGAACTTTTTGATTAGTAAACGTATTGTAACTCGGTGGAAAAAAAGCAATGTATTTTAGTTCCACAATTTCTTTATAAGATATGGTTCATCCGTATATATCGGACAGGCAGAAGCATATCCACCAGAGCTAAGGAGCATATAAGATCATTCAATGATAAAAAAAAAAGATTCACAATTTTCAAATCACTCTATAAAAGAATCGCAAAATACAAATTTAAACTCAACGCCTACGTCTTTACATCTTCGTAATAAAAGTCGCAAGATGACGGCTTTGGAACAGCTAGAGATCAATAGATATCAATTGTCACACGAAATTTTAAGCGAACAAACAAATATTTCTATATTAAAAGTCTTTCGCCACTCCCCAGACCATTGCAAGGGGCTAATGCATTTCTGTAATAAATGTTCTCCGGCCGATATTTAAGCTTGTTGAAATTGCCGCCTGTTTATTAGTTTCATTTAAATTTTAGTT
This sequence comes from Himalopsyche japonica, assembly GCA_028555115.1. Lineage (NCBI taxonomy): Eukaryota > Metazoa > Arthropoda > Insecta > Trichoptera > Rhyacophilidae > Himalopsyche > Himalopsyche japonica. The sequence continues at coordinate 630,026 of JAHFWJ010000634.1, forward strand.
TTATTGCTAGCAGGATATAAGCTAGGTTGATAAAACAGAAGAGAACATGTATTGTGTAACTTTTCTACACAACTATATATAGATAAGTAGATGTACGTTTAAACATATTTCTGACGATGGTTTAGCCGAAATAACTATCAAATATATCTTATATAAAAAAATTGTAGTACAAAAATACATTGCTATTTTTTCACCGTGTTATAATGGAATTCTATCTAGTAAATGCCAATTCAATCAATAAACGTGTTGTATTCCATTCAATTAGATGATGACGATACATTCGGAAGCCAGTATCTTCGCAAGTGCGAGAGCATGGACTACGCAACAGCAGCGTTGATGATTGAACTAGCGATTCATGGTACCAACATGGTCACGATGGCTTCGGTTAATTGCGACTACGATGGGACGTATGGCGTGTACCAGATCGAAAACGGAATGTAAGAAAGCCAAAAATATTTTTTAGGGTATACCAAAACAGCCGTAAAGATTTTCAGCTTTCATCTGAAACGATAGTCGTGAAGTCTCTAGCAATTGAAACTTAATAGTAGCATACCATATTGGCCTTACTACAAAATTACATACATTCATGTTATATTGGAAACTGATACAGTGCGCTAAAATCGCCTTTGATACCTTTAAACTTTTGTCAAAACGAGCGTTTTTTTTTTCTTCTTCAAAACAATGTTAACAATGTAATGAATTTTATGATATCGACTGAAGGCAATTAAAAGAATTTAAACAAAAAAATTGGAGTGTTGAAACTTTATACGATTTCACACGTTCTGTCACTAACGATCTAGATTTAGCTTCCCGGCATCATCAGGAATTCATTTGCGTTGCATCCGTGTGATAGAATGCTTTAAGTAGAAGCCCGGTAAAACATGTGGAATCGTAAAAATCGTTTCAATAATTCAACTTTGAAAAGAAAATGAAATACTTAAAATATATAAATGTTATGTATATTTGTTTACGGTTTTCAGTGCATATTGTTCATGGAAGGATGGAAAACGTCTCGGAAGTTGGCAGACGGAAGCTGGATCCAGTCTAAGTCTTGTAAACTGCAGTAAGTATATAACAAAAAAAAATATAAGTCGATATATACTTAACCAAAAGATTCTTAATCCCATTTAAACTCATTCAGTTTAACACGATGAAAAAATAGCAATATATTTAGTTCTACATTTCTTTTTATAAGATATAGTTGATAGCTATTTCGGCTTACGCTATCGTCAGAACTATGTTTAAACGTACATTTGCTTATCGATATATAGCTGTGTAGAAAAGGTACACAATACATCTTCTCTTGTTTTAACGACCTAGTTTATTTCCTGCTAGCAATAAAACTGTAAAAAAAATGAAATATAATATAAATGAAACTAAACAGGCGGCAATTTCAATAGGCTTAAATATTGGACGGAGATAGTTTATTACGGGAAGGCATTAGCCCCTTGCAATTTTCTGACGGGCGGCGACCGACTTATATTTGTTAGTTCGTTTAAGAATTCGTGTGACAATTGATATCTATTGATTCCCAGCTGTTCCAAAGCCGTCATCTTGCGACATTTATTACAAATATGTAAACACGTAGGCGCTGAGTTTAAATTTATATTATGCGATTCTTTTATAAAGTGATTTGCAAACTGTGAATCTGTTTTCATTCAGTTTAGTATTAAAACATCATACGTAAAATGTATGTATTACTTACTACCCGTTGCTAAGACCGTTGGTTAAAAAATCTTTGCGTATATTGATTTTCTTTAGAGTGCAATTTCAAGTTGTGATGGAATTCTTTTTTTTCAGACTGTGGTCGGGATACCGTTTACTACGCGGAAGTGGGAAAGACTATGTCGCAAACATGCTCCGGGAACGGTAACTACTTGGCCAAACAACAGCGAGAAGGACGACTCTATTGCGTGGACGAAGACGGATTCGCAACAACCGAGCTGAAGCCACTTGGAGAAACGCTTATATGTGGTGATTGGTGATTGAATACGATAAAAAATGATACAGTTCTGTAAAATTTTCGTGCTTATTGTCAAATTATTAAATTGCATAATACATTAAAAAAAAATTTTTACTTAATCTTAAAAGAGAATGGCATAACACGGTGAAAAAATAGCAATATATATTAGTTGTAAATTTTTTAATTTTTTAAGATACAGTTGACAGCTATTTCGGCTCACGCCATCGTCAGAACTATGTTTAAACGTACATTTGCTTATCGATATATAGCTGTGTAGAAAAGGTACACAATACATCTTCTCTTCTGTTTTAACGAACTAGCTTGTTTCTTGCTCGCAATAAAACTAAAAATTTTAAATGAAACTCAAAAGGCGGATATATCAATAAGTTTACATATGGCACGGAAATGGTCTATAACAAAAAAAAAACAGCTCTCTGCAGTAGGTTGAGCAATGGCGATCGACATATATTAGTTTGTTCGTTAAGAATCCATTGTGATAGTTGATATCCATTGATTTCCAGCTGTTCTAGAGCCGTCATCTTGCTACTTTTATTACAAAGATGCAAACACTTAGGCGCTGAGTTTGAATTTATATTATGCGATTCCTTTATTGCGTGATTAGCAAATTGTGAATCTGTTTCTGACATAAAGAATGGCAGACTTTCCGCTAGTATGTCTCGGCGTGAGTTTGTTGGCGCATGTATTATTCAATTATAAATTGCAATGCCATCTGTAGGCAGTTGGGTGTAAATTTGATGCATTTAAATTATTTTTAAATCATTCTTCCCATTGCAATACACAAATATATTGAGAAAACATTCACAGTCACAAAATTGTGAAATAAAAAATTACTCCTCGGAAAGTTAATATTATTAACACAATACGAGGACAACTGCTTGAAGATTATATAAAAAAAGCAATCTTTATTTCTATTTCTAGTAGCTTATGTGACCAAATTTTCACGAAGTACGAAATAAAAAAAAAAAACAATTATTAGAAAATTGTATGTGGCTACACAAATTGTAGAATAAAATAACGAGGATTATTGTCGTTTTACTTGAGAGATTTGTAAGTAAGTTTGAGTTAGAGGGTCTATAAAGAGAATTATAATTATTAAACGTTATAAATGTCATTAATTAGATTGTGAGGTTTTAAATTAATTAAAATTCAAAAAATTATCGATGAAAATTCAAATGCATAAAAAAATCGTTGTCAAGCGGAATGCAGTTATAAGAGTTTCATTTGAACTTATTTTTGACGGTGGATTTAACTATTATTATTTTTTTATAATCAGGAGATATTTTTTAATCACGTTTCTCATTATATTGACAGAATATTAAAATTTTCGTAAATCAAAATATTAGCCTAGTCGCTGCTTATCCTATCTATTGCGTATACATAGTTTCTCAACCGATCAATTGTGTAAATATTTATTATTTTATTCCAATGTTGATGGTCCACAAAACATTTCTGGATTTTTTGGTGGTCCGCGGATGGAAAAAGGTTGAGAAACTATATACATACTGTATAAATACCGCGTAATATTCAACATATAAATTGATATTTATTGATTGAATTGACATTTACTTGGTAGAACTGCATTATAACGCGGTGAAAAAATAGCAATGTATTTTAGTTATTCAAAATTGTCAATATATATATAGTTGATAGCTATTTCGGCTCACGTCATCGTCAGAACTATCAGCCGAAATAGCTATCATATATACATTGCTATTTTTTCACCGTGTTATTAATTGATATTTTATTTTTAATGTGATGACTGTCACTTCTTGATGGAAAGGCATGATATTTTAAAAAATAAAAACACATTTTTAGTACTATTTTCACGAATATTTTGTTAAATTGCTTATATCAAATTAACTCTCGAAATTCAGATCGATGGTGAAACATAGTATTTCCAACAGTACAGGGCAAAATTAATGTAAAGCAATTTGTATTAAAGGAGTAATGCACGGACGTTTCAGTCGTCTACGCCAAATCGGCGTCGCGACAGAAGCCGTGGCGAAACGTTGCCGAAAATATAGCGGCCGGAAGGTAACTGCGCGACGGCGGGTAACGGATCGTTACGCCTACTCGCCCTCTACGGCGGTTACGTTCAGTCTTCATTTCAGATTTAACCTATCGCCCAAAACGACAGGTGTTAAATTGCAGCGAGCAATACAAGACCACATTAATTATTGCTTTATCATATATTATAATAGTTAAAAGAGATATAAATTCGTAATTGATAGAATTTTTAACACAGCTTACTTTTAATTGGAAATTTTTGTAGTAGATATTAACTTACATTTGATTACTATTATCTTGCCGGAAACAGCGTAGAGGCGAATTGAAGTAACACTTAAATATTGTTGACAATCTCTATGGATTTGGCAGATTTATTTTGTAGAAATTAATATTTTATATTAATTTTAATTAATGAATATTTGTAACAAGCATCACCTACGTTTTTGCGTAAATATTTTTATTATATATAAAACCGTTAGTATAAAAAATAATTGCAAATTTTTCGGTTTTGAGATTTTATTGTGAAACAAGTGTGAACTAAAAATACATAAATTAGTTGTAAAACGAAAGGATTTACATGCATTCGTAATGTAAAATGCGTTTTTGATTCTGGAATAAGTTGAATCATATGGTGTCTATCTCTTCTTGCATAGTATATAACTTTCAAAAATTAGTTTAACTGCAGTAAATTTAATCTTAAGTCTGACGATGGAGGAAACCGATATAGCATTGACAATCATACATAAAATTTAGCAGGCCTGAATACTTTGTTAATTTTATCTCATTATAATATATAATTCTATAAAAAGTAGCATCATATTTTAAATAATAAAAACACGTTTTTAGTACTTATTTCCACAATATATTTTATGATATGGCAGTTACTCCACTGGTGGTAAAATAAAATGTGGAAATAATTACTAAAATCTGTGTTTTAGCATGGTGAAAAAATAGCAATGTATTTGAGATCTACAAAATTTTATAAGATATAGTTGACAGCTATTTCGGCTCACGCCATCGTTAGAACTGTCCGAACTTTTTTTCGTGTTATAATGGAGTTCTACCAGTTAAGTTAATATCAATGCAATCAATAAATGTGTTTTTATTCAACAAAAAGTAGTTGCCAATCCAATAAAAATAAAAAATGACTTACTCTGTTTAATCTTGCATAATGATACACATTCAAAATATTTTTTTTATGAAGTAAAATAATTTATCACAATATACAATATTTAAATAATATATAAACTTGAACATTAGTTCACGCTAAAATTAAAATTATTATGGGTGGTGGAAGATGAAGGAATGTTCCTCGTGAAATTTGTCATTAAATTGAGGACATTTTGAGGACATTAAAGAAGGGCGGGCAAGGCTGCGTTGTCGGTGGTTTGCTCTCGTGACCTTCTACACTCTGGAATGGCAGTAAGTGCTTACTCACAGCACCCGAAAAGAAATAAACAGGCAACATCAATGTCAAATTGCAAACAGCTACGAAAAAATATGATTTCGCTAATTATCGTATGACCAAGCAAGTACACTGACATTTCAGTTTGATAACTTTTCTCGACTAACTTCACTTCAAAGATAATGAAAATGTTAACTTCAAATATGGAATAAAAAAGCTAGGTCGATAAAACAGAAGAGAAGATGTATTGTGTACTTTTTCTACACAGCTATATAGAGATAAGCAAATGTACGTTTAAACTTAGTTCTGATGGCGTTAGCCGAAATAGTTATTAACTATAAATTATAAAAAATTCTAGAACGAATATATATTGCTACTTTTCACCGTGTTATAATGGAGTTCTACCAAGTAAATGCCAATTCAATCAATAAATATTTAATCGTTCAATCTCTTTCGAGTTTATTGTCAAAAAGTATAGACAAGTGATAGGTTTCTTTTTATAAATATTTGCTGATTTTATCATGAGTTTTTTATTGAATAAAAATTTACTATATATACAAAAGTATTTTAGTAAATATATTAAAAATTGGTTCTTCAAAGTGATTCACACATTTGATAAAAACAACGATTCAGTTTGACTATAATTCGATCCCACGTCAAATTATGTGAGTATTATTTAAAAATATGATCAATCCAACACTGATAAAATGCCAATCTTGATTTATTGAAATAAATATATGATTTGATACATTGTATGGGTTTGTTTTTCAACCGGAAATTCAAAGATAAATAAATATAACGCCTTGGAAAATTTGCAACGGTGGTTTTTTTTTTATCCATTCCAGTTTTATTTTTGATAAATTAATTAAAAACATCATTTTGTTAATATATAGTATCAATGACTCGCGAAAGGTTTATGAAAAAACAAATCACCCATTTTTTAAAGAAAATCTTGTAAAATTAGTTTATTTAAATCATTCGATCGACTTTTGTGATAACGAGACATTTCCGTAAGAAAGCTGATGTATATAATGCTGGCACAGTAAATTTTAACACGAGAACCACTGCTCTAAAAGCTGTAAAAACACTTTTTTTTGTCTTAAATTAAAAGATTTATTATTGTCTTAAAACTAATTTTTTTTTATTTATCCGATTGTTGCTTCCATGTAGGAATTGTGTGTTTTGCACACTTTTGTAGATAGAGGTGGTGATTTTTTTATCATTATCACTGTAACACTTCTAATAAGGGTTTTTCAAACGAATAAAGAACAATGTCCAGAAATCTTTAGTGCAGGAAAAAACCGAGCATCGCAATTCTACGTAACTTTATTCGGACAAAAAAGGCCCTGACAGTAATAGACTACTTAGATTGTTTTCATTCGATTAATTCCGCCGCCAGATATAAGATAACTAACCGTGCTGAGACACGGAAAAATGTTCAAAGATTAGCAAGGCCTGCAATGTATGGCCGGGGGTGGGGGTTGTCCCGGTTTACCGGTCACGTAGACTCGTAAAAATATGATGACGGTTTTACGGTTACGGTTTTTAGTCGGCCGGGTTCGGATGTAGTGTTTGGCCGCGGAACGCTGCGATTGAACTTTAGCCCACAGATAAAAGGACAGAACGGCTATGCGAGAATTACTTAAACATGTTTTTTACGTGGATGCCGTAAAATGATGGCAATGTCAGAGACTGAAAACTAAATGTATATTACAAGGAATATCCACTAGGTTTATTTGACTGATATGACATTTTGCTGTCTAGATTCAAAATCAATGATTCTCACGTAAAATTTTACAGTGGCCGCATTATAAATATCAGCGGCCTATTGAAATGTCTTGAGACCGCATATCGTTAAAAATCAATTTGAAAAAAAAAACATTTTTTAAAATATTATTTTTTACTATGCAGCTGAAGGAGGCTAGAGCAAAATCCTATGGTGGCCACACAAGCGAATCACTAATCAAGACAAGTATATTAATTATAGTTATACTTTAAAATATTGACATTGATTGTATTATCATATACATATTGTGATTTTTTTTTATTTTTGTGTTTTTATGTTTTTAAGAAAATTATTGCTGAAAGTCGTGAATACTGACTAGTTCAAGTAATGTAAAAGTAATGATTTAAAGGTTGGAAGCGCCAAGGTCAACCGAGAAAGGTTTGTGATCATAAATGTCGAACATTTTTGTATTAAGATGCTTGTTAAACGCAAAAAAAAGCTTGCAGCAAAATTAATCGCTACTCAAAAAGCAATATCTGACAATCTAACGACAATGGGCAAGATTTTAAAGGAATAAAATCGGGGATAAATCTATAATATAATATATAAAAAGTAAGTATGATGAAAGTGCAAATAATATCTATTTTGCAATCTTCGTATGCATAGTTGCGATGAGATATTATCAAATATGGATTAGAAAGTTGTTCGCTAAATATTGTGCAAGACATAATTATGTATCAATATGTAAAACAGTACACACTGTGAATGTTGCGAATATTGACAGATGGCACTGCCACACGGTGTATGCTTTATGATCTTTTTTGTAACCATATTCGAGAGAACATAATTTTACGAGTTTGTAATAAAAGAAGAATATTAGAATTTACTTCCATCCATTCAAAGTAAATTAAGGCGTAGAGAGTGATAAACTAACCACTATCCTAGGAATGTCAAACAGGCGGCCCGCCAGCCACTGGTTTGAAGTCCGCTGTAAAAGCGCTTGTCCAAAGATGGTTCGGGGCTATTTTGATTTCGAGGATTTCAGTGGAGAACATAGTAAAAATATTATTTTTATCAATTTTCATTACGTTCAGTTAAAATTTTGTTTTTTTATATTTTATAATTTTTTAATTAATAATTTTGTAATATTTTTGAATAAATCCGAAATACCTTAATTACTCACTTTTAAGGTGTTAACTGTCACTTCTTAAGGAAATGCATGATATTTTAAATAATAAAAACATTTTTTTTAGAATTCATTTCAACAACATATTTATGACCAGGACCGTTATTGCTCGTTGCGAGCATAATCAACTGATTGATGAAATTATTAGTTGATAATGCTCGCAATTAGTGAAACCGGTCCTGATCATAAAATATATTGTGGAAATAAGTACTGTTTATTTTTTTATTATTAAAAAAACCTTAATTATTATCATTTTTGGCCCATGTATATTTTTTTTAAATATATACTGCCCCCTACTTCACGTTAATAAGCATACACGGCGTGTGACAAAAATTGAATTTGACATGACTGCACTAGCTATAAATATATTTTTTGAAAAAAGTGATGTCCTACTCAGTTCAGTAACGAGCGAATTAAGTTGAGAAAAATCTGCTACATAATAAGATAAGCGTTGTCATGTGTTATTAGCTACACTACTGGATAAATTTTAAAATTAGAACTTTAACAGTACGATAATATGTATATTGGAATATTCGAGGACAAGTTTTAAAATAAGAAAATTAATAGTACGATAATATGTATATTGGAATATTTGAATGTGTGAGTGTTCGAATAATATCGTAGACCGTTTACCTGCAAGGGCTGTTTGAGAGCTGACGTGTGTCAGTAGGCGGCGGCGTCCTCGCTGCGTTGGCACGCGCAGCGCCCGCCGCTACACCTGCCATCTGAAACCACAACAAAATACAACAATTCAATAATTTGTCGCAGACATATATATAGACCAGCGCTTTCATATCACAATACTAAACATATACATACTAAATCATTAACCGCATTACTTATTCGATATTTTATTTTAAACAACCTATGCTTTAAATTCTTCGCAGATTTTACGGCCATACCTTTACTGGCACATTTGTCATTTTTTGATTTGGTCTATAAAGCAGTACCACCAAACTGTGTACCAGAACAAGTCGCAAAAGATGCCAAATTTGAATTGTTACAACTTTGTACTGGATTCCAGTCAGTTAGTTCTGTTGCATCCGTGTGATAGAATGTCGGAAGGTGCCGAAAGGTGAAACCCGGGTCGTTAGTGATAAAACATGTGTAATCGTACAAAATTGTAATAATTCAAATTAGTTTAACATTTATCACTTTTAAGGTGTTAACTGTCACTTCTTGATGGAAAGGCATTATATTTTAAATAATAAACACATTTTTTTTTAGTACTTATTTCCACAATATATTTTTTGATCAGGACCGGTTTCGCTCATCGCGAGCATTATCAAATGATAGAATACAATTTACAAACAAGTCTATTTATACAAAACAAAAAAAATATTTGAGTTAATGGTAGCAGGTGTACAAAACCATGGGTACAAGAACTAGGAAACGATTTACATAAAATCATACAATATTGATACAAATAAAGTAAATTAGTATAAGTTTTTTTTTTTTTGACTGAAACGGCTTTTACTTGGTAGAACTCCAGTATAACACGATGAAAAAACAGTAATGTGTTTATACAAAAAAAGTTCTACAATTTTTTTATAAGGTATAGTTGATAGCTATTTTGGCTCACGCCGTCGTCAGAACTACATTTCCGTGAAATATGTAAGGTTATTGATATAGCAGCCTTTTAAGTTTTATTTAAAAAAAAAAAAAAGTAGTTTTATTGGTAGTAGGAAATACTATGTCGTTAAAACAGGAGAGAAGATGCATTTTGTACCTTTTCTACACAGCTATATATAGATAAGCAAATGTTCGTTTAAGCATATTTCTGACGATGGCGTGAGGTGAAATATTGTAGCTCTCAACTATATCTCATAAAAAAAATTGTGGAACTAAAATGCATTGCTATTTTTTCACCGTGCTTCAAAGGAGCTCTACCAAGTAAATGCAAATTCAATCCATAAAAAGTTACTACATAACACTGACACGCTATTTAGATATTTTTACAAGTTCCGACTAATTAGAATTCACGAATCTTAAAAGCTATTTTTTTACAACGAACGGAGCCGTAGGAGGACACGTTAATTGCTGTCTTTCAATTTATAACGTTCTTAAAATTTCAAAAGAATATTTGATTCCTGTATCTTCGAACAAGAAAAAAATCATTTTTTTAAATTTGAAATCAATTTAGATGAATGTGTGACCTTAAGTGTACTATTTTTGTAAATAGTTAAAAAAAAAATGTGGAAAAAACATCGATATACGGAATTGTCTTATGGCGATAGTGGATGGTATAGATTTCATGGAATAAACTGCAGAGATGGGAAACCCTCAAACCTGACACATTGATGAGAAATGAGACAAAAGTAAACTAGCTTAAATTAAAGATTAAATAAAATAGTACAATTAAGATAAATTTGCTATTTTTTTGGTAAAACAAAAATATTAAAAATCTTAATTGATTGAATTGGCAAATACTTGGTAGAAGTCCCTTAACACACTGTGAAAAAATAGCAATGTATTTTAGTTCTACAAAATTTAAAAGATATATAGTTGATAGCTATTTCGGCTTACCTTCGTGAGAAAAACATCATTTATAAAATTTGACGGATGATGTCGAAATTACGATAATTATTGTGAAACTAAATAACTGATAAAATATTTGTGTTTTTAAAAACAAAATTGATTTTGAAAAATTATTGATGATTAAGTATACTTAATATATATTCCAAAAGTAACTATTATATTAAGATAATGTCTTCATTGTAGGTGAAGAATGCAGTACTATATATTTTTAATTGTCAAACATATCAGTAGTTAGTTCTGACGATGGGGTGAGCCGAAATAGCTATCAACTACATCTTATTTAAAAAAAAATGTAGAACAAAAATACATTGGTACCTATTTTTTCGCCGTGTTATAATGGAATTCTACCAAGTTAATACCAATTCAATCAATAACAACATTTAATCAAAATGAATCTGTATGATTTATAAAACGATACTACTAATTGGATTTTTTGTCAGATTGCTGATTTTAAAGTTTCAGCCGCATAAATATACCAAATGGCGAACAGATTTGTGTTTTATAATTATCATCTTTGTTACAGGTGACACTACAAGGAAATTTTATGTATAACCATTCATAGACATAGCAATAAATAACACATGGTCAAAGGCCTTTGATGTTAAGACGACCTTATGAAAAAGCGTTGTCAAAAAACTCATGAGACATGTAATATTCACCTCGCCGAACAGCTCCCAATTATAAATTATCTTTTATGATCGATGTCATTATTCCGAAAATGGCTATGGCCAGGTAATAGCGAGTGGGTTGCGTCTTGGATGCTACATTACGTTGACCGGTTTTTCATTTTTTTTTGTGCGAATATGACTCATAAAATTGTATCATTAATTTTATATACACATCGATAAAAATCAAGATTCATACATCTGAGATATTTTTGGATTCGTATACAAAATTGATTCGTCTGGAATGTTTTTTTTTTTTAATTCTGAAACACAGAAGCTAGCTTTACATACAGATGCTTCTAAAACCGATCTGGTTATTTGTGTGCTTTAAAGATCGAGAAAAAATCACTGCGAAGAGAATTGATCGTAAAAATATAACTGGCTAATGATTGAATAATGCTCAAGATATAGCGGCACAGTGGGAAAGATTTTGTGTATAGAATATTATTTTGATGTTTTTTAACATATAATTTATGATATCGACTGAAGGTGTTTGGTGGAATTTCTAATATTTTATTTCGAATATTTTACGTCAGTTATGTTACACCCGTGTGATAGAATGCCTGAAAATGCCGAAAGACGAAATCAGGGTCGTTAGTGACAAAATATGTGGAATCGTACAAAGTTGTAACAAAAAAAATTTTAGCATCTTTATTTCACCTTAAATTTGGATTTTTAAAGTATGTTAGATACGTAACGTATAAATATTATTTGATTGTATGTAACGTAATTTTTGCATATACTTGTATATCTATAGTGCCAAAAAATTTATCAAAAGAACATGGTTGTCCTTTTCTTGTGGGATTAAATATATGTCAATCGTATTTTTGTTATTATTCTTCTATAATTCTGGCAAGAAAAAGGGTATGTATTTGATAATTCAGGTAAATTTAAGAGTTTAAAAAATATAACAACTTGAATATGTTAAATATTAAAAAAACTTAATTCACTGCAGTTTCTCGGTGGTGTTCAATTCATAGTTTGTTTGTAGAAGAAAATATACTATATTTGTAATTAACAATTACAATAGGGTTTAAAAATAATAAACACTGTTTAATTAAAGTTGTTTATGCGTAATCTCAGACTATCGGAGAGGTTTAGTACTTTTGGTCGTCGTTTTGGTGAACATAAATTACGACAGTTACAATATATAGCAGTCGTGACGCTTAGACGTGAAAAACGTTTCATTGAAAAGTATTCGTCGATAAACATTTTATCGAATTAAATTATTACATTGTAACGATTAGATAATTACATGAAATTAAGGGGAAAAATAATGTGTCATCAAAATTAAGTATTTATCGTTTACGATTTTGAAGAAAAATGCTCTATAGTAGATATATACAAGCCTGTGTGGGCTACAATGTATGATATAACTAAAATATTGATACTGTGCAAGAGAATATTCCCAACAATCCATCAACCTCAAATTGACAACGTGCTCGTGAAATTGGATTATACGTACAGATTTGCAATTGTAACAAGAACCTTTTCCACAAGACCATCAACGATTTACATATAACCATACATACCAATAATTTATTACGACTTGCTTATGATAAAAAAAAAATCCAAATTTTCATGAAAAATATATAATGAGTGATGAAAGCTCGTTTCAAAAGTTACGTTTATACATTAAATAGTCGGTTCTGGGCAGTAAAAAAAACCCTCAAATTAAGTCACCTTTGCACTTATTAAAAATGAAAGTTTGGTCTGGGGGAATGTATTCTCCGCGGTTCTTTGAAAATGTAATCTTTAAAGAAGAACATTCTCATACTTCTGTTAATATATAAAGCCAACGGGACAACGGCATTACTAGTAAACTTTCCCGGCCAACACTCTACATTCAAGCAATTAAAACAACACTGACAATAATTAATTTACGTCCAATTATTGAAGTGTCAAAAATATGTTTTTAATGATAGAATAAAAATATTTCAGAACATATAATTCTAATTAATGAATACGTAATTTCTTCTGGGGTGTGATCAAGACGCTTGGCATTTGAAAAATTATATAATAATCAAAAAATGTATTGTGTGGGCGAGGCGATGGATTTATTGACCCGGAAGTATGCGGACCATTCCCACACTCCTCTTTTTAGTATCGCATAAATATGCCTCACGAGTAATTATCATAATTAAGATAGTATTTATAGTAATAAGTAATCGGCGGAGTTCTAATTATATGCGAAAATAACAGATGTTTATGCCACTTTCCCCGTAGCTTACAAGAATGCAATTATGATCAATCACAATAAAAATCAAGCTTTCTCTTAAAAAATTAAAAGTTCGGATATAACAGTTAATAATTAAGCGAATATGCATATAAGGTTAAAATGTTTACTTGATGAGAGAAAGCCGATTGTACTGTAATTTGATGAATACGTTAAAATATGAATTGGCATGAACATGGAAGTATTATAGTAATTTTTCCACTGATAGAATCAGACGACATCAATCCTCAAATCAATATACAATTAAAATGCAATTACAATATAGTAGAACCACAATTCTTTATTATTCATGGAAACATCAAGGAAGGATATATGCGACCACTCGGTGAAAAAATAGCAATGTATTTTTTCACCGTGTTATAATGGAGTTCTACTAAGTAAATACCAATTCAATCAGTGATATATGTGTTGTTCATTTTCATCAACTGTGAGTTATATTTCTCTCATTTAGACTTCAAACTTTTGTCATCCACGGTAGTTAGTTGTAAAATAATGTACAATGTGTAATTGGATATAAATTATAACAGACTTAAGAATATTCATTTGAGCGATCAGTAAGTGAGTCATCAGCGGATATATTATGTAATGGAATCATATCATTAAAGCAATGCTTGCAGAATTGCGAATCAACTTTTTTTGACAGTGGTTTAATACGGTCGTATGTGTTGTGATGACAGGCTGAATGACGAATTGAATGTTCAAAAAAGAAGATGCCAGAAATAAATCGAGATAAAAAAATTGACGAGGTAGAAAAAGCGACAGAATAAATATGCGCGTACTTCTAAGCGTGATGACAAATGAGTTACAAAACCCCCGATGCATGCGAGAACGATTGATCTGTTTTTTACTGTATTAAGAAAATAAGAAAATAATAAAATTTTGAAAACGCCAACAAAATTAGAATTTTTAAGCGTTTATTTCGTTACAGTTAACCGGATGGCTGTCCGAGACGAAATAACCCGTCAATATCTTTAAACGTATTTTCGTCCAAAGATATTCCTTCCATTAAAATGATTCTTTGACAGGACACGTACTGATATTTATAAGAAACGTTGAATAACGTAAAGAATTTTTACATCGATTTTTAGTGATTACTTGAGAGATGTCAAAATTGGCAAGGTTACCGAAATCATTTTTCTTTTCAAAAATCTTCAAACAAGCCTGCTTTTTAATATAACAAAAAACAATTGATGAGTTTATTGATAATTTCTGTACATGGAATTTAGAAAAAAAACGTTAAAATTATACTTTTTTTGTTACAAATTATAGCTGGAGTCCTGGGTACAGACGTAATTTTTTTGGCAGCCGAAGGATTAAAAAGACACATACCGATGATGAGTGTTAAGAAATATAAATTGATCGAAGACAATAAAAGCTGCAATAAAGAATAATCTTTGGCCTTTGAATTTTACATTCACAAGTCGAAAGGGCAAACTTTCATTCGTTAAATTTAATACGAAAATGGGCGAAATGGAAGAGAAAGCATTTATAAGTAAGCATTCCTGGATACCCAATAGACGTCACAAGCCACCCGTCGCCGCACGCGCGCGCCCGGTGCAATTTTAAAACAAAAGAACATTTCGCATCACAACGAATTGAGTTCGGTTACCGCACAACACTTCAGTGGGTATCAACAATCTTTTACGAATATTCCAACGCTTAATTTTTCAACCAAGTTCCCCTTCAATGTGGATTATATCGACGATTTAGTGTCGAAATGTTTAGTACATATTTTGGATGCTGTATTCGAAAAAGACACAAAGGTATTAAGTTATTCGATTAACCTTACTTAAAGCAAAACTTCTACTTAACACTTTTCAACATAAATGAACGTGTATTTTTTTATAGCAAGATAAAATTATTTTATACAATTATTACTTAGCATAATTTTCCATCTCTATGGATCACAACAAATAAATTAAAAAATATCTCTTAAAAAATCGAATCAATGATTTGTTGCTAAAAATACTTTTGGTTGGTTAATTTTCGCATATCCATACCCCAAAGTCACGCAGAAGTAAAACGGTTAAATATATGTAACTTTTTCGACTGAAATTCTCATTTACAACATTTCGACACTAATTCATTGATATACATTAAGAAAATATCAAAATAGTTTGTTTGCGAACTGTTTGTAGTCGCATCTAATGATAGAATAATGAAAGGAGAAACGGATTGATGTCACTTTGACTGCGCGACGATTTTTGTAAAAGGTTTAGAAGAAAATTCACAAAATACGTAATGGCAAAAAAGATGAGGGAAAATGTATTAAATCATTGCATATAATAGTGGAATCAGTTTAAAAGACTGTCTTATATTGAACAAATTCACTTTACTTAAGAATGCTCGACTACGGCAGAAAAATTGCGGAAAATTATACAACTAAGAAGCACTTTCACGAAACGAGTTCGCTTAAAATGCATCTGAATTTTTCGTACCTATGTACCTGAACCAATGCGTTCCCGGTCTGTGGCTAACGTTTTCCCACCTCGGGAGTTAGCACGCCCCATCCCACTTAGCATACGAAGCATTGTGTGGCCACCCTATTCAGCCGAGAGAAACCATTAAAGACGACGTCACAATAATATTAGTCGATTTTTTATTAACTTGTAAAAACTCATTTTTAATAAGGAAAAAATAACACGACAATTCCTCTAAACTATTTAATATTTTATAATATATATAGGCGAATATCATCATCGAAACTATGATTAAACTTAATAGGTTATATATCTTCTTACTTATTCTATCATTGTAACATAATAACTACCAGAAATATTAAAATCAATGCATAAATACGTAAGATAGTTGTAATTGTTTGAGTAAGAAAGATGAATTAACGTTCATTTGGTCTGTTAAATGAATATCGTTTGTAAATTGAAATTTGGCTTACTTTAAATTGAATATGATTGATTTTTTGTCGATGGCGGAAGCCGATATATCTACCAATAGCGTGTATATAAAATGTGTAGAGCTAGGTGCGTTTTTATATTTACTTTATTAACCATCATAACACGTTGAAAAAATAGCAATGTATTTTAGTTCTACAAATTTTTTATAAGATATAATTGATAGCTATTTCGGCTCACGCCATCGTCAGAACTATATTTAAATGTACATTTGCTTATCTATATATAGCTACGTAGAAAAGGTACACAATACATTTTCTCTCCTGTTTTAACGACCGAGCTTATTTCCAGCTAGCAATAAAACTACAAATTTTTAGAATTGTAAATGAAACTAAAAAGGCGGCTATATAAATAAGCTTACATATTGCACGGAAATGGTTTATTGGATGGGGATAATTAACCATCATGTCCAGTGTTCACTGACGATTAACCCTTTGCACTCGTAATTTTTTTTTGGGTGAGGGTAGCCTCAACTCGTAATTAATTTCACGCATTTTCCAGGATTCATAATCAAAACTTTAAATGAAAATAAATCTTATTTTCAACGGATTTTTGTTAAAAAAAAACTTACACAGCGTGAATAAGACTGTTTTTTAGTATTTTTATAGAAATACAATCGTAAAAAGTTTTTAATTTCTATTTTACGAAAGTTTTAATTCGAGTATATGAATTTTAAGCATGATATTTTTAAAAGCTTTAAAAACATTATAGATAAAGAGTTTTTGAAAAATTATTTATTAGTGTGTTATCACCGTTAACATAGTTATGCTTTAAAATCAATTATATTTAAATGATTTTTAATAAAAAAGAGAAATATTCAGCTGAAGCGATTTTTTATGTCCATGCAAGAAGATTGCGATTTTCTCTATCGTATGAATTTTAATCATATGATAGAGAAAATGTTATCTGCACGATATATATAATATAATAAACAGCAATAAAATATGTTACACAGAAAATATTCAAGCTTAAAGTTTTGGTTCCCCAGTGGGGACATAAGAGTAGAACGCTTTTCTTGTTTGGTTCCCCAGAGGAGAAATACGAGTGGAAAGGGTTAATATATAATGTTTTGAAAAGTCATTGACGGGAGTTAACGGCATTCATTTGAATTGGTGATTTAATCATCCGAAGTTTTTTTTATATTATATTATAAATAAAGCCTATGATGTAGAAATAAAGTCCTGATCCCTAAACAAATGTGGATTTAATTTAATTTAAATTTATTAAAATATAAAGCAATGTCCACAAACATTGACAGGAATTAGTTAAAATTGTACAACACGCATTTCAGGGAAAGTAGGAATGCGATAGTCAAAAATATTAGCTCTGTTTAGAGTAAACAATGATAGGATAGAATATGGGTAAAAAGAGATGAAAATATCATATACATCTTTGTTTTTGGATAAAAAATATTAATTACTTGTTGAATTTATACCAATGACTGCGCTATTAAAATAAACAAGACAAAATGTTTGGAATATAATGTCGTCAAATATAAGCGAATATATTAATTCAGAAATCGTGAGAATATGTCAAGATGTTCTAACTAAAAAGTGTTACTTTCATGAAGGTGAAATTTATTCATAAATGTGTTTTAAATCCTACTTCTGGCTTTCCTTTTTTTAATGGCGCATAATTATACTAATCAACAATAATTTGCATAAGCGGTTACGAGTGCCGCGTGTTTCGCATTTCTGCGGAGCCAAGCCGAGCAAGGGTATGTGGTCCTGCGAGAGAGCACAGAAGAATGGGCAAATTATCACAGGTTGGGTACTTCAACAAAGACTTGCTGGAAATTTGACCGAATAAAAGCTGGAAGAAAATCCATAAAGTATAGAGGCCAAAAGTTTTAACAGTACATATTATATTTGCGAATTTCTACTCCCGGGTAGTGATTGGGATCCCGATATTAACGAACTCAGGTTTACTATATTATTCCGTTATTTTAAACATGGAAACACTCATTTTTATAATGCAAAAATATATACAATTTGATGAGCAGAATTATGAATAGAAGTCGAAAAAGACGTCAAAAGGGTAAATAAATTCTGAATGAATTAATTATTGCAGCAATAATGATTATTCTATCATTAACCGTTTTAGTGCTAAGCAATTTTGGTAAAAATAAATGAAAATTGCCATACACATATTGATTAATTTAGAGGAAAAAATAATGGTGTCAAATAAAACACTCTAACTTAGACAAATATCAATCAATTTTATTAATTATTTTTGCATTATAAAGATAAAATGTTTATTGTTTATTAATGTTTATTAAACATAAAGTGATATCAATATTATTGTATTTTATTTCTTTTAGAAAATAAAAAATCAAAAAAAAATAGCTCAACAATTCAAAATCAGTTGGAACCTATCCCTTGAAAACATTGTCCCAAACCATGTTATGTGTCGGGAATTTTTTATCCAATAACTACTAATTGTTGGCCTTCTCGTTATTCCCATTTCGAGTATGACAGCAATAAAGGCTTTCATTTCGTATATTGTTGTCGGCGTCCACTTTTTTGCTCGAGAATTATCCGATACAGTGTGCGAGGCCAAAAACTGTGTAGCATATCGATTTGTTTCCCTTACGATGGTTTCGAGCAGTGATATGGTAAAGAATATGTTGAAATAGGTTATGGGTGTGCCATCGGGAGGAGGCGCCCGCCTAGGTCCAGGAGTCTCGAAAAAATCATTTGTTGATTTAGAAAACACTTTTGTCGGAGGAATTTTGGCAAAATTTGGTGTTTCTTCTGTTTCTGTAGATGAAGAGGAGGTAGAAGACTCACTTTCAATCCTCAATCTTTTTCTTCGATGCGTTATAATACTGCTATCATCACTATTTGTATGTGTCGTTTCACTCCCCGTAGAATCACTAGGAATCGAATCAACGTTCGAAATAATAGCACGTGACATGGTTAATTTTATAATATAAAAAAACGATAAAAGTTATTTTTAAATGTATAAGAATGCACTCTCATTACAAATTACGCGCGAGGTTAGCGTACGTGCACTCCCGCGGAGCACCGAAAACACACTGAAACTCGCAGCGCTTTTGCGCTGCGCCGCAATTTTCGATACAAACGATCGCAGCGCTTTTGCGCCGCGTAGCATTCTAACGGTTAAAATAATAAAATTAAAAAACACATTTTCTTTTTGAATTATTACGACTTTATACGATTCCACACGTTTTGTCACTGACGACCCGGGTTTCACCTTACGGCATCTTCAGGCATTCTATTAGTGACAAAACATGTGGAATCGTACAAAGTTGTAACAATTAAAAATTTGATATTGAAATTCCATCAAGCACCTTCAGTCGATATTATAAATTATAAAAAAACAACGCTTGGTATTATGTCCACAATTTCATGTTATTAATATCAGGACCGATTTAGCTCATATAGCGAGCTCGCATTATCAACCGATAACTAAGATTTATGATATTGAATGAAAGTGCTTGACGGAATTTCAATGTTTAAACATGTGGAATCGTATGAAGTTTTAACATTTCATATTTGATTATGTAATTTTTGTTGTTTATTTCAAATGAAAATATATAATACTATAAAAGAGCTATTAATTCGATAGCCAGAAAAATGTACGGTGTGTAAAGTTTTAGACGATTCATTACGAATCAAACAGGGGCGAAAATGCTTGAAAAAAGTCAAAATATAAAACTGTATGGCCTATGTATTTGGATGCACAATTGTCGCAAGAAAGTCTATAGGACCCACTTGTATTTCATTGCGTATTCATAGTATTTCAATAAAATATTTACTTACTCTCATTTGTATTTGTTGACTACTAATATAAAGTCGACGAGGATACCATTAGAACAGAACAAATCGATAAAATCCTTTTATGAATGCAATAGAAACGGTTTGAACAGCGCCGCTGTATACATTTACTCGCGGGTGCTTTGATTTGTACAAATAATTCAGGTTGAGTGTACATTAATACTGCCGTAATGCGATTATTGGTGTTACATTTCAATTTCAATACTGTTTCATTATTTGGGATTACGTAAAAGCTTGTACTTTTATTTTATTTTCCCGATAAACCGATTACCGTTAAGTACCTACCTATATATACGTCAACTGTTTCTGTGCTTTTGTTACTACTGTTCCGTCGTCATATCGGTTCAAGTTGGCAATATTTAATGCACATAATACCGGCTTACAACGTTAGTATTTAAATAAAGCATACTACAAATACCAAGACATAGTTATCGTTTCAGGCAATGTTGAATTATCCGGTACACGGCGTTCCATTATAATTTCAGTAGGGTTTGTTGATTGTAGTATGATATTTTCGATGGATTCCGTTGTAACTTTGTCAAAGTTCATTTTTTATGTATATTATGTATGTTTTTATGTATGTTAACCTTGTTGTTACATTTGATACGATCTGCAAACTAATTGTGATCAGTAAATTTAATTCTTAGATTGCAAGTCCTAAAAATTTTTATTTTAGATATTTTATATTTTTATTAATTAAAATGATCAATCAAGTGCTATTATTGTTCAATTCTAACTATCCTAAATAGAATAGTTCCATCTCATTTTTCATTTCATCGATAATAAGTTCATAATTAAATCCACTGCTAATGACATTTGCAAAAAATAATAAACGATGAATGAAGATAATTCTTAAAAAAGCGAAACACGTGTCACACCTGGTATCACACCAAAGTAGAATAACAAAGTTAACGATTTTTAAGTATCGATTCCTTAGTAGAGAGTAGAATGTATTCCCTTATTTACACCTCTAGCCATTATTTATTCCTATATCTATTAGTGGCTAGACAGTAATACAACCCAGTGAGTAAATTTTTCGATTCTGACCGGTAGGAATGTTGTGTTTATATTTAAAAATTAAATTTTACAATGTGAAACATTGATTTTATGCATTTCTAGCACAGTATGAAACTAGGGTGTTTAAACAGAACAGAAGATGTATTGTATTCCTTTTATACACAGCTATATATGGACAGGTAAATGTACGTTTAAATATGGCTATAATGAAGGTTAAGCCGAAATAGCTATTACCTATATTTCTAATAATTTTTTTTAGAACTAAAATACATTGCTATTTTTTCACCGTGTTATGTTTCTCATTCTTTTCAACACACCTCTTGATGTATTTTATTTTTTATTTTGATGTATCGGCTTTTATTAGGTGTAATACATTTTTTATTGTATCTAAATATAAAGACTGTATTATATAATATAAACTCTTCAACCAATCGAGTTGTCAATCCAGTACCTGATATGCGCCTTGAAAATGTTATATCTTGTTATGTCATATTGCGTTTCAGCTTTTCTTATATCGACAATTAATAACCAGTGCAATATATCAAATATCCTATTCGGCTCGACTGTCACGGATATCGGCTATCAAATGCAGTAGCAATCATTATTATGTAATTAATCTCAACGAATACAACGAAAGGTTTCTTGGAATCTACAATATTAATTTATGTTAGGTATCCTTCAGGGATATTGCACATTTATTCAAGCCGATAGTATTTACACAGCTTGTTTTAATATCCATTCAAATTATGATTAGGTTAATTAGCTATCGAAAGTGCGGAATGCATTCGCGCTATGATTTGTGGATTCCTCGCTCGTTTTTCATGACTACGACTTCGTCCAAAACACCGCCACTCCACAGTCATTGATCCACAGATTGTAATACTGAGCAAAAAAATCAATGCCAATTTTCAGAGCTTTTGTGCTCTACAAAAAGTATATTAAATTTATTCGCTTATTAGATAAACATAAATATTATAAATGTGACCGTAAATACAATTGTACTTATGAGTGTTATATAGTATCTAAACACACCGAAATTAAAATGAATATCTTTAATGTAGTAAATTTTACTAGGTGGAAAGGCAATTATATTTAAATAACATAAACACAATGTTAGTACTACTTCCAAAATTTTTACATTTTTAATGTCATAACCGTTTCCCTTTTGGCGAGAATTATCAACATATATCTTAGTTATCAAATTTGAATCGTTAAAACTTTCCAGTTGTTCCACATGTTTTGTCACTAACGATCCGGGTTTCGCCTTTCGGCATCTTCAGGCATTCTATCACACGGATGCAACATAGCTGATGTTAGTTCGTAACTTAGTCAGTTCTGTTGCATCCGTGTGATAGAATGCCTGAAGACGCTGAAAGGCGAAACCCGGAACGTTAGTAAAAAAAAAAAAACATGTGGAATTTTACGAAGTTTTAACAATTCGAATTTGATATTGAAATTCCGTCAAGCAGCTTCAGTCGATATCATAAATTATTAAAAAATATATAATTGTCAAAAAACACTGATAGATACGTGTACTATCCATATCTGAAGAAACTATAATAATATATTAAATCTGAGAAAAGTAATAGAAATTAGATTACACAACACGCCGCCTTACTTCGCAGTCGTATAATAACATAAAGGCCTAAAAAAAACCTTCAAGTGAAACAGTAAAATAAGCTCGAATATAAAAACGATTTATTGGGATTCGGGAACACTTTTTTCCGACAAAGTAATAGCAATTTAATTTTCACTTTACGAGTTTTTACGAGATTATTTTTCGTAACGAACCGGGTTTGTTTGGGCAAACGAGGGGCGAGCGAGTACACATCACATCTACACCAATTGGTGAAGTCCCAGTATCGGATTGTGTATTTGCAGTGACCTTTCAGTTCACTGTACGAATAAACATCATTGAGTTATTCGGAAAATAATTGCGAAATCGAATGTAGTAACTAAATTTAAAAAATACACGTAGCAATTGATTTATTTAGTGTGATAACTAGTAGATCAGTAAATTAAAATGCCACTTTATTCCTTTTTTTTTCAAATGAAGAGTTTTACTGAAACGTACAGATCTGTGTTTCGTTTCTCTTTCCATTGACAAAATTATTTAGGTATGTATATATTTCTGTACGAATAAATACCAATTCGTTTGCCGTATATACGTGCGTGATATTTTCCCAATTTCAAAAAAACCATCGTCGCCATACGAATATATCTTTATACATAATATAGATATGTTGTAATAAATATCATTTTGTATGCTCGGAATTACGAATAAATTCAAATGAAGAATTAAATTTTACATATGGAAAACCAGTACGAATTTTTCCCGTTATTTTCGCAAATGTTCTTCTAGGAATTAACTATATTGCATTGATAACATATAAAAAATGATTTATCGGTTAGATTCGATAATATTGTCGTATGAGTTTATCATCAAAACTAAAGCAGAAAATCTTCAGAACTTGCCATTTCACAAAAGAGAAGTAATTTTATTTTGATTCAAAATACAATAGTTCATTACCAATGATTATATGAGATCGCCTAAGCAGATTATTTATTACTAGTGAGTATCCGGCATGCGTTGCAATACCACTCAAATAAAGTGAACTACAAAAACTGTACTACTCGCTACAATCGATGGTCTGCAAAATGTCATTAAACTGAAATTCATCGCCTCAAAATGTAACAGTTTCGCAAAGGTTGTACCATTGTTAATATCAATGGTTCAAGATTATATTCAAAGTAATCGAATTGGGTGAATACTTATTATTTTATCAATAATTAATTATTTCAAAATCAAATTTAGTTTATAAACAATTCACTATATGCAAGATAACGGTAATGTTAGACAGTTTCGTTAGTGTATGTAATTCTTTTCTAAAAGTCTTTTTAGATGTGTTGTCATGTGGATGTAGTAATCCAGAAACCTTCGCGAGGGATGAAAGAAGATATTGTAAAATCAAGTAGATCCATGTTTATTTCACTTCTCTGGGAAGCCATTTTTACTGATAACCAAAAAAATAGCTAGATAAGATGTCGATAATATGTTACATTATACAATATTGTAAAATAAAATTAAGTCAAGGGTGTATGGCAGAAGAAATTTAAAACTTTGAATAATAGTTTTTCGCTAGCGTTTTAATTCTGATTGAAGAAATTGACATCACGCGATGTCAATAAAATCGACCTGACAATAATAGAGATGACGCGAGCTTTTTAGGTCAAGAGTTGAAACGCAGAACTAATTTCAATTTTTCCCATTGAAAGACGCCAAGCCTACTTCTGTTCGACTTATCGATACTGCGTTATATATGATAAAAAAGAAACCTTCGTTATCGTATAAAAAATTTAATGCAAAGAAAAAATCAAAAGCGAGCCGGAATTTTCATCTTTAAGACAAGTACGTACTCACTAACGGGCGCGAAATCAAATCGCTTATATTATATAATACTTATCAACGATCAGATTAATGTTTTAGTAACTAGTGTATACATTATCATATTCGGAATAGAATGGAGAAAGTTTAAATTTTCTTGAAAGATATCTTGTTTATAGCCAAGAAGGGTATTTTCAGGAAAGTAAAAGGGGGGGTTCCGCAAATCAAAATAAAAACTCGCGAGACAAAAAAAAAATGTATTGTATTAGGTAAAGCGGAAAGAAATGATAATTTTTTTCACATACAAAAAACTTTATTTAAAAAATCTACATGCAACTTTAATCACTAAAATAATTTCCATTGTTTTCGATCACCTTTCGCCATAATATAGGCAGCTTTTCAATTCCTTTTTGAAAAAAATTTTGTGGTTTTTCGTTAAAAAATGTTTCAATGTGGTTTTTTACACCCTCAAATGATGGAAAATTTTTATGTCGGATCGAGTGCTCCAACGATCTAAAAAGGTGATAGTCTGATGGAGCTATATCTGGAGAATAAGGAGGATGCTGCAGAACCTCCAAATTTAGCTCCCTAATTTTTTCCTGGGTCATCTTCGCCGAGTGTGGTCTGGCGTTGTCGTGCTGCAAAATCCTTCTTTGGTTATTCACCAACACTGAACGTTTTCTTAGCAACTCTTTCTTCATTCGGGCCAATTGACCACAGTACACCTCTGCGGTAACTGTTTCGCCAGGTTTTAATAATTCATAATGAATTATCCCCATCATGTCCCACCATACACAAAGAAGGACATTTTTTAACGTCAATGAGGGTTTGGGGGTAGGTAGGGGTACCTGATTGCTTGAAAGCCATTGATTTTTTCTCTTAGGATTGTTGTACAGGACCCATTTCTCGTCACTAGTGACGATCCTTCTCAGAAATGATGCAGTTTCGTGCCTAGACAATAGCGACGAACAGATGGTCATTCTATGCTCAATGGCCTTTTGTGAAAGTTCGTGTGGCACCCATAATCCCTGCCTGTGTTTTTTTCCTATGCGTTTGAGATGGTCTTTAACGGTTGTCCAAGGGCAGCCGAGCTCCGCCGCCAATTCTTTAATGGTATTTCGAGGATCCGCTTCCACTGCTGATTTCAACATGTCCTCGTCTAATTTTGAAGGTCTTCCTGATTTTGGAGCATCTTTCAATCCTCGATCACCACTTTTAAATTTTTTTGTTAACATACATATTTCTAATAATGGTATGGGGTTCCTCGAAAAATCTGTTCTGTGAGTTGACAAGGTTTGGGAACCACTGCTTTAGATGAACCCTCCCTCTACGAGCTTGATAATATGTGAAAATTCAAATGAAATTGATTTAATATTAAAACATCAACTCAAAATTAATACACTTCTAAAAACAACTGACTGTATGTTCGAATGCATCTGAATGATTATAAGACTGGCTGAAATTGACGAAAGGCGAAACCCTGTTTGTAAGCGACAAAACATGCGGAAGTGTACAAAGTTTGATAGATTTGCATAATTGCTATTTACTATCATTTTTTATCGGGGAATTTGGTTGAATCTTGAAAATTATGCTCCAACAATAAAAAACCCGAGTTGGACTGTAGATCGGTTAATGGGTCTGTTATTTTATATAATTACCTAATTACGATGGAATTCTACCAGGAAAATGGCAACTAGATTACTACAAAACTATTTAATTGCCTGACGTCGGACGGTGGTTGGAAAAGTTTCGAGGGTGAATCTATTTCTAGGCTTCACGCCAGTGATAAACCTTAAGGTAAAACTTTTGAATGTGGGCGGAAGGCGAGGTGCACGAATTTGCAAGACCTTTGACCGTTGCAAGACGGTGAATATGCGTATAATAAGAACGCAGAATGTGTGAAAATGAGTGGAATTAAAATACTAGTACATCGTGCAATTGAGTTCATTTGTATATTACAACATCACATAATCTTACATTGACTTGACACTTGTATATTTTCAATAAAATTGTGAGTACGAATTCAAACATTTTAAATAAAACTGTTAAAATCGTTTGTTTAATATTCGTTATGATTATTTATAAAAAGAACAATTCAACAGCTGTTGTTAATTTTGCTAATTAAAATTAAACAGCATACAAAATGTAAAAATGTTCAACTTATTGACACTACAAGTATAACAAAGAATAAAACTTGAATTGTTAAAACTTTGCACGATGCCAGATGTTTTGCCGCCAACGACCCTGGTTTCCCCTTTTGGCATCATTAGGGATTCTATCACACGGATGCAACAGAACTACTGAACCAGAACTGGAATCGTACGAAATTTTAATAATTCAAATTTGATATTGAAATCCATCAAGCACCTTCAGTCGATATCATAAATCATACTAAAAAATATATTTAATAAACGTTAACTACGAATAAATATTTTTCAAATTACAATGTATTATTTCTATTTTCATACAAAGTTACTACATTCATATATTTTTTCAACTTAATTCTATCATAAATATAAGCCATAAAGAGATTGAAGCAATCAGTCCCTGTCAATTTTCTACCGCGGAAGTACTTTGTCGCAAGTTTTACTTTCCTTCTAATTAAATTTTTGCTCTCGACAATTCTAAAGCTTCGAAAAATCTCTGATTTTCGAGAATCAAAAAAATCTTATAGTTCCCAAGGGAATCTAACATTCCACATATCATAACGTGCCACGGCTTCACATTTCTATCATATGGTGTATCAAATTTTTCTCAGGTATTTCCGAGGAAAATTCCCTTGCTTGCATGCATTTAAGTGTGCAAAAAAATAAAATGAATAATAAATTAAGTATTTTTTTTTAGAAAATTAAGAAAGTGTGATCTCTAGCCCTGAAGACTTCGCGTGGGCTAACTAAGGAATATTTTCGAAACAAACAACAGCAAGGCACACATCGCCGCAGAGGCGCTTGGAATATTTCCGGCATGCTGAAATAAAGTTAATGCTGTCTACCTTACTGGCCAACTTTTCCACGTGCCTATCTTACGTCCGGGCACTGGGGACGACAATGTCAGGGGTGCGAACTACCCGAGTATTTGCATCCAAATATTTAGGCCCTACCCGAATAATTAACGATATAAGCTTTTACAGGGGGTCAAAGAGGTTCGTGGGATGCTACCACTTGACGCCGTGTCCCGAATAACGAAGCTGTAACAGATGCTTATTTACTCTAACAGGGGATTTTAATTGGTAGAGTTGTGTAAACACACTATCTGAACGATAACAGGATGGTTTCCGAAGTTTTCAGGTACGCCACCCCTTTTTATGGAATCAGATTTTATAAAACTTCTTTTATAAAACTATTTATTCAGTATTAATCAGAATCTAAGACCGGTATCGAGAATCCCTGGTGATAATTTTACTCATATTTACTATTTTAAATAAATACATTCACACAGTATTCATCAATAGAAACCCCTACTTGAAAATTCATTCATCAAGACAGACAAGCAGTTCACGTGTGGAACTCAGCAATATCAACATAGGAAATTGGATTCCTTGCCGGCAAACAGTCAGGTGCCTTATTGACTATGGTACATACAAAATTATTCATTTTAATGATTGATGTTGTATTGTTGAAGTTGAGGACAATTTACGATGTTAATCAAATTGACGAAGAACATTACTTTAGTCAGATCGAATAACATGTCCTCCATTTCGACATATACTACGATTACGATTTAAAAAACTTGAAATATAGGGACGATATTTGAAAAATTAAATTATATCCATACACTTTATTTTTATTTTTTCAATATTTTTGAAGAGTAAAATTATTGTATACATCCTTAATCTGTATCCAAACAACAAAAATATAGTTCTTACTCGACATATGTAAATAAAAAAAAATCTGAAAATGAAGTCTGGTTTGTAGTCATTTTATAAAAGAGGTTG